>CM068375.1:264828717-265554654 GCA_034769895.1 Magicicada septendecula
TTCTTCTGCACCGCCAGGATCCAAATCAGTTCTTCTTTCGATTGAAGCAATTAGTGTTGTTCCGTGTAATTGCAAGGTTATAATTTCTGGTGTTGTGAATATTATGAGTTGTGTTACTGTTAATTCTTTCTATTTGATTAATATCTCATCAATTCCCTTCGGATATGGGATAGTTCAAGTTCTTTCTTTTAGACTTCAGTTATTAACTCTCTATTATTATTTCAGATTGTAGTGTTATTTGGTTAATCTGTATTGGTGTTAGACGTAACTATTGTCATGAGAATCTTGTACTTTATAATCGTATCTGATAGTTATAATATTACGATTAAATAGATTATTCTTGGGTTTTTAATCTCATCACTTTTAGTTTTTTAAAGCAATTCTTGTCTTGTCCAAAATCAACAACTTCTTTTTCTTATTTGTCGTCCCTAGCAACATATAATAATTTCTGCCTTCCACATGTTTTGACTATATAAGTGTTTCTTTCATATATTTTTTATCTAATTCTTTATCAATTTGCTGTCCTATCGGGATGTAACTTTACCGATAGTTGGTTTATTACTTTATACACATATTCTACTGATTTTTTGATATAAGTGCGCTTTTTTTTCTTTTTTATTATATTTAATCCACCTTCGATATTATATTTTACCAATCGATATTATGGCATTATGGTATTATTATAATTTGTATAAATTTTATTAAATATTATTATTAATTTAATGTTTTTCTTTTTTTTCTAGCTCTTCATAGCGTATTTATTAATTATTATTAATTGATGCACCTAATCTTTATGTTATGAGTGTTTATATAGTAGTTTTGCCTATTAGGCCTTTTATTGTAAACTGATCTACCTGTGGTTATGTCTGTTAGGCATCTATAGTCCCTTTTATATAAATTCATACCTACAATCAAATCTTAATTATTAGCACTTATATAAACAATTATTTTTCTATATCTAATAACAATTTTATCTTGATCTCTTGATCACATACAACAAAATTCGAATTTATGAACATTGATTAACTGCCTAACACTTCATTCTACGACAGTCATTGAATAATACAACTTGTTTCATTATTTTTCATTAACTCAACACATATTTGATATAACATCACATAAACTTTAACATAACATTTTTGTCATAAAATAATACTTCTTAACACAAAATTCTTATTTGTTATTACCATAAATTAAGTCATTGTTTCAGTTTTTTGTTTTGCTTTTCATTAAACATATATTATTAGCTATTATTTATCTTACAGGTTCGTTTATTATAGTCAACACTACCTTGCATCCTTATTTAATCTTGTCTATGATTATAATTGTAATTATTGGATCTCTGTTCTATAATGGGTTTAAATATCAATTTGTTTATTATTCTGTGAACCGTCTTTTATGTAACATGAATGCTAGCATTTCTGTTGCGTTACATATGCTTCCCCTCCTAAAAAAGTTTAGTTTACCTGAATGAAGTTTAGGTCAAATAAACTTGTCTTTTTCACATGCCTTTTCTTCATTTCATTGTTAATGGTTGACGATGAGATTTCCAATGTAACTTCATTAGACTAGTATTAATACTTTTTTTTATTTAATAACATTTCATCATTTTAATTAACATTCTTGATCATTTTTATTTCTGTAAACATTATTTGTTGGTAGTTGGCTACACTATTCACTGATACATTAGTTTTACATCTCTTCTATTTATAATTACTGTATTTTTCAATTATTCTTCTGTCAACTCACTTCTTTCTGTTTTCTTCGTCACATTCCTTTGGAAACTGAATTTATTCTTGCAACTATTCTAATATTCCTTAAATATTTAATTTCCCTAACAATCCCTAACACATGCGTTGGTACAGTTCAGAGAGGCACTGTTTGGCTTCATACTCTGCTGTCCACACCACATTTTAATATAGTACTGCTGGAATTCATCTACAGTCAGCTATAAAATATAATAATAATCTCCTAATAATCTCTTTAATCATTTAATAATAAATATTTGGGAAAAGATTTTTTCTTTGTTGCATTTATATTTCTTCATTACTATTCTTCATATTTCGTAATTCATTTTAATTCATTAAACATTCGTTGATATTGACTTTGACAGTTATCATTTGTAGTCATTTTTGTTTTCATTTTTGTTGAGATTGTAATGTTAAGTATCTTCTTTGTTTGTTTTTTTTTCTCTCTGATCACAATATTTTCTAAATAGTTGTTGTGTGATGATCATTATAATTGTATTTTTGACTAAATACATTCCTTAGCCCCAACTATTCTTCTTCTTATCGTATTTCACTATTTTGGCTGTTTATTTTTCAATGAATTATGTTCATAAATACTCTTTCCTTCTTGTCTTCTTTAATATTATATTGGTTACATTCAATCGTTTACTGAAATTGTTCCATCATGTGGCAATGTAGCATATATTTTAGGTCATATGATTTTTTTTTTTTTTTTTTTATTTTGCATATGTAGATTTGAGGTAATAACTTTTATCTTGGGGTTCCATTCTTCATTATTCACACTATTTCTTTATAAACATTTAATAATAATTATCGCTTTTTTCTGTAATCTTGGGGTTTGTTATTCATTATTCACACTATTTCTTTATAAACATTAATAATAATTATCGCTTTCTTCGGTAATCTTGGGTTTGTTATTCATTATCCACACTATTTCTTTATAAACATTTAATAAAATTATCGCCTTTTTCTGTTATCTTTAATAAGTTGTTCTTATTGTATTTTAGAATTTAGTGGTAGTATTCAACTCAAATTCTTTTTAAATTCCAAGTAATTTTCTTCAAAATTGGTAATAAGTTGTTCTTATTATTTTTAGAATTTATTCATTTTATAATATTTCCGTATCTTGTTAATTGGTTGCCTGGTCAGTTTTCATCAAATCAGTCCCATTTTTCTGGTTGACTGCTTCTTTTTCTAACCATGGTCCATTAATTCGACTGCACCCGTTGTCCGGATGATTGCATTGTTCATACCAATTTCTACACTTTTTACATATCTCTTGTGCATGATACAAAGCCAGTACTGTAACTCGGCTGTTGCAAAGTCCTCATTTAAGTCAGGGTACTCAGTCATATTTAGCTCCCTTTGAATTATCAAGTATCGTATCTCCTCTATTCTAGCATAATCATGTGTATACCCTATCTTTCCATTTCCTTGGATATCGGTACTATTTACCAAATGTTTTACGGGTACTTTCCGTATTAACGATACAATTGACTTGGTCAAATATTCTCTAATCGTTGATATTTTCATATAATATTTAAATTTATTTAAATTTTTTGTGATTGTTCTATTATGGTTTATTTTCATAAATTTTCTTCTATATTCCATACCTTTACAGAACTCCCTTCGCTCATTAATTGGGATGTTAACAGCACTAATTAATCCACCCTTCCTCATCTCCATTTCTTCCTTTGTATAAACTATTTTCTTTCTCCATATTTTCCTTATTTTCTGGATATTCTCTTCTATGGTCAGATTTATTATAATACCTTCGGAAGTGCTGTCTAGTGTTTCAGACATATTCTTTAAACACCTCTCCATTTCTTTATTTGTCTCCTCCTTATATTTATCCACTTCTGGGTTAAGTGTGTCATCATTTTCAAACTTCCCTTCGAAAGTTTTCCTTATCTCATTACTGAACTGCTCCTTCTTGTCCTCAATCTGCTTTAAACCTGCTTCGTTCATTTTTTCAATTCTTTCATCCATTCGCCTTAAGTTTTCTTTGTTTATTTGTAGGATTCCTTCCTTCATTTGTTTTAAACTCTCATCATTCCTATCTAACCTTTCGTGAATTTGGTTTAATCTTTCGTTCATTTGTTTTGAGGTTTCCTTAATTTCCTCATGGGTTTTATCGTATTTTTCCTCCAGTCTCTTTGAGTTTCCCTCCTGTCTCTTTGAGTTTTCCTCCTGCTGCTTTGATTTTTCCAATAGTAGTTTAAACATTTCCTGTATACTCAAGTCTTCCTTTTGGTTAGGCTTATCTGGTTGATCCCCTTGGGCAACTTCTTCAATTATTTCCTTTTCCTTGTCCGTAATAATTTCAGTTTCCGTTATTTCGTCTGTCTGTTGTTCCATTTCACTGTCTGTTATTAGTTCTATTTCCTGTTCTTGTTCATCTATTTCCTTCTCCGTTTCTCCTGCCCTAATCCTTGATCTACCTCTGGTATGCATGTTTACTCTCCCACAGTTGCCTGCTCTGGTTAAGTAATGTTATTATACTTATAGTTACTTAACTTAAGCCCTACACAAGTTGAGCGCCAATTTGTAATAAAACGATCTTTTCGTTCCTTAGAGCCACACGTTGTGGACGTGAATTTGTAATAGCCCGTGGTGTTGCCACTACTATTCAAGTCCCGCGATGGACGCCAATTTGTATTAGATCGAGTACGTAAGGTTTAAATTCCCACTGTTGTATTTGTCAATTTGTTTTGTATTACTTTAATTATATAAATCTCGGAGATATTTGGAGTTGTGGAATATATGGATGTAATTAATTAATATTAACTTAACTCTTTAATAATTATCAGTGTTAGTGTGCCTAGAACTTAAACAACTTAATCGTTATTCTACAATTTCATCCAACCCTATTATACCTTGAAGAGAGATCTGTCTAATTTCGTAATTTTACGCTCCCTCTTTGGTGTTAGATAATTCCGCTATAAGCGCTGCAGTATCGGCTCAACGAAACTTATAGGTTATTTCGATGTTTATATTAACCATTTATTCTATACTTATTCAGTTACTTTTTGTTCCCAGTTCACTAACCATACTCCAAATAACAAGATTTGACAAATATATAAAGTTTCTTTATTTGTTTACTTAATTCACATTAAATAAGATATGTGCTAATTAACATATGCTTGGACTATAGACTTCAGGTATCGATTGTTGATTATTTTAATCCTTTATTTATATTTGGTTATATATTATGTTTTGATTTGTATTTAATTTATTTCAGGGTGAGAAGGTTCTTGTAACTGTGGGGAAGACTAAAAATACATAGATAAGAATGCAAGATTTACAAAATTTATGTGTTGTGTATTTAATATATTTAATATAATATAATTTACCAGATTCGAACAAAGCAAATCGTGTAGGCGGTTGATCGCTAAATTTACTGTTTTGAACGGTTATGCAGTACGGTTTTCTATCTTCGGTTTAATAAAAGTAATTCTTGTCCTGTCCACGTCGGAATACAGCTTCTGGATTGATCTACAGCCCGGTTGATGTTTCTTCTGCACCGCCAGGATCCAAATCAGTTCTTCTTTCGATTGAAGCAATTAGTGTTGTTCCGTGTAATTGCAAGGTTATAATTTCTGGTGTTGTGAATATTATGAGTTGTGTTACTGTTAATTCTTTCTATTTGATTAATATCTCATCAATTCCCTTCGGATATGGGATAGTTCAAGTTCTTTCTTTTAGACTTCAGTTATTTACTCTCTATTATTATTTCAGATTGTAGTGTTATTTGGTTAATCTGTATTGGTGTTAGACGTAACTATTGTCATGAGAATCTTGTACTTTATAATCGTATCTGATAGTTATAATATTACGATTAAATAGATTATTCTTGGGTTTTTAATCTCATCACTTTTAGTTTTTTAAAGCAATTCTTGTCTTGTCCAAAATCAACAACTTCTTTTTCTTATTTGTCGTCCCTAGCAACATATAATAATTTCTGCCTTCCACATGTTTTGACTATATAGTGTTTCTTTCATATATTTTTTATCTATTCTTTATCAATTTGCTGTCCTATCGGGATGTAACTTTACCGATAGTTGGTTTATTACTTTATACACATATTCTACTGATTTTTTGATATAAGTGCGCTTTTTTTCTTTTTTATTATATTTAATCCACCTTCGATATTATATTTTACCAATCGATATTATGGCATTATGGTATTATTATAATTTGTATAAATTTTATTAAATATTATTATTAATTTAATGTTTTTCTTTTTTTTCTAGCTCTTCATAGCGTATTTATTAATTATTATTAATTGATGCACCTAATCTTTATGTTATGAGTGTTTATATAGTAGTTTTGCCTATTAGGCCTTTTATTGTAAACTGATCTACCTGTGGTTATGTCTGTTAGGCATCTATAGTCCCTTTTATATAAATTCATACCTACAATCAAATCTTAATTATTAGCACTTATATAAACAATTATTTTTCTATATCTAATAACAATTTTATCTTGATCTCTTGATCACATACAACAAAATTCGAATTTATGAACATTGATTAACTGCCTAACACTTCATTCTACGACAGTCATTGAATAATACAACTTGTTTCATTATTTTTCATTAACTCAACACATATTTGATATAACATCACATAAACTTTAACATAACATTTTTGTCATAAAATAATACTTCTTAACACAAAATTCTTATTTGTTATTACCATAAATTAAGTCATTGTTTCAGTTTTTTGTTTTGCTTTTCATTAAACATATATTATTAGCTATTATTTATCTTACAGGTTCGTTTATTATAGTCAACACTACCTTGCATCCTTATTTAATCTTGTCTATGATTATAATTGTAATTATTGGATCTCTGTTCTATAATGGGTTTAAATATCAATTTGTTTATTATTCTGTGAACCGTCTTTTATGTAACATGAATGCTAGCATTTCTGTTGCGTTACATATGCTTCCCCTCCTAAAAAAGTTTAGTTTACCTGAATGAAGTTTAGGTCAAATAAACTTGTCTTTTTCACATGCCTTTTCTTCATTTCATTGTTAATGGTTGACGATGAGATTTTCAATGTAACTTCATTAGACTAGTATTAATACTTTTTTTTATTTAATAACATTTCATCATTTTAATTAACATTCTTGATCATTTTTATTTCTGTAAACATTATTTGTTGGTAGTTGGCTACACTATTCACTGATACATTAGTTTTACATCTCTTCTATTTATAATTACTGTATTTTTCAATTATTCTTCTGTCAACTCACTTCTTTCTGTTTTCTTCGTCACATTCCTTTGGAAACTGAATTTATTCTTGCAACTATTCTAATATTCCTTAAATATTTAATTTCCCTAACAATCCCTAACACATGCGTTGGTACAGTTCAGAGAGGCACTGTTTGGCTTCATACTCTGCTGTCCACACCACATTTTAATATAGTACTGCTGGAATTCATCTACAGTCAGCTATAAAATATAATAATAATCTCCTAATAATCTCTTTAATCATTTAATAATAAATATTTGGGAAAAGATTTTTTCTTTGTTGCATTTATATTTCTTCATTACTATTCTTCATATTTCGTAATTCATTTTAATTCCTTAAACATTCGTTGATATTGACTTTGACAGTTATCATTTGTAGTCATTTTTGTTGAGATTGTAATGTTAAGTATCTTCTTTGTTTGTTTTTTTTTCTCTCTGATCACAATATTTTCTAAATAGTTGTTGTGTGATGATCATTATAATTGTATTTTTGACTAAATACATTCCTTAGCCCCAACTATTCTTCTTCTTATCGTATTTCACTATTTTGGCTGTTTATTTTTCAATGAATTATGTTCATAAATACTCTTTCCTTCTTGTCTTCTTTAATATTATATTGGTTACATTCAATCGTTTACTGAAATTGTTCCATCATGTGGCAATGTAGCATATATTTTAGGTCATATGATTTTTTTTTTTTTTTTTTTATTTTGCATATGTAGATTTGAGGTAATAACTTTTATCTTGGGGTTCCATTCTTCATTATTCACACTATTTCTTTATAAACATTTAATAATAATTATCGCTTTTTTCTGTAATCTTGGGGTTTGTTATTCATTATTCACACTATTTCTTTATAAACATTAATAATAATTATCGCTTTCTTCGGTAATCTTGGGTTTGTTATTCATTATCCACACTATTTCTTTATAAACATTTAATAATAATTATCGCCTTTTTCTGTTATCTTTAATAAGTTGTTCTTATTGTATTTTAGAATTTAGTGGTAGTATTCAACTCAAATTCTTTTTAAATTCCAAGTAATTTTCTTCAAAATTGGTAATAAGTTGTTCTTATTATTTTTAGAATTTATTCATTTTATAATATTTCCGTATCTTGTTAATTGGTTGCCTGGTCAGTTTTCATCAAATCAGTCCCATTTTTCTGGTTGACTGCTTCTTTTTCTAACCATGGTCCATTAATTCGACTGCACCCGTTGTCCGGATGATTGCATTGTTCATACCAATTTCTACACTTTTTACATATCTCTTGTGCATGATACAAAGCCAGTACTGTAACTCGGCTGTTGCAAAGTCCTCATTTAAGTCAGGGTACTCAGTCATATTTAGCTCCCTTTGAATTATCAAGTATCGTATCTCCTCTATTCTAGCATAATCATGTGTATACCCTATCTTTCCATTTCCTTGGATATCGGTACTATTTACCAAATGTTTTACGGGTACTTTCCGTATTAACGATATAATTGACTTGGTCAAATATTCTCTAATCGTTGATATTTTCATATAATATTTAAATTTATTTAAATTTTTTGTGATTGTTCTATTATGGTTTATTTTCATAAATTTTCTTCTATATTCCATACCTTTACAGAACTCCCTTCGCTCATTAATTGGGATGTTAACAGCACTAATTAATCCACCATTCCTCATCTCCATTTCTTCCTTTGTATAAACTATTTTCTTTCTCCATATTTTCCTTATTTTCTGGATATTCTCTTCTATGGTCAGATTTATTATAATACCTTCGGAAGTGCTGTCTAGTGTTTTAGACATATTCTTTAAACACCTCTCCATTTCTTTATTTGTCTCCTCCTTATATTTATCCACTTCTGGGTTAAGTGTGTCATCATTTTCAAACTTCCCTTCGAAAGTTTTCCTTATCTCATTACTGAACTGCTCCTTCTTGTCCTCAATCTGCTTTAAACCTGCTTCGTTCATTTTTTCAATTCTTTCATCCATTCGCCTTAAGTTTTCTTTGTTTATTTGTACGATTCCTTCCTTCATTTGTTTTAAACTCTCATCATTCCTATCTAACCTTTCGTGAATTTGGTTTAATCTTTCGTTCATTTGTTTTGAGGTTTCCTTAATTTCCTCATGGGTTTTATCGTATTTTTCCTCCAGTCTCTTTGAGTTTCCCTCCTGTCTCTTCGAGTTTTCCTCCTGCTGCTTTGATTTTTCCAATAGTAGTTTAAACATTTCCTGTATACTCAAGTCTTCCTTTTGGTTAGGCTTATCTGGTTGATCCCCTTGGGCAACTTCTTCAATTATTTCCTTTTCCTTGTCCGTAATAATTTCAGTTTCCGTTATTTCGTCTGTCTGTTGTTCCATTTCACTGTCTGTTATTAGTTCTATTTCCTGTTCTTGTTCATCTATTTCCTTCTCCGTTTCTCCTGCCCTAATCCTTGATCTACCTCTGGTATGCATGTTTACTCTCCCACAGTTGCCTGCTCTGGTTAAGTAATGTTATTATACTTATAGTTACTTAACTTAAGCCCTACACAAGTTGAGCGCCAATTTGTAATAAAACGATCTTTTCGTTCCTTAGAGCCACACGTTGTGGACGTGAATTTGTAATAGCCCGTGGTGTTGCCACTACTATTCAAGTCCCGCGATGGACGCCAATTTGTATTAGATCGAGTACGTAAGGTTTAAATTCCCACTGTTGTATTTGTCAATTTGTTTTGTATTACTTTAATTATATAAATCTCGGAGATATTTGGAGTTGTGGAATATATGGATGTAATTAATTAATATTAACTTAACTCTTTAATAATTATCAGTGTTAGTGTGCCTAGAACTTAAACAACTTAATCGTTATTCTACAATTTCATCCAACCCTATTATACCTTGAAGAGAGATCTGTCTAATTTCGTAATTTTACGCTCCCTCTTTGGTGTTAGATAATTCCGCTATAAGCGCTGCAGTATCGGCTCAACGAAACTTATAGGTTATTTCGATGTTTATATTAACCATTTATTCTATACTTATTCAGTTACTTTTTGTTCCCAGTTCACTAACCATACTCCAAATAACAAGATTTGACAAATATATAAAGTTTCTTTATTTGTTTACTTAATTCACATTAAATAAGATATGTGCTAATTAACATATGCTTGGACTATAGACTTCAGGTATCGATTGTTGATTATTTTAATCCTTTATTTATATTTGGTTATATATTATGTTTTGATTTGTATTTAATTTATTTCAGGGTGAGAAGGTTCTTGTAACTGTGGGGAAGACTAAAAATACATAGATAAGAATGCAAGATTTACAAAATTTATGTGTTGTGTATTTAATATATTTAATATAATATAATTTACCAGATTCGAACAAAGCAAATCGTGTAGGCGGTTGATCGCTAAATTTACTGTTTTGAACGGTTATGCAGTACGGTTTTCTATCTTCGGTTTAATAAAAGTAATTCTTGTCCTGTCCACGTCGGAATACAGCTTCTGGATTGATCTACAGCCCGGTTGATGTTTCTTCTGCACCGCCAGGATCCAAATCAGTTCTTCTTTCGATTGAAGCAATTAGTGTTGTTCCGTGTAATTGCAAGGTTATAATTTCTGGTGTTGTGAATATTATGAGTTGTGTTACTGTTAATTCTTTCTATTTGATTAATATCTCATCAATTCCCTTCGGATATGGGATAGTTCAAGTTCTTTCTTTTAGACTTCAGTTATTTACTCTCTATTATTATTTCAGATTGTAGTGTTATTTGGTTAATCTGTATTGGTGTTAGACGTAACTATTGTCATGAGAATCTTGTACTTTATAATCGTATCTGATAGTTATAATATTACGATTAAATAGATTATTCTTGGGTTTTTAATCTCATCACTTTTAGTTTTTTAAAGCAATTCTTGTCTTGTCCAAAATCAACAACTTCTTTTTCTTATTTGTCGTCCCTAGCAACATATAATAATTTCTGCCTTCCACATGTTTTGACTATATAGTGTTTCTTTCATATATTTTTTATCTATTCTTTATCAATTTGCTGTCCTATCGGGATGTAACTTTACCGATAGTTGGTTTATTACTTTATACACATATTCTACTGATTTTTTGATATAAGTGCGCTTTTTTTCTTTTTTATTATATTTAATCCACCTTCGATATTATATTTTACCAATCGATATTATGGCATTATGGTATTATTATAATTTGTATAAATTTTATTAAATATTATTATTAATTTAATGTTTTTCTTTTTTTTCTAGCTCTTCATAGCGTATTTATTAATTATTATTAATTGATGCACCTAATCTTTATGTTATGAGTGTTTATATAGTAGTTTTGCCTATTAGGCCTTTTATTGTAAACTGATCTACCTGTGGTTATGTCTGTTAGGCATCTATAGTCCCTTTTATATAAATTCATACCTACAATCAAATCTTAATTATTAGCACTTATATAAACAATTATTTTTCTATATCTAATAACAATTTTATCTTGATCTCTTGATCACATACAACAAAATTCGAATTTATGAACATTGATTAACTGCCTAACACTTCATTCTACGACAGTCATTGAATAATACAACTTGTTTCATTATTTTTCATTAACTCAACACATATTTGATATAACATCACATAAACTTTAACATAACATTTTTGTCATAAAATAATACTTCTTAACACAAAATTCTTATTTGTTATTACCATAAATTAAGTCATTGTTTCAGTTTTTTGTTTTGCTTTTCATTAAACATATATTATTAGCTATTATTTATCTTACAGGTTCGTTTATTATAGTCAACACTACCTTGCATCCTTATTTAATCTTGTCTATGATTATAATTGTAATTATTGGATCTCTGTTCTATAATGGGTTTAAATATCAATTTGTTTATTATTCTGTGAACCGTCTTTTATGTAACATGAATGCTAGCATTTCTGTTGCGTTACATATGCTTCCCCTCCTAAAAAAGTTTAGTTTACCTGAATGAAGTTTAGGTCAAATAAACTTGTCTTTTTCACATGCCTTTTCTTCATTTCATTGTTAATGGTTGACGATGAGATTTTCAATGTAACTTCATTAGACTAGTATTAATACTTTTTTTTATTTAATAACATTTCATCATTTTAATTAACATTCTTGATCATTTTTATTTCTGTAAACATTATTTGTTGGTAGTTGGCTACACTATTCACTGATACATTAGTTTTACATCTCTTCTATTTATAATTACTGTATTTTTCAATTATTCTTCTGTCAACTCACTTCTTTCTGTTTTCTTCGTCACATTCCTTTGGAAACTGAATTTATTCTTGCAACTATTCTAATATTCCTTAAATATTTAATTTCCCTAACAATCCCTAACACATGCGTTGGTACAGTTCAGAGAGGCACTGTTTGGCTTCATACTCTGCTGTCCACACCACATTTTAATATAGTACTGCTGGAATTCATCTACAGTCAGCTATAAAATATAATAATAATCTCCTAATAATCTCTTTAATCATTTAATAATAAATATTTGGGAAAAGATTTTTTCTTTGTTGCATTTATATTTCTTCATTACTATTCTTCATATTTCGTAATTCATTTTAATTCCTTAAACATTCGTTGATATTGACTTTGACAGTTATCATTTGTAGTCATTTTTGTTGAGATTGTAATGTTAAGTATCTTCTTTGTTTGTTTTTTTTTCTCTCTGATCACAATATTTTCTAAATAGTTGTTGTGTGATGATCATTATAATTGTATTTTTGACTAAATACATTCCTTAGCCCCAACTATTCTTCTTCTTATCGTATTTCACTATTTTGGCTGTTTATTTTTCAATGAATTATGTTCATAAATACTCTTTCCTTCTTGTCTTCTTTAATATTATATTGGTTACATTCAATCGTTTACTGAAATTGTTCCATCATGTGGCAATGTAGCATATATTTTAGGTCATATGATTTTTTTTTTTTTTTTTTTTTTATTTTGCATATGTAGATTTGAGGTAATAACTTTTATCTTGGGGTTCCACTCTTCATTATTCACACTATTTCTTTATAAACATTTAATAATAATTATCGCTTTTTTCTGTAATCTTGGGGTTTGTTATTCATTATTCACACTATTTCTTTATAAACATTAATAATAATTATCGCTTTCTTCGGTAATCTTGGGTTTGTTATTCATTATCCACACTATTTCTTTATAAACATTTAATAATAATTATCGCCTTTTTCTGTTATCTTTAATAAGTTGTTCTTATTGTATTTTAGAATTTAGTGGTAGTATTCAACTCAAATTCTTTTTAAATTCCAAGTAATTTTCTTCAAAATTGGTAATAAGTTGTTCTTATTATTTTTAGAATTTATTCATTTTATAATATTTCCGTATCTTGTTAATTGGTTGCCTGGTCAGTTTTCATCAAATCAGTCCCATTTTTCTGGTTGACTGCTTCTTTTTCTAACCATGGTCCATTAATTCGACTGCACCCGTTGTCCGGATGATTGCATTGTTCATACCAATTTCTACACTTTTTACATATCTCTTGTGCATGATACAAAGCCAGTACTGTAACTCGGCTGTTGCAAAGTCCTCATTTAAGTCAGGGTACTCAGTCATATTTAGCTCCCTTTGAATTATCAAGTATCGTATCTCCTCTATTCTAGCATAATCATGTGTATACCCTATCTTTCCATTTCCTTGGATATCGGTACTATTTACCAAATGTTTTACGGGTACTTTCCGTATTAACGATATAATTGACTTGGTCAAATATTCTCTAATCGTTGATATTTTCATATAATATTTAAATTTATTTAAATTTTTTGTGATTGTTCTATTATGGTTTATTTTCATAAATTTTCTTCTATATTCCATACCTTTACAGAACTCCCTTCGCTCATTAATTGGGATGTTAACAGCACTAATTAATCCACCCTTCCTCATCTCCATTTCTTCCTTTGTATAAACTATTTTCTTTCTCCATATTTTCCTTATTTTCTGGATATTCTCTTCTATGGTCAGATTTATTATAATACCTTCGGAAGTGCTGTCTAGTGTTTTAGACATATTCTTTAAACACCTCTCCATTTCTTTATTTGTCTCCTCCTTATATTTATCCACTTCTGGGTTAAGTGTGTCATCATTTTCAAACTTCCCTTCGAAAGTTTTCCTTATCTCATTACTGAACTGCTCCTTCTTGTCCTCAATCTGCTTTAAACCTGCTTCGTTCATTTTTTCAATTCTTTCATCCATTCGCCTTAAGTTTTCTTTGTTTATTTGTACGATTCCTTCCTTCATTTGTTTTAAACTCTCATCATTCCTATCTAACCTTTCGTGAATTTGGTTTAATCTTTCGTTCATTTGTTTTGAGGTTTCCTTAATTTCCTCATGGGTTTTATCGTATTTTTCCTCCAGTCTCTTTGAGTTTCCCTCCTGTCTCTTCGAGTTTTCCTCCTGCTGCTTTGATTTTTCCAATAGTAGTTTAAACATTTCCTGTATACTCAAGTCTTCCTTTTGGTTAGGCTTATCTGGTTGATCCCCTTGGGCAACTTCTTCAATTATTTCCTTTTCCTTGTCCGTAATAATTTCAGTTTCCGTTATTTCGTCTGTCTGTTGTTCCATTTCACTGTCTGTTATTAGTTCTATTTCCTGTTCTTGTTCATCTATTTCCTTCTCCGTTTCTCCTGCCCTAATCCTTGATCTACCTCTGGTATGCATGTTTACTCTCCCACAGTTGCCTGCTCTGGTTAAGTAATGTTATTATACTTATAGTTACTTAACTTAAGCCCTACACAAGTTGAGCGCCAATTTGTAATAAAACGATCTTTTCGTTCCTTAGAGCCACACGTTGTGGACGTGAATTTGTAATAGCCCGTGGTGTTGCCACTACTATTCAAGTCCCGCGATGGACGCCAATTTGTATTAGATCGAGTACGTAAGGTTTAAATTCCCACTGTTGTATTTGTCAATTTGTTTTGTATTACTTTAATTATATAAATCTCGGAGATATTTGGAGTTGTGGAATATATGGATGTAATTAATTAATATTAACTTAACTCTTTAATAATTATCAGTGTTAGTGTGCCTAGAACTTAAACAACTTAATCGTTATTCTACAATTTCATCCAACCCTATTATACCTTGAAGAGAGATCTGTCTAATTTCGTAATTTTACGCTCCCTCTTTGGTGTTAGATAATTCCGCTATAAGCGCTGCAGTATCGGCTCAACGAAACTTATAGGTTATTTCGATGTTTATATTAACCATTTATTCTATACTTATTCAGTTACTTTTTGTTCCCAGTTCACTAACCATACTCCAAATAACAAGATTTGACAAATATATAAAGTTTCTTTATTTGTTTACTTAATTCACATTAAATAAGATATGTGCTAATTAACATATGCTTGGACTATAGACTTCAGGTATCGATTGTTGATTATTTTAATCCTTTATTTATATTTGGTTATATATTATGTTTTGATTTGTATTTAATTTATTTCAGGGTGAGAAGGTTCTTGTAACTGTGGGGAAGACTAAAAATACATAGATAAGAATGCAAGATTTACAAAATTTATGTGTTGTGTATTTAATATATTTAATATAATATAATTTACCAGATTCGAACAAAGCAAATCGTGTAGGCGGTTGATCGCTAAATTTACTGTTTTGAACGGTTATGCAGTACGGTTTTCTATCTTCGGTTTAATAAAAGTAATTCTTGTCCTGTCCACGTCGGAATACAGCTTCTGGATTGATCTACAGCCCGGTTGATGTTTCTTCTGCACCGCCAGGATCCAAATCAGTTCTTCTTTCGATTGAAGCAATTAGTGTTGTTCCGTGTAATTGCAAGGTTATAATTTCTGGTGTTGTGAATATTATGAGTTGTGTTACTGTTAATTCTTTCTATTTGATTAATATCTCATCAATTCCCTTCGGATATGGGATAGTTCAAGTTCTTTCTTTTAGACTTCAGTTATTTACTCTCTATTATTATTTCAGATTGTAGTGTTATTTGGTTAATCTGTATTGGTGTTAGACGTAACTATTGTCATGAGAATCTTGTACTTTATAATCGTATCTGATAGTTATAATATTACGATTAAATAGATTATTCTTGGGTTTTTAATCTCATCACTTTTAGATTTTTAAAGCAATTCTTGTCTTGTCCAAAATCAACAACTTCTTTTTCTTATTTGTCGTCCCTAGCAACATATAATAATTTCTGCCTTCCACATGTTTTGACTATATAGTGTTTCTTTCATATATTTTTTATCTATTCTTTATCAATTTGCTGTCCTATCGGGATGTAACTTTACCGATAGTTGGTTTATTACTTTATACACATATTCTACTGATTTTTTGATATAAGTGCGCTTTTTTCTTTTTTATTATATTTAATCCACCTTCGATATTATATTTTACCAATCGATATTATGGCATTATGGTATTATTATAATTTGTATAAATTTTATTAAATATTATTATTAATTTAATGTTTTTCTTTTTTTTCTAGCTCTTCATAGCGTATTTATTAATTATTATTAATTGATGCACCTAATCTTTATGTTATGAGTGTTTATATAGTAGTTTTGCCTATTAGGCCTTTTATTGTAAACTGATCTACCTGTGGTTATGTCTGTTAGGCATCTATAGTCCCTTTTATATAAATTCATACCTACAATCAAATCTTAATTATTAGCACTTATATAAACAATTATTTTTCTATATCTAATAACAATTTTATCTTGATCTCTTGATCACATACAACAAAATTCAAATTTATGAACATTGATTAACTGCCTAACACTTCATTCTACGACAGTCATTGAATAAT
The DNA here is from genome assembly GCA_034769895.1 of Magicicada septendecula. Classification (NCBI taxonomy): domain Eukaryota; kingdom Metazoa; phylum Arthropoda; class Insecta; order Hemiptera; family Cicadidae; genus Magicicada; species Magicicada septendecula. Next base: position 264,845,536 of record CM068375.1, read on the forward strand.
ACAACTTGTTTCATTATTTTTCATTAACTCAACACATATTTGATATAACATCACATAAACTTTAACATAACATTTTTGTCATAAAATAATACTTCTTAACACAAAATTCTTATTTGTTATTACCATAAATTAAGTCATTGTTTCAGTTTTTTGTTTTGCTTTTCATTAAACATATATCATTAGCTATTATTTATCTTACAGGTTCGTTTATTCTAGTCAACACTACCTTGCATCCTTATTTAATCTTGTCTATGATTATAATTGTAATTATTGGATCTCTGTTCTATAATGGGTTTAAATATCAATTTGTTTATTATTCTGTGAACCGTCTTTTATGTAACATGAATGCTAGCATTTCTGTTGCGTTACAATATATATATATATATATATATATATATATATATTGCGACAGTACAAATAAGTGATGTACTGAGCATTGAATATAAAAATTTAAATATACCTAATAAACTGTAAATAATTATTAATGTATTAGAAATAAGCATGTCAGGGATTGCAAGCTTGGCTCAGACAAAAATATGAACAGGTGTTTCGACCTGAATCGACGTGCACACACACAAATGTAACTGAAAGTGTGTACACCAGTATTTTGCAAGTGTGTGTGACGCAGGTCTATGCAGGCTAGTTTACCACCCCAAGATGAATAATTGTATAACTACTGTTTTTTCGTAATTATTCATAAACTATAAATAAGGAGTAAAATCGAAAAATACAATAAAATGTAATAAAATTAACTAAATACTGTGTACAAAAACCACGTGAAAGGGACACACCGTACGAGTGTAGTGGTGAAATAACTGTGTACAGAGTGAAAGGGTTATGTTGTAATTTCCAAAAATACAGTGAACATGTGTAGTGAAAATAGTTGTAAGATGAGTATAAGAGTATACTTACAGGACTCTGCAATTCGCAGAAATATAAGAAATAGTGAAATTGACAAGTAGTGGGGGGACTGAACCCTGAGACAATTTCAGACATGTCGATTTCGTACAACTGCAGGTGTTGACCAAGACGTGGGTATAAATAGGACACACACACTACAGTTGTTCTCTTTTTTCGATCACCCACAGTGCAGCGGGAGCTTCTGCCTGTCCGCACAAAATATTTAAATTTTTTTGTAAATAGTTTCATCCTTCCAGTTACATACAGTTATGTAACTGGATTGTAAAAACAAGCAATTTTAATTAGTAACAGAATTACACGAGAAGAAAATCCATATAAGAAGATCACCTGACGTCCGAAACAGCTCGAGAAGAAGTTCCAGAGAGAGAGAGAGCTGACGACTTAGTTCCAGAGAGCGAGACGACGCTAGACAAGAGAGAGGCGACGCTGGACTCTAGAGGAGACTGCGCTGGACAAGAGGAACACTACTGAAGTCTGGAAACGACGCTGGACAAGAGGAATCGATGCTGAGTTCGAGACGAGGACGATTACAGATAGATCCAATGGTTGAGTATGATTGACAACAATAAGGTGATAAACAACTTATTTATCTCTTAATCGAACAATTAACTCAAAGACAATTAAAGACATTCTTGTTCTATTTAAAAGAAAGAGCCAATGTTCATTATAAATATAGAGAGTTAGAACCATAGATGTTATTGAAGTAAGATTAACGTAAATAAGAGCTCAAATTAATATTGAAATGAAAATAATGCAAAGCATTTAAATAAAAATTAGCATTTTATAAATCAGTACTGATAAAAGAAAGATAAATTCAATAACTATTCATATTTTTGAGTTTACAGTACAATATCTAAAAAGATATTTAAGCATTCATATTTCGAAGCACACTAATTGACTGAGTAGTCAGGAAATGATATTTTTTAATAAAATAATTAGTAGAATAGAATATTTAGGCAGTAAGGATGTATATAGAGTAAGCCTTACGGCATAGTAACAAAGTAATAACGAATGTTTTAAGTCGAATCAAGTGCCATGCGCACAATTTTATTAGTACCAAATAAATTTGAAATATCGTTACAAGTTACATCGAGTTCTTATTACAGATACACCTGAAACCCAAATTAAATTGTATTTATGCAAGTTGTATTGTTATATAAATTGTCACTCCAAGATCGTGGGGCTATTCAAACACAAATAGATGTGTATTTGCAACCTGTATACACGCAACTATATATGTACTGTTATATAAATTGGCTCCCAAAGAACGCGGGGCTATACAAATTAAATTACATGTAAATTTATACACATACAACATAAATTATACAACTTATGTACAGTTTTAATGTTGCATAAAAATGTCGCTTCCAACGTAAGGCATCACAAATTTAAATTATATTATTTATGCAATGTTTATACTGTTGCATAAAAATGTCGCCCTGGACGTGGGGCACGACATGCCTACATTTATGTACAAATTTGTATATTAAGTTTGTTACATAAATAGTCGCCCATGGACGTATGGCCCGATCCCCACCATTTAACTATTAAAATTTTTTTTTGTAGCTAAATGGTTGCTCTAAAAATAAGAGTGTGTTAAATAATAAAAAAAATATTATATGTAATAATAATTATTTATATTAAACATTAACGGAATGTTACGTTAATTTTTGTGTAATAACACAGCTGGTGCCCACAAATAATATCTTTTGTCTATGTAACAGGTGTAACTGTAATGAGTATTAATAATAACTATTAATAAAAATAAAGAAATAAATAAATAAGTAGGGAACGGTTATCAATAATAATTGTTAAAGAATAACTACGAAATAAATATTTTAATAATTATTCAACATGGCAGAACCAGGAGGTTTGAATTTAGAAGCATTTAAAAATTCAATACTGGCAATGATGGACGAATTAGTCATAAAACAAGCCGAAAAATTTAAAGAAGAGTTGAAAGAGGAGAATGTCAAACAAATAAGAAAAATAGATGAAATAAATACAAAACAAACAGAAAGTTTAGAAAATAAATTAAAGTAACAGTCCGAAAAGTTTAAACAAGACACCATAAAAATTACGGAGAGTTTAGGAGAGTTAAAAATTGGTAATCTTGAAATAAAACAAAGTATAATTGACGGTACTGCACAGTTAACCGAAAAACTTGTTGATACAAATTTACGCATTGACACGATCACAGAAAATGTCTGTGGAATAATTAATAAACAAACGGAGCTAATATGTGAAGAATTCATACTAGTTGAAAATACGTTTGTAATTACTAACGATAAATATAAAAAGTAATTAACATTAAGGAAAAGAAGCAAATAAAGGTTAATAAAACGTACCTTATTAATAGCGATATCCCAATTGTGAGACACACACACACTAGTAAGTTACATATAATGACACAGGTGAAACACTTAAGGCACTACACTTACGGAGATAAATATCACTATAGGCCTAACAAGAAACGTAGTAAAATATCTATACGAAACACTACACAAAATTGTGGTAAATATGACGGTAGGTATACACACGAGAAATATAAAGTGAACGATAATTATAGTAATTACAATGAATATTATCATAAAAGATGCACGAGAGCACAACGCATACAAACTATTAATAAATGCGTTGTGCAAAGAAAGATAAATTCAGTAACTATTGTAATAAAACAAAATATTATGATCTGTAGTAATGTTGTTACAATAATTTGAAATAATAAAAAAAAATTTTAAGTTTATTTCAAAAAAAATATTTTCTGAAAAAAGTTTTCTGGGTAATTTGGTTCTTAAAATTTAGGAACTAATCGTGTTTACTGTTTGTAATTAGAAATGAAGTGGTATTATGTTTATTTTGGTAATAGTGTCACTTTCAGTAAATTTGTTAAAAGACAATCTGGTTAACTCCAAATCTAGGTGAAAGACGGCTCTCTTCTTCTTCTTGTTGAAACGTTCGTTGTTTCGTATATACCGCCTTTCGGTTAGTTGGGTTTCTTGATTAATTTACCTGTTAAGCCTTTTTATAAGAGAAATCAAATCCAAATTACAAAAAACAGAACGTTTATTAATAAAATAATTAATTTGTTCGATAAGAATCGATGTTACAAAGTAGTATCGACTCACTCAGGGCCGGTCGATATAAAAAGTTTACATTAGTATTATAAAAATATGGTTCTTTAAACGGTTATTTAATATATAGCCAGAGAAGGTTATGGGCAGGAAAGTATAACACTTACAATTATAAAATGCCTTAATATTAAACAATACAATGTTATAATTAAAAATAATAGAAGTTTATATATGATTTTTATTCAAACCAAAAGCAGCCGAAGACAGTCGTTCTCTGCAGCTGACGGGTTTAGTTGACGACGATGCACAAAATGGCCAACTGGCGCATGCGTAGTTAACGGATAACTTGGATGAAAGTTTTATTTAAATAAAGATGTCTTTTTTCCGTGTAAATGGTCTCAGCAATTGTATATGATTGTCCTGGATGTATTTGAGTGTCACTGGTGTATGGTGGAATCGTTCACTTGGTGTAAAATGTTGTTATTGGATATATCTCATTGGGTCTATGTGTGTCGGTTTTAACCTTAATTTTCCGTCAGTAAATTGTGTGATATTGGTGTTATTTCGATTAATTAGTCTTATGTGGTTCAGTTTATTGGTGTTACACTGTTCATATGTTAACTTCACCGGTTCACAATAAAAAATAGCTCAAAATAAGTTTTATACAAATTTTCACCGAACTCGGTTTATAACGTTAACCGCCATTACAAGTTACTTCTAGCAAATAATCACGTTAAGTGCACTCGTCAACGTATAATAATGAACTGTTCTCATTTCCTTCGTCTCCTGAAAATCTTAGCCTATTTAATATATCTTATACATTGTTCAAATTATCTTAGCTTCCGATACATTTTATTTTGATACATTATACTCAGAAAATAATTTCGTTATTAGTTAACTGTACGAAATACGAAATACATATTCGGTTTCTTGATTCTATTCTGCTTATTTTGATAATAATTAATATAGTGTTACAAAGTTTCATTAGAAAATTATATTTATTACATTTTTGGAAGGTAGGCCTAAATTTATACTTCCTGTAGTCTAAGCAAATAGTAGCCATTTTCCCTAATATAATTATTATTCTATTAAATCTGAAATTGATATAATTGTCTATTCTTACTTAATTTCTTGCCATTTAGTTTATTAATGATTATTTTTAAATACAATTCAATTGTCTATGACTCCTCCTCTGATAATGTCAGGTAGTACATTCCATTTTTATGTATAATTTTATTAGATAAATAAGTAATTTTACTTATCTGCTGACCATATCTTTAGAAAGTCTTATTTACATGGTATACTATATGTTGGGTTTATCTTGCATAAATATTGTCAGTTTAACTGGCTTATAAGACTAGATTTATTAATTATTCTGCAGTTTAAATTCATTATATAGCCTAGATTTGATATTTGCAAAATTTTTACTAATGTAGTTAGTTTATACCCTTCTCTGACTTTTTATCCTTATATACTTTATTAACAATTAGTTCTTTGACTGGTATAACAGTGATTATTGATTGTACAATTAAAATATAACACCTATCTCTATCAAAACTGGTACCTTGAATAATACCTTTTATGTGTATTGATTACACCTAGTAACATAATTAAAAACATTTTATAACATGGGGAATGATATCTACCTTTAGATATGGCATTCCTAATTTAAATTAACAACAAAATAACATCTTATAACAATAATATCTCTTACTAATAAATCTTATTTGTCTAGTTATTATATGGAACAGGAACATAACATATTGGTTCCATATAATGGTTAACACTTTCTTAAAACTAATTATTGACAGTCTGCTCTGTATTTCCCATTTTTAAGGATTTATTCCCCATCTCTAAATATAACACTAGCTATCTGTTTATTATTTCATTCTATGGAATGTTCTTATAGATTCAGTAGCATTTCATTAGCAATATTATTACTTCATATCAAATAAGATACTGTTCAAAAAACACTTAAAGTTTATTCATTTGTATGGCAACTCATGCACCTTTTCAAAGTTTATCGGTTATAATTCAATAACTTACACTTGTCCATGGTTATTTATTAATATTACTAGTCCTTTTCTAGCTTTTCAACATGAAATATTCAACCATGGGGGGACTGTGAAGATTTGTTCATACAAACTAAACAATAACTTTTTTGGGTACACTGTTACTTAATACTATTAACACTTTTGGTTTTTGTCAGTTTTACATTGTGATATGGTTTTTTGGGGTGTTATACTTTCTCCTTGGACATTCATTTATTTTTGGGGTTTTGGGTTCTCTCCCTAAGGGGTTTCTATTCGGTATGGGTCGTCTCACTTCCTTTTTTCTAGTGGATCTTCTCAGGTTTCTTATTCTTCAGTATTTTTAGTCATTCTATATTTCTTCTTTCTTCAGTATTTTTGTTCATTTTATATCTCTTCTTTCTTCTTTCTTCAGTACCATTCCGCTGTGTATGCTTTTGTTTCTTCTGGTCTGGTTTCTTGGTCGGGGTATCTTAATTGCCTGCTTCTATCTTACCTGGGTAATTTTGTTATTCATATTTTTAGTTTTCTGGGTTTTTAAATTTGTAGTATATAGATTATTTGCAGATTTTTTTTTTTATTTTTACTTTTCTTGTGAGTATATTAATTAATAGTGCCTTTTAATTGATTCTCATCTGGATATTCCATATATTAGAGCTTTATTAATGATCATTGAGTAATTTATTTATGTGGATTATCTGTCATGCTACAGATTGCTCTCTTCCAGAAGTGATTAGTTCAGATCATACTTAGTTTGTCTGAAGTAATTGCTTATGATATTTCATTATAAATTATATTTCTTTACTTCCTTCACATTTAAAAAAAAAATTTTTTTTTTCTTTATTTTTGAGCTTATCTATATTTCATTATTAACTGGATTCTTCTTGATAGTAATAGTCATCTGATGTTCGTTATTTTTTATTTTTCCATTTTCTTCTTAACTTGGTTCTTTATCCTCGGGATATTTATTCCCTAAAATTCCCTAACACGTTAGCTGGGGCAGTCCAGAGGGGCTCTGTAGGCTACACTCTCTGCTGGCCATACTACGTCATTTATTGATTACAGAGGCAAATCATCTCTGATCAATACATAATAATACTGCTGGACTTATCTACAGACAGTTATTAATAAAAATTACATAAGAATAGTCCACCTTATGACTATAAAAAAAAAATTAAATATCTTTGGATACTTCACTTCGTATTTGCTCAGATCTGTTAATATTTCTATCTTAGTTAATTTCTATCTCAGTTACTTTTCTCAATGGTTAGCTCTGCTGGCATTTTATTTCTCCTTATGGTTGGAAGCTGGTTTAATATAATTATCACTTGTTATTCAATGTAAAGTTTTTATTTATTTTTAATTCTCTGTCATATTTTGACTGTTATTACAATCTCTTTCTGGTCATTGGTAGCATATTGCTACGACAGCACAGAACAATCTACGCGTTTATCGAATGCGCCAGAAAGATCTCGACGTAAGTGTGTGGTGTACGTGCTACTAAACGCATTTTGCGAGAATTTTCTCGACTGTGCCAGCCTTCGCTCGGGCGCTTCGACTGCGTCAAGGCCGTAGCAATTACGTAGTTCACGAGAGATAAGACGCAGTTTGGAAGCTTCTGGTGTGTGAGCGTAACTATAAATACATCGCGTAGCGGCCTTAGTTTTCAGTTCAATGCGAGATTTTTGACTGTGCGGTTCGAGAGTATTAGTGCGATATTTACAGAGCGGTTCGAGTTATTACGGTGTACGTTCAAGTAGTTATTAGTGAAGTGTTGCGTTTTATATTCGGACGGTATAATTGTAATACAGTTGTGTTTTAATATTAGTGGACATTTTATTGCGTATGAACAATTTCATTTGATTTGTTGTAGACACTGTGTTGTTAATTACGAACTGTTTTACTATAACAATTAAAGGTGTGATTAGTGACTTAATTGGTGTCTTGTACTTATTTTGTTTCCACTGTACCTACGACGATCGAGTAGACCGTCGTAACAATATATTTTGTATTAGATTTTTGTTTTTTTTTTCTTAATTCTTATGAATCGTTCCACTAGTATTATGTTCTTGCAATTACTCTTTTAATTGTCCTTCTTATAATTGACATTTATTATATGATCATATTTTTCTTATGGATTTATTTATACATAGTTTTTTCCTTCTTTTTCAAAATTTTATTCTGCTCTTGCTTTTTATCCAAATGCACTCTTTAATTATTAATTCCATGTGGTTATTATTTCTGCTTATTTTGCTTAAAAGTCTCACTAATTTTACTTCACAATAAGTTTATTCATATTAATTGTATCAGTGGTTTTTTACTGCCATTTCTTTATTCTCGAAAGTTTTTCAGAATTGATCCCATATATAATTGTTTGTAATATATTATCCAAATTCTTTTCCTTCTTTATTAATCCAAAAGTTGTTCAAATATAAGGTAGTAGGTAGTTCTTACTTGTTTTTAGAAGTTACATATTTATTCTAAATTCATTTTCTTCTTTTTATTTTCCATAAAGTTTTTTCATAAATATTTGGTAGTAAGTAGTCCTTACTTCATTTTTGAATTTCATTGTTCTTGTTTATTAATTCAATAGTAGTTTCAAAAATTAGGTAGTAAGTAGTTCTTACTGGTTTTTTGAATTTATTCATTAAATAAATTCCTTTCTTTTTATTTCATTCATAAATTGTTTCCTAAATATTCGGTAGTAAGTTGTGCTTACTTAGTTTTAGAATTTTTTAAATTATTTTTATTCCAAATTCTTTTTCTTTAACTTCAAAAATTGTTTCATAAATTAGGTAGTAAGTTGTTCTTACTTTCTTTTTGAATATTTTTTTTTTTCTTTATGCACACAAAATTCAACCTTCTATACATTCAATTACTCATAATATTTTTTCATGGAAGCCTGGTTATATACACCCTTTATCCTTTCTGAATCTATTTCCTTTATTTCATAAGTATTATTATTTTTCACATTGGATATGACATATGGTCCGGTGTATAACAGCAATAACTTCTTCGTTATTCCTTCCAGTGTGCTGGGTAGTTCACGATTTTTTAACAAAATTTTTTCTCCCTTTTCATATATTATTAATTTACCACTAGCCTTTTGATACTTATTTTGCCGTTTTACCTGGTCTTCTGCCACTTTGTTGTAGAACTTAGCTTTGTCAAATCTGTACTTATTGTTACTGGGGAACTCGAGGATATCCGCGATCTCTCGTGGGGGTGGTTTTTCGTACATAGCAGAGTATGGGGTTATCCCTAGCTGGATGGTATGCCAAGTTGAGGAATTCCTCCGTGGCTTCTAGATAGTCTTGCCACCTTTTTTGTTGATGGTGACAATAAGTTCTTAGGATCCTCCCCACTTCTCGTAACACCCGCTCTGCCGGATTACTGCTCGGATGGTAGACCGAGGTCTTGTATGTACGAATGCCCAGTGACAATAACGTATCTCGCCATTTTCCACCCTTAAACTGGGTTCCATGATCAGTAATGATCGAAGATGGTTTCCCCAGGTGTGGGATATACTGTTCCGTTAGTATCCCCAGAATTTTCCGGGTAGTTGCTCGATTAGTAGGGTATAGCTTAACATACTTTGTGAAGTGGTCCATTATGATGGTTAGGTACCGATATTGGTGTCGACCTCCACTACGGGGAAATGGTCCGCAAATGTCTAGGAATACCTTCTCCAATCTTGCTTGGGAAGTTATTGGGATCATAACACCTTCCTTCTTCTCATTATTTGTTTTTACCAGCTGGCAGATTTTACAACTTTTTATATACATTCGGACTTTCCTGTTTATGTTTTTTATATGGCAGCTCTCCTCCAGAGCTTTTATTACCTTGAGGGCGCCCATATGCCCGTAACGTATGTGGTAGTTCACTATCAATTCCCTTTCGATCGGTGTTGGAACAACCACCTTCCAGATCTCTTCCTTCAGGGAGGTTTTAACGAACAATATTTGTTTATTTATTTGGTAATATTGAGCAACGGTTTCGTCTCCCTCTTCTAGTCGAAGTTTGAGGTTTCTCAATTTCGGGTCCGCTTGTTGGTGGGTGCTCATATTGGTCAATATTGTTGTTAAATCGGCTCTGGTGCTAAGAAGATGGTATATTTTTAGAACGCTTTCCTTCTCCCCTTCAAAAGTTTGTTCTTCCACATTGACCCGGGATAACACATCCGCTACTACATTCTTTTTACCTGGGATGTATTCCCATTTTAGATGGTATTCTTGAAGGGCAAGTATCCACCTAGTTAGTCTGCCATGGTTCAGTTTGCAGCTTTTCAAGAACGAAATAGATTTATGGTCTATTCTGACGGTAACAGGGTATCCCAAAATGTAAGTGCGGAACTTACCGCAAGCAAATACCACGCTCAGTAATTCTTTTTCAGTCACCGTGTAATTCTTTTCGCACTGGTTCAAAGACCTGCTCGCGAAGCTAATTACTTGATGTTGACCCTTCTCGTCCTCTTGATACAGTGTTGTTCCCAGACTGATGTTGCTGGCATCGCAATTCATGAAAAATGGTAATTTAAAGTTTGGGTGGTGAAGTATTATAGTTGCCAGAAATTTGTCTTTAATTTGTTGAAAAATCCCCTCTTATTCTTTATACCAGACCCATTTGTTTTTGGATGATAATTGATGTTGAAACCTCGCGGTTAATTCCGAATATTGTTCCTGGAACTTTCTATAATAATTACAGAGTCCCAGGAACGACTGTAATTGCTTCCTGTTTTTGGGTGCCGGGAATTTCTGGATGGCTTCCACCTTTTCTGCCGACGGTGAGATTCCTTGATCGTCCAAGTTAAATCCTAAAAATTGCACTTCTCTGGCAATAAACTTGGATTTTTCCAACTTCAGCGTGACGTTACTGACAGATAATTTCTCAAGCACATGTTCCACACGGTAGCAGTGTTCCTCCCACGTTTCAGATGTTATTAGTAGGTCATCGACATACACTGTTGTAAACTGAAGTGCTTCTTGTCCCAATATCTGGTCCATGCAGGTCACAAAGATGGCAACTGAGTTTACCAATCCGAAGGGCAATCTTTTGAATTGGTAATTGCATCCCTCGAATATGAAAGCCAGATATTGGCGACTCCGTGGGTGTAACTCTACCTGCCAGTAACCGCACACCGTATCCCAGGTACTGAAGTATTGGGTACCATGGAAGCGTTTCAGGATTTCCTCAATCTCACCGGGCGATGTTCTATCGTTAATGATTTTTTTGTTTATTTCCCGTGCATCCAAGCAAAGCCGGACTTGGCCGTTCTTCTTGGGAATAGCGACAATAGGGGGGATTGGCTATGTTCTATAATATCGCTATTAATCATTCGGTTGATTTCCGCTCTCACACCCTCCTTTCGAGAATGCGCAATAGGGTAGGATTTCCTATTAAACTCCACTGTATCTCGGAATTGAAGGGTACATTGATAATTTCTTACCTTGCCTGGCTCATCTGAAAATACTGAGCGGTACTTCTCATAAATCCTTATCAACTGATTTGCTTGAGTAATGGGCAATTTCTCTCTATTAATTCCTCTCCGGAAATCCCTTATCTCCTGTATTTTTTGGGACCATAAATCTTCGTCCGTGTTGTCGTATACTATGGTGTTAGAAATGGTGTTAGTATTCGTATAATTAATGCTACGTATTTGCTGGTGGATACTGCTGGGAAGTGTTATCTCACTACCGACTAAATCGGCCGTCCAGGTCAGATCTCCGGTAAACAGTGATACCTTCTCCATTTGTAAATCGATGATAGCCGAGTTCCTTCTCAGCACATCACATCCCACTAATATGTTGAAGGGTAATCCTGCCGCAATTAGGAAGACCATGTTTATAGCTATACCCTTACTAATCACATTCAATGACACTTGTTTTCTGATTGTCTTGTTTTGGCGACCAGTGGCACCGATTAATACTATGTTATTTATAGGTAAGGTCGGCAATAACTTACCACATTTTTCTTGGATCCTCTCCAATTCTGTGGTGTTAATTATAGATACATTCGCACCTGTATCGATCATTACCTGTGCGAATGTTCCTTCGATTTCTGCATTAATATAAATTATTTCATTGTTTATAATAGGGAGGCGAGTGTCATCCTCCTCCAGTAGTTCATTTCGAATGTTTTTCAAATAGTTACACCGAATGATAGTAATTTTATTGTGATGATTTGCTCTTGGCAATTCTTTTATATACCCAGGCGATAGAAGCAGCAAAAGGTCCTTATTGTTTATTACTGCCTCCTCCCGTTTAAATTCTCCTCATCCTGGTTATTAATTGGACCAACAGAGGCATCAGTGGGGAAACCTTGAGTAGGTTCCAGCCTTTCAGTTCTCTGTTCGTATGTTTGTTCCCTATTTGTATGCCGCTCCGGGTCATCTAGGCTGGTACTTCGCCTTGGCGGATTATAACTGGAGTTGTCCCGTTCTCGGCTTCTGCGTCGATCTTCGTACTCGTAGACGCTGCTCCTCCGTTGATGGTTATACCTGCGTTGGCTGTTTCCCTCTGCACGTATAAAATTTACCCACGGTCGGGAGAACCTGTTGTTGTTGTTATTGTTATTATTAGGGTAACCCCTATTGTTATTGTAAAACCGCTCGGTGTTATTGGTATGGTTGGGGTTTCTCTGGCTATTTACATTATTATTCGGGTAATAATTATTTCGATTACCGGAGAATCCGTTATCATTTCGGTTAACGTTCGGGTTTGTATTACCGTGGTTATTGTTGTTATTGTTACCGTTCGTGGGGTGCTGATTATGGTAATTTGGATTATACCTGTTTCCTTGGTACCCACTGCTGATCTGTTGATTATTATTGTTCGATGACGGATTATTTCGAACTTCTGGCCGCTCATTTCTTCTTCTACTCTGCCTGTAATATTCTTCGTTCTCATAATTTTCTAATAGCTCCGTCATCGCCTGTATGGTCTTTATCTGGCTACCTCTTCGAGCTCTTATGACCTCTTCGTCATAATGATAGGAAAGCTTGTTCACCAGGCATTCTTCTGGTATGGCTGGTTCCAGGTGCTTGGCCAGGCACACCTTCCCAAGGAAGTATGCAGTCATGGTATTGCCAAACTGGGTTTTGTATCGGCCATGGCAGATGTTGTCCCTTATTAAATTCTGGGTGGTCTCTGACCAATACTTGGACTTGAACAAACTTTTAAACTGCTGGTAATCGTTTATTTCGCTCCTGTTCGCCATCCACCAATTGTCCGTCATATCCCGGAATGATTCGTCCAATAATTCGCGACTATTGGTCCATCGATTATTTCTATGTTTGGCCATATATTCCTCAATATGGGCCAAGAACTCCATCGGCTTCCTTTTATATTGGCGGAAGTTAAGCCATTCTCTGTTCTCGTTGATGGGGATATTAGTGAAGCTGGTTGGTCGGTTCCGAATTGCTTCCATGTCCTCCTGGTTCTGCCTCACTTGACCAGTGATGTTAGTCATCGCTTCCTCCATTCCGTCACATCTCTCCGTAATTCGAGTTCGTACATTACTGAGTTCTTCCTGGCTTTCCTTTCGGTTTTCTTCTGCCTTCTTGCGACTAGATTCTTCAAGATTTGTGACCTTGGTGTTCACCACTTCCTTGAATTCTTGCACCTACACTTCCGTCAGCCGACATCTTCCATCAACTTCTCTTATCTGTTGATTTATAGTTATGGTTTCGTCTTCCAGCCTTTTGGTCATAGATTTCTTATTATCTTTGAGTTCTTTGTTCATTTCCTTTCTTAATAGTTCCATTCGTTCGTCTAATTTGTCTAAATTCTCTTGGTTAACTTCCCGTAATTCTTCTCGTAATAGTTGGTTATCCTCTCTTAACTCTTCCAACCTCTCCCCCATCTTCTCTTCCATTTTCTTATTATTTTCTCTTAATTCTTCCCTTAATTGTTGGTTGTCATCTTCTATTTTCTTGCTGGTTTCTTCCATCTTTTCTTCCAAATTCTTCTTATTTTCTTCCATTTCTTTTCCACCTTCTTACTGGTTTCCTCAATTCTCTTATTGGTCCTTTCGGTTTTACAGCCCAATTCTTCTTTTGTTTCTTGGTTGTCCTTCTACAATTCTTCTTTTGTTGCCTCTATGTTCTTATTTATATCACTCAAATTTTCCTTCAAGGACTGTTGGTCTTCTTTCCTTTCCTTACTATTTTCTTCTGTAGTAGAATCCATTTTCTTTTCCATCTTCTTGCTGTTTTCTTCCATGTCCTTTTTCAAATCTTCTAACCTTTTATTATTGTCTTCCTTGGTGGAATCCAGTTTCTTTTCCATATTCTTATTACTGGATTTGATTTCTTCCATCATCACTCTGAACATCTCTTGGATTGTCGTGTTTTCCACTTGTGAAGGTTTTTCCAACTGTTCCTTACGGATATGGACTTCCCCTGTTTGTGTGGGCATTTCGGGTTGTTCCTTTGGTGGTGCTGGTTGTTTATGTTCCACCCGTTCTAATATCTTTTCCACGTCCTCCACTGGGGTCGCCTCCTTATCATCCATATTGAGTTCTTTTTCGGCCTCCGCCGCTCTCTTCTTTGATGTGGCACGACGCTGCAACTTCCCTTGTTCCCTGGCTGGATAACCGCTGCCAAACTGAATTAGAAATTGGGCGAGTAACTACCGCCTTCCAACCCCTAATGACAGCCCTTTAGTTGGACGCCAATTTTGTAATAAAACAAAATATTATGATCTGTAGTAATGTTGTTACAATAATTTGAAATAATAAAAAAAAATTTTAAATTTATTTCAAAAAAAATATTTTCTGAAAAAAGTTTTCTGGGTAATTTGGTTCTTAAAATTTAGGAACTAATCATGTTTACTGTTTGTAATTAGAAATGAAGTGGTATTATGTTTATTTTGGTAATAGTGTCACTTTCAGTAAATTTGTTAAAAGACAATCTGGTTAACTCCAAATCTAGGCGAAAGACAGCTCTCTTCTTCTTCTTGTTGAAACGTTCATTGTTTCGTATATACCGCCTTTCGGTTAGTTGGGTTTCTTGATTAATTTACCTGTTAAGCCTTTTTATAAGAGAAATCAAATCCAAATTACAAAAAACAGAACGTTTATTAATAAAATAATTAATTTGTTCGATAAGAATCGATGTTACAAAGTAGTATCGACTCACTCAGGGCCGGTCGATATAAAAAGTTTACATAAGTATTATAAAAATATGGTTCTTTAAACGGTTATTTAATATATAGCCAGAGAAGGTTATGGGCAGGAAAGTATAACACTTACTATTATAAAATGCCTTAATATTAAACAATACAATGTTATGATTAAAAATAATAAAAGTTTATATATGATTTTTATTCAAACCAAAAGCAGCCGAAGACAGTCGTTCTCTGCAGCTGACGGGTTTAGTTGACGACGATGCACAAAATGGCCGACTGGCGCATGCGTAGTTAACGGATAACTTGGATGAAAGTTTTATTTAAATAAAGATGTCTTTTTTCCGTGTAAATGGTCTCAGCAATTGTATATGATTGTCCTGGATGTATTTGAGTGTCACTGGTGTATGGTGGAATCGTTCACTTGGTGTAAAATGTTGTTATTGGATATATCTCATTGGGTCTATGTGTGTCGGTTTTAACCTTAATTTTCCGTCAGTAAATTGTGTGATATTGGTGTTATTTCGATTAATTAGTCTTATGTGGTTCAGTTTATTGGTGTTACACTGTTCATATGTTAACTTCACCGGTTCACAATAAAAAAATAGCTCAAAATAAGTTTTATACAAATTTTCACCGAACTCGGTTTATAACGTTAACCGCCATTACAAGTTACTTCTAGCAAATAATCACGTTAAGTGCACTCGTCAACGTATAATAATGAACTGTTCTCATTTCCTTCGTCTCCTGAAAATCTTAGCCTATTTAATATATCTTATACATTGTTCAAATTATCTTAGCTTCCGATACATTTTATTTTGATACATTATACTCAGAAAATAATTTCGTTATTAGTTAACTGTACGAAATACGAAATACATATTCGGTTTCTTGATTCTATTCTGCTTATTTTGATAATAATTAATATAGTGTTACAAAGTTTCATTAGAAAATTATATTTATTACATTTTTGGAAGGTAGGCCTAAATTTATACTTCCTGTAGTCTAAGCAAATAATAGCCATTTTCCCTAATATAATTATTATTCTATTAAATCTGAAATTGATATAATTGTCTATTCTTACTTAATTTCTTGCCATTTAGTTTATTAATGATTATTTTTAAATACAATTCAATTGTCTATGACTCCTCCTCTGATAATGTCAGTTAGTACATTCCATTTTTATGTATAATTTTATTAGATAAATAAGTAATTTTACTTATCTGCTGACCATATCTTTAGAAAGTCTTATTTACATGGTATACTATATGTTGGGTTTATCTTGCATAAATATTGTCAGTTTAACTGGTTTATAAGACTAGATTTATTAATTATTCTGCAGTTTAAATTCATTATATGGCCTAGATTTGATATTTGCAAAATTTTTACTAATGTAGTTAGTTTATACCCTTCTCTGACTTTTTATCCTTATATACTTTATTAACAATTAGTTCTTTGACTGGTATAACAGTGATTATTGATTGTACAATTAAAATATAACACCTATCTCTATCAAAACTGGTACCTTGAATAATACCTTTTATGTGCATTGATTACACCTAGTAACATAATTAAAAACATTTTATAACATGGGGAATGATATCTACCTTTAGATATGGCATTCCTAATTTAAATTAACAACAAAATAACATCTTATAACAATAATATCTCTTACTAATAAATCTTATTTGTCTAGTTATTATATGGAACAGGAACATAACATATTGGTTCCATATAATGGTTAACACTTTCTTAAAACTAATTATTGACAGTCTGCTCTGTATTTCCCATTTTTAAGGATTTATTCCCCATCTCTAAATATAACACTAGCTATCTGTTTATTATTTCATTCTATGGAATGTTCTTATAGATTCAGTAGCATTTCATTAGCAATATTATTACTTCATATCAAATAAGATACTGTTCAAAAATCACTTAAAGTTTATTCATTTGTACGGCAACTCATGCACCTTTTCAAAGTTTATCGGTTATAATTCAATAACTTACACTTGTCCATGGTTATTTATTAATATTATTACTAGTCCTTTTCTAGCTTTTCAACATGAAATATTCAACCATGGGGGGACTGTGAAGATTTGTTCATACAAACTAAACAATAACTTTTTTGGGTCCACTGTTACTTAATACTATTAACACTTTTGGTTTTTGTCAGTTTTACATTGTGATATGGTTTTTTGGGGTGTTATACTTTCTCCTTGGACATTCATTTATTTTTGGGGTTTTTGGGTTCTCTCCCTATGGGGTTTCTATTCGGTATGGGTCGTCTCACTTCCTTTTTTCTAGTGGATCTTCTCAGGTTTCTTATTCTTCAGTATTTTTAGTCATTCTATATTTCTTCTTTCTTCAGTATTTTTGTTCATTTTATATCTCTTCTTTCTTCTTTCTTCAGTACCATTCCGCTGTGTATGCTTTTGTTTCTTCTGGTCTGGTTTCTTTGTCGGGGTATCTTAATTGCCTGCTTCTATCTTACCTGGGTAATTTTGTTATTCATATTTTTAGTTTTCTGTTTTTTTAAATTTGTAGTATATAGATTATTTGCAGATTTTTTCTTTATTTTTACTTTTCTTGTGAGTATATTAATTAATAGTGCCTTTTAATTGATTCTCATCTGGATATTCCATATATTAGAGCTTTATTAATGATCATTGAGTAATTTATTTATGTGGATTATCTGTCATGCTACACTATTCATATTCTTGAGTTTACAGTACAATATCTAAAAAGATATTTAAACATTGATATATCGAAGCACACTAATTGACTGAGTAGTCAGGAAATGATATTTTTTAATAAAATGATTAGTAGAATAGAATATTTAGGCAGTAAGGATGTATATAGAGTAAGCCTTACGGCATAGTAACAAAGTAATAATGAATGTTTTAAGTTGAATCAAGTGCCATGCGCACAATTTTATTAGTACCAAATAAATTTGAAATACCGTTACAAGTTACATCGAGTTCTTATTACAGATACACCTGAAACCCAAATTAAATTGTATTTATGCAAGTTATATTGTTATATAAACTGTCGCTCCAAGATCGTGGGGCTATTCAAACACAAATAGATGTGTATTTGCAACCTGTATACACGCAACTATATATGTACTGTTATATAAATTGGCTCCCAAAGAACGCGGGGCTATACAAATTAAATTACATGTAAATTTATACACATACAACATAAATTATACAACTTATGTACAGTTTTAATGTTGCATAAAAATGTCGCTTCCAACGTGAGGCATCACAAATTTAAATTATATTATTTATGCAATGTTTATACTGTTGCATAAAAATGTCGCCCTGGACGTGGGGCACGACATGCCTACATTTATGTACAAATTTGTATATTAAATTTGTTGCATAAATTGTCGCCCTGGACGTGGGGCATGACATGCCTACATTTATGTACAAAATGTGTTGTAATATATAATGCATTTCACAAATATATGTAACTGGTAACAATATATAAAGACTTGTAAGCATCGCTTATAAACTCTGTTTGACAATTCTACTGTCTATTAGATGCCAGTAGTGTGGAAAACTAGTGAAGATCGTATCAGTTGTTGCTCAAATCATTACACTGAAGATGGCCTCCAACAGTGGAGCAGAAACGTGTGTTTTATGCGGTAGCATTGGACAATTGACGGCCTAATAACCTGGAGAATTGTCAAACTTATAGGCTATAACAGAGTTAATGTTGGTCGCAAAAGCCTAAGATACACCAATCGCTTACAAATGTTTTGAAGGGGGTCCAAACTCTGACAGTTATTAATTCTATCAAATTACTAAACATAATGAGTTTGTATTTTCAATAAAATTATATGGACCACATAGACTTTTACAATGTTCTTACAACTTTTCTTCTTCTTCTATGGCGTCGCAGTTCGAAGTCGAAACTTAGCCTCCATAATAATCTGCCTCTATTTTCCCTGTCCTTGGCGATCGATGTCCATCATTTTATTATAAGTAAATTATCAGTATCCCTTCCCTCTGCATCGATCCAGCATGTCTTGGGTCTTCCGACAGGCTTTCTACCCTTGATTTGACTATAAACAGTACCTTCCTAGGTATTCGGTTGCCTTCCATCCTAATGATATGTCCTGTCCATTGCAATCTATGCAGTCGGATGGTGGTGGCCAGATCATTGTCTTTACACAGCTTGTATAGCTCCTCATTTTGACGCATTCTCCATATCCCATTGACTTTGATTGGTCCATATATTGTCCTCAAAATTCTCCTTTCAAAAGTATTGACTATATTAGCGGTTTGCTTGTTCAGAGTCCAAGTCTCGCTTACCTCTGGTCTAATCATAATTTTATATAATGTGACCTTGAACTGATGGTGGATATTCCTTGTCTTGAATATAAATGTCAACGAAGCATATGCTCTATTTGCGGCCTGTATCCTTTTTCTTATTTTATTTATTTCTTCATTGTCTTCTGCCATCCAACATCCCAAATATTTAAACTGATTAACTATTTCCAGTTTTAGTGGTTCGATTTCAAACTGTTCGAGTTTTCTGGTTTTCTTTCGAGTGGTGACCATAATGTTTGTTTATCTGTATTAACCTGTAATCCTATCTCTTCTGCTTCACCTTTGAGTTCCTGAAAGGTCTGTTTTGCTATTCCTTGGGATCTTGCCATAATTGGGCGGAGCCTGATGAGCGTAGCGAAATCAGGTATAGCCCTCTATCCATGACTCGGTGCACAACTTAGACCATGAACTCCTCCGAAACTACTCAACCGAATGTTATAAAATTTTGCAAGTATATCCAGACTGTATTTTAGAGTGCACACATGTAATTATTATTTCTCTAAATTATTTGGTTCAAAAGATTACGATTTTTTAAAAATCTTACGTTAAACGTGTGAGAGGAAGAGAGATAGAGATATCGTGGCCCAGCTATGGCACTCTGTCTCACTCGCACTTACGGGGCACTAGGCGATTCACCGGTCACCGGCCGATTTCGCCGCTCACGTGCCGG
Organism: Magicicada septendecula; assembly: GCA_034769895.1. Classification (NCBI taxonomy): domain Eukaryota; kingdom Metazoa; phylum Arthropoda; class Insecta; order Hemiptera; family Cicadidae; genus Magicicada; species Magicicada septendecula. The sequence goes on from CM068375.1 coordinate 264,865,690, forward strand.
TGCATGTGTGTGTGCGGCTTCCGCCGCCTGCGCTGGCTGTCGCCCGATAAGATAAGATTTTGCTGTATCACAAATGCCGGTGCATATGCGTGTGCGGCTCCTGCGCTGGCTGTCGCTCGATAAGATAAGATTTTGCTGTATACACTTTGTATTCGTGTCTCACACGTGTTTAATTTAAATAGTAGTAGAGCATTGTTCTATGGTGTAGCCAGATGTACGGATTGGACTTAAGTGTTGAACAAGTGTCAATTTTTAGACAAGAATCTATTGTTATGTTCAAATCCATTTTAACATATATAAAATACAAAAACACAATTTCCACCTACCTGCAAAGCTTCTATTCAGGTCCAGGATTCGATCACATGTACGTCAGATGCAAACCTGTGTTAAGGTTATCGAAATAACTAACTCTACACATCTTTATGAAGAGAAATAATTATTGTTTAATGATCAAATATTGTGATTTTATAAGTTTGTTCTCCAAATAAATTGTCTTACATGTTTTTCAAAGGTTGTGCAATTCTTGCTTATACATCTTATTTTATAGACTTACATAATATTACTTACATCTATGCAGATAGCCCAGCCTGCGTCACGCACTCTCACATTCTAAAAAATAAAACCCCCGTTACCCTGCTTGATCAAGCTAATACATTATATTAAATCCCCGCCGGCCACGCGGTTATCCGTGACCTCGTGGTCGCCCCGTAGTAGTTGTAATCGTCCCGAAAAAACAAAACTGAATAAACAAATTTGTATGTGGATGTTCTGTAGTTATTTCTCCACCACTGTCACTGGTTTAAAATAATGATTGATTCACTTTTACTGCCACATGTTTAAATTTTGGGAAGAGCTACCTCTTCTAAGTGCACCGGCCGGTGTTCAGGGGGACGAACCACTGCGCAACTTACTTGGCGAGCGGTAGGAAGTTCACGCCCACGGCCAACGGATCTCGTTGTCATTCAAAGTTGATTTGCCGTGGCTTATTGGCTAAGCCCATGCTACATAATGTTTGTTTTAGTAGTGTGTGACGACAATCTCTAGGTACTGCTGGCTTGATGTCACCAACAGGAGGCGGTCCTTAGGTCTTCGTATCCGGCCTCATGGTAAATGAAACTGCAACGATTCCCTTCTAGGCCATTTTGAGTTTTCTGAAGGAGCGTCACTCCAGCGCGCATACCTGTGTCGCGCGTGCATGCGCCATCACATTTAAACAAAGTTCTGAGAAATCGTGGGTGGTACAAATTCTTTGCCTGGTTTCACAACTGAATATTACGTTGCTGCTTTGTTTCAACACTGTTTTCTACACGTGGTCTGTTACAATGGAATTAAAATTTGCACAATATTTTTATAAAACCCCGAAAACTGAAATAAAATAAAATACAAATACCCCATAAATGCAATAAATAAAACTACCCAATTTTGACACATTACAATACCCCCTCAATGAGAATTCTGCTGTCCAAAACAGAAGAAATCTCATTGATAAAACCCCTAAGAGGACCGGTGAGGAACTGGTGCCAACAACCCCCCTTTGTTCTTACTCTGCATGGGTACACGACCCCCCTGGCTCGGTGACCATGGACGCATCTGAACGAGATCACTGGACTTCTCTGTAAGAGATCCCAACACCGAAAAATCGAACAGACACGTGCCACAGCGCACCTCACCATCTAACATGCTACCCCCAAAAAATCCTCAATCCCTGGCTCAGATTATGCCAGATCCTCCACCGATATGTTTCCCCTTTTACGCAAGCTGGGCTGCCTTTAGCAGATACTGGCCTCACACACACTCACAGTACATGTTATAAATTGAAAAATTCTTTAAAATTTGTTTAAATACCCCTCAATGGTTGTTTCCATTTAAAATAAAATCATAAATTTTGTATATATTTTAAATTATTCTCTTCATTGGTTTTTTCTTATTTAAAATAAATTGATTTAAACATTTCCTACAATTAAGAACATCCTTAACCTAACATGGGTTACCTAGAGTCTAACAATACAATTCAATACAAAGTAATTCACTAAGAATAAACATGGTTAATACACAAACAATCAAATAATCAAAGTTTAAAATATCCATTAGCTGGCAGGCGAAAAATCAAGATTTTTTTTTTTTTCAAAAAAATATTTTCCAAACAAAAATTTTAAAATTCAAAGAAAAAAATTTAAATTTATTAAAAGGTTTCCTTTACATATAGCAATTATTTAAAATTTGTTTAAATTGATCAAAAAGCACAGTTGCATTGACTTCCTTGCTATTAAATTATATGACATCACTATCAGCTGATCAAAACTAGGTCAAGTCCACAACCTTGACCCACATACATTATGTACAATTTTTATCTGAAAATACATTTGACATCTGTAACCATCTCTCTTAAAACACAAAAACATAATAAAATAAAACATTTAAAATTACAAAATATTATTATAAATAATACTCAAATTGACATTTAAATTATTCAAAATAAACTCTACAACTTTACATTTCCAAATTCTATCAAAAATTTGTTACTGGTTTTAATTAAAAATTTTTATATCTTCAACTATAACTTTCTTCATTTAACAATCTCATTCTACATTACTGTGGGTGATTTAAATACTTATAACAATTTACTTTACTACTTGACATTTATACATATATAATCTTTCTCCCTCTGACTCTAATACTCATCAACGTTAACTAACATGACACCCATCTCTATTAAAATATCTATCCAAACGCTCTCTAAACCCCACTTATCATTAAACTCAAATCGCCACCTTCTCTCTCTCTCTCTCTCTCTCTCTCTCTATATATATATATATATATATATATATATATATATAAAATACTCTCTAATCCTTTGTACTTAGGATACGTGTTTCCCGCCCCAAAAAGCTCATTTCCCATTATCTGGTCCCTGGATTCTACCTAAGGCGACCCCTTCCCACTAAATCGGTCCCATCCCATCCCAAACCTTGTTGCGGACTCCTACATTACACTATCCCCTTATTACAAAATTGCCATCCCCAAAATATCTCAATCTTATTACCTTACTTCAACTACAACAAAATAACATCATTAATTAATAACATCAATATATCACTCAAAACTCTACATATATTCTCCATAACTACTGTGTCAACCTCAATATTTCTCAAAATTCTACTACATTATCTCAAAACAACATTACATTAACTCAAAACAATATTTTCTCTCTACTACCCCTTTAACTTTGACTTCAACCTGGACTGATCTATATGTCCCACAAAATAATCATCACCCTCAAAAACTATCTTTTATTCACTTTCACAAATTATTACTTTTATCAAATTACTTTTCTCATTACTTTAAATAGCATCTGTAATACATTGAAACATTGCATTAAACATTAATTACCTGGAACATTTACAACCAATATAACAGTGACATTTTATTGCTGATCAGCTGATATTCCTAACATAATGAAAACACATCTCATAATTGAACAAATTACATGAAATATATATATATATATATATATATTTATTTATCCTTACTTCTCACCTCCTTGTTTCCCCTTTTTCTGATTCTGATAATTTATGTGAACTGCCTGCCAGTCGGTTTAATTATTTACTTAGGTTCAAAAATACACACATAATGAAAACACATATTTTTATCAATGCTTATATCTAACCTACAACAATAAAATAATACATTTAAAATTATGGAATGAACAACTTATAGTGAATGTATGAGCATATAGTTATTTAAACAGAACACAAGCATTTTTATTGGACTAAAATTTGAGTTAGAAATTTTTATGTTATAGAATTTAAATTCGTGACTCATCTGAGCCACCTCCCATCCACACACTCTATTGCAAGTACTGTAAGCCTTTTCGCTTCCACAAAGACTGTATATTTTGGAGTAGTTTGACCTCTCCGTGTCTTTGCTTCGGCAGTTACATTTTAACGTTATGAATATCAGCATATTCTTGTTTATAATTAAACGCCCTTAAACGGGTCTACCACCTGGATTTGCTGCCCCCATGCGGACAGAGTGGTAGCCGCTGTTCCCTAGTTTGGTGATTCCCCTTATTCCCCCCCCCCGTAAATTTCAAAATTCACCTTGACAACGATAACAGCTATGGCCAGTTAAGGCAGAACGTGATGCAATGAGCCCCAACCATAGCTGTTAAAGCTAAACCAATTCCACGGTCAGGGTTCGGTGAGGCCGTGACCGCCCGAAACGTTGGGGAATCACAAGTATAATACCTTTTGTAACATTAAAATTAGCAATTTATATTTAAATGACATTATTAGTTTGGATGGTGTTTTAACCTCCTTTATATGTAAGCTTAACCTTCATTAACATAAAATATTAAATACAAATTTTACAACCTCCTACCATTGCAGTTCCACACTACACTGTTATGTCACTTCTTTGAGCACCAATCTACCCCCCAAAATTATCCCCACTTCTTGTATTGATAACAAGTTTTTACTTTATTATACATCTTCAAAACGTTCCCATGCTCACTGATACTAAAACTTGACAATTATATTTGGTCACTTAATTCTAAAATTTATTTAAATTTAAAATTATAAACATCCAAAATATTTTGGCATTTTTTTTCCAAAAAAATTTTTTATATTTACATTGGAGGCTGACTAACACTCTTATGATAAGTGGTAGTAAGGCAGTAATCGCCTGAAAAGTCGGGTTTCTTGATGCAAAGAGAATTGGGACGAGGTAGATCTACTTCGTGAATTTACTTCCACAACACCCATTACCTACCATCCCCCCTTCCTTCTACCCTGCCTTCTACCTATTACCCACCCCCTTTGCCGCAAAATTCGTCTTTTCGGACTAAACAGAACTATAGCCAATGGCTCAAACTTTCAATTTTTTCCATTGACCTGAAAAAATTTTTTTAAATTTGCACGCACTGCCTTTTATTTAGGTGCAGCCTCCATTATGTACAACACTCTAAGGCAGTGCAGGCACGTGACAGGTACACCAAGACTGCTGCACCTGGAGTGTATTAATGATAATTTGTCACGTACCTTTTGGGGTCCCCCTCCCCGTTCAAATGTGTAGTTAATTTTCTACTTTATACCAATTTTGGTGGAGCCGGACCATCGTTGTTTTCACCGCCCGAAGGAAGATCCGCCAACCATGGCCCACCTCCAAGTTCCGAATTCCACGGCCAGGACTGGTAAGATCGTGACCGCCCGAAAATGGGGGAGGATCCCTTCTGTAATCATACAACAATATTTGAAATCTTATTTATAAACATAATTAAAGTGACCGATATAATTTTAAATTCGTCGCATTCTGAGTACCTACTATTTCCTGCGTCACTGGGATCCTCAACACATACGCATTCTGCATTTTTATTTCTATAATTTCATACGGCCCTTCATACAACAAGAAAAACTTCTTTATTTCTCTATCTTGAGCACTGGACAAATCATGCCTCTTTACTAACACTAACTGACCTACCTCATATTTGGTCCACTTACCCTTAGCATCATGTTTCTAATTCCTTCGCTCTCCTCTCGTAAGTAAGTTCTCGTTTGCCAATCTAATTTTCATGTTTCTGTCCAAAACTTGACCTTCTGGTGGGTATTCGAAAAGTTGCTCCAATATCCTGGGCGGCCTTGTTCCCCTGATCAACTCATGCGGCGTAAATCCAGTGGATTCATGGGTGGTACAATTCAGCCACTCCTCTACTTTCTTCACGTAGGATGGCCATTCTGTGTGTTTGGCGTGACAGTACGCCCGAAATATCCTACCAATTTCTCTCATCACCCTTTCTGCTTGGTTCGACTGAGGATGATACACTGCCGTATGCTTGGGTATGATGCCTTCCCATCCAAGCGTCTGCCGCCATTTGCCGCTTATAAACTGTGGACCGTGGTCAGATAATATAATTTTCGGTTTTCCAACATTAATCATGTAGTCTCTTACTATTTTTTCACTGAGTACTTTACTCATCGCTCTCTTAATGCTATACAATTTCACAAATTTGGAAAAAGTGTCTAGAACTATAAATACATACAATACACCACCTCTACCTCTGGGTAATGGTCCATACAAATCTACTGCAACTAAATCAAACGGTCTCTCAACTTTTATGTAATTCATCTCCCCTTCTACTTTATAGTTCACTACTTTCGATTTCTGACATAAATCACACACTCTTAACACTCTTCTAACTCTCTTCTCCATACTCTTAAATATACATGACTCTTTCAAAACATTAGCACACTTTCTCGCCCCAAAATGACCATACCTTCTATGACAATCCCAAACAATTTTATCTATTAACCCCTCGGGTATAACTAACCTCCAATCACGCTCCCCACTCTCTACTTTTTTAAACAAAATACCTTGATATACTTGAAATCGCTCACTATATTCAGATCCCTCTACCTCCGTTTCTAAACTAGCAATTACTTTACCCAGTTTATTATCAGATCTTTGCATATTTTTAATGTCACTTAATTCTTCACTAAAAATTCTATCTTCTCTAGTTAATCTAAAAATTTCTATTTCTTTAAGACCCCTCCCTGTTTTGTTTTCTATAAAATCTACTCTAGAAAGTGTATCGGGTACCTTATCATCTGACCCCTGTATATACTCCCAGGAAAAATTATATTCTTGTAAAGCTAATACCCACCTAGTCAGACGACTGTGTGTTAGCTTACATGAATTGAGGAATGATAACGCCTTGTGGTCCGTCCGGATTATTGTTGTATTGCCGAGGATGTATGTCCGGAATTTACCCACGGCGAACACAATACTCAAAAGTTCCTTTTCTGTCGTCGTATAATTTTTCTCGGCCGACAGCAGCGATCTACTGGCGAAGGCGATCGTTAGATGTTCCTTGTCGCAGCCCTCCTGGTAGAGCTCCTCCCCTATCGCTACATTGCTGGCGTCGGTCTGTAAAAAGTTTTATTAAAATCGGGATGATTCATCATAATCATGTGGCTAAACTTTCTCTTAATTTCGTCGAATGCTGCACGTTCCGCTTCTCCCCACCTCCACTGTTTATTCTTCTGCAGTACAGCACTTAGTTTGGATGTGGTGTGCGCGTAGTTCTCCTGGAATTTCCTGTAAAAATTGCATAGGCCTAAGAAACTTTGTAATTGCTTAATGTTCTTTGGTTCTGGGAATCGCATTATGGCTTCTACTTTGTCAGGATTAGCTAATATCCCCTCCTGTGTAATAATAAATCCTAAGAAATGTATTTCTGTCTGTAGAAACTTAGATTTGTCCCAATTAACTGTTAAACCCCCTTTTTGTAACTTGTCTAATACATACTCTATGTGTTCTAAATGTTCAGTGAATGTTCTAGAAGCTATCAAGATATCATCAACATATACTGTTAAAAAGTCTAGATCCTTAGGTTGTAATATATTATCTAAACATTTAATAAAGCTGGCAACACTGGTGTTTAATCCAAAAGGTAAGCGTTTGAATTGGTAATTCTTACCGTTAAAAAGAAAAGCTGTGTATTTTCTGCTTTCCGCTGCTAATGGCACCTGCCAGTACCCAGCCGTCAGGTCTAATGACGTCATGTATTTGACTCCGCTGAACTTCTGCAAAATCTCATTAATAGGTTCCAGAGATTCCCGGTCGGGTATAATAATTTGGTTAATCTTTCTGGCATCTAAACATAACCTTACCTTCCCATCCTTTTTAATCACTACTACCAAAGGATTTGAGTAAGGTGATACTGAGCGTTCAATTATGTCTCCCTGCATCATCCGGTCTAGTTCCTCCTGTACAGCCCTCCTCTTCGAAAACGGCACCGGGTAACTCCTCTGCATGTATGGTGCGTGGTCTCGCACTTTCAGCTCACAGATGTAGTCCTTCGCTTTCCCTGGTGATTCGTCAAACACCTCTCTGAAACGCTCCACAACTGCCCACAGCTCCTCTCGCTGAGTATTTCCTACAACTAAATCTTCATTAAAAAATTTGTTGGCTCTATCTGCCCACACACTCTCATTACTCTCATGCATTTCTCCCTCCTCATTCTCTAAGCTACTACTCTCTCGACACAAATTTATTTTAGTCTCTATTTCTCCATCGCTTATCTGCTTATGTAACATTTTTATTCCCGTGACTTTACTTTCATTTACTACTTTCTTAAACTCTATTCTGACTGGTTTATTCCCCTTGTCTGGTTATTCTCTTACTTCTCACCCCAGTTACCCCCACTACTGTAACCTCCGCAACTGGTAACGATGGTATATTCTTCTTTATCTCTTTTATTTCACCCATGACATTTTCAGAAATTACTGAGATCTCGCTACCCGTATCAATTAAAGTTTTGTAATTCTTACCTTCTATGTTAATCGTCACCTCCGTCAATCCTGTTTTACGTTCCATCACTTGGTTGTCCTCCTCTTCTAACAATTCTTTTGCCATGTCTACCTTGATAATATTGCTCGCATATTCGTCGGTTACTTGGACCCGGTTCTCCGTTGACAATGGTTGGGCCCGCTTCTCCATTGTCCTCCTTAGTTTCCCGTGGATGGACCTGCTACGGCTGGATGATTTCCTCCTCTTCCTCTATTATAATGTCCTCCTCCTCTTGGCGCTCCTCTATAAAATTCTCCTCCTCTCGACTGTTGATTTGGTGGTGGGTTCATTCTCTCGTTCCTGGCGCACTCCCTGTTTCGATGACATCTAAAATAATTGGTTCTATTAGCATAATTGTCTGTTTCACATTCTCTACACCTCCAACTCTCGCCCCTATTATCAAAACTTCCTCCCCGCGCTCCTCTATGAAAATTCTGTGTACCCCTACTCTGATGGTAATTATTATTAAAGTTTGGTACTACTGGTGTGTTTGGACGTCGCCCTATGTCGCGCTCCCCTATATTCTGTAACACGTCTAACATGTTCTCTAGTTCGCTTATATTGGTAATCTCTTTAGTCATTAACGTAATTTGCACCTCTCTGGGCAGGTGCTTACTAACATGTCTTACGAATGATCGGAATGGTAACGGCGGTTCTAGATATTTAGCCTCGTTATATATATTCATCACGTATATGGTTAGGTGGTTATTCATTCGGCCGAAATTCCCATTACCCATTATTTTACTCCTTAGTATTTCTTGGTCCTCTTCTGACCAGTATTTGTTTCGAAAAGCTACTTCAAAATCCTCGAAACTACCCCACTCAACATTGTGTACTTCCGCCCATATTTCTGCACTACCCTTAAAACATTTTAAAATTTTCAATAGCTTAACCTCCCAACTACTACTGTTGAATCGATTAAATTCCCGTGTTCGGTTCAGAAATTGCATCGGATGTATTCTACGATTCTCACTACTAAAAGTTTCTAATTCTATTTCATTGTTTGTGTCTCGTGTCATGAATATGCGTTCAGTAACATTGTTTAAATTTTGATTTCTTACTAAACTTAATTCGTCTTTCACACTATTAATATTCTGTTCAATTGACTCGAACTTATTGTGATTTACACTTTCAATAACATTTACTGTTTCTTGTATTGCTTGTATGTCTGTTTTACAAGTACTTTCTACCTCACTTCTAACATTTTTTACTATTGCTATTTGTGATTCTAATTCACTGCTGCGGTTATCTATAACATGTATTGTGTTAGTTAAGCACTGCATCTCACTTTCAATACTCTCAACTTTATCACCTACTTTACTTACAAAATTTTCTAATTTGTCATTTACTGTAATATTTGTTGCCAATTTCTTTCTGATTGGATTCTAACATATTTGTTTTGCTGTCTACCACACACACATACTCTCTCAACTCATCTGTTTCTCTTTTTGTTTGACTACGTCTTTCATTCATTCGGTCATCAATGCTACACAGTGAATTAGTTAATACGTCAAACTTAGCATCATTTATGTCAAAACGACTATTCATGTCGCTACTTATTACTTTGAATTTGTTCTCAAAAATTTTTTCGTTATTGTCAAAGCGTTTATTTAATTCTTTAAATTGATTCAACATAATACTCATCATATCATTATCCATCTTATTGTATTTTGTTAAAGTCGGGGTTACTTGAATCCCCGAATCTTCAGTTACATTGTTTTGATCTGTTACATTTATTTCTATTTCATTCTGACTCACACTTGGAGTCGAATGTATCTCAAAATTGCTCATGTTTGACTCATTAAGATTTTCTACACTAATTGTTTCAGTTACGTTATTTTTGTTATCTGCCATTTTTACTTTTTATGATTGATACTTGTGCGTACATATGATATAATCAATTTCTAATATATTGTATAGCCAATTTTGTGTGAACGCACTTTTTATTTTATCCCGCTAACCTAACAACACACGCTTGCATCTTTGTAGATGTAAATCTGTTATAATACTTATAACAATTTACTTTACTACTTGACATTTATACATATATAATCTTTCTCCCTCTGACTCTAATACTCATCAACGTTAACTAACATGACACCCATCTCTATTAAAATATCTATCCAAACGCTCTCTAAACCCCACTTATCATTAAACTCAAATCGCCACCTTCTCTCTCTCTCTCTATATATATATATATATTTATATATATATATATATATATATAAAATACTCTCTAATCCTTTGTACTTAGGATACGTGTTTCCCGCCCCAAAAAGCTCATTTCCCATTATCTGGTCCCTGGATTCTACCTAAGGCGACCCCTTCCCACTAAATCGGTCCCATCCCATCCCAAACCTTGTTGCGGACTCCTACATTACACTATCCCCTTATTACAAAATTGCCATCCCCAAAATATCTCAATCTTATTACCTTACTTCAACTACAACAAAATAACATCATTAATTAATAACATCAATATATCACTCAAAACTCTACATATATTCTCCATAACTACTGTGTCAACCTCAATATTTCTCAAAATTCTACTACATTATCTCAAAACAATATTACATTAACTCAAAACAATATTTTCTCTCTACTACCCCTTTAAATTTGACTTCAACCTGGACTGATCTATATGTCCCACAAAATAATCATCACCCTCAAAAACTATCTTTTATTCACTTTCACAAATTATTACTTTTATCAAATTACTTTTCTCATTACTTTAAATAGCATCTGTAATACATTGAAACATTGCATTAAACATTAATTACCTGGAACATTTACAACCAATATAACAGTGACATTTTATTGCTGATCAGCTGATATTCCTAACATAATGAAAACACATCTCATAATTGAACAAATTACATGAAATATATATATATATATATTTATTTATCCTTACTTCTCACCTCCTTGTTTCCCCTTTTTCTGATTCTGATAATTTATGTGAACTGCCTGCCAGTCGGTTTAATTATTTACGTAGTTTCAAAAATACACACATAATGAAAACACATATTTTTATCAATGCTTATATCTAACCTACAACAATAAAATAATACATTTAAAATTATGGAATGAACAACTTATAGTGAATGTATGAGCATATAGTTATTTAAACAGAACACAAGCATTTTTATTGGACTAAAATTTGAGTTAGCAATTTTTATGTTATAGAATTTAAATTCGTGACTCATCTGAGCCACCTCCCATCCACACACTCTATTGCAAGTACTGTAAGCCTTTTCGCTTCCACAAAGACTGTATATTTTGGAGTAGTTTGACCTCTCCGTGTCTTTGCTTCGGCAGTTACATTTTAACGTTATGAATATCAGCATATTCTTGTTTATAATTAAACGCCCTTAAACGGGTCTACCACCTGGATTTGCTGCCCCCATGCGGACAGAGTGGTAGCCGCTGTTCCCTAGTTTGGTGATTCCCCTTATTCCCCCCCCCCCCCCGTAAATTTCAAAATTCACCTTGACAACGATAACAGCTATGGCCAGTTAAGGCAGAACGTGATGCAATGAGCCCCAACCATAGCTGTTAAAGCTAAACCAATTCCACGGTCAGGGTTCGGTGAGGCCGTGACCGCCCGAAAAGTTGGGGAATCACAAGTATAATACCTTTTGTAACACTAAAATTAGCAATTTATATTTAAATGACATTATTAGTTTGGATGGTGTTTTAACCTCCTTTATATGTAAGCTTAACCTTCATTAACATAAAATATTAAATACAAAATTTACAACCTCCTACCATTGCAGTTCCACACTACACTGTTATGTCACTTCTTTGAGCACCAATCTACCCCCCAAAATTATCCCCACTTCTTGTATTGATAACAAGTTTTTACTTTATTATACATCTTCAAAACGTTCCCATGCTCACTGATACTAAAACTTGACAATTATATTTGGTCACTTAATTCTAAAATTTATTTAAATTTAAAATTATAAACATCCAAAATATTTTGGCATTTTTTTTTTCCAAAAAAACTTTTTATATTTACATTGGAGGCTGACTAACACTCTTATGATAAGTGGTAGTAAGGCAGTAATCGCCTGAAAAGTCGGGTTTCTTGATGCAAAGAGAATTGGGACGAGGTAGATCTACTTCGTGAATTTACTTCCACAACACCCATTACCTACCATCCCCCCTTCCTTCTACCCTGGCTTCTACCTATTCCCCACCCCCTTTGCCGCAAAATTCGTCTTTTCGGACTAAACAGAACTATAGCCAATGGCTCAAACTTTCAATTTTTTCCATTGACCTGAAAAAATTTTTTTAAATTTGCACGCACTGCCTTTTATTTAGGTGCAGCCTCCATTATGTACAACACTCTAAGGCAGTGCAGGCACGTGACAGGTACACCAAGACTGCTGCACCTGGAGTGTATTAATGATAATTTGTCACGTACCTTTTGGGGTCCCCCTCCCCGTTCAAATGTGTAGTTAATTTTCTACTTTATACCAATTTTGGTGGAGCCGGACCATCGTTGTTTTCACCGCCCGAAGGAAGATCCGCCAACCATGGCCCACCTCCAAGTTCCGAATTCCACGGCCAGGACTGGTAAGATCGTGACCGCCCGAAAATGGGGGAGGATCCCTTCTGTAATCATACAACAATATTTGAAATCTTATTTATAAACATAATTAAAGTGACCGATATAATTTTAAATTCGTCGCATTCTGAGTACCTACTATTTCCTGCGTCACTGGGATCCTCAACACATACGCATTCTGCATTTTTATTTCTATAATTTCATACGGCCCTTCATACAACAAGAAAAACTTCTTTATTTCTCTATCTTGAGCACTGGACAAATCATGCCTCTTTACTAACACTAACTGACCTACCTCATATTTGGTCCACTTACCCTTAGCATCATGTTTCTAATTCCTTCGCTCTCCTCTCGTAAGTAAGTTCTCGTTTGCCAATCTAATTTTCATGTTTCTGTCCAAAACTTGACCTTCTGGTGGGTATTCGAAAAGTTGCTCCAATATCCTGGGCGGCCTTGTTCCCCTGATCAACTCATGCGGCGTAAATCCAGTGGATTCATGGGTGGTACAATTCAGCCACTCCTCTACTTTCTTCACGTAGGATGGCCATTCTGTGTGTTTGGCGTGACAGTACGCCCGAAATATCCTACCAATTTCTCTCATCACCCTTTCTGCTTGGTTCGACTGAGGATGATACACTGCCGTATGCTTGGGTATGATGCCTTCCCATCCAAGCGTCTGCCGCCATTTGCCGCTTATAAACTGTGGACCGTGGTCAGATAATATAATTTTCGGTTTTCCAACATTAATCATGTAGTCTCTTACTATTTTTTCACTGAGTACTTTACTCATCGCTCTCTTAATGCTATACAATTTCACAAATTTGGAAAAAGTGTCTAGAACTATAAATACATACAATACACCACCTCTACCTCTGGGTAATGGTCCATACAAATCTACTGCAACTAAATCAAACGGTCTCTCAACTTTTATGTAATTCATCTCCCCTTCTACTTTATAGTTCACTACTTTCGATTTCTGACATAAATCACACACTCTTAACACTCTTCTAACTCTCTTCTCCATACTCTTAAATATACATGACTCTTTCAAAACATTAGCACACTTTCTCGCCCCAAAATGACCATACCTTCTATGACAATCCCAAACAATTTTATCTATTAACCCCTCGGGTATAACTAACCTCCAATCACGCTCCCCACTCTCTACTTTTTTAAACAAAATACCTTGATATACTTGAAATCGCTCACTATATTCAGATCCCTCTACCTCCGTTTCTAAACTAGCAATTACTTTACCCAGTTTATTATCAGATCTTTGCATATTTTTAATGTCACTTAATTCTTCACTAAAAATTCTATCTTCTCTAGTTAATCTAAAAATTTCTATTTCTTTAAGACCCCTCCCTGTTTTGTTTTCTATAAAATCTACTCTAGAAAGTGTATCGGGTACCTTATCATCTGACCCCTGTATATACTCCCAGGAAAAATTATATTCTTGTAAAGCTAATACCCACCTAGTCAGACGACTGTGTGTTAGCTTACATGAATTGAGGAATGATAACGCCTTGTGGTCCGTCCGGATTATTGTTGTATTGCCGAGGATGTATGTCCGGAATTTACCCACGGCGAACACAATACTCAAAAGTTCCTTTTCTGTCGTCGTATAATTTTTCTCGGCCGACAGCAGCGATCTACTGGCGAAGGCGATCGTTAGATGTTCCTTGTCGCAGCCCTCCTGGTAGAGCTCCTCCCCTATCGCTACATTGCTGGCGTCGGTCTGTAAAAAGTTTTATTAAAATCGGGATGATTCATCATAATCATGTGGCTAAACTTTCTCTTAATTTCGTCGAATGCTGCACGTTCCGCTTCTCCCCACCTCCACTGTTTATTCTTCTGCAGTACAGCACTTAGTTTGGATGTGGTGTGCGCGTAGTTCTCCTGGAATTTCCTGTAAAAATTGCATAGGCCTAAGAAACTTTGTAATTGCTTAATGTTCTTTGGTTCTGGGAATCGCATTATGGCTTCTACTTTGTCAGGATTAGCTAATATCCCCTCCTGTGTAATAATAAATCCTAAGAAATGTATTTCTGTCTGTAGAAACTTAGATTTGTCCCAATTAACTGTTAAACCCCCTTTTTGTAACTTGTCTAATACATACTCTATGTGTTCTAAATGTTCAGTGAATGTTCTAGAAGCTATCAAGATATCATCAACATATACTGTTAAAAAGTCTAGATCCTTAGGTTGTAATATATTATCTAAACATTTAATAAAGCTGGCAACACTGGTGTTTAATCCAAAAGGTAAGCGTTTGAATTGGTAATTCTTACCGTTAAAAAGAAAAGCTGTGTATTTTCTGCTTTCCGCTGCTAATGGCACCTGCCAGTACCCAGCCGTCAGGTCTAATGACGTCATGTATTTGACTCCGCTGAACTTCTGCAAAATCTCATTAATAGGTTCCAGAGATTCCCGGTCGGGTATAATAATTTGGTTAATCTTTCTGGCATCTAAACATAACCTTACCTTCCCATCCTTTTTAATCACTACTACCAAAGGATTTGAGTAAGGTGATACTGAGCGTTCAATTATGTCTCCCTGCATCATCCGGTCTAGTTCCTCCTGTACAGCCCTCCTCTTCGAAAACGGCACCGGGTAACTCCTCTGCATGTATGGTGCGTGGTCTCGCACTTTCAGCTCACAGATGTAGTCCTTCGCTTTCCCTGGTGATTCGTCAAACACCTCTCTGAAACGCTCCACAACTGCCCACAGCTCCTCTCGCTGAGTATTTCCTACAACTAAATCTTCATTAAAAAATTTGTTGGCTCTATCTGCCCACACACTCTCATTACTCTCATGCATTTCTCCCTCCTCATTCTCTAAGCTACTACTCTCTCGACACAAATTTATTTTAGTCTCTATTTCTCCATCGCTTATCTGCTTATGTAACATTTTTATTCCCGTGACTTTACTTTCATTTACTACTTTCTTAAACTCTATTCTGACTGGTTTATTCCCCTTGTCTGGTTATTCTCTTACTTCTCACCCCAGTTACCCCCACTACTGTAACCTCCGCAACTGGTAACGATGGTATATTCTTCTTTATCTCTTTTATTTCACCCATGACATTTTCAGAAATTACTGAGATCTCGCTACCCGTATCAATTAAAGTTTTGTAATTCTTACCTTCTATGTTAATCGTCACCTCCGTCAATCCTGTTTTACGTTCCATCACTTGGTTGTCCTCCTCTTCTAACAATTCTTTTGCCATGTCTACCTTGATAATATTGCTCGCATATTCGTCGGTTACTTGGACCCGGTTCTCCGTTGACAATGGTTGGGCCCGCTTCTCCATTGTCCTCCTTAGTTTCCCGTGGATGGACCTGCTACGGCTGGATGATTTCCTCCTCTTCCTCTATTATAATGTCCTCCTCCTCTTGGCGCTCCTCTATAAAATTCTCCTCCTCTCGACTGTTGATTTGGTGGTGGGTTCATTCTCTCGTTCCTGGCGCACTCCCTGTTTCGATGACATCTAAAATAATTGGTTCTATTAGCATAATTGTCTGTTTCACATTCTCTACACCTCCAACTCTCGCCCCTATTATCAAAACTTCCTCCCCGCGCTCCTCTATGAAAATTCTGTGTACCCCTACTCTGATGGTAATTATTATTAAAGTTTGGTACTACTGGTGTGTTTGGACGTCGCCCTATGTCGCGCTCCCCTATATTCTGTAACACGTCTAACATGTTCTCTAGTTCGCTTATATTGGTAATCTCTTTAGTCATTAACGTAATTTGCACCTCTCTGGGCAGGTGCTTACTAACATGTCTTACGAATGATCGGAATGGTAACGGCGGTTCTAGATATTTAGCCTCGTTATATATATTCATCACGTATATGGTTAGGTGGTTATTCATTCGGCCGAAATTCCCATTACCCATTATTTTACTCCTTAGTATTTCTTGGTCCTCTTCTGACCAGTATTTGTGTACTTCCGCCCATATTTCTGCACTACCCTTAAAACATTTTAAAATTTTCAATAGCTTAACCTCCCAACTACTACTGTTGAATCGATTAAATTCCCGTGTTCGGTTCAGAAATTGCATCGGATGTATTCTACGATTCTCACTACTAAAAGTTTCTAATTCTATTTCATTGTTTGTGTCTCGTGTCATGAATATGCGTTCAGTAACATTGTTTAAATTTTGATTTCTTACTAAACTTAATTCGTCTTTCACACTATTAATATTCTGTTCAATTGACTCGAACTTATTGTGATTTACACTTTCAATAACATTTACTGTTTCTTGTATTGCTTGTATGTCTGTTTTACAAGTACTTTCTACCTCACTTCTAACATTTTTTACTATTGCTATTTGTGATTCTAATTCACTGCTGCGGTTATCTATAACATGTATTGTGTTAGTTAAGCACTGCATCTCACTTTCAATACTCTCAACTTTATCACCTACTTTACTTACAAAATTTTCTAATTTGTCATTTACTGTAATTATTTGTTGCCCAATTTCTTTCTGATTGGATTCTAACATATTTGTTTTGCTGTCTACCACACACACATACTCTCTCAACTCATCTGTTTCTCTTTTTGTTTGACTACGTCTTTCATTCATTCGGTCATCAATGCTACACAGTGAATTAGTTAATACGTCAAACTTAGCATCATTTATGTCAAAACGACTATTCATGTCGCTACTTATTACTTTGAATTTGTTCTCAAAATTTTTTTCGTTATTGTCAAAGCGTTTATTTAATTCTTTAAATTGATTCAACATAATACTCATCATATCATTATCCATCTTATTGTATTTTGTTAAAGTCGGGGTTACTTGAATCCCCGAATCTTCAGTTACATTGTTTTGATCTGTTACATTTATTTCTATTTCATTCTGACTCACACTTGGAGTCGAATGTATCTCAAAATTGCTCATGTTTGACTCATTAAGATTTTCTACACTAATTGTTTCAGTTACGTTATTTTTGTTATCTGCCATTTTTACTTTTTATGATTGATACTTGTGCGTACATATGATATAATCAATTTCTAATATATTGTATAGCCAATTTTGTGTGAACGCGCTTTTTATTTTATCCCGCTAACCTAACAACACACGCTTGCATCTTTGTAGATGTGGAATTTAATTAATTTCTTAAATTCGTCCCTGTTCGGGCGCCAATGTTATGTTCAAATCCATTTTAACATATATAAAATACAAAAACACAATTTCCACCTACCTGCAAAGCTTCTATTCGGGTCCAGGATTCGATCACATGTACGTCAGATGCAAACCTGTGTTAAGGTTATCGAAATAACTAACTCTACACATCTTTATGAAGAGAAATAATTATTGTTTAATGATCAAATATTGTGATTTTATAAGTTTGTTCTCCAAATAAATTGTCTTACATGTTTTTCAAAGGTTGTGCAATTCTTGCTTATACATCTTATTTTATAGACTTACATAATATTACTTACATCTATGCAGATAGCCCAGCCTGCGTCACGCACTCTCACATTCTAAAAAATAAAACCCCCGTTACCCTGCTTGATCAAGCTAATACATTATATTAAATCCCCGCCGGCCACGCGGTTATCCGTGACCTCGTGGTCGCCCCGTAGTGAGTTGTAATCGTCCCGAAAAAACAAAACTGAATAAACAAATTTGTATGTGGATGTTCTGTAGTTATTTCTCCACCACTGTCACTGGTTTAAAATAATGATTGATTCACTTTTACTGCCACATGTTTAAATTTTGGGAAGAGCTACCTCTTCTAAGTGCACCGGCCGGTGTTCAGGGGGGACGAACCACTGCGCAACTTACTTGGCGAGCGGTAGGAAGTTCATGCCCACTGCCAACGGATCTCGTTGTCATTCAAAGTTGATTTGCCGTGGCTTATTGGCTAAGCCCATGCTACATAATGTTTGTTTTAGTAGTGTGTGACGACGATCTCTAGGTACTGCTGGCTTGATGTCACCAACAGGAGGCGGTCCTTAGGTCTTCGTATCCGGCCTCATGGTAAATGAAACTGCAACGATTCCCTTCTAGGCCATTTTGAGTTTTGTGAAGGAGCGTCACTCCAGCGCGCATACCTGTGTCGCGCGTGCGTGCGCCATCACATTTAAACAAAGTTCTGAGAAATCGTGGGTGGTACAAATTCTTTGCCTGGTTTCGCAACTGAATATTACGTTGCTGCTTTGTTTCAACACTGTTTTCTACACGTGGTCTGTTACAATGGAATTAAAATTTGCACAATATTTTTATAAAACCCCGAAAACTGAAATAAAATAAAATACAAATACCCCATAAATGCAATAAATAAAACTACCCAATTTTGACACGTTACACTATGTACTCGCTGATGCAACTGCAACTTTCCGTTACATATTGCAACAAATCACAGTTCACGTAAATTTTAATCCAAATTCCATGAAAATTATTATTCTTATACTTCTTCATTCAATTTTCCAAATTCTATTAAAATTATTATTCTTATATTTCTTATTGAATTTTGTACTTTTTATTTAAGTACTTTTTTTCTATTATATGCATATTCTGTATATTCTTATTCATTAATTTATATATACGTAATATTTACAGTATGCCTCAACGGAGAAGAGGTCCAAATATTGGTCGTTTAACTACAAATCAAAGATGGATGAGACAGCGACAAAATGTTGCTGCAGCAACTGTTGAAGGTCCAGTAGAACATAACATGAATCATGTGTTATATGATCAAAACAACACAGGATATAGAAATCTTCAGAATGAATTTGAAGATAATTTACGGTCTTTAGAATTCTATGAATGTGTAAATTGTTCCCGAGTGTTGATGCAGCAAACATTTTTTGATATGTGTCCGTAGTGTAAGCGAAACCCAAATAAGTTTACTGCAGTTACTCATATGGATCCTAAAGATGTATCTATAGAACTGATGGATCTCACTTATGTAGAACAACTCTTGATAGCAAGAGTATAACCAGTGATTCGTGTGTACAGGGTGAAATTGAGAGGCTTTCCCAGTCAATATGCTTATAAGGAAATATTATAAATATTGGTCAAAATATAGCGGAGACTGTTAGTTCCTTGCCCCCTACACCTTCTTCACTGAGCACTTTAGTTGTAGGGCCTAAGAAAGGAAAGTGTTAATGGACATCGGGTTTTTCATGTGAGACGTGACAAAATTTTAGAAGCACTCAAATTTTTGAAAATGAATAATACATTCTATAGTGATATCATCATTGATATGGAACAAATATCTCTACTTCCATTAAATGATAGTATTTATGGAATGATACCCACTGTTGATTTACCTGAGGTGAATACAGATGAAAAGAACTTTTCTGAAGAAATTTATGAAAGTATGATCCCGAAGGATATTAGAATCACAGAAGTTGATCGACTCCAATTTACATTGAATAATGTAATTCCATGGCCACAAGGTACTGATACCATAAATTAATTCTCGTGCGAAGGATGTGTAAGCATGGCATTTCCCACTTTACTACCTTACGGATCTGCTGAACTAAACGATAATACTCAAGCAAGTAGTATGAAACTTACAGCACTTGAATATTTTCAATTTTTGATGCAATATAAATACTGACGTTTTGCACAAGATCCTAGGTTCAGATTTTTTGCATTGAACACTGTTCAGCGTCATCAAGCTACTCAACGAGGGGCAATATTTGCTAGCAAAACACATTACAATGGAACAATACAGCAACTGAGAAACATGCTGTCGAGTAATCCTCAAATAATAATAAGTTTATATTATTGGTGTGGAAAAATAAGAGGATCAAAATCTTACTGGTTTCAACGAAGGGGTGAATTTGTACCAATGATTGAGCAGTGTGATAATCTTCCTACAGGTTTTTTTACTTTGAGTGCAGCTGATCTTTGGTGACCTGATCTGGCACGACTCATGGGTTGTAATTTTGTGCAAGAGGAAACGTTAGATGAATCTAGAATCGCTCAGTAAAGGCAAAAACATATAAACGAGAATCCCTCAATTGTTGAAGATTATTTTTCATTTCATGCAACTTTATTCATAAAAAATGTCGTCTGTAAGATATTCTCAGTTTCAGATTATTGGTTTCGTTTTGAATTCCAGCATCATGGATGGTTCATCGTAGAGATGAGTTGCAAAGGTTGTGGAATATGTCTAATGACAATTAATGTATATTGTACTATAATGTAGCGTATTCAATAAAAAGTGTGCATCATAAAAGTGTATACATTTTGTTGATTGTAAGAATATTATTACAAACCTGCTGTCCGTCTTCTTTCTGCAAGCCTGTAAACGTCGTCCTTAACGTATTCTGTAAAATGTAGAAGTGTGTCAGAGTGTAACTTGTGTATGTGTGTCTTACCAATTCGTCCTCGCTCGGTAACGTAACTTACGATGCTTGAGTCCGTCGCGAACGTACGGATAACCAGGTATTGTAGTACTGCCCTGAGGTTCACTAGGAGTGTATGATTCCCGGGTGGCACCAATTTGTTTATTTAAAACAATTAAATATGTATTATTATCAGGGGTTCCGCTCAGGCGGTGTGAAGAATTCAATTTGTCCCGCCGCTTATCAAGTTGTATGATCAAGCCAGCAGTTTGCCGTATTCGCTGCTTGAGCGCTAGTTACCACTTCATCGACGTTCGCTATAATTTATAATATTAAGAATACACCTTCCTACTGAAAATAAAACACATTTTTATATACACAGTATTGATTTATTAACAATTGGTTATTACTGTTTTCATAGACACAAGCTATATTTTATTTCTTATATAATTTTGCACCGATTATTTATTTATGAGACTATTTCTCTCTGGGTTTTACAAATCGATTTTGAACGTAGCTAACTTACAGTATGGCGTTCTACCAAATTAGTCAACAAATAATTTCGTTCAAATGTTTGGATTCTTTTGATTACGATGAAAGGCTCAGATGCAATTACAATAATAAAAAATACACAACCTTACAATGTTGCTACTTAAATATTATAACGTGTAACTATAAGTGGTTTGTTGAAGTGTAGTAAAAGTGTTTTAAAGGTTCGTAAATTAATACTAGGTAAGCTTTATAATTTGACAAATTTACAGTGTCTTAATACTTTTATTTAATCTTTGAAAGAGAATAAAATTGATTCAGTGATATTTCAGAATATAGTGAGAAATATTCAAAGTGCGTTATTTCGGAAGTTTAGATAATTTATTGGATACTTAACAGCTTCGTAGCATGTGATTAATCTGTTGGTCTGGAATAAAGGACTGCAGCCGCAATATAATTCAGTTTTCAAGTATTCGGGCTTCTGGCATCTTTTTCAAAGTATTTGCATTAATTTATTCACTTCGTCTTGAAATAAAAAGTCTTCTCCCTCAGGTAATTGAGTTCAGTGATAGTCCGCCTCCTTCTCGTTCAATTTTGACAATTTGTTTGACTTTTAAAACATTTTAAATAAGAAAATTGGTTGTTCAGAATTCTGGCGTCTGTTTTTCCTGAGTGTCACTTTTTGAGTAACGATATTCAACGGTAATTTTTTCTACCAGTCCCGTTTCTATGGTTACCAAAGAAATCTGATTGGACTAGCTTGATATAAATCCATTGTTATCAAAATTTGAATTCTTTTCAAATCTTCATATATCTTCTGACTTTCTTCCTTCCATTATCTTCCTTTTTAAGTATTAATTATTAGCACTGTCATTTGTATTTTCTTACAAAGATTATTTTGGTATCCCACAATATTGGGTTATTTCATGTTTTCTAAGTTTACGATTAATTTAATATTTACTAATTACATTTCTCTGTTTATATAACTCCTTATTTTAATATTTTATTTTTAATAACATTTACCATTTATCCTTGGTTAATAGTCACCTTGGATTTGTTAATTACTTGGCTAATTTCATACAATTAGTATTTGTTGGTGTTTGACCGTTAGGCCTGTCTCAAGTCTAAGTAGCCATTACTGATTTTTGATTATTTCATACACATTATATTTCATTTTGTCCTAGAGCGTTATTTTGTTTTTATAATTATGTTTATTATCTATGGATGTGTTTTGGTTCAGTCTTTGTGTGATTTTATTGTGTTAAAATTGTTTTATTCATTATTTCTTGCTAATTATTTACTAACGTTTTTCTCTTTTCTAACTCAAACATTGCTTTCTTTTCTTATTTATTTACTCTGCCAATGTCAACAATATGGCTATTAATTACTATTTTTTCATCATATAACATATAATATTTAGGTCTATGTTTGGGATAATTACCCAATCCATATCCTATTCATAAATAATTGTTTATATAATAAATTAACACTTATTATTTAATACTGGTGTACAATTCGTTACCTTTGATTTATTGTTCGGGCGATAAACAACCTCACCTCTATTGAACTTGTTTCATTACTCTTACCTTATAACATGGGTGTTTACTTATGGTTTTAAACTACTTATTTTATACAAACTCTTTGCTTTCTTTTCCATGTCGACACTATCTTATTACTTTGTCATGTGATTCTCACCTTTAAATTCTACAATACATTTTTAAGCTCTACAATAATATTATTTTATAATCACTACAGTTAATATCACTCTTCAGTGTTCATTATTACTGAATCAATGTTTTATTTTAAATATTATTCTTAATAACTTTCTTAAATGTTATTGCTCACTATTAAAACTTAAGTGTTTGTTACTTTTACTAAGTGTTTATCTTAGCCTTCCCTATTTTTACTATTTCTATCATTGACAATATTTTTATTTATTTATCACTTGCACTTTTAAATTATTTTGTGTTTATTATAATTTACTTAGTGTTTCTTTTTCTATCATTTCACTTTAGGGTAATTTCACTTTCACTAGGTTAACTCCCGTTTACTTCTCACTATTTCAATATCTTTCTCTTTCTCTACACATATTATATATACTTATTAATATCATGTCTTTCTCTATTAACAACTTACATGTACTTCTAACTCTTTGGCTAGTGTATTTTTAGCTATCGTGTTTTCTTAATGACTAATTACAATTGTCACTCAATCAATACTAACATTCATTATTTATTTTGGTTCTTTACCAGTTTCATTATCTTTATTATATTAGATTACATTATTTCTCCCTTCTCTATTCTCTGTCTTGTCTGTGTTTTCTTGATGTGTTTCATTTTATTTTCTTCATCGTTGGTTTGTTCCCTCTTTGTTCTCATTTTTCTTCTCCTTCACTTTTCATCTTGTTTGCTTTATTTTGGTTCGTTATCTGGCCAATCTCTGGGGTTGGGTCAATGTCGTCTGTCTGTCAGTCTAGTCGTTGAGTTTCTTTATTAATCACTTTTGGTTTATAACTCTTTCTCCTTCTTTCTTAATTACTTTTTATATTTTTATTCTCTTCATTATTTATTTATGAAAATATATTATTTTTTAGCATTTTTCACATACTTATTGTTATCAAATATGATCTGATTTTTGGCGATGTTATAATATTGATAAATAAATTATTACGAATCTATTTATCTAACGGATCAAAGATGGTTGATTGTAAAAATATTGATAAATAAATTATTACGAATATCAAATGCTCCGCCCATTTGTGTAAGTGACACTCCTAGTATTAATATCATCTGCATACCCTGCGATCTGGACCATTTTATCTTCTAATGTTCAATTCCTATCAATTGACAATTTCCTGATCACATATTTTAGTGCTAAGTTGAACAGTGTTGGTGCCAGCCTATTGCCCTGTTTTAACTTTCTTGTGACATTAAAAGGATCTGTCATACCCGTTTGCAATTTGACTTTAGGTGTTGTCTGTATCATTGTCAATCTTGTCAACTGTACTAATTTAATAGGTATTTGAAAGTACAGGTATTTTAAAAATTTTAATTCCATGTTCCATAAGGAAATGGAAGTATGGTGGGCAAAAAAAATCGTGTTCAAGATAAGGGCTGATTCTGATTGTACTACCCTCAAAACATGAAGAAAAGTAATTTTTCGAAAAGTGTCTGTGTGTGTCTTTCTGTGTATCTGTGTGTCTGTCTGTGTATCTGTGTGTAGAATTTCTTCTATGGCGAACGATAACTGCTGGAAATTCAAACAGAATAAAATAATTTTTTGCATGTGTGGCTGAATTGTAGAGCACTCAATGGTTATTGATTTTGGTGAAGACCGGTTAAGGTAAAGGGGTAGTTTACCTGCAATGTTTTATGTTTCAACAAGAGTAAAGTACTTGATTTTATAAATACAGTATCCTGAAAAGAAGGTCATAATAATGCACTGTAGAAAGGTAGATGAAATATCTATAAATGAAAATGATAGTTGTAGGGGGAGGGGATAATTTTTTATATGTGTACTACATTATCGGCAACAAAGAAATAGTTTGTTGTTAAAATTCTTTCCCGGACTGTTTGGCCGTGGTCCAATATTCTCTGCAAAACCAGACGTTTCGGCAGTGTTATCAACTGCCATCATCAGTGAAAATCGAGGCCGCTAACATGAGGTGGTATACTTTAGTGACCACAGTACTGTGGTTAAGGCTGAAGCAAGAAGTAGAAAGAAGTAGTTTCTACGGAAATATTTCATCTCAAAAATGATTTTAAATATTGCAAGGTAACAGGTTCGAGCCCATACCAGACTTGCAGAAAAGAATGCACAATTAGTGAAAATTTAATACATTTATTGTTCTTTCTTGTACACTTAGTATTAAAATGTTCTTTAAACGTTTTATATACAATTAACTTGTTGTTGTTAAAATTTTTACTTGAAATGTCCTTTAACAAATGCTCTCCTGCTTTACACAGTTTTATGAATTTATTTAAATGTTCAAAAGTCTTCTTTTTTTAAACAAAATTATTTAAAAACTAATGTTCTTTTACAATTTGATAATGAGTTAATTTCTGCTTCCCTGTTTTGGTCGTCCTCTCTGTCCTCCCGGTCGAAGATCTCGATCCGGCCTCCAGCGATCCGTCATCTTGGTCCACGTTCCAGCAATCACCTCCAGGTAGTGCCTTGCTCCAGGTCTCCGTATTCCAGCCGCTACGATCAGCAAACGATGCCCAGGAATGGTAGTTGAATATCTCACACTCCGTGCTAGTTTCCTGCTGACAATCGCCGCTCACTCGACTCTACGGACCCAAGGACGTCTGGAATTAGTGTTGTCTGGAATCGCTTCCCACTGCGACCACCTTCACTGACGAACTTTCAGAGAGACTGCTTTCAGAGAGTTATCAGAGAGCTCAGAGAGAGTTTCGAGAAGACTGCCTCCTCCTTTTATAATGCAGCTGAATGTAAAGCGCTGCGTTGCTGAGTGACGTCACCCCCCCTATGCCCGTAGGCGTCGTTTCAATTACTTCAATGTATCTAGTATTGGCCACGTGTTTCCAACTTCCTCTGTCTTGAATGTTCTAGAACACACCTTGTAGCATATGAATATATTTCCCTAACATTCTATTCATTACTCACATTACACAACACTTCACTCATATGTAAAATTATATTTTCATGGTTCTACGTTGTCTTATTTTCTAATTCTCTTCTATTAATTCTAATTATTTTATTAACGCTAATTATTTTCAAGCATTCATTTATTCATTGGGACATTTATAATAGCTGATACTCATTATTCTTTATATTCATCTATATTGAGACCATTTGTCACGTTGCAATATAAATCTTAGAACACAGAGGTAATGTATGGTTCTCCATACCGATATTTTACCTGTGGTGCCTCTAAAGTAAAAAATTTTCAGTGTAAACACTACATTCAAAGTTGGTTTAAAATTCCCTTTAATCTGATACCTGGTATGTGGTGTTTTAAGTTTTTTGACAGTTCTTATACCTTTGGGCTCTGGTGTCCTTAAATTCTGAAATTTACAAATTTGAATGCTATATTCAGATTTTGGTTAAGATTCTATTTAATTTGATACCCAGCGTGAGTTTATGCATTTTTTTCAGAATTCTGGTGCATGTTTTGGGCCCTAGTGATCCAGAATTTTAAAATTTAACATCAAAATTTTCTCCCCTCATATTTTTTGCTCCGTGTCCCCTATTTTTGGATGGATCAATCTCAAAAACAGTACGGCTCAGGTGGGGTAAAGGTATGGATTAAAAAAAAGTAATAGTAATAATAGTAATCTAATAATGATAATAGCAATAATCATCATTGTAATCTTGTTATGGCCTGTAACTAGACACCCCTGTTCTGACATCCATTGTTTTGATGGGCTGCCTGAAGATCTGCATTTTGAATGTTGTTTGGTTCAGAAATTTACAGTCTTCTGTTTGTTTCATATAGCTGCATCACAGTTATCCGTATCAATTAGAGAGTTTTATACTATATTCATTTAAAAAATCTCTTTATTTCTATCGTGTTCTCTTTTAATTAATATTATGACAACACAAAAAAATCCTGTTTTCGCAACCTATCTTACACATGGTAATTCAAAATTTCACGGAAATCTCTCGGAACCTGGTTCTGTAGGTAAAAATAAGGGAAAAGTTTATATAAACATAGGTCCGAAAATGGTTCGTTAGCGAGTTATGGCTCGCGTACCAGTTCACCTTGATTTCTGCTCCAACTGTAAAATGACGCCATACTAAAACTCTTAGGGTATAAAATGAAGGGTAAATTTAGTGATTTCTTATGGTTTGTAGTCTGAAAAGTGGAATAACATAGGTCCCAGATAGGAACCTCTATCTTAATTAGTTTCTAAGAAAAAATGGGTTGTCGGTACTGAATGTGGCCGTCATCGTCTGCTTACCTGTTTGTACCCTTCACTTCAAGAAAGGTTATTTTTATGGCCACTAAAAAGGTGCATCTCTTGTGGACCATGCGAATATCATTTCCTTTTCTTCTCCTGCCAGAAGGCCTTCATTCGCACACTATGCGCTGCCTTCCTTTCCACTGTCCACCCCTTTCTCGTCTTCTTCTCACCGCAGAGAACCTCAAGATTTTGTTTCTGTATTTATTTCTATCCACACAGTCATTCAAAGAGATACGCAGTTTCATCATTTCCTCTTTGAGTAGTTTGGTGTATCCGTTCAGACTGGAAAGTTGCCAAATATAGTTGAAAATTTGTTTATTTAATCTGAACCGATCCATCCAAACCATATGTGCAAGGGATCTCAGTCTTTTCCTTTGGAAAGCGGTTTCCAGATCCCTGTACAGCTCTTCTTTGGGTCTATGCCTGTACCCATCTTCAGTTTTCTTGGGGCCATAAATTTTTAGAAGACTTCTTCGTTCAATTTTAAGAAGAGGTTCCAAATTTTGAAAGCACATTGTTTTCACTCCATACATGATCACCGGCCTGATCACCTAATGATGGTGGACTTTTGCACTTCTGGAAAGGTTTTTCTTTTCGTACAGTACCCGGGTTAGAGTAAAGGCCTTTGCTAATTTGTGTTTCCTTATCTTAAGGATTCTTTTTCTGAGGCGTTTCGGGATATGTTTTCCCCAAGATATTTAAAATTGTTAGTATTTTTTATTTTTCCATACGTAGTGTCCAGGCACATTTTCGGGTGTTTAATTAGGGTGGTCATAATTTCCGTTTTAGCAAAGGAGATTTGGAGCCCAATTTTCTCCACTATCTTTTTGATATCTTCTACTTGCTTTCTTGCTTCTTCTTCTGAGTGGATAATTTATTATTATTATTATTATTATATAACAGTAATATTATCATTTGTATCTTAGGCTACATAATGTTATATAATCAGTGTGCTGTTATCATTATATAATAATAAAATAAATGTTTTTGAACCAACTAAAGTTTGGCCTACATACAACAGACTAAAATGCCACTCAATCCACCAGACGGGGCCGCCATACAGTAACTCTACTGTAAAACCCTTTTAACAATGGATGTAGCTTTTTAGTGGCCATAAAAATAACCTTTCTTGAAGTGAAGGGTACAAACAGGTAAGCAGACGAATACGGCCCCGTTCAGTACCAACAACCCAAAGAACTGTGTAAAACACAAAGCATTGGAGTTGAAAAACACACTTTTCTAGATTTGGGATAAAATAACTTTGTTAATTTGCCAATAAATAAATACAAATTTCTAACTAACTTTGTAGAAAATTTAATTATAAGAAAATTAAATATCAACATGATTTCAGACTTGAGTTATTGTGGTATTCTACTACAAAAAGCTTTACGTTAAAGTTGTGTTTGTACTTTCAGGTTCGCTTCTGGCAAACAGAAAGCATTTCAAGAGACTGAGTACAACAAAAGAAATTACACCAAAGCAAATTACAGTAACAAAGTATAATCCTAATGTACAAAAATATCTTACAATATTCAAAAAGGTTTAATCAAAGTTTAATAAGAAAATAATATATGTCAAATATATTTCAGATTATTTATATATCAAATAAGTAAAATTTATATATTAGATATGTAAAATTTATATATCAAGTAAGTACATTTTATATATCAAGTAAGTAAAATTTTTATATCAATAAGTAAAATTTATATATTAAAACTGATAAGTAAGTAACAAATATATATTTTTTTACTGACAAAATAAATAAACGGATTATAATTAAATATAGGTTTTTTAAATCTGTTTGTAATGGCCCAGTTACGGCCGTTACGTATAATTTAAAAAACTAGACGCTTGGCCTAG
Organism: Magicicada septendecula; assembly: GCA_034769895.1. Classification (NCBI taxonomy): domain Eukaryota; kingdom Metazoa; phylum Arthropoda; class Insecta; order Hemiptera; family Cicadidae; genus Magicicada; species Magicicada septendecula. The sequence goes on from CM068375.1 coordinate 264,895,200, forward strand.
ATGGAGCGAAAATGTGCTGGAGCCCAGAGCAACAGGACTTACAATAAAACACTCATTTAATCAGTAACCACCTTTTATTAGTGTTTCCTCATTTCATTATCATAACATATTTTGCTACAGTGTTCAAACGATTTAATTCTTGTGTAATTCATAGCAGTTCTTAGTTTTCATTTTATCAACAAATATATATATTCAATCTGTATTAATCACAATTACCAATACTAATAACAATAAAAATTAATCAAACAGTGTAACAAGTGGATCCTTATTAGCACAGTTAACAATATAAATCACAAATATATATATATATATATATATATTGTAAGAAACCCTGTATGCGGTCTTTAAAAAATAAGATAATAGAGAAAAAATTTTTATTTCAAAAAAAAAATTTTCAATAAAAAAATTTGTTTATGTTCTAATCAATGTCTGTAATTGTGAAAAAATCCTATTTTAATGTTCTGTTAAAAATTTTAATAATTAAGAAGGTATTTATTAATTATTTAGCACTTCTGGAAGATCTGAACCAAGTCCAGAGTTAATCAGATTAACTCCGGTCAGCAATCGATTTATAATTTTTAGTGCTGGTTCAATATCTCACTGTAAAAAATATTTTCTTCTTCTTGAAGTCTCGTTGCATTAATAAATAAACCTTAAATTAGCATGTGAAATAATAATAGATACAAACAATTGAAATAAATGGATTTATTATCAAATTCAAGAAATAATCGATTTTTAATCGATTGGGAGCAATTATCGACTCCGTCTCAGGGAATAATCGATTCGTTCATACAGTGGAAAAAATTATTACAAGTATTATATAAAAAATGTTCTTGGAGTGATTATATTAATAGTCAGAGAAGGGTCAACGAGAAAGTATAACATTAACAATTAAAGTAATTTCAATAATTATTATTTAACAATATTTAAATAATTCTGATATAATGTTTAAAAAAGTTCAATCATCAAACCATATGTAGCTGCTGATGTCACTCGATGCGGAAGGCAGAGATTCGTATTTTTCAAAGATGGCCGCTCCTAGATATGGCGAGCTTATTGGGAATGCCGTCGTGTTAAAATCTCACAGCAAAATTACCTTCATAAATGTTTGAAATGTCCCCGCACTGGTGTAATCTGTCTAATAGGTTGTTTGGTATGTTCTGAAGAAGTGTTCCGTGTATACTTGTGTTAATTATGTTATTTGATATGTGTTCACTTCTGTGGGTTAACTATTCAAAAAGTGGTTATGATTTGTAGCGTTAATTATCACAAATATATTGTTTTACTGTTTTAAATCACTAGTATAATGAAGTTTGGTGTTAGTTTTCACTATTGTCGCTAAAGTTTCTGTAGTTTTAGTTAGAAAAATGTTTAATTTATTTAACTCTCGTTACACTGATATTAGAAGGTAACCGTAGTACCATTTTCTACACGGTTTTAAGGAACGTTATGTTACACAACTATTCAGCTTGATATTCAACAAAAGACTAAACTAACTTCCTTCATGTTAGTCAAAATCTGGCCCAGTTAATCTTTGAAAAAGTATTGTTAAAATATTTCGATTTCCCATACACACGATACAAAATTACATTATATATGGAATTTATTTATTTTATTCATCACTTTCATGAATTATGAACCTTATCATTGGTTTAATCATCTCATTCCTTTTAAATTGACATATTATAGTCCATATCTGTTGACATTTTGTGGAAATTGCCAAATTTCTCTCTTTTTGGAAATCTAGGCTCAAAATTTGGTTTCCGCCTTTATATAATTTTTCTGCCATTTTAATTGTTATTAATATCATTATAATAAATTTTAATTAGTCATATTTCTCTTCCTTTCCTTAAATACATATAAATTGAACCTTTGAACTGGTTTTTTGTGTTAATCTCTGAATTTGACATTGCTCTTTAAAATTAATTAATTTATATATTTTGAAAATTTACAATATTTTAAGGTATATTTCCTTATTATCACTTTAATTCATAGGATCATTCACAGTAGTGGTTAACTGATTTACCTTACCTAAATCTTGCTAATTTACAGGATTTATAAGTGAATTAACTGGTTTATATGGCTTCTGTGAATTCACCACATGGCCTAGAGTTTAGAATTTTACATTTCTGTCTTTCTCAAATAAATTTAATCCTACTCCTCCTCTGACTTTACATAGTTATTATTACATGAAAATAAAACGTTTTACAAACCCATTGTGAGGTGTAGTATTTGATTAATACTACTGTTATACAAAAAATAATAATGAACATCATTCAGCATTCTAAGATTGAAGATATTGCTGACATGGTTTGAAAACATACATTTAACTCCTTTTTAATTAACACAGCATACCTACTGAAACATTATTAATGGTATGTATGCTGTTATTTGGCAAACATAATTCATTTTAAACACATATAAATCTTATTTACTAAAAATTCTTATAAACCTATTTCAACATAGACACTAATCTTGAAATTCTACATTACATACCCAAAGGTCAAAAACTCAACACAACTGAACAATACGAAATATATAAACACCACACAACACAACCAAACAACATACTCAACGATCAATTACAATATAAATCACATACACTTTTTGACACAATTATACAGAAAACAAACAGTAAATTGAATCCCCGCGCCAATCCCCTTCCGCCACACACCACCCCCACTTCACCTTCCACACAACCGTTACAAAATGCTGGCAGTCTGTTACCAAAGCTGAAGAAGGCGGATACTAAGCCGAAACGCGTCCGATAAAATAGTAAGTTTTTCACATGAAAAAAGTTCATTTTTAGTTAAGTGTTAGTGCTGTGAAAGAAGAGATGAATAATCAAGACAACTATAATACCGCAGATAAAGCGTATTTCATCAATAAGTACAGAAACGCCAAGCAACAAGTAACAAAAACTTCCTTACACATAGCATTCAATAAAACTTGTCGAAAACACAACATCATACCAACACACGCACAAGTTACAATAAAACAAAACACACATACAGCACTACAAACCAAACGGAAATTAGAACAAATAAACCTAAACAACATAATCAATTATTTATACCATAAAAAAGACACACTCAACAGACAGGCATATAACTTACACATGAAACTCACATGAATATTACACCACACAGAACTTGAAAATGTAATACAACACACACAAGACAACATAGAAAAACTCAAATTGACAATACAACATCGACACAACAAAAAAATAACTAACCTTACAACACACACAATTGAATCAATCCCTGAACCGGCACACATATTCCACGCACGCGTAGTTAATACAACACACATTAATTTCACAAAAGATGAAATGAATTTATTAAACAAAGGACTGAAACATAATTTGAATACCAATACAACTAACATCAAAAATCACAATAAACACATACGCGACATCATCATAGACGCAGAAACAGCCGTACAAAACACGCACCTCAACGACCAAGACACGATACGTCACGACATAAAAATAAAACTTCAAAACACACATACAAAACCAAAAATACACAACAATGAAATAAAAACACTCAATAGTGTAAAACACAAGTTACTCGAACACAACACAACAATCCTAAAAGCCGACAAAGGTAACATTAGCGTCATAATGGACAAACACCAATTAAACACTAAAATCGAAAGTTTCTTCAACGAAAATAATATAACGGAAATAAATAAAGACCCCACACTAAAATTTCATAAACAGATTAATAAATTTATAAACAACACCAAACATATAATCAAACCAGAAAACGCCAAATACCTTAAACAAATAAAACCTAACCCCCCTAAACTAAATGCATTACCAAAAATACATAAACCTAACATTCCAATCAGACCATTAATAAACAACACACAAGCCCCCTCCCACAAAATAGCAAAACAACTAGACAAAATAATCAGAGAAAACATAAAACTCAGCAACAGCACCTCTATCAAAAACAACATTGACCTAGTCAGGAAAACTGAACACATACACATCCCACATAACTCAACTCTGGCATCTTTTGATATAACCAATTTATACACTAATGTCCCCATCAAAGAAACCATACAAACACTAGAACAACTACTCAGACAAAACAACACACCTGAAACACACATACAAGAAATCATCACACTTACCAAAATAATAACTGAACAAAATTACTTTACATACAATAACAAAATATACACACAAACAGAAGGACTCCCGATGGGATCCCCCATATCAGGAATACTAGCAGAAATATATATACACAACATTGAACAGAACCACATAATAAACAACAACAAATACACTAACAAAATTATATACTGGCACAGGTATGTAGATGATATATTACTTTTATTCAAAGGCAACACAAGACAAGTTGAAAACTTCCACAAATACATAAACACTATACACCACAAATTAAAATTTACACTGGAAACTGAACAAAACAATAGTATAAATTTTCTAGACCTAACAATTAACAAAACTAACAATACACACACGTACAAAATATACAGGAAACCAACCACAACTGACATGGTTATACACAACACATCAAACCACCCAACACAATATAAATATGCGGCCTTCAACCATATGCTCCATAGACTAACTAAAATACCCTTAAATAAACAAGATTACACCGACGAACTCAACACAATAAAATACATAGCAATAAAAAACGGTTATAACCCCAATTTAATAAACATACTACACAAACGCATCAAAAACAAAAACAACAAAACACTAAATACCATCAACACACAACACAATAAGTACATCACACTCACATACCACAACTCATACACACACAAAATCGCCAATACATTCAGAAAACACAAATACAAAATAGCATTCAGAACAACCAATACCATCAAAAAACACATCAGTAATACAAACACAGACATAGACAAATATAACAAAACAGGAGTTTACAAATTAAATTGTAATGACTGCAATAGTTTCTACATAGGCCAGACGGGAAGATCTTTTTCATCCCGTTATTCTGAACACTTAAAAGCTTTAACCAACAACAATATACACTCTGCATTTGCCACACACATACACACAGAAAACCACAGTTACACCAACATAGACACTAATCTTGAAATTCTACATTACATACCCAAAGGTCAAAAACTCAACACAACTGAACAATACGAAATATATAAACACCACACAACACAACCAAACAACATACTCAACGATCAATTACAATATAAATCACATACACTTTTTGACACAATTATACAGAAAACAAACAGTAAATTGAATCCCCGCGCCAATCCCCTTCCGCCACACACCACCCCCACTTCACCTTCCACACAACCGTTACAAAATGCTGGCAGTCTGTTACCAAAGCTGAAGAAGGCGGATACTAAGCCGAAACGCGTCCGATAAAATAGTAAGTTTTTCACATGAAAAAAGTTCATTTTTAGTTAAGTGTTAGTGCTGTGAAAGAAGAGATGAATAATCAAGACAACTATTATTTTTGATATTACTTTTAATCTCCTTCCATAATGTCTGGAATTCCTGATTACTTCATGGTCGGTAATTGGAATATTATTGACATCCATTAAACCATGGTTCATCATTTCCTTTTCTTCCTTTGTTTTTATTAATTTCTTTGGAAACGTTTTCCTCCTTTCCTTTGGTTCCACTTCCACATCTTTAGTATTTTCTTTGTTCCCGTTAGTTTTCTTCTCAGGTACTACTACTATTTGTTCCAAGGTTTTTTCGTTTGGTATTTCTTCTGGTTCTGGTTTGCTATCATTTTTTATTTCTTCGGTCTTCTCCTTTCTCAATTCTTCTCTTTTTAATCTGTCCTCTCTCATTTCTTTAATGTCCTCATCCATCTTCTCATTCCCGGATGTGATGGTTTTATTTATTTCACTCACACCTTCCTTCAAGATTTGTCTGTACTCTTTTCTATCTTTTCCTTCCTCTTCCATGTTCTCATCCATATTTTTGCTGAAATTTTCTATATTCTCGTCCATTTTCCTCATTATTTGTTGGAACATTTCCATTATCTTGTCCATTCCTTCTTGTGTAAATTCTGCCATTTTGATTTATCGTTGTTGCCCTTCTTCCTGACTGGATAACCGCTGCCAGGCTTAACTTATCAAGCCCCCTAAGTTGGACGCCACTTTGTAAGAAACCCTGTATGCGGTCTTTACAAAATAAGATAATAGAGAAAAAATTTTTATTTCAAAAAAAAAATTAAAAAAATTTGTTTATGTTTTAATCAATGTCTGTAATTGTGAAAAAATCCTGTTTTAATGTTCTGTTAAAAATTTTAATAATTAAGAAGGTATTTATTAATTATTTAGCACTTCTGGAAGATCTGAACCAAGTCCAGAGTTAATCAGATTAACTCCGGTCAGCAATCGATTTATAATTTTTAGTGCTGGTTCAATATCTCACTGTAAAAAATATTTTCTTCTTCTTGAAGTCTCGTTGCATTAATAAATAAACCTTAAATTAGCATGTGAAATAATAATAGATACAAACAATTGAAATAAATGTATTTATTATCAAATTCAAGAAATAATCGATTTTTAATCGATTGGGAGCAATTATCGACTCCGTCTCAGGGAATAATCGATTCGTTCATACAGTGGAAAAAATTATTACAAGTATTATATAAAAAAGGTTCTTGGAGTGATTATATTAATAGTCAGAGAAGGGTCAACGAGAAAGTATAACATTAACAATTAAAGTAATTTCAATAATTATTATTTAAGAATATTTAAATAATTCTGATATAATGTTTAAAAAAGTTGAATCATCAAACCATATGTAGCTGCTGACGTCACTCGATGCGGAAGGCAGAGATTCGTATTTTTCAAAGATGGCCGCTCCTAGATATGGCGAGCTTATTGGGAATGCCGTCGTGTTAAAATCTCACAGCAAAATTACCTTCATAAATGTTTGAAATGTCCCCGCACTGGTGTAATCTGTCTAATAGGTTGTTTGGTATGTTCTGAAGAAGTGTTCCGTGTATACTTGTGTTAATTATGTTATTTGATATGTGTTCACTTCTGTGGGTTAACTATTCAAAAAGTGGTTATGATTTGTAGCGTTAATTATCACAAATATATTGTTTTACTGTTTTAAATCACTAGTATAATGAAGTTTGGTGTTAGTTTTCACTATTGTCGCTAAAGTTTCTGTAGTTTTAGTTAGAAAAATGTTTAATTTATTTAACTCTCGTTACACTGATATTAGAAGGTAACCGTAGTACCATTTTCTACACGGTTTTAAGGAACGTTATGTTACACAACTATTCAGCTTGATATTCAACAAAAGACTAAACTAACTTCCTTCATGTTAGTCAAAATCTGGCCCAGTTAATCTTTGAAAAAGTATTGTTAAAATATTTCGATTTCCCATACACACGATACAAAATTACATTATATATGGAATTTATTTATTTTATTCATCACTTTCATGAATTATGAACCTTATCATTGGTTTAATCATCTCATTCCTTTTAAATTGACATATTATAGTCCATATCTGTTGACATTTTGTGGAAATTGCCAAATTTCTCTCTTTTTGGAAATCTAGGCTCAAAATTTGGTTTCCGCCTTTATATAATTTTTCTGCCATTTTAATTGTTATTAATACGATTATAATAAATTTTAATTAGTCATATTTCTCTTCCTTTCCTTAAATACATATAAATTGAACCTTTGAACTGGTTTTTTGTGTTAATCTCTGAATTTGACATTGCTCTTTAAAATTAATTAATTTATATATTTTGAAAATTTACAATATTTTAAGGTATATTTCCTTATTATCACTTTAATTCATAGGATCATTCACAGTAGTGGTTAACTGATTTACCTTACCTAAATCTTGCTAATTTACAGGATTTATAAGTGAATTAACTGGTTTACATGGCTTCTGTGAATTCACCACATGGCCTAGAGTTTAGAATTTTACATTTCTGTCTTTCTCAAATAAATTTAATCCTACTCCTCCTCTGACTTTACATAGTTATTATTACATGAAAATAAAACGTTTTACAAACCCATTGTGAGGTGTAGTATTTGATTAATACTACTGTTATACAAAAAATAATAATGAACATCATTCAGCATTCTAAGATTGAAGATATTGCTGACATGGTTTGAAAACATACATTTAACTCCTTTTTAATTAACACAGCATACCTACTGAAACATTATTAATGGTATGTATGCTGTTATTTGGCAAACATAATTCATTTTAAACACATATAAATCTTATTTACTAAAAATTCTTATAAACCTATTGAGTTCATGGCTGTGAACAAATAGCCATTTTAAACAATTTAAATCTATGAACATAAATTAATGCCAGTCCTTTCTGGTCTAAACCATTATTATCTATTATCCCCTTCATCAGTAAACATGTCCACCCATACTCTAGTTATTATCATTTTCACAAATGTCTTGTAATAACAGAGTTACATTAAAATAATAAAATATTGGAAATCTTCCATTTTATTATTTTATGATGATGTTTATTATTGAATATAAAAGTTGTTATATAGCATATTGATAAGTCATAGTATCACCAACTTTAAGTTTATTGTATTTCCAAAAACACTTGCACAAATTCACTTTCACTGGTGGTTCTGATATTTTGAGTCTTATTATCTCAGACCAGACCTTTAGTAATCATGGACTGTTAAGACTTGTTTATTTTCTTTATCACACAATAGCTTTAGTTGGTTCACTTCTTATTATACTAGACAACACTTTTGATTTCTTAATAATTACATTTTTATAGGATTTTGGGATGTTATACTTTCTTTTTAATTGTCTCTATGGGTTTGGGGTTGATGGTAGTTAATAATAGGTTTTATAACGGTGTTTCTTTCATACTATTTCTTCCTCTCTTCTTGTCTTCTTTCTTATCTTTCTTCTTATCTTCTGTCTTGTCTTTCTTCTTATCTTCTTTCTTGTCTTTCTTCTTATCTTCTTTCTTGTCTTCACTCTTGTCTTTCTTCTGGTCTTCCTTCTTCTTGTCTTCATTCTTCACTCTTGGGTAAACCCAGGTACTTCATGTATCTCGACTGATGTTTAGTTTGGAGTATCGAATTTATTTACTGATACTGACTTTGCTCTTCGCTAAAGGTTTCAGGGTATTGTTTACTTCCTGATCACAAATTTTATTCTTCCTTCTTCTTGTGTTTGGGGTATTTTGGTGTTTCGCCACTCTTAAACCGATTCTCTTTTCTTGATATTGTGTTATTTAATTTGTTTACTGCTCCTAACTTCCTGGGTAAATTCCTGATTTTATAACATGAGTTGCTTTTAATAATTTCTTTGATTTTTAATAGTGGTTTTTATATAATGTAATGAGAATTTGTATTTTATTGTTGTTTATTCCTTTGATTTCATTAAATCTCATTCAATATTATATTAACATATGTGGTGTAATTAATTTTTATTATTTTATATGAATTAATAAGTAGTGGATTTTCTGTCACGCTACAATATATTGTAAGTAGACCTGTAAACTGTAGTTACAAATACAAGAAAAGAAAAAAAATTTTATTTAAAAAAAAATTTTTCAAAAATAATTTTGTTTGTTTGTTGTGAATATAATTTAGAATTAATCCTGGTTTTATGTTTTGTTCAAATTTTTAAAATTCTGTAAGGTATTTTTGGTTTAATTTACACTTCTGGTAGAGCTTAACAAAATCTGGAGTTAATCAGATTATCTCCTTTCAGCAATCGATTAATGATTTTCAGTGCTGCTCCAGTATCTCACTTTTAGTTAATATTTCTCGTCTTCCAGGAAGTCTCGTAGTTAATTAAACCCTTAAATTAAAATGTGAAATAATTTTATAATCCAAATAGTTGAAATAAATTGATTTATTAACAATAATTAATAATAATCGATTTTAAATCAATTTAGAGCAATTGTTCGACTCCGTCACAGGTATATATCGATATGTGATTACAGGTTAAATTCTTATATAAGTATTATAAAAGGTTCTTTCAACGATTATTTTATATAGTCAGAGAAGGGCAGGCCTAGAAAGTAGGCCTATAACATTTACAAGAAATAATCTTAATAATTAATATTTAACAAATTGTGAATAATATATAATGTTTAATATATTTCATTTTTCAAACCAAAGCTGCAGGCTATGAAATCAGTCGAGGAGGTTGTAGTGCATCACGGGACCATCATGGCGGCTAGCTGAATTGATGAGGTTATCCGTATATTTTGTCGCTGGAAAATCTCACAATAAATTCACCTTTATAACTGTTTTATGGATCTCCGAAATTGTGTATACTGTCTATTATGTTGTTTGAGGTATTCTGGATGAGTGTTCAGTGTCCACTGGTGTTAACTGTTTTCTATTAGAGGTGTTCACTTTATGTCTGTTCGTGACGAAGAATCGTTAATATGTTGTAGAGTGAATTATTAATAGTAGGTAGTTTTAATTGTTTAAATCTCTTGTATTATGTGGTGTATTGTCCGTTTTCACCGTTGTCGTAGAGTATTTCATAAGTTTTAACTCGAAAAGTGTTAATTTATGTAACTCCCGTTTTTTCACTGATTCTAGGCTTTAACCATTTCACTCCATTATACGGTTTTAAGAACGCGATTCTGCATCGACTGTTCCGTTTGAATGTTACAAAGAACTAAGTTACTTCCTTCACCTTAGGAAATATCTTGCCAAGTTAATATTGGAAAAGTATTGTTAAAATAATTTTCACTTTCCATGTACATAATTCCAAAGTACATTATATATGGAATATTTTTAGTTTATTGTTCGCTTTCATGAACTATTAACCATATAATTGGTTTATTTATCTCAATCTGTTTAATTTGATATGTCACAGTCCATATTTGTTGGGATTTTTGTTAAAATTACCAAATTTCCGTCTTTTTGGAAATCTAGGCCCAAAAAACCTGTTTCCGTTCTTGTACACAATTACTGCCATTTTAAGTGTTATTAATATAATTATAATAAATTTCAAATGGTCACAAATCTTTTCCTTTCCTTAATCCCTTATAAATTTAACATTTGAACTGTCTTTTAGTGATAATTTATTAATTTACTAATTCTCCTCTGAAATATTTAATTATTACTTTTCAAAAATGTTCAATAATTTAAGATATTTTTCTATATTACTCTTTTAAATCATAGGATCATTTACAGTAGTTGTTAATTGACCTACCTTATATAAATCTTGTTAGTTTACATGGTTCATTGGTGAATTAACTGGTTTATATTAATTTTTGTGAAGTCATTATTTGGCCTAGAGTTTAGTATTTTACATGTATGGTTTTTTCAAATAAATTTAATTCTACTCCTCCTCTGACTCTTAAAAGTTAACATGACATAAAATAAAATTGTTTACATAATTATTGATGTGTGTAGCATCTAATTCATGCTACTGTTACAAAATAATAATTAACATTAATCAGCAGTCTTTAAAGTTAGACATGTTTGCTTAAACTGTTTTGAACATACGTTTAACACATTTGTAAATTAATACAGCATCCATACTGAAATATTTTAATTAGTATGTATGCTGTTATATGACTAAAACATCTTACTCTAAACATATAGGTACCTTATTCTATTAGAACTCTTTTAAAATATGGAGTTCATTGCTTTGAACAATATCAGCCATTTAAACTTAACTCTATTAAAACGTAAATTATTTTCAGTCCTTTCTGATTCTACTATTATTATCTAACATCCCCTTGTACAGTAAACATTTCCACCCACACTTTCTTTGTTATTGGCATTCCTTTGAATGTCTAGAGATAACAAAGTGAGCTTATTTAATGAAATATTGGAAATATTTTCCATTTTAATATTTTACTTGTTAATTATAAATTATAAAAGTTATTTTATAGCACATTGTTTAAGTTATAGATACACTACAACTTGAAGTTTATTACATTTCAAAACACTTCCACTAGTACACTTTCACTGTTGGTTCTGACTTATATTTGAGTTTTATTATTCTCAGACCAGACCTTTAGTCATCACGGACTGTGAAGATTTGTTTATTTTTTTATCATATAATAACTTCAGTTGGTGCACTTCTTATCATACTACACAATACTTTTGTTTATAAGTAATTACAATTTCATTAGGTTTTGGGGTGTTATACTTTCTTTAATGGTATCATTTGGTTTGGGGTTGATGGTAGTTAATAATAGGTTTTTATTGTGGTTCTTCCATCCTATTTCTTCCTTTCTTTTCGTCTTCCTTCTTGTGTTCATTCTTGGGTAAACCAAGGTACTCAGTGTTATCTTGTCCAATGGTTGGTTCGGAGTATCTTCTTTATCCTCTGCTTCTAAATTTCTTCTTATTTCTTGGGTTTGGAGTATCTTCTTTATCATCTACTTTTAAATTTCTTCTTACTTCTTGGGTTTGGAGTATCTTCTTTATCACCTGATACTAACTTTACTCTTCTTTCTTGTTTCTTCTTATGTTTGGGGGTATTATTTTTATCACCTGCTCCTAACCTCCTGGGTAATCTTCTGATTTTTTAATATGAGTCTCCTTTAATTTATTTTCTTTAACTTTTATGGTTGTATTTTTATTATTTAATTATTGTTTTTTCTTTTATAGTGGTGTTTTCCTTTGTAGTGTAATTGAATTTCATTTGACATTCTTTGAGTATATGTAATTTAATTATTTTTATGATCTTATTTGAATTAATTATTGGTGGAATATCTGTCATGCTACAATATATATCCATAGGACTTGTTCTAACAAAATTTTAATCATTATAAATATGAAAATACTGTTTATATGTATGCTTTCTTTTATGCTTTGAAAACTGGTGGAGTGTTGTTGTCGAGGTTTAATAAATGGAATCCTCCCACCTGTACTTTTGGAGAATTAATGATACTAAGTAGAGCCTGTGATGATGAGTGTTGGTACTGGTACTGGTGAGTTCCGAAGCTCCTGCTTGTCTCCTTCTGGGCAGCTGTCTTCTTGGTGTTCTGGAGTATTTCTAAGTCTGACGGCGATGGGGAGCGTTTTAGTGTACAGCTGTGCCAATGGTGACGGATGTTGGTGTCATCATCTCCGCATTTCCCCTTCTCCCGGCTGTGCGGGGACCCTGAGGCACTTTATAAATTTACGAACTCATAGTAAGTTGAACAAGTAGTTTGCCATGCCATCAGACTACGAAACGCCCAGTCGGAAGGCTCAAGACGAAAAGAGGCAGCTTATAGGCTTCTAACGAACCATGGCACAAAAAAAGAAACTTGTTACGGATTGTGAAGCTTTAACCGAACAGCTGATGCGGGTAGCTGAATTACATCGCCGTAGCGCGGCACGGCATCACTGATCCAGCTAGCCGGGCTGCCCCCACTGCTGCACTTTGGCGGCCTTCCAAGTTTAAATCCTCCCGGGAAAATTCAAATCCCGGCACATGTTTGGCGTGAAGAACTTGTGGATGCTGCGCAACTTCTAGCATGTTTATAGTTCAGATTGGGACTCATCGGGTTAGTGAGAGGAAGTTTGGACTTTTCAATGTGTGGAGGGAAATATTTTGGCATCGGCAGAGGTTTGTGTACGGTCTCCTTATGTAACCGTGCCACCGCCTCTTCTTCCTCTCTCTGCTTCATCAGTTTTCTCTGAAACAGAAAGCCGAACATGAATACAAAGCAGACAACAGATGAGGGGTCCTTATAGAGCTTGCACAGCGTTTAGGGGGACTAGTGGCTCAATAATACTTACTAAGACAAAACAAAATGATAAAAATATAACAAACTACACTACAATTACAGGCCATATGGAGTAAAAAAATAAATGAAAAGAATTCACGATAAAAAAAGAAATTGTGATCCAAAGAGGGTTGACGCAAACATGTGCTTTGATAGAAGAAAATGCACCAGCCTCTCCACCCCAACTGCACTCTCCTACACGTCGGTGAGCCCTGGTATGCCAAGCAGTCCACTCCAAGGTTGTGGTAACCAATCCCTTCGGCAGAGTGGATCAGTAAGCAAACAAGAGATGGGGGTTCTGTCAGGACAGTCTGGGGGTATCCTGAGTCCTGGCCTGGAGGATGGTGCACATCAGCAGCAGGGTGTGCATCTAGTGTGGAGGGGGAGGAGGCTATTAGCCCAACGGCTGCACACATGGGCTGAGTCAGTTAGCCTACTGTGACCGGGCAGAAACAGCTCGTCGGCTGAAATGAAAGCAACTCTCTAGGGGAAGAGCAGCCCAAAATCAAAGTTCCTGGTCCTCCAGGTTGGGGGTTGAACCGGAGAATTCACATATCCTATCCGTCAAACTCTTTTAAGTGTAGAAACTTACCAGTTATTCTTGTTCTTAGTCAGTTATACAAACCCGTAACTGGAGAGCAGCTGCACTTGACCGGGACAACTGGCGGAGGCTGTTAAAGGAGGCCCTGACTCAGTAATGGGTTGTTGCGCCACAGAAGAAGAAGATGAAGACGAAGAAGAATCTCCATGATTTACTTATAAATTATTACTTAGAATACCTTATGAGATGCTACTGAAAATTCCAAAAATTTGTTTGCAAAAAATCATACCCTTTCAAGAATTATAATCTATTTAATTGTGTGTCACTGTCCAAGCCAATTGGAACAATGTGCCGCCGTTCTGAAATGCGCATATACTCCTTGATGACAGCCGGCTACCGCATGTTCTCAAATGTTCATGCTCCTCAAAGAGTTAAATCATCAATATAAAATTTTTTTCACAAGAGTCAGCAACATCAAACGAGTCTACATTTTGTTTAAAAATATAAATCAATGAAGAGCTATTTACTTCCCGCTGCATCTCCATCCATAGATTTCCATTTTCATCGTCTTAATCTCTATACCATATCTATTTTCACAAGTGATGGTGCTCCCCAGGTAGCAAAAATTTTCAACCTGTTCTAAAATAGTATTACGCCAGTTAATATCAAGTTTTACATTCCCTTACTTCTTTCCTATCACCATTGTTTTTGATTCCTTCTTGTCAGGGCCGGATTAAGGTATCTTGGCGCCCTAGGCTAATTATATTTTTACCTCACCTCTCATAGGGGTACTCTTACGTTTATTACCAAGGTGCTGGATGAAGCTTTAAACACTCTACAATATATTTCTTAGTTAGGAATATTTCAAATATCTTACTGTTTTTGGAAATAGTCTTAAGAATTGAAAACTGAGGCTATTTTTCAGAGATTGTTTCAGAGTTACACCTTCAACCATTTGTAGTTTGCATGGCTTTTATAAGGAAAAAATTAACGATGTAGTTACTGAATTATAACAGTTTTATTAAGGGTACATTTAACATCATTTACACAAAGTAGACAATCAGTGAAATATCTTGCGGATTTGTTAAGACTCATGGAAAGTTCAAGTTAGACTCTTTTTCCTCGCTTTAGATTGAGCAAACATTTTAATCTTCTCACTGAAATCAAAGCTATCTCAGCATTAAGAAACACTGATTCTAACTTAAGCGTTTTCAAAAAATTCAACAGTGCTTTTGCTTCAGATCGCAATTTCTTCTTTTCTTCTCCTTCTTGTTCTGGGTTGACAGGTCCATAGTCTTTTAAAAACTGAGCTAAATCCACACACTCATCAGGAAATGTCTGATCCAAGTCAACAGCATAATTTTCTAGAAGGTCTTTAGCTTTTTGTCTTATTATGTCATTATTTAGTTCAGAAAGTTAGTGGAATAGATAACGTGGTCGGCAATTCCACGAAAGTCAGGCGGCGGCATAGTTCTATGAGCACCAGCCGCCGATGACTCATAACCAGAGAAAACAGTTTGGAAAGCACTTCTATTATTTATGTACAGTTTTACCATAATTTCTTGCAAACAGGCGCTGGTACCCTTGGAAAGGGTAATTGGTACCCTTTACTTCCTGGTTTGATGCATGCGGGTTGACTGACTGCACAAATAATGCACACAGCGTAACGCCTACAGGGCAGGTTCCACTTATCGGACCACCCACTGCCACTTCTACACTATATAACTGAGTTCGCTTGCCGGCGTTTTTGTCACTTAGACCTGAGGATACTCATTGTAATATGAGTGAAACGTTGTCATACAAGACATTTTTGGCACGGTCCATACCAGAAGAAGACTTCAAAAACATAATGAACACCGGCTGCGGAAGCCTACGTGAGAATATCTCAGTCAAGTTTTGGAAAGACTCAAGATTCATGGTCTAACCAGCAAACTAAAAAATGACAATTTTGGTCAACAAAGGTAGAATATTCAGGACATATTATAACAGTTGAGGGTCTGGAAAGGCAGCCAGCGAAGAACAAGGATACTGAAGAGATGGAGAGACCCTGTAGTAAACACAAAATTCATCAGTTCCTAGGACTTCATGGTGGTATAGCAGCTTTGTTACACACATTTAGAGGCAAAAGAAGCTCCAGTAACAGACATGTTAAATAAGGAACATCCTTTCAAACAGACTGACAAGGAGGAACAAGCCTTCTGTAAGATAAAGGAAACAATCTACAGTGCTCCTCGACTTGCCTTCCTATGCCAAGCGGAAGATCTGTCTGCAAACTGATGTCAGTGATATGGGACTAGGGGCAGTATTATTCCAACAAAAGGAGGACAGAGGAAGAGACATAGTGGAATATGCCAATAGGAAACTGTCCCCACCAGAATGATGTCACTGCACAACAGAGAAGGTGTTAGTAGTGGTATGAGTTGTTGGGAAAATTTTGGGCTACCTGGAAAGTACAAAACTCCAGCTATACACTGACAACTCATTTCTTCAGTGGCTTCATAGTATGTCTGGTACAAAATCAAAATTGATGCACTGACCCTTGCAGTTAGTAGACTTCGATTTTGATATATGTCATGTCCCTGGGCCAAGCAATCAGGCAGCAGACAGCCTTTCAAGACACCCTGTGGTGGAACCTGAGCCAGAGAAAACAGAGCTGTTGGAAAGAAATTCCAAAACAACACCTGATAGGTGAGGAGGACCAGTCTTGATTGTTATTAAAGATGGTAAAGACTCTGAAGTGGCAAGAAAATACAGGAAGATGAAGGAATGGATTATGAAATGAACAACAAATTTTCAAGGCACACCAAAGCAGTTAAAGGTATGCTATACGGGTTTCCATAAGAGTAGAGTACGGGTTTGTATACGTGTGGAGTATAACCTCCTTATATATTCATCACATATGACTCAATCACAGCCTGTTCTAGTTGTTCCCAGGTCATGCAGCACCCAGATCCTGGAGATGTTCCATGACAACATGGAGGCTGGGCACCCAGGAAAGATAGAAATCTACCAGTCCATACATCAACGGTTCTTCTGGGTTTCCATGAGGCAGGATATTGCCAGCTAAATCTGGATGTGTTCCATGTGTGCCTGTTCTACGCCATGCAACCAGAAGGGTGACACCAATATGCGAAGGAAACAGCCATTCCAGCCTTGGGAATTTGAACTTGATTTGATGGACCCATACACCAGAACATTACGAGGAAGGATGGGAATCCTAATGATCATGGACCTATTTAACTGATGAGTGGAGACTTTCTTGTTTCCAGAAGCCATGACTGGATGGATCCTCACAATATTAAGAACCGAAGTCTTCAGTTGCTCTGGTTATCCACAATGTCTGTTGACTGGCAATGGCTATAAATTCATTTCCCATCAATGGCAGCAACATGGGGCACTGAACATTTGAAACTCCATCTACAACCCCAGGCGAACCAAACAGAGTGGCAAGATCAAGAGTTAAAGAGAATGTTGAGAATCCACCCAGTTGACAGGGATTATAAAACCTGGGACCAACATCTACCCTAGTCACTTTTTGCTCTACTCCAGAGAGTCAGCAGAATCTCAGGCTATTCACTAATTGAAATGTTCCTGGCCCAACAATTGTACGGAACCAGCGATTGGGGGATCAGTTAATCTAAGGAGATCATATCAATCCAGAAGGATGGCTGAAAAGACATCAACTAGAGATTGCTAAGAAACATACTGAGGCAAAGCTACGGACCCTTGAGGAAGCCAAGAAGCAGGACATTGAGGAGGAGAAGATATTGAATCCCGGAGACTTAGTGTTGTGAAGGAATCACACTCTCAGCAACAAGGCAGATAGATACCATGCAGAGTTAGCCCAGAAGTGGGTGGAACTGTTTGAGATAGATCAGTGCCTAGTAAATGGTGTGTATTCCCTAAGGACATCTCCACCAGTGAAACTTCATGCAGCCGAGTTGAAGATGTTAAGCCAACCTCTACAACCTGACTACATGAGGGCCAGTGCACAGATAGAAGCAACAAATCCGGCAGTGAGTCTCCAGACATCGAAGAGCCACAGTACAACCTTCAGGCAAGAAAACAGTAAACAAAATTCTTGAAAATATTGTAACAAAGTCTGTTTATTGATCAATTACAGATGAAAAAAAATTTTGTTTAATTTTAATTTATTGAGAAAAAATTTTTTTTTTAAATTTATTTATTATTTATTAGTTTATGAGTTATTGTATTAATCCTAGTTTTTATATTAATTCCTTTCTTAGAGTAGGTACTTAATAATATAGAATATAGAACTTTCACTTGTGAAACTTATTTGTTTTTCTTTACGTATGCGTTTGAGACTGTCTCAAACTGCTGACGAAGGCAAACACCACGCCGAAACGCATACGTAAAGAAAAACAAGTAAGTTTCACAAGTGAAAGTTCTATATTCTATATTATTTAGTAACTGTGAAAAAATAAAAAAGAAGATGAACAATCAAAACAACTATTAGAGTACTTATTTTGGTTGGTGATGAATAGTTTGTTTAAACACATTAAATAGATTATGTTATTTGAATAATGGATTTATAATATTTGTAGATTCGGTGTCTTTACTCCTTTTCAATGTCGTTATCTTCCTCCTTGACGTCCAGGTTTCAATTAATATCTGAAATTCTTTTATTTATATACTTTATAAAGAAATAAAACTCAAATATGGAATATTTAATTTAATTTAGTCGACTTTGAGTCGATTAATTATTCCCGGCTCGAACTCTTATCTCAGGTCGATTTGAATCAAGTAATTTTTCTTTTTAATTTAATAACATTTTAACATTAATAGGGTTCTTTTTACTGTTATCAGAAGTCATAAAAGGGCAATGGTGAAAAGTACAATACTTACAACTAAAAGTTCTTACTTAATAATATAGAAATAATATTTATCATAAAAGATGTTAGTAAAATGGAAATATTCGAACCACAGGCTACGCATGGGCTGACATCATCACAGCTGATTGGAGTCGTCTCAACATTTTAGAACATTTTATCTCATCAAAATGGCCGATTCCTTCACCTCGGATTTATACAAAGATCTTCTCAACGATTTTCCTCCAAATAAATGTTTATTATTTAAGTTAGTCTTGGGCATAATAGTTCACCATCGGGAGCGCTCAATTTAGTTCGCAGCTCCATGACGAACTAGTTCGCTCTTCTAGTTCGACAGTTCGAGGCTCGGAAGCGGTTCTTTGATTTAATTAGTTCACCGTTCTGGAGCTCTTTAATCTCTATAACTAAAAAATGTTTAAGTATGTATTTGAATGCACAAAGATATTATGGAAAGAATTGAACTATTAAAATCAATGTTTTTTATTTTAATTAAAATGAATACAAAATATTAAATAATCCAATAAAATTAAACAGAAACAATACTTATTTTTAATAATAATTAAATAATCAATTATTTAACAATCAACAAGGGGACCCAGTAGGCAAAAAAAAAATTAAAAAAATTCACATTTTCTGTTTTTTTATTAAATTATAGTGTTTCTTTCTGAACATTTTGATATATAATATGTGGTATTTTGGTTGCTATAAAGCAGTGAAAAAAATTAATAATACTGAATGGGGACCCGGTAAGGTCTATCTTTTACATGTAAAATTGGTAAATTTGGTGCATACTTTTCTCAAAACCTACTGGAGATAACTGAATGAAATTTTTACCATGTATTCTTTGCATCTTATAGTACACTTCAATACAGGGATTTTGTTATTTAACTTTTTTTTACAAAAATATAATTTTTTCTTTGAATGTAACTTTTTTGTTTATAAAATGTTTTGATTAAAAATTTCTAAAAACACAATTTATGGCTCGATCAAAAACTCCTTGTGGTAAAGTGTGCATCAGGTGGTAAGGAAACCTTGGTGAAAATTTCATCCTTTTATCTTACTTAGTTTTTGAAAAAAGTGTGCACCAAGTTGAAAAAACAGTTTTCGGCAAACCGCAATTGAAAATTAGGAAGCTAATAATAGCATAAAACATAGAATAAGCACTTACTTTTTTATTTTAAAACATGCCAGCTCCATAGGTTGGATTGTCTGGATCTTCTTCTTCATCTTCTAACCTTCTTTTGGCCTGTCTCTTTGCTTGCCTTGCTTTTATTTTCATCTCCGCAGTGGCTCGTAGGAAGTTTCGCAGCCTTTCCTTGTCAGTCGCTTTCATCGATTCAATTGTATTCTTTCCCACATCTATTCCTAACTTACTTAAAACTTTACACTTAGAAATCTCTCCACAATTGAATGGAGATACAGCTTCATACACTCCAAAGTGTAGGGTTTTGATTCTAACAAAGCCAACCTTTGGCAGTCTTGCCTATTCACACTTTCATTTGGATTCTGTGTTTGTTTATACAAACACTTTTTTAGTAGCTCTGTTTCAGATAGACTTTTGAAAACTGGCTTGATGAATTCCATAATAGCTTCTGGAATACTGTTTTTGTGGTTGTAAGTTTCACCTGCCTCTATAGCTTTTTGATACTTACACCAACTTTCTTTCCCTTTTGGACACAAGCCATGCTGGGGGTTAGTGTCTGTTGATATCTTGTGAAAATATAGGGCCCAAATAGCCTGTCTCATGTCATTTACTGTTGAACTTCTTCTTATGGCAAACCATAATATGTTTGAATTTGATCAATCACACTGGATGATAATCGGTTTTTGCCACCTAACGTTTTACCATCTGACAATTTGAGGCCCTTATTTTCTGCTTTTAGCTTTCTTAGCCTAGTGCCCATCCTTTTCTGAATGTGGCCAATGCATTCTAACTTACTAACAGGTGTTTCATTTCCATATGGCTTCATGTCTTGTATAGCTTGAAATCCTTTTGAGTCGCCGTCACCCAAATATTTTGTATACCGAACATTGTATGCAGACACAGAGTTTTTGAAAATTTCAACAGCCCCCTGAATTTCCATTCCCCCACTGGACCCTCTGTAGTTAGCTATGCAGGTGGTAAGATGTTTTGCCTTATCAGGGCAAATATAATGTTCTGACATGATAGACACATCGACAACCTTGCCTGTGTCAAAACTGGTGGCCGTCACAACTCCGTTCAATGACGTATGGCCAAGTTTCTGCCATGTGCCATCGATGGTGACTGGGATGTCCCGTATTCCCTCATTCACTCCCACTGCCTCCTCCACAGCATCTTTCATTGTTTCAAAACATATACCGGTATCTTCTGCTGCAGACCCCAAAACCTCAATATAAGGTGAAAACCTTGAAGGAGGGCTTCGTAAATTCATAATGCTGCAAAGTATCTTTGCAGCTTCACACCCTTTACCAATGACACCAAGGCCGTATGCCAGCCGAACATTGATTTCAAATAATTTTGTTGACTTTACTTTATCAGAGATAGAAAAGTCATGGGAATAATTACAGTTATTACAATAAAATTCAAGTTTTGAAGCTAAACCTATGTTTGAAACTTTCCGCACTTCGATACCAAGTGAGTGACATTTAGAACACATCACTGATTGCGATAATGCCTGTTTCAACAAATTTAGGTCTATAATTATGTTTTCTTTATTTAGGTCTGTATTGTATTTTTCATAATTGTCATCAATATTACCAAGTTTTTTCTTGGAGGCACTGTCAGAACTTTTTGGTTTTGGTTGGCTAGACCTAGGCCTAGGCTCAAGTGAATATTCACCAGTTGAAATTGTTTGGTTATGGCTAGTCCTACTTTCTTCAATTAGGCTTTCATTATTCAGAGGCATACCTACATTCCTTCTTTTTTTGAAGACAGTGCATGGTTTTCTTGGTCCTCTAGGCATTTCACAAATACTAAATGTCAGAAACACCAAAATAAAAATCACAAAAACACAAAATTATGTTGGTTTTTGTTTACCCACAAATCACAACAAAGAAGTCACAGCTGACTATGAAATCAGCTGTGATCAGGTTAGCCAACTCAAAAATTCTATAGCCAACTGCAGAAACCAAAATATAAGTTTATAAACTGTGTGCTATAAGAACTAATAGTAACGATAACGTTCACGGTGCATCAACTCCGCGTCTCATTCTAAGTTTTCATGTACATTCCCGTATTATTAATTTTTTTCACTGCTTTATAGCAACCAAAATACCACATATTATATATCAAAATGTTCAGAAAGAAACACTATAATTTAATAAAAAAACAGAAAATGTGAATTTTTTTAATTTTTTTTTTTTGCCAACCTTCTATTGCGATTTGGCGAAAACTGTGTATTTCAACTTGGTGCACACTTTTTTCAAAAACTAATTAAGATAACAGGATGAAATTTTCACCATGTTTTCCTTACCACCTGATGCACACTTTAACACAAGGATTTTTTGATCGAGCCATAAATTTTGTTTTTAGACATTTTTAATCAATAAATTTTATAAACAAAAAAGTTACATTCAAAGAAAAAATTATATTTTTGGAAAAAAAGTCATATAACAAAATCCCTGTGTTAAATTGTATTATAAGATGCAAAGAATACATGTTAAAAATTTCATTCAGTTATCTCCAGTAGGTTTTGAGAAAAGTGTGCACCAAATTTACCAATTTTACATGTAAAGGATAGACCTTACCGGGTCCCCTTTAAATATTATTTGTTGTCTGACTGACATAACTATTTGGTACTTTAAGTATTGAAGTTATATTTGACATTTACATATTAAACAATAAGAAACAAAATGGCACATAAAATTACTTATATAGGTAAAGAAAATAAAAAAACAAAATTATATTTCTTCTGTCATACCGTACTAATCACCTATCATTACTAATCAGTGGATAAACAGTCTTGTACATACTATACTATGTAGTTATATCACAATGTTTATCTACATATTATTGTATAAAAATATTAATTTGGAAACTTTGCTCGGCTTTAATAGCGTTCGACGTTGACTAATAATTTATCCGGTCCCCGAGAACACGCGTTCACAGGGCTCGGATGTTGCAACGATGCAAAACCTTTTCAAAATGTATGTATATAAATGAGGATATACATGGCGCCGCTCTTGCCACCACTGTAGAAGATCTTCCTTTTGATCTAAGTACTCTTCGTTTAGGTACTTATCCAGTTCACGAATGCCAGCCAGTTTTGTTATCTGGTCTTGTGATTTTATTCATTTCACTGTCGTATTCTTCCCATATACTCGTACTATCTTTTTTATTTTCAGTGGTACTGGATACAAAGTCGGAAATACTTGTTGAAACTTCTTGATTTTTTCTTTGGGGTAATTGCACTTTACCAATTTTATTTCTGAGCCCTTGTATTACTATTTCACTGGCTCTTTGTTCCTGAACACTCTCTTTTAAATTGCGGGTCCATAATTGTACATTCAGCGTATAAAAGATTATTCTTCAAATCTCTAAAACGGTTTTCCATACCTTTCTTTAAACCTGACTGTACAGCGACTACTTTTTCGTTTTGTGACGTATGTTTTTGCAGAAAACCTTGAATCAAGTTACAAAATATGATAACTTTTGACAGCGTCACATTTTTCTCAGCGCTTATTTCCACTGTGACCTCGTAGAATGGTTTAAGTAAAGGTAAAACTCCTTCTGTTACCTCCCAGCCCTCTTCTTTTATAGTTAGATCAGAGCGTAGTAGAGCAACCGTTGCAATCACAGCATCCTTTACCCGTACTATTCGCTCAAGCATGTCGTAAGTGGAATTCCAACGAGTTGGTACGTCTTGCTTGAGTTTTAGTGGCGGCAAACTCATTTGCTCTTGTGTAGCTGTTAATTTTGTTTACCCTTGTGTGCTTCGATTGAAGTACTCAACAATACTTTTGACTTGCACTAAAACATCTGATATTTCCTTTGTAGTGTTTTGGACAACGAGATTTAGAAGATGAGCGAAACATCCGACTGACCGCCATTCGCCAAGTCTGACAGCAGCTATAATATTCCCAGTATTGTCGCTTACGACAGCAGCAACTTTATGAGAAATATTCCACTCTACCATGGCATCTTTTAAAAAATTGCATAAGTTTTGGCTTGTATGCTTATCATTATAAGCTTGACAAGTAAGCAAAGCCGAGCAAAGTTTGGTCTCGTCATCTATAAAGTGTGCTTGTTATAGCTATGTAGCTCTCATTATTGCTGGAGGTCCAGCCATCGGTAGTGAGAGATAATGCAACTGCAGCTTGAATTGTCTTTTTTACATTGATCAATACTTCATTATAAACATTTGACATTAAATTTGATGACAACGTTTTTCTAGAGGGGAGTCGGCCGGCCAGCGCTGCCTCATGGCGGAGCGGCCGTCGGGCAAACTAAAGAACTAACACCGGGATCGACGGCGAACTAGTTCACGTAGTTCGTCTGAAAGAACGCTCTTCTGAACTAGGTCGTTCACGAACTACACAAGACTAATTTAAGTGTCCCTCATCAGAGCAGTAGTTATTAATTTTCTTCATTATAGTGTGATTAATCAGTGTTCGTAATCCGTTTTTGGTTCAGTAATAGGTGTTGGTTAAAAGTGTCTTCGTTTCAAATAGTTCATCCAGAATGTCGTGAGGATTTTCACAGTGGAATTTTCTCTATTAGTGCCTTGACCGGTTCTATATCTGTTTTATAATTGCCAATCTTCATAAAAGTAACGGTTTGGTTTGAATTAGTTAATTTTTGTATGAACAACTCATATTTTAGATTTCCTTTCTTAGGCTTAGTTCTTGTCAAAAATTTTTATCTTTTTCGCTATAACATTCTGATGCGTTCGCTTTGACGTTTAACAATCAACTCCCAGTATTTTTCATCATTCAAAAGCAATGTAACTAGAATAATAAGCTAGGCCACTCCGGCCAATTACACTCCCATTGGTTGCTTCACTCTGACGTTGACTGGTGGAAGAAATACGCACGAGTCTTGATTTACCATGCAATCTTACCTGAGACAATGTCCTACTTAGCATCTCTCTGCTGTTTACACGAAATATTAACAATAATTGTAATGAGATATTCATATAGAAAAAGGATTAAGCAACAAGATTAAATGGTTTGCGGCAAAAAATAATGGTAAAATCTATTTCTACATTTAATAGAAAAGTAAGCAAGTCTGTCCACATATAACATTGACAAAATGGCACAAGATGTAAAATTAAGTCAGAAAGGAGGCGATATTATATATATATATCATTTTCTATTATTCGTTAATTTTATATTAATAGAATTATTTTGATTGTTATTAATTTACTTAGAAACCTCTGATGATACTGATATTTTTCAGTGAAACGTGCGTCAAGTGCTAAAAAGAATATACGAAATTATACTACTTGCAGAAGAAACAAATTGAAAACATCACAAATTATATATATATATATATATATTTATAATATGCCTGCGTGGGTGGGTGCGCGTACGTGCACACGCGTGCGCGCATGAGTGTGTGTATAAACATTTCTATGTAGTATAATATATTTGAAACAAGCTTCCAATTATTATAATTATAATCAATATCATAATCATTTTTTTTATCTACATTTTCATTGTTATAACGTTAAAAACTGAAGCTAGTACGTTTAGTTGTAAACATAAATACTTTTATCAACGAAATGAAAATGGTTATTTAGTTGATACATACCTTCATAGGTGACTTAAATTTTTGAAGACGAAGCTACCCTGCGCCGACTCTTTGTTGCTGCATATTTTTCAAGTGACTGAAAATAACCATTTTCATTTCATTGATAAAAGTATTTGTGTTTACAACTAAACGTACTAGCTTCAGTTTTTAACGTTATAAGAAAGAAAATGTAGATAAAGAAAATGATTATATTGATTATAATTATAATAATTGGAAGCTTGTTTCAAATATATTATACTACATAGAAATGTTTATACATGCACTCATGTGCGCACGCGTGTGCACGTACGCGCACCCACCCACGCAGGCATATTATATATATATATATATATATATATATATATATATATATTTCAATCACTTTTTGCTACAGTCTGTTTCTTGATGTATATAATACTATAATACTTATAACTATTTTACCTCAAGATATATTTTTTCCAAATATCACTATAATATTGACGACTCGGAACACAAAGTTTTTTATAAGTAAAAACGTAAAGTTTTACCTTACAGCCTAAACCGGCTTTCACCTATAGAAGGCTTCATCAGAGGCTCTGATGAAGCCTTCTATAGGTGAAAGCCGGTTTAGGCTGTAAGGTAAAACTTTACGTTTTTACTTATAAAAAACTTTGTGTTCCGAGTCGTCAATATTATAGTGATATTTAGTTAAGTAACGGACACGTCATGGACAACGAAATCCAAGAATATTTTTTCCTTTAGGAACATGTTTCGGGAGATCCTGTTCTCCCATCTTCAGCCTTCGCCATCTTGCTTCTGGTGCAGTATTTGTGTGTTGGCTTCTGGATGTTATTAAGGTGGTTTGTTGGTCTTTGGTCCTTCAATGTTGCATTATTGTGTGTGGTTGTGGTATCTGTTTTTGTATTTTGTGTATTTTCGATGTTGAGTGCTTTGAATATTGTGTCATGTTTTGTATTGATTTGTATTTGTTCTGGTATTAATTTGTTTTGTGTTTTATGTTTGTAAATCTGTAAATTTTCCCAAATGTTCATTATGGTGCCTTTGTGTGGTATATGTTTTATTAGTGTTACATTGGTTATGTCTGGGAATTCATGTCCTGTGTTTATTGCATGTGTGGCTAAATTGGATTTATATATACTTGGTTTTTTGTATGCATTTAGGTGTTCAAAATAACGTTTTTTCAGCTGTTTTTTTGTTTGTCCTATATAACATTTATTACAATCTTGGCATTCAATTTTGTATATACCGTTGGTTGTTGTATTATCTTTGTTGTGTGAGCTATTTAGATTTTGTAATTTATTTTTATTAGTTTTGTATGCTATTTTTATATCTGTGTTTTTAAATAGTTTTGTTAGTTTTGACATTTTATTATTTATATATGTGAATGTGGCCCATTTTTTGTTGTTGTTATTATTTATGTGTTGTTCAGTTTGATTAATTCTTAATTGTTCAGTTTTTATTTTGTATTTGATTTTATTTTCTATTTTGATCATAGTATTTTTATTGTATCCATTTGCATAACCAATTTGGTATATTATATTTCTTTCTTCGTCAGTTTCTTGTTTGTTTAGGGGTATTTTGTACATTCTGTTAAATAACGAATAAAATGCTGCCATTTTATGTTGTGGTGGGTGGTCAGAATGGTTAGGTATAATGATGTTAGTGGAAGTTGGTTTTCTATATATTGCATATTGTATGTGGTTGTTGTATCGTGTGATGGTTATGTCTAAATAGTTGATTTTGTTATGTTTTTCTTTTTCTTCTGTGAATTGTATTTTGGGATGTATGTTATTGAATTGAATCAGTATGTTCTCTGCATTTGTGTTTTTGTTATTTGATACATATAGTCCATCATCTACATATCTTATCCATATGCCATCTGGGTCATGTGTTTTTATGATATTTTGTATTTTGGTGTCTATATGTTGTAGGAATATTTCTGCTATTATGCTTGATAATGGTGATCCCATTGCTAAACCTTCTTTCTGTTGATAAATTTTGCTATTAAATTCAAAGTAATTTTGTTTTAGTGTTAGTTGGAGACTATTTTTTATTTCGATTATATATTGTTTGTTTTCATTTTGTTCTATAAGTTTGTTTATTATTATGTCAATTGTTTCTTCTACTGGGATATTAGTGTACATGTTTGTTATGTCATATGATGTGAAAAATGTATTTTCATTTATATTTATTATTTTTAGTTTGTCTATTAATTCGTATGTATTTTTTATGTTATGATGGTTATTTGTTAGATGGTTATTTTTTAGTTTTTGTGCTATTATTCTTGCTATTTTGTACGTAGGAGCTTTTTTGAAATTGATTAATGGACGTATTGGGTTGTTTAATTTGTGTATTTTTATTAGGCTGTTTATTTTAGGTGGTTCTGGATTATTGTTTATATATATGTCTATGTTTTTATTGTTGAAAATGTTTTTATTTGTTTTTATTAGTTTTATTGTTTGTTTAAGATAGTTTTCTGTTGGGTTTTTATCTAGTTGTACGCTTTATTATTGTTGATGAAGTCTTCGGTTTTTTTGATGTAGTCTGTTTTATCAATGATTACTGTTGCTTGATTTTGTCTGCTTTAGTTATTATTAAATTATTGTTCTTTACTTTATTTTTAATTTCTTTTATTGTTTTATTGTTTTTCTTTTGTTTATCTTTGTTTTTCATTTCGCTAGTGATTATTTTTTTAATTATATGTGTTGCTTCTGTTCTTTTTTCTTCTTGTATATTGTCTTTTATTAGGTTAATGGCAAATTCTGTTTCTACTATTAAATTTTCTAGATTTTTGTTTGCATTTTGGATTATGTTAGTTTTTGACATATTGTTTAAATATTCTGTTTCTTTTTTGTTAAATTCTGTATTGCTGAGGTTAATGGTTCGAGGGTAAAATGTGTGTTTATTTTTGTTTTTTTGTTCTTGATTTTTGTTTTGTTGTTTTAATGTGTTAAGTTTTTTGTTGATTGTATAAGTCTTTTTGTTTTTCTCAAATCTTATTTTATTTTCTATGTTATTGTATTTATTATTCCAAGTGATTGGATGTAATAAACTTGTTAGCTCTAAGTGTAGTTTGTATATGTCTAGTGTTATGCTATTTTTCTTACTGTATAATTGATTAATTTCGTTTTGTATCCATAGCCTTAGTGCTTGTTTTATAGTTTTTTGTGCAGTCATATTTTTGTTGTTTGTGTTTATATTGATGTATTTAGGTGTTAATTTATGTTTTTGGCATTGTCTATTGAAGTATATGTTTATGTTTGTGTTCATTAGTTGTTTTTTTCTTGTTTGAAATTTGTTTAACAATTTGGTAATGTGGTTATATGGAATTGTGGTTATGTTGTTTGTGTACATGTTAATGTATATTTATGTGAGAAATGATTTGTTATCCGTTATTTGGTAGTTGATTTCACTTATTTGCTATTCACTTCACTATTTTTTTCTTCACTATACACTTTTGTTTTTGCTTTGTTTTATAACCTCACTTTTCGTTTTTTCACTGTAGGCTTATTTACCTTGTATGGTTATATTATTTCAATCACTTTTTGCTACAGTCCGTTTCTTGATGTATATAATACTATAATACTTATAACTATTTTACCTCAAGATATATTTTTTCCTTTAGGAACATGTTTCGGGAGATCCTGTTCTCCCATCTTCAGCCTTCGCCATCTTGCTTCTGGTGCAGTATTTGTGTGTTGGCTTCTGGATGTTATTAAGGTGGTTTGTTGGTCTTTGGTCCTTCAATGTTGCATTATTGTGTGTGGTTGTGGTATCTGTTTTTGTATTTTGTGTATTTTCGATGTTGAGTGCTTTGAATATTGTGTCATGTTTTGTATTGATTTGTATTTGTTCTGGTATTAATTTGTTTTGTGTTTTATGTTTGTAAATCTGTAAATTTTCCCAAATGTTCATTATGGTGCCTTTGTGTGGTATATGTTTTATTAGTGTTACATTGGTTATGTCTGGGAATTCATGTCCTGTGTTCATTGCATGTGTGGCTAAATTGGATTTATATATATTAGGTTTTTTGTATGCATTTAGGTGTTCAAAATAACGTTTTTTCAGCTGTTTTTTTGTTTGTCCTATATAACATTTATTGCAATCTTGGCATTCAATTTTGTATATACCGTTGGTTGTTGTATTATCTTTGTTGTGTGAGCTATTTAGATTTTGTAATTTATTTTTATTAGTTTTGTATGCTATTTTTATATCTGTGTTTTTAAATAGTTTTGTTAGTTTTGACATTTTATTATTTATATATGTGAATGTGGCCCATTTTTTGTTGGTGTTATTATTTATGTGTTGTTCAGTTTGATTAATTCTTAATTGTTCAGTTTTTATTTTGTATTTGATTTTATTTTCTATTTTGATCATAGTATTTTTATTGTATCCATTTGCATAACCAATTTGGTATATTATATTTCTTTCTTTGTCAGTTTCTTGTTTGTTTAGGGGTATTTTGTACATTCTGTTAAATAACGAATAAATAAGCCTACAGTGAAAAAACGAAAAGTGAGGTTATAAAACAAAGCAAAAACAAAAGTGTATAGTGAAGAAAAAAATAGTGAAGTGAATAGCAAATAAGTGAAATCAACTACCAAATAACAGATAACAAATCATCTCTCACATAAATATCACATAAATAAACAGCTGAAAAAACGTTATTTTGAACACCTAAATGCATACAAAAAAACAAATATATATAAATCCAATTTAGCCACACATGCAATAAACACAGGACATGAATTCCCAGACATAACCAATGTAACACTAATAAAACATATACCACACAAAGGCACCATAATGAACATTTGGGAAAATTTACAGATTTACAAACATAAAACACAAAACAAATTAATACCAGAACAAATACAAATCAATACAAAACATGACACAATATTCAAAGCACTCAGCATCGAAAATACACAAAATACAAAAACAGATACCACAACCACACACAATAATGCAACACCGAAGGACCAAAGACCAACAAACCACCTTAATAACATCCAGAAGCCAACACACAAATACTGCACCAGAAGCAAGATGGCGAAGGCTGAAGATGGGAGAACAGGATCTCCCGAAACATGTTCCTAAAGGAAAAAATATATCTTGAGGTAAAATAGTTATAAGTATTATAGTATTATATACATCAAGAAACGGACTGTAGCAAAAAGTGATTGAAATAATATAACCATACAAGGTAAATAAGCCTACAGTGAAAAAACGAAAAGTGAGGTTATAAAACAAAGCAAAAACAAAAGTGTATAGTGAAGAAAAAAATAGTGAAGTGAATAGCAAATAAGTGAAATCAACTACCAAATAACGGATAACAAATCATTTCTCACATAAATATACATTAACATGTACACAAACAACATAACCACAATTCCATATAACCACATTACCAAATTGTTAAACAAATTTCAAAGAAGAAAAAACAACTAATGAACACAAACATAAACATATACTTCAATAGACAATGCCAAAAACATAAATTAACACCTAAATACATCAACATAAACACAAACAACAAAAATATGACTGCACAAAAAACTATAAAACAAGCACAAAGGCTATGGATACAAAACGAAATTAATCAATTATACAGTAAGAAAAATAGCATAACACTAGACATATACAAACTACACTTAGAGCTAACAAGTTTATTACATCCAATCACTTGGAATAATAAATACAATAACATAGAAAATAAAATAAGATTTGAGAAAAACAAAAAGACTTATACAATCAACAAAAAACTTAACACATTAAAACAAAAATCAAGAACAAAAAAACAAAAATAAACACACATTTTACCCTCGAACCATTAACCTCAGCAATACAGAATTTAACAAAAAAGAAACAGAATATTTAAACAATATGTGAAAAACTAACATAACCCAAAATGCAAACAAAAATCTAGAAAATTTAATAGTAGAAACAGAATTTGCCATTAACCTAATAAAAGACAATATACAAGAAGAAAAAAGAACAGAAGCAACACATATAATTAAAAAAATAATCACTAGCGAAATGAAAAACAAAGATAAACAAAAGAAAAACAATAAAACAATAAAAGAAATTAAAAATAAAGTAAAGAACAATAATTTAATAATAACTAAAGCAGACAAAAGTCAAGCAACAGTAATCATTGATAAAACAGACTACATCAAAAAAACCGAAGACTTCATCAACAATAATAAATGCGTACAACTAGATAAAAACCCAACAGAAAACTATCTTAAACAAACAATAAAACTAATAAAAACAAATAAAAACATTTTCAACAATAAAAACATAGACATATATATAAACAATAATCCAGAACCACCTAAAATGAACAGCCTAATAAAAATACACAAATTAAACAACCCAATACGTCCATTAATCAATTTCAAAAAAGCTCCTACGTACAAAATAGCAAGAATAATAGCACAAAAACTAAAAAATAACCATCTAACAAATAACCATCATAACATAAAAAATACATACGAATTAATAGACAAACTAAAAATAATAAATATAAATGAAAATACATTTTTCACATCATATGACAAATCGGAAATTTTCTTAAGCCTGTTGTGACACAGTTAGTTCTTCTCAGCCAGCTATCGCGATCGGGACGTGCAATTCTTGTTCAAGATTTTCCGCTTACAAGAATCTGTAAAGACTATTCGGCAGTAGTAACGCGTGTGAAGACTCAGAACTATTCGTGTATTACATGTACACACAGTATTATTATTAAAGCGTAGCGTGTTTAATTACGTCAGTTCTTCTCAGCCAGCTATCGCGATCGGGACGTACAATTCTTGTTCAAGATTTTCCGCTTGCAAGAATTTGTAAAGACTATTCGGCGGTAGTAACGTGTGCGAAGACTCAGAACAGTTGAATATTACCTCTCTACACACGGCATTATTACTAAAGCAATTACGTGTGTAATAAGTGAGCTTGAACTGTGTCACTGTGTGAGATTTTCTGCAGTGCCAGTAAAATTTAGTAATTACGTAGTAGTAAATTTTATCATCAAGAAGTTTCCGCGTTAGTGGAAGATTTCCGCATAGGGAGGTCTGCTGATCGCGGTAGACCCAGTGGAACGCGTGAACACTTGATGAGTCCGGAGTGGTATAAGCTTAATATACCGTTGTTATATAAAACTCACTGTTACCTGAGATACTTGTAAGTTATAAGCTCTATATGAAATTTAACCAATAATATCCATAGAACCGTTGTGGGGTGCGAAGCGTCAGTGTCATCGTTGGAACTACAGGACACCAGCCCAGCTGAAAGCGTTTCCAGGGTGGACCGTCTGTCATCAATAAGCCACGCCGGACAACTCAACGACACAGCAAAGCCCCCCCCCCTTTCTTTTCAGCAACATCGTCGTGGGAGTCAGCACATATGTAACGTATCACATCACGTGTATGAACAGTAATTAACACTTTAAAAGACTATATATCAAACACTACCATTATTATACTTATCAAATATACCATATAAACAATTACATATGTCTTGTGCAATAAATAATCTTAAACCCTCCAATATAGACTTTTGCTTTAAGATACACATACTACCATATCCTATGCGCCAATAGTTTAGTAATTTGTGTTGTCGCAATATATATATAATTTGTGATGTTTTCAATTTGTTTCTTCTGCAAGTAGTATAATTT
This sequence comes from Magicicada septendecula, assembly GCA_034769895.1. Taxonomy (NCBI): domain Eukaryota; kingdom Metazoa; phylum Arthropoda; class Insecta; order Hemiptera; family Cicadidae; genus Magicicada; species Magicicada septendecula. The sequence goes on from CM068375.1 coordinate 264,928,683, forward strand.
CGTATATTCTTTTTAACACCTGACGCACGTTTCACTGAAAAATATCAGTATCATCAGAGGTTTCTAAGTAAATTAATAACAATCGAAATAATTCTATTAATATAAAATTAACGAATAATAAAAAATTAAAAATTATATATATATATATATATATATATATAATATCGCCTCCTTTCCGACTTAATTTTACATCTTGTGCCATTTTGTCAGTGTTATATGTGGACAGACTTGCTTACTTTTCTATTAAATGTAGAAATAGATTTTACCATTATTTTTTGCCGCAAATCATTTAATCTTGTTGCTTAATCCTTTTTCTATATGAATAGCTCATTACAATTATTGTTAATATTTCGTGTAAACAGCAGAGAGATGCTAAGTAGGAAATTGTCTCAGGTAAGATTGCATGGTAAATCAAGACCCGCGCGTATTTCTTCCACCAGGTGACGTCACGCGCCAACAACAGCTGATCGCTAGGTTAGCGCGGGAAGCTGGAGTGGGCCCCCCCCCCCCCGATTCAAAAGGTCCTGGATGATTTCTTAGTAAATTTACATTGTTTTCAGTCAGCTGACACTGAAGTCTCAAGTTTGGGTTAATATTTACCTGTGCCACACCATACAATCTTGAAGTGAAATTTTTTTTTTCTATTCTTCTATGTTATATAAACACACGAAAATTAATTTTAAACGGGGGTCGAAGCTATTTACGAAGAAAAAAAATATTATAAATACTCCCATAAGCATGCATGCAAAGGTGTATGATTGCCATATTAACTGTGTAGACGGTGAGAAATGACATTTAACCTATCTTGCTTACTCGTTTATATGCGATAACGGCTTCACTGATATCACTGTATACTATTTTTCGAATTGTTTCACTACAGTTTTGGATCACAAACAGCACAATTCACAATAGCACCACTAACCTTTTACTTTTCAACATATTTTACTTTAATGCACGCGTTATGTAGTGGCGGGTCGTTCGCGAACGGCTTAGCCAGAAAGAACTACTCCGTCAAGTGAACTATTGACTACAGTCGTTCGCGCCGCTGAACAGTAGTTCGCGTTAGCCACGCTCCTATAGGCCATTTATAAAACTAATCAGCGGTTTTTGGATTTGTAAAAGTCTATCAGTTCCGATGAATCGGAACAGAGTGAGAGAACAGACTATTTGAAACTTTTGTTTTATTGTCTGATTTTTGTTCTTTCGACAAATTTTGGGATAAGTGTGATAAAAATAAAATATCAGAGAATATCGTATTCTGGAATTGGGAGAAGTCGATTTACAAATTAGGCCTACATAACTGAAAAGAATAATTTTTGTTACTTTAGATGTGTTATATTATTTATTACGATTCTTAAATGAGAGATAGGTATCACGATTCTGGCCGAAGGCGACATGAATAAATTTATTTTCATAAAATCTTTATGTTGAAACACCAAAAAATATTGGGAGGGCGCGCATGCATAGTAAAAATAAGCATGTCATTGTCAATTTACCTTTAAAGATTCGTATTTTGCGTGTTACTTTTTTATTATTGTTAAATGGTTATTTTACGATTATTTCAAAGGCGATGCATTTTTTATTTGTTTTCGTGTGTTTAAACGACATCCTAAACGAACAGACACAATTCAAATCGCACGCATTATTCGAACATATCTCACTCCACACATACAACATCGATCTTTCGAAATTCGATTCCGTCGCCCACAACAGGACGGACAGCGCTACCAGCGGCAACCTCTGAAGAAGCTTTTTAAAAGTGAAAACCGGTTCAGGTTGTAAGGTAAAACTTTGTTTTTACTCATAAAAAACTTTGTGTTCCGAGTCGTTAATGAAATTGTTGTATATATAAATCATTTGCTAATAGTAAATAAATAATACATTCAAAACAGGCAGACGCGCCCTCATACCCCCCACAAGTTAATACTTAATTTTTACTTCAAACTTAAGTGATTAAATTACAATAATAATTTTTTGTGCTTGTATTCATTTAAGATTAATCACACTGAAGTAAATTCTCTGTTGTTAGTCACTGTATGTATGAAACTTTTAGAATTATCTTGTTGTTGCATCCTCTTCGTTCACTTATTAATTTAATAATATATATATAATACTTTCACTTATGAACTTACTGTTGTCACTTCCCAAACGTTTCAAGATGTTGTTTCTCTTCTTCAGTGGGTTGAGTACTAACTGTCGATTACAGAATAACCGTTACGGAATGGAGTGTGTGGTGGGGGTTGATGGTGGGAAGGGATTGGCGCTGAGGTTCGAATTATGAGTGTGGATCAGTGTGTCACATACACTATTTGACACACTGATCCACACACATAATTCGAACCTCAGCGCCAATCCCTTCCCACCATCAACCCCCACCACACACTCCATTCCGTAACGGTTATTCTGTAATCGACAGTTAGTACTCAACCCACTGAAGAAGAGAAACAACATCTTGAAACGTTTGGGAAGTGACAACAGTAAGTTCATAAGTGAAACTTTTAGATTACTTGACCTGTCGAAATGAAGTTTTGGTTTAATTCTATCGTCCAGCTGTGCCTCCGTTTATTTGCAATGCATTTTCGAGCTAACATCTGGATGATTGTAATAAAATTTAATATGAAGGTACACTGTTTTACCATTGATCGATGTGTACACAATTTTTCATAAAATATTCTTCTGAGGGCTGAAATATACAGAAAATCGTAATAAAGTACCCTGACATGAAAATACAGGGTATCAAATTATAAGGAATAATTTTGTTATACCGTTAAATAATTAATTTATAATTTATATATGGTATTTATGAATTTTATAATCAATGCTGATATTGCTGTGAAATATTTCTTTTTCTATTCTTCTATGTTATATAAACACGAGAAAAATAATTTTAAACGGCGGTCGAACCTGTTTACGGAGAAAAAAAATTAAATTATTACTCCCATAAGAACGCATGCAATTGTGAATGAGCGCCATATTGACTGAGAAATGACAGGTCCAGCTGTTGTTGACGCGTGACGTCACCGTGTGTACAAATCCAGTCGATCCGAATTTGACTGGAAATCATGTTGATGCTTTTTAAAAACAAAATTTACATGATTCTTACATGTTCAAAATTGCGTTGAGCCCAAACGGCGGTTTAAAGCTTTGCGTTGAGCCCACCGCGAGTTTATTATTAGTAATCTCGGAGGCTACCCAAAATCACTCTCAGCGGTGGATACTGTAGGAACTGATGAGCCGGCCACGGACAGTAAATCGCTACTATAACTCTCGAACCGCATTATCCTTGACACAGGCCGAACGCCCGAGCGAAGCCCGGCACAGTCGAGAAGATTCTCGCAAAATGCGTATAGTAGCACGTACGCCACACGCGTTACATTGAGATCCTTCTGGCACATTCGATAAACGTGTAGATTGTTCTGGGCTGTCGTAGCAATACATAAAACCACCTACTTTAACAAAAACAGAAACCTCTTTAAATCTATGTCAGGTTTGTTTACTCCTAGTGAAAGTTTAAGTTAGTTTGGTAATTCTCAAAAGAGAAATTTTACCTTCTCTACTCTGTCCTAAGGTAGTGGTCGGCAGTGAAAACTGCTATCAAAACTTCTTTAGCTGAAGAGGCGAACTGAAGCCGAAACAGAGACAAGCAAAAATAACCAGAGCACAATGCTCAAAGTATAAGTTTGTGTTTGTCAAGCAATCTTTGTCAAACGGTAGTCCTTCAAAGCATTTAGTGAGAATTACCAAATTGTAATTTTGCTTACAAAACTCTTCAGTGCCAAACTTCGCTTGTACTTTGTCTTTCGACTTTGACTCGCGTACTTTGTTCAACATTAAATTAGTATTCCCAAAGAGAGATAGACCTATAAACTCTCTTATTTTCTTTTAAACAGTAAAAGCTGAAAATCACAGTGTAAAGTAACATTGTTAATACTTTTCTAAAACTAATTTATCTAAAACTTTGTGGTAGTTATCGATAGTATGAAAATCGCAACTGAACCATCGATAGTAAAAATTTCGAATAACGCCACGGTGACGTCACAGCGACGCAACCAATGGCATAGGTCTGATGCAAATAACCCGGGAATTTATTAAAACCGCTTTATAAAGCTGATGCTGATTGGTAGATACAAAAAAAAGCGCGTTTGTACACCGTTAATTTTAAAATTTTGCATATTCTCAATTGTCATTGGTTGCTAATGTGTGTGGGTGTCAGTAATCGGCGCCAACAGTACTGTAACTACTGTATTCTATTCCCAGTTCCGTTGTAACGAACCTCGTAAGATACGGTTATCGTGTATTTAATTATTTTGTTAATTCAGTGTTTTCATTTGTGTTATTGTGTGGTGTTATTATTAATTATTATTTCTGTTGTTTAGGGTTATTATTATAATATACCATATATTATTTATTTAACATTTTACACTGAAATGGCCTGCCATGATATTCAGTGCGGTGGGACGTCAAACGAATGCATTCGAATGACTGAGTCTGAGATTATTGACTTTTTAATTTCCCACGAGGTTATTAAAGGGTAAATAAATTGTCCTTCGTGTGGGTCCTCGTCGTCGACTGTTCAGTTTTTGTCGAGAAGTTTTTATTTTCGACGCCCAGCGCACTTCAGCTAAGCTGGGGGGCCCTGGAAAGACTGTAGAAGTCGACGAAGCCAAATTTGGCCGTCGGAAATATAATCGGGGCAGGTTCATTGAAGGACAGTGGGTGTTCGGGGGAGTGGAACGCGGCTCTGGCAAGTGTTTTTTGATACCGGTTGAGCGCCGGGATTCCGCTACTCTCCTCAAAATAATTGAGGAGTGGATTAAGGTAAGAGTTTCATAATTATGGTAACGCATGCATTTCATTTGAGCGCGCGTGTGTGTGTGAGTGAAATATTTCTTTTTCTATTCTTCTATGTTACATAAACACGGGAAAAATAATTTTAAACGGTGGTCGAACCTATTTACGAAAAAATAAATAAAATAATTACTCCCATAAGACGCCAAAGAACGCCATATTAACTGTGACAAATTACATTTAAAGATTTTTTAATTTTATTTAGTAGTAGAAAAACGCGTGTTATTTGGCGCGTAAATTTGATGAACTTCAGTCATAGGTAATCCGCGTATGACGTCATAACTCGTCATTCGCTGTCCATTAGTGTGCCGTCGCCCGACTGCGGTGATCCGACTCAGTTAATATGGCGCTCATTCACTTTCCATGCGCGCTTATGGGAGTATTTATTTTATTTTTTTTCTTCGTAAATAGCTTTGACCCCGTTTAAAATTAATTTTCGCGTGTTTATATAACATAGACGAATAGAAAAAAAAAAATTTCACTTCAAGATTGTATGGTGTGGCACAGGTAAATATTTACCCAAGTTTGATTTTGTTCAAAAGAACTGAATTTTATATTATATTACAAATTACATTTTGATTATTATCTATTCTTATTAAATTCTAATTACATAATCAAATTCCTTATTTAATTCTGCATAATTTAACACCATACATGATATATTTTAGTGTAGTTTTAACTCAAAATTCATATTTACATAATACTTGCTTGTAGGCCGTTACCTCCTTTACTTCATTACAAATTAAATGGTTTACAGTATATGTTAGATCCCAATTATCATTAAACTAGATCATTGATTGAATTATTATGATTTGGTTTCTTTAAGTCTCAGTAATTTGATGATTTACTTAGCTAATTTGAACCCTACCTTCAATTTAGACTTTTCTCTAGGCCCTAGTGTTAGTACACTTGCCTTACCCCTTTTTCTAATACAGTAATATCCTATACATTCCTCAATTACTTTCACAAAGTGTTGTTACATTTATAATAAATTGTTAGTGTGTTAAATTCAACATTTTTCATTCATTTAATTTGTTTCATTAACTTATTTACTATTAATTTATAATGTTGGTGAGGTTTACAATTTGGCCTATGTATTGATGTTAGTTCCATCACTAAGTTTACAATTATTTCAGATTGCTATTACCCTTTCTGACGTACAATTCCAATAAAATCCTAACAACTAAATTGCCCTTACTTAACTACAACATAGTCTATGATTAATTAACATTATTTAAACATAACAAAGGTATTCTCTTAAACTAAATTTAATACCAAGCATTCAATGCTATGCGTTCAATGAACCTCTAATACAACAAAACAAATCTGTCTTCATCTAAACAGTTTATTAAACTTAACATTTATTCAGTCTATTTCTGTTTTTGTTTATTGATTTAGGGATTTACCCGGGTTCCCCTCACTATTCACTGTATTCCCTAATCTTATCTCTAATAATTTTATCTAGTCTTGGGGAATAAGGAACATCACTTAATTTGCATTATTAATTGTTTATCAACTGCGCTTCCAATTTGAATTATGTAGCCTATTGTATATAAAAAAATAACTCAATTTCTTGTTCATCATTGATAGGTATTATGCTGTTTGCTTATTAGTAGTCACTTTTCACAATAAAATAAGTTACACTTGTCCACCTTTAGTCATATAATCTTATGACATAATTGCTTTTATCTTTTGTCTTGAGGTCGTCTTATATATAACATCTTTACTTAAACTTAAGTTACATCGTTTTTATTTTATGGTATTGTACCTTTCTTATTTTATCTTTTTTTTTACATTTAGAGTTATAATTAAATTATATTTAGTTATTTTGTCATGTTCTTATGGGTTTCACTGTTCATTCCTATGGACTTTTAAATAATTTTGGTAATTTGTACTTACGGCCCTTTATAATGTGGTATTGTTTTCCAATATTTATTTTTCGATTCAGTGGGTTTGTTTAGCCATGGTTTTTCCTTACCTGCTCCTATTCTATCTGGGTATATCTACACTATAAGTTGGACTATAATCATCTTCCTATTATTTATTAGAGATTGTATGTTTGGTTTTAATGAATTTGATTTCTTTGAATCTAGAATTTCAGTTTACTGTTGTTATTTAGTAATTATTATAGTAATTATTCTTTATGCGTTTGTTTTTATTTTATATTTGCTTATTCTTTAATTATAATAAGGTAGATTTTCTGTCATGCTACATATTGGCCTCCTCCAGAAGTGATTAATTCAGATCATACATTTAGTATGGATGAAATAATTGCTTATGATATTTATTGTTTATTATATTCCTTGTCTTCCTATTCACTTCTATACCTGCTTCTTTTTAGTTGAGCTTTAGTTTTTTTCATTTATTTTATTCTTATTAGATAGTTATTGTAATCTGAGATATATTATTATATATATATATATATATTATTCTTTTACTTGGTGCTTCATCCCTGGGATATCCATTCCCTATCACGTGAGCTGGGGCAGTCCAGAGCGGCACTTGGGGCTTCAATACTCTGATGGCCATACTACACTTTCTGAGATCAGAGGAACATCATCTCTGCTCAAGTATAAGACTGCTGGAATACATCTACATACAGTCATTAAATAAAAATTATTAAAAAATAATCTATTCTCGACTAATAAAAAACATCCTTGGATTCATCACTTCGTGGTTGCTCAAATTTGCTAATATTTTCTGTCTCATTTATTCTTCTTATGTTTTAAAGCTCTGCTGATACAACTGATCGCTAGGTATGGTGTGTAACTACCTCTTAATCTTCCGTCTGAATTCTCTTTATTTCTTCTGTTGTTCGCACAATCTTCTTCTGGTTACCAATATTAATAGCATAAATAGCATATATTTTTTTTTCATCTTGTTTCCAATAAATTGTGCTACTGTTTTATGTTATAACAGTAATTCTTCCAATGGTTCTTATTATAATTATGTTTATTAAAATTAAAGTAGTTATTAGTCTTTTTTTTTTCATTCTGCAAAAATATTATTTTGCTCTTGTTTTCATCCAAATTATTTTATTAACATTATATTATGTAAGTGGTCCTTACTTCTTTTTGAATTTTGTAAATATGTTAATATTTCCTTTCCAAAACTAGTTTATATTCACATAATTGATGTAAGTTGTCCTTACTTTGCTTTTAGAATGTTTAATATTTCAATTCAAAACTAGTTCCTGCATATAATTGATGTAAGTTGTTCTTACTTTGCTTTTAGAATTTTGTAATTTAATTTAATTCCTCGTAATATCTTTTGATTGATGACTGGTTATAAACGCCCTTGATTTTTTCCGAAATAATATCCTTCAGTTCATATGTGTTATTGTTATTTTCTCTTGTGATTACATATGGTCCAGTATATAGCAGCAATAACTTCTTAGTAATTCCTTCTAGGGTGCTGGGTAATTCGCGGTTCTTCAGTAGTACTTTTTCTCCTTAGTAGATCACATCCTACTAATATATTAAATGGCAATCCTGTTGCAATTAAAAACACCATATTCATAAATACACCCTTGCTAGCAACATTTAACGATACTTGTTTTCTGATAGTTTTATTTTGATGACCAGTGGCCCCTATTAATACAATATTATTGACCGGTAATATTGGTAGTGTTCGACGGCATTCCTTTTGTATTCTATTTAATTCAATACTATTAATTATGGACACATTAGCGCCCGTATCTATCATTATTTGAGCTAAAATTCCTTCGACTTCTGCATTTATATAAATTATCTCGTTATTTTGCCTGTTGAGACTTGTAGTGTTTTCTTCCAATAGTTCATTTCTGAGATTTTTTAAGTAATTACTATAAATAATTGTAATGTTATTAAAGTTACTGTCTTTATTCAATTCTCGTCCATACCCAGTAGATAGGAGCAGTGAAGGGTTGTGATAATTTGTCACTGCCTCCTCGCGTTTAAATTGTCAAGGTTATTATCAATTGGGCAGACCGATGTGTCGGTATGGAATCCTTGGATCGGCTCCTGCCACTCAGTACGATGGTCAAAGGGTGGTTCATGGTTTGTTTGTCTGTCTTGGTCCTCCAGGCTTGTACTTCGTCTGGGTCTATTGTCCATATGATTGTCACTTCCACTATTTACCTGCCGGGTTTCATAATCATGAAAGCTATTCCGTCTTTGATGTTGATACCTTTGACCATTTTCTTCCACTCTTATGTAGTTTACCCGAGGTCTATAGTTCCTATTATTATTACTACCTTGTTGATAGTTCCTGTTATTATTATAGGCCTAATAATGGTTAGTATTAACATGGTTGGGGTTTCTCTGACTGTTATTATTATTATAGTAATTACTTCTATTATTGGGGTAGTTATTATTATTACTATTATTATGGTAATGATTATTATTTCTTATGTCAGGTCGATCGTTTCTCCTTCTGCTTTGGCGATAGTAATTTTCATGTTCATAGTTTTCGAGCAACTCTGCCATGGCTTGTACTGTTTTTATCTGGCTACCCCTACGTGCTCTAATGATATCTTCATCATAGTGATATGACAACTTATTAACAAGGCACTCTTCTGGTATGTTCAGTTCTAGGTGTTTGGTAAACACATCTGTCCTAGGAAATATGCGGTCAAGGTAGTACCTATGTTAGCATTATATTTTCCGTGACATATGTTGTCCCGTATTAGGTTTTGCGTAGACTCTGACCAATATTTCGCCTTGAACAAAATTGTTCAAAAACAATATATATTTAAAAAAATTGTTGGTAGTCAGTTATATCACTCCTTATCGCCATCCACCAATTGTCTGTCATTTCTTTGAAAGATTCATCTAGCAATTCTCCGTTCATACTCCATCTATTCCCACGATGTTTCGCAAAATACTCCTCAATTCTAGCCAGAAATTCCATTGGTTTTCTTTTGTATTGTTTAAAATTTAGCCGTTCTCGACCTTCAGTAGTAGGGAGACTAGTAAGGTTAGTTGGTCGATTCCGAATGAATTCTATTTCTTCCTGGTTCTGACGTACTTGACCAGTTATATTGGTCATGGCAGCTTCAATACCGTCACACTTTTCCGTGAATTGGCTCCGTACCTTCCCCAATTCTTCCTGTGTTTCCCTTTGGTTTTCTTCCATTTTATTCCGATTGTTTTCTTCGATATTAGTAATTTTGGTGCGTACTTCTTCCTTAAAGTCCTGTATTTCTTGATTAGTCTGACTCCACTTCTTGTCAGCTTCTGTAATTTGTTGTTTTATTCCGGTTGTCTCTTCTTCTAATTTCTTGTTTGTCGACTCACTATTATCGTTTATCTTCCTGCTCAACTCTATCCTTTCGTCTAACTTGTCCATATTTTTCTGGTTAACCTCCCTTAATTCTTCTCTTAATGTTCGATTATTCTCATCTATTTTCTCCTCCATCTTTTTGCTATTTTCTTAATATTCTCCCTCAACTCTTCCCTTAACAGTTGGTTGTCATCTTTCAATTCTTCCAATTTCTCCCCCCCCATTTTTCTTCCATCTTCTTATTGTTTTCTTCCATCTTCTTACTGTTTTCATCTATTTTCTTATTGGTATTTTCAATTTTGTTACTTAATTCTTCCTTTGTGGATTGGTTGTTCTCATCCATTTTCTTATTGGTCTCCTCCAACTTCTGACTTAATTCTTCACTTATTGTTCTGCTGAACTCCCCCATAAGTTTTATCATGCCCTGTAAGCTCACGTTCTCCGTTTGTGTGGGGTTTTCTGGTTGTTTCTCCTGTGACACGGGTTTGGTTGGTTCAGCAGGCGGTAGTATCATCTCCATGTCTTCCACTGGTGTCGCCTCTTTGTCTTCCATGTCAATCTCTTTCTCGGCTTCTGCCTCCCTTTTCTTTGATGTTGCTCTCCTGTGCATTTTTATTACCTTTCTGAGCTTGTAACAGTTGCCAGCTAAAATTGGAAATTAGGCAGATTATTTTTATTTCTTTTGCCTATCAATTCCTAATTTCAGCCCCTCAAGTTGGAGCACCACTTTGTAACAAAGTCTGTTTATTGATCATTACAGATGAAAAAAAAATTTTGTTTAATTTTAATTTATTGAGAAAAAAAATTTAATTTTTTTATTTATTAGTGTATGAGTTATTGTATTAATCCTAGTTGTTATATTAATTCCTTTCTTAGAGTATTTATTTTGGTTGGTGATAAATAGTTTGTTTAAAAATGTTAAATAGATTATGTTATTTGAATAATCGATTTATATTATTTGTAGATTCGGTGTCTTTACTCCTTTTCGATGTCGTTCTCTTCCTCCTTGACGTCCAGGTTTCAATTAATATCTGAAATTCTTTTAATTATATACTTTATAAAGAAATAAAACTCAAATATGGAATATTTAATTTAATTTATTGATCTTATTGCGATTAGTCGACTTTGAGTCGAAATAATTATTCCCGGCTCGAACTCTTATCTCAGGTCGAATTGAATTGAGTAATTTTTCTTTTTAATTTAATAACATTTTAACATTAATAGGGTTCTTTTTACTGTTATCAGAAGTCAGAAAAGGGCAATGCTGAAAAGTACAATACTTACAACTAAAAGTTCTTACTTAATAATATAGAAATAATATTTATCATAAAAAATGTTAGTAAAATGGAAATGTTCGAACCACAGGCTACGCATGGGCTGACGTCATCACAGCTGATTGGAGTCGTCTCAACATTTTATCTCATCAAAATGGCCGATTCCTTCACCTCGGATTTATACAAAGATCTTCTCAATGATTTTCCTCCAAATAAATGTTTATTATTTAAGTGTCCCTCATCAGAGCAGTAATTATTAATTTTCTTCGTTGTAGTGTGATTGATCAGTGTTCGTCATCCGTTTTTGGTTCGGGAATAGGTGTTGGTTAAAAGTATCTTTGTTTCAAATAGTTCATCCAGAATGTCGTGAGGATTTTCACAGTGGAATTTTCTCTATTAGTGCATTGACCAGTTCTATATCTGTTTTATAATTGGCAATCTTCATAAAAGTAATGGTTTGGTTTGAATTAGTTAATTCTTGTATGAACAACTCGTATGTTAGATTTCCTTTCTTAGGCTTAGTTCTTGTCAAAAATTTTTATCTTTTTCGCTATAACATTCTGATGCGTTCTTAGTAAATTTACATTGTTTTCAGTCAGCTGACACTTAAGTCTCAAGTTCGATTTTGTTCAAAAGAATTGAATTTTACATTATATTACAAATTACATTTTGATTATTATCTATTCTTACTAAATTCTAATTATATAATCAAATTCCTTATTTAATTCTGCATAATTTAATACCATACATGATATATTTTAGTGTAGTTTTAACTCAAAAGTCATATTTACATAATACTTGCTTGTAGGCCTTTACCTCCTTTACTTTAACTTTTATTTATTTTATTAATGTACTTTGTATTTACCACTTTCGACTCTGATAGCCGCCATGTTGTCTACTACCAACTTAATTTTACTTACCAGGTCCAGGATTTGAATTAGACGTGCTGAAAACAAGATGGTTGCTTGGAATAACTAAGCTGTTATAAGTTTACTAAAAATTAAATTTTATTGATCTTTCTCTGTTTTTTGGTTTTTCTTACTCAGTCCCTTTTAATTCAAATACTTCTTAATTTTTTACTTAGAATTAATTTTCTTCTATTCCCCCAGTTAACACATTCAAAAGAAAATCATTTCAGACAAAAAACTTGTTAACGAACAAGGATTGTTTACACATTTAATTTTCTTTAGCGGGTCATCTACCCTCTAAATAAAATAATAAGTTCTTAAAAGTCTAATCAAAATTTATTATTGAGCACAAACCAGCGCTTCACACACACACACACACACACACACACACACACACACACACACACACACACACACACACACACACACACACACACACACACACACACACACACACACACACACACACACACACACACACACTTTCATAACTTTGTAACAAAACAAAATGTTGTAAAAAGAATCATAAATATAATAATGAAACCCTATCCAGAGAGGGAACACGAAATCATAATCAATCGCTAATTAAAAGAAAATATCAAGTTTTGAAAAATCAGTAAAGAACCAAATATGACTAAACAACATCAACCTTTGACTTATTTAATATCATCAAGACCCAGCCAGTATTTACCCAGTAGAATAGGGCAGTAAACAAACTAAATTTAAATAAAGAAACCTAATAGGCCTAAATAACTTACCATGAATAAACAAACCCGATAAAGAGTACAAATTAAAAAATAAAATTTTATCAACTAAAATAAATTGTGTTAATTGTATTAACTTTATTATAAAAATGGTGTTAAACAAAATTGTGTACATAAAAAGAGAGAATAAGGGGCACCACCCCTTACAGTGATAAAGGTGGTAATAAACACTGAAAAGTGGCATAATAATAGTGACACAAACTACAGTTAAACAGTGTACTATTTATTTTTTATAAAAATTGTTTTGTTGTTATTAACAGAAGGTAAAAATGATTTATCATACAGACAATAGTTGAACAGTACGAATAAATTAAAATTGTCAAACCAAGTATTATTATTAAGAGTTTTGTGATATATTATAAGAATTCATGTTATTAGTTAGTTAATTTAAATATATGTATCTCATGGAGTCAAGGTATAACTTACCATCAACCATTATAAATTGTTTCATCATATATCAGAAAAATTCACTAAGTACTAAGTTTTTACAGGTATAAACCAAAACATGTTTAGTACCAAATTGTCTGTAATTGTATAATTAATAATCATATTAACATTGTATGAATCACAAGGATATAATGATAAAATTATATGTTAAAAGTAATTTGTAAAATTTAAAGTAGTTAAGGGGTATTGGTCATATAACACTTAAACTGTACACAAGGGGCCAATCAGAATTTAAGAAGTTTTGGTCAGTTTGGTGACTAAAAAAGAAGAAATGACACTTTATTGTTAATTGTGATTGAGAATGGTTTAAGAGTGCTCGCTGAGATATTATTAAAAGAAAATCTAAACTCAGAAACCGTTTTGTGGAAGAAATTTTATGACCACCACTGAAGATAAAAAATTTCTTAACTTCAATCATATCACTAACCAGGAACAAACACCATAAAGAAAATATCAAGCAAAAACAAGGAGACGTACAGCGAATATCGCCTAGAAGTGTAATGTATAATTCGACTTTACAACTGACAATATTATTAATCCAAAACGAACAACCACTAGACAACACTATAATTCACACTACCACTAATCACTAGTGAACATTTTAATAAGTGAAAAACATATATAAGAATCAGTGGTTACAAGGAACACATTTATTTAAACACATTAGTAAAACTTGTTATTATCTGGAACGGACGAAGGCAGCCATGATGATGACGTCACACTAACTGGCATGCTCTGTACGAGGCGTACTCAATATCATCAGACATTGTATGTTTTTTCTTAATAATTTTTGTAACTCTCTTTTTAGATTATAAGTACTAGAAGGATTTGTAATGTACTCTATGTTGTTGTTTATTATGTAATGGAACTTTTCATAGCAGCCACAAGAATTCCCATGAAATATGTTTAACCTATTTTTATTATTCACTCCTGAGATAACTATCGATTGTTACTAAAGTGTGTATCGAATGAAAATTTCCATCAATTTGAATTACAATTGCAAAGATTAAACGATAATGTTATTAAATCATATCCATGCGTTATTATTTCATGAAAATAAGATATAATCAACATGTATTTTATAATTACAAAGACCAAGAAGATGTCGAGGAGTCGTTGGAATCACATAAACTCCAAAACCAAGATTAACCTTAACGAATAGGGTTAAGCCTAATATCGAAGGTGAACATTGAGAATTGTTTGGGACGACTCGACCGATACATTCGAATTCATTTTGAAGTTTTAACTGCTGAATTGAAATAATAATAATTCTGATTATTAAAACAAGGCAGAATAATTCATTTCATAAAATTTATATATGAAATCATGTTACAAAAACGCAACATAAATAAATCACGAACAACTGATACACTATTTACTCAATCGGTTTTCATCATTGAACAAACCAATCTTTATCACAACTTATAAACTTAAAAATATGAGATTACGAGATTTGTAATAACTTACATAATTTTTGTTTAAAACCCCCTTTGTGAGCTGACTATTTTAAGTTAAACGTATATTCTAGGTTGCCATTTTTTTTTGAATGATTGTAAAATTTAGATTTCTTCTTATATTTCTTTTCAAGATTTCAATATTAACTTATCTGCAATTGAGTTCAGAAATCAGTCCATCCTCGGTACGTCTCCTTTCATCACTCTGCACATTTCGTTCTTTGGTTTTAGCTCTCGCCCGATCACTCGAAACTGTTAATGGAACACAACGGTTCCTTCATTTCATTTATTTAAGACTCCGGTTGTTGATTCACGTATTTTTTTACATTTTGGATTATTATGGGCGTCCATATATTTGTTTTCGAGACTTTTACGTGTTATTCGCACAAGTTGTTATTGCAGACTGGGGCGAGACAAACGGCTTTAAAATCTGAGATGGAAGGGGGTCACATGACTACTTTCATTGTTTTCATTTATGTGACGAACCAATATCCAAGGCGAGGCTAACTATGCATCGCATTCCACGTGACGTATTTACAGGCTTGGCCGTTATGTAACTGGTGACTTCAACAGTCAAAGTTCGTTTGGCAATGTTTAACTGTTTTTTGCTGGTGTCGGAATGTTGACCTTGACTCCCTTTCAATCGCTGGCTTACTACGTCTTATAAAATTTTACAATTATTATTTATGTTGTTACCCCAAAATTATTATTTATACCTTTTGAGTCCCCTTTTCCAAATTATCCCGGGTATACCCAAATTGTCCCGTTACAATACCCCCTCAATGAGATGTTTTATGCCGGAGCATAAAAACTCTCATTGACACACTCATACTTCCTAAAGGGATCAGTCAGGATATGTCGCCACAAACCCCTTTACGTTTTAAAATAAAAAAATAGTTAACTTACCCCCTGGTCCAGTGACTGTGACCGCACCTGAATGACCTTACTGGACTTGCAGGGCATTAAATTGCATGACAAGTCAAACAATGACTTGAATGACACAAAATTGCAGGGAACAATTTGAAGACCTCATGTATTCCAATAATAAGGGACTCTTGCCCTTCAACAACAACAATGAACACCTTGGTTCACGATAAACCCGGGGAAAATTTACCCCCTGCAACCCCTCTACCTGTAAACTCTCTCTACATTCTCTCTTTAACTCATCAACACTTACTAACATTCCATTATTAAATGCTACTCCCACTAAAACTTCATCAGCACTTTCAATATTCACACCCTTATTCTCTAACACATTTTTAATTATATTATCATTTTTCTCACCCCTACTTACCGTATTATATGTTAACTGACCGTCTTTATTTTCGTTTACTTGCTCGGTCTCTTTACCACTTTCTACCCCCACTATTTTACCATTATTATTATTTGTTATATCTCTAACACTGTTACCTAACTTCTTATTAACCGATTCTACTATTTTATCCATTATTGTTACCAACTTTTCATCAAGTTTTTCAAATTTACCGTTAATTTCATTTTTGAAACTATTAAAATTCTCATTCTGTTTGTCACATTTACTATTTATTTCATCAAACTTTTCATTCTGTTCATCAAACTTTCGATCGTTTACATCAAAACGACTATTCATGTTTATAGTCTGCTTTTCTAACATTACTTGTATCATTTTGAACATTTCATAACTATCGTCAGACTTTTTACTTTGTACCGGTGTTGATTGGTGTTCAACATTTTCCATTATTTTTGACTCAGTTTCGCTTAGTTCAATATTCACTTGACTTTCTGTTTCAATATCAGTTAAGCTAACATTCTCATCATTATCTGCCATCTAAAAAAAAATTTTTTTTTTTTTTCAAAATACTAACATATATGACACATACTTATTATCTAACAAGGTATTCTACTTACCCACACTACACATGATCACAACATAACCTTATACTTGTATGTCTATTTTTACGTACATCAAAAATTTTTATTTGATCTCAAATAACCACTCTGCTCTTTCCAGTAGGCCTACTTCTCCACAAAATTAAAAAATTTTATGTTGAAGTCCCTGTTTGGGCGCCATTGTTAAGTTTTATTTATTTTATTAATTTAATTTTATTAATGTACTTTGTTTACCACTTTCGAATTTGATAGCCGCCATGTTGTCTATTACCAACTTAATTTTACTTACCAGGTCCAGGATTCGAATTAGACGTGCTGAAAACAAGATGATTGCTTGGAATAACTAAGTCGTTTATAAGTTTACTAAACATTAAATTTTATTGATCTTGCTTTGTGTTTTTGTTTTTCTTACTCAGCCCCTTTTAATTCAAATACTTCTTAATTTTTTACATAGAATTAATTTTCTTCTATTTCCCCAGTTAACACATTCAAAAGAAAATCATTTCAGACAAAAAACTTGTTAACGAACAAGGATTATTTACACATTTAATTTTCTTATGCTGGTCATCTACCCTCTAAATAAAATAATAAGTTCTTAAAATTCTAATCAAAATTTATTATTGAGCACAAACCAGCGCTTCACACACACACACACACACACACACACACACACTTTTCATAACTTACATAATTTTTGTTTAAAACCCCCTTTGTGAGCTCACTATTTTAAGTTAAACATACTGTATATTCTAGTTGCCATTTTTCTTTTCATCTTTTTTTTTGTATTTTGAATGATTGTAAAATTTAGATTTCTTCTTATATTTCTTTTCAAGATTAACTTATCTGCAATTGAGTTCCAAAATCAGTCCATCCTCCGTACGTCTCTTTCATCACTCCGCACATTTCGTTCTTTGGCTTTAGCTCTCGCCCGATCACTCGAAACTGTTAATGGAACACAACGGTTCCTTCATTTCATTTATTTAACACTCCAGTTGTTGATTCATGTATTTTTTTACATTTTGGATTATTACGGGCGCCCATATATTTGTTTTCGAGACTTTTACGTGTTATTCGCACAAGTTGTTATTGCAGACTGGGGCGAGACGAACGGCTTTAAAATCTGAGATGGAAGGGGGTCACGTGACTACTTTCATTGTTTTCATTTATGTGACGAACCAATTTCCAAGGAGAGGCTAACTACGCATCGCATTCCACGTGACGTATTTACAGGCTTGGCCGTTATGTAACTGGTGACTTCATCGGTCAAAGTTCGTTTGGCAATGTTTGTTTTTTGCTGGTGTCGGAATGTTGACCTTGACTCCCTTTCAATCGCTGGCTTACTACGTCTTATAAAATTTTACAATTATTATTTATGTTGTTACCCCAAAATTATTCTTGGATTTCGTTGTCCATGACGTGTCCCTTACTTAACTAAATATCACTATAATATTGACGACTCGGAACACTAAGTTTTTTATATAAGTAAAAACGTAAAGTTTTACCTTACAGCCTAAACCGGCTTTCACCTATAGAAGGCTTCATCAGCTATTTGATGAAGCCTTCTATAGGTGAAAGCCGGTTTAGCTGTAAGGTAAAACTTTACGTTTTTACTTATATAAAAAACTTAGTGTTCCGAGTCGTCAATATTATAGTGATATTTACCAAAATTATTATTTATACCTTTTGATTCCCCTTTTCCAAATTATCCCGGGTATACCCAAATTGTCCCGTTACAACTTCATTACAAATTAAATGGTTTACAGTATATGTTAGATCCCAATTATCTTTAAACAAGATCATTGATTGAATTATTATGATTTGGTTTCTTTAATTCTCAGTAATTTGATGATTTACTTAGCTAATTTGAACCCTACCTTCAATTTAGACTTTTCTCTAGGCCCCAGTGTTAGTACACTTGCCTTTTTCTAATAATATCCTATACATTCCTTAATTACTTTCACAAAGTGTTGTTACATTTATAATAAATTGTTAGTGTGTTAAATTCAACATTTTTCATTCATTTAATTTGTTTCATTAACTTATTTACTATTACTTTATAATGTTGGTGAGGTTTACAATTTGGCCTATGTATTGATGTTAGTTCTATCACTAAGTTTACAATTATTTCAGATTGCTTAGTGATATAAGTTTATGTTTACGTTTATGGAATGTTTATGTTTACATTCCGTTCTATATACTATATCAGCTGATTACTGTATGTTGATTTTCATTTTGCTGCAGTATTTCAAATGTGATACGATTTTTGAAGTCTGTCATGATGTTCAATAGATTTTCGTGGCCCTTTTCTTTTACATGTTTGTATATTCGGTATTGTTCATATATATTAGATCTTATTTCATCACTGCATGTTTTCAATATGGTTAGATGTTGCTGTATTGGACCATATTCACAACACTGTTGTTTTATGTTTGGCTACTGTTGAGTTTGGATTTGAGTGTTGAGAATGTTTGGCGTGTTCAATATATATGTGTTTAAAGAATCCTATGCATTTTTTGTTGCACTCCACATTATATTATGTCGAGTTAGCAGGCTGACATGTTAGCTAAACACTCTGTAACAAAATCAGGCAGAGAGTTAGCTAAACACTCTGTAACAAAATCAGTTCTCGGGGAACTTTGGACAACGATGTATGTGTATCACGTTCATTAATCAATGTCTGTGAATTCGTTTTTTTAAATAGTGGCTTTTTTATGATATTGTGACCGCAAGTGTGCTGTATATAACCTGACAATGGTCTATGACCGAAATTGATCGTTTTTAAGAATGTAATTAAAACTTTTTTGCAAATCATATATATGGTACCTTTAGGCTATGAACAATAAACACACTACAAAAGAAAATTGAGATTATAGGTACCATTAGTAAACAATAAGTGTGTGTATATTATAAATACATCACATTATCATTAGTTAAATCAAAGATATTTAAGATATGAGAGCATTCTTGTACTCCAATCTATTTTTTTCTCAAAATTGTTTCTCAGCAGTGTTGAATGAGCTGGCACTTCTTGATGCAAGGTAAATACACTTGGTTAGAACTTTGCCTTCTTTCTCCTCTTCCTTTCTATCAAACAAATGGACTTGTTTCAAAAAATATTGGTTCATTGTACCACGTTACGGGACTCATTTTCCAGAAATGTCTTTGACTTCAAAAGAAATAATCACATCATATTAAGGCCACTTTCAGAAGTTGCCTTTACCAATATTCATCACTTTTGCCACCATTCAGATGCCAGGTGTACGGTATGATAAGTTCAAAAAATTTTCTCAATTTTGTGAAGGGCTGATGAAGAAATGCTTTTACTTAAATATCGTAAATGTGTCTATAACATTTCAGTTCAAACTTAATGCAATAAACACAAAGAAGTTGAGTATTTCGAGTTTTATTAAGTAATAACAAGTATAATATATATAAAAACAATTACAATAAAATATTCAGTACCATATATATACATAGCTATGGAGTATTCTGGTGTGTACAATAAAAATAACTGTCTCCAGAAAATCTGTGCTCAAAAAGAACTACCATGTTTAGCACAGATTATTCACATAATGAACACTTTTATAAATAACATTCATTTATTAATATATAACAGTCTTTATTGCATATGACATAATATTATTCAATAATTTTAAAATTACTATTCACAAAATACAATAGCACATGAAAGCCGATTGTTCATTACAAGATAGCAATATTTTAAAACAAAATGGTGTGCATTCACATAAAATTCAAACACACACACGTTTTTTCTACATGATGTATCTAGTACAAAATTCATTCAGATTCTGGTAACTTGTTGGCGTGATCAACTTCTATTTGGCAGTTTCAGTTAGTTTCAACAAACAAGGTTCCACAGACATTCTTAACACGATATACAAACAAAAATACTAGTAATATTCAAACTATTTATGCAAGTACTGATAATTATACATTGCCTAGGCAGGGAAGGCAGCTAGAGGATTAACTGACCCTATACACACACTGTTACAATTTGTCCAAGCAGAGAAGGTGACTCACCTGGCTAACTGTGTGTGTGACTCAGTTGCTGTGTATGAATTGTATATACATATCTGTGAGTGTGCGTGCATTTGCGAGAGGTTTAGCTGGCTTCCCTGCCTGGACAGTGTATAATGGCTTATCTATTACAAATTTAAGATTGTACAGAGTGATCAACTATACATTTATTTATATAATTTTAAATTGAACATTATATATAATATACATACAAACAAATAAAAAACATACTTTAAAAACCTTTTAAGTTGATATTTTTTAATGCTGTAAACTTTTAATGTCAGTTTTTAAATAACAGATACAAAAATGTATAAACCATTATACACCATAAATTATAATAAAAGCATCAACAATTTTGTGTAACAAAATGATATAAAATTTTATCCCATTGTCACATTAAAAATTAATGTTGTTTGTTAAAAAAAAAAAGAAAAGAAAATTATGACAAATTCTTTAAAAAATGTAATTTTAGAAACAAGTTATGTATAAATAATGATTATGGCAAGGTAAAGGTAAACTTTAAATAAAACAGTACATTCACTTTCCCCTGTGTATGTGTGTGTTAAATTTAGTATTTAAAATTATTTTATTTATACATGTAATAGTACTTAGCAATTATTTTTATTTTCTCATAAGGATTTATTGTTACCTACTTGTTACGCACCTATTTTCAGGTACTTATAAAAAAAGTACAGGTACTCTTATGAATACTGGAATACTGATCGTGATACAGAGTATGGTTATATGTTGTTTTGTTATGCCAATCTGGTAACCTTCAAATCTTAATTGCTACGCTGATAAACAGTTGTGAAATGTCTTGCACCTGAGATGGAAATTGATTTGCTCTGTCTGGGTCTTAGCATCAGGATTTTTTGATGTTTGATGTTTTGTTGTTCAGAAGGACACAATGACAATTAGGAGCAGGTTCTGGCTGCATGTTTTTGGTGCGCACAGAAAAATTCAGATTTTGTTGTGGCTGTGTAATGGCGTTTTCCCATGTTTGAGGCAACAACTCCTCAAGTTTGTCAAACGAACCTTTAAAGTTATGGTGGAATTGGCAACGTGTTACAGAGTCCACTATATTTAGAGAGATGTTGTTAACAGGGCTACAGCTTTCAAGGGGACACTAACTGCTACATACTCAATGATGAGCATCTTGGTTCAATGCATGTAGTGGCTCCAAAAAACTAAAAGATCAGGTGAATAATGCTCAATGATTGATGTCAATTTCAATTAGATTAAACATCAAACACTTGATGTTATTCATTATAACATCAAAATTTTTGACACTATTAGAAGATATTGTAACGAGAACCCTGAACAGCCTAGAATGTCCTCTACCCATCTCTTCCCCAGCCGAGCTGGTGTGTGTTTCAGTCAAGGCCACGCTCAAGTACATTCCAAAGTCCTCTGGAGAACACTTGAATTATGCATTAAGTGGCATGCAGTTAAGGATGGGAAGATTCTAGAACACGTGTGCTACGTATGTAAGGGCCCAGAGGCTGGATTTGTGGATGAGTTGACTGTAAGCGATTTCCTTAGCGTGGATCGAGTGTTTGTTGAAGTATTGTGTTATAATTACTGTGGAGCTCTATTATTTGACATTATTATTGCATGTGGACAAATTTAATTTGACTTACTGTATGAGTTAATTACGAATTGTTATTTGTGATTAATTAAAGTTGGTTATGAGTGACTTCATTGGTGTCTGTAATTTGTTTCCATTATACCATGTGTACCGTAAGACCCGCATAACAATATTTTACACCCAAAAAGAGCTATAAAACTCTGTTCCAAAAAAAGAGAGCACTGCCTGTCTGTATATTGTAACAGTACAAACTGTTCTATACAAATAAATCCCAAGAGAAGTAACAAGTTAGCTAAGGAGCAAGAAGTGATGATAACAAGTAGTAAATCTACAAACTGCATTCTATGACAACACAAAGTAAAATGACGAATAGACTGAGACATTGACAAAGACCAGTTACCCAATAGATTAGTTGAGTGAGAATAAAACAGATAGACCAAGTAAAACACCACATAAATGAAAAGTAGAATAAACTATATTTAAAAATATATTAAAGTAAAGTAAACAGCATATTAGCTAAGCAATTGAAAAGAATAGCTAGTATAAGAAATAAAAAGAAGTATCATGTTGATAATAATAAATAGTAGATGAATTAATTGATAAGATATGATAATTGAACAGGTAGAATGAGATTAACAAAGTATAATCAACAATGTGATAACTCAACCTTGAAAGAAAGGTATGTTAAAGCATAATAATTAATGATTAAAGAAAAATTAATGAAAGAGTGAATTGTATATGTTCTAATTATAAATTATGTATAATGAAACCAGTTACGTAAAGAACTTTATGTACTTAGAATGTTATAAGCCTCTTAATTTTGTAAAAAGATGTATTAGAATGCAAGGTGAACAAAACCTAATTATGAATTGTGAAGAGTAAGGGAATGACCGAAAATGAATTAAAGTAACTTAATATATGATAAATAATGTAGTAAAAGATCAGAATAATGACAAGGGCCAATATGCCAATGAACAATATTATGGTAAAATAACAAGCACATGATTTATAAGAAAATCATGACAAATGGCAAAATGTCTAGATTAAATAAAGAAATAATAATTAATATGACTCATAACGAACTATGCACAATGCATACAGAAAGAAATGTTGTAATTATAGAAAGAAATATGAAATGATAATACAAATAAATAATAATAAATGAGAACCATATGTAATAGTGAGACCATGCTAGACCGAGTACAGAAATATAATAGCTAACAATGAATTAAAAGGTGTAATATCACCAAATAGTTAGTTTAGAATGATAATAGGAAGTAAGTTTAATTTTGAATGTTTAATGATATAAGAACCAGGCCATTCAATGGTAATAATGGAACTATGTTATAAGAATTATTAATGTTCAGCTGGATACAGCAATTTATAGAATAGTATGTTAATTTAAATATTATAATTGTGTTCAATGTTGTAAAAAATAATTGTTCATTAACTGTTAAAAAACACAGCAAAAGAAACTGCAAATTGTAGTAGAAGACGCTTGTAGTAAAGTTATGTTTTAAGATAGGCCATCAATAAGATGGATGTTATTAATTAAAAATGTATCATAATTGGCCACTATTAATCTCAAAATAACCAGCAAGGAACGAGAAATACGATGCTAATAATAGATTAAACATTGTAATTAGAATAAATGAGAAACTTATGTAAATAAGACAAAATTTGTGAATTTTGGAAATTGTGTGGGAATACTAACAACAACAACAAACAGACTCTGAGAGCGATTATGTAAAAGTTATTTTTAGAATGACTGAATAATGACATAATTTTGCACCAATCAGAAAATTAGATGCAAAAATTCACTGTCATGGCCGCCCGAAATCTGAAGGGACTATATAAGGAAAACGCGCAAGTCGCGAGGACACTTTGCATTCAATCTCGACCGATACAGCAGGAAGCTCCACATCAAAATTAAAAAAAAGATAATTATTGAATAATAGCAGAGCAGAACTTACCTACAATGTACAGTCAATAGTAATATCGTTTAATTGAATAACGATAAACAGTGAATTCATATAATATCAGTATTATTTAACTAGAAGTGCGAATAAATCAGAATGAGGTTAGGAGTAGTTTCTAACCTAGATAAAAACATCAAGAAGTATTAATCGTTCTCCGCGAACAGTGAAGGTTTACGATCAGCGAATTAAGATCGAAAAGTGAATTAAAAATAATCAATAAAGATTATTAAACAGGGAGTACAGTGCAAACATAATTGAACAGAGTTCGATTATTATATTATTATTATTAAATATAATTCAGAGTGTGTACACCTATGTACTAATTACCATACAATAACAAATAATCATTGTGAACACCTTTTTTAAAAAGGAATTATTTAATTTCCATTCAGGGAATGCTGATATTCGCTAACCATAAATAACCTCAAAATTCGTAAAAGTCAAACGAACATTTTGTTATTAAGTCTAAGTTTTTAATTGTGTCTAACCTACTAAGCAAATACTTGTAAAGCATCGTAATTCAAGGCATGTTAGTTTCATTCTGTAGATCAAAAGGATTCACCCTTGAGATTTAAAGAAATTTGAAGAAAATAAGTTTTTAATAAGAGTCAATATTGCCAACCTGCTGGGTATACAGGGAAATAAGCCAGGTCAATTGTAATCAGAAAATAATTGTCTAGTTGTATTAATATAATTATAAAAGCACTAAGTGAGTAATAAAACCATAATATATCAATTAAAAAACAGTGTACTAACTTATTGAAGTCATTTTTAATAATTTTGTCTTGTTTATAAGAGTTGTATTTTCAAACCACTCAAATAGTTACATTGGCAGCATGGACGTGTGAAGCACCAACCGTTTAAATTTTCAAACCACAACCAGAGAATAATTATTAGATTAAATCAATTTAATATTAAATTCAAGTGGATAATTTAACAATATTAACTAAAATTATTTTTTTTTATTCATTTTAAAAATAATTTTATGGAACAACTACATAGATTCCATATGGCGCCCAAATAAAATTAAAATCAATCTCACTTAACTGTAAACAGTGCAAATCGACTGTTTTGAATTATCAATTGTTTTATGACATATCACGACAAATTGTATAACAATTTCAGACAGATAGACGCTACCAGTTCTACACCAAAGGTATGTGCAAGTTGTGATTGTGTTATAAACTATTCAAAACAACATTATTACATTACAACGACAATTTAGATCGACGGAATTGTGACGGAACGTCAAGATTATTCTACAGTGCTACTGAAGAAAATATAACAGATTACAATTATTCAACACATTAATAAATTAATAAAACAAATAACTTTTAAATATAAATCAAATCAAAATAACAAGATTTTAATAAGGGGTAAGAAGCCGTCATTTAACAAATTGACGCAAACAACGTGTGGCTTTACAACACGAACGACGAAACCGTTTTGTAATAATATGTATTTCATTAGTGGTAGTCACTATGGTCAGAATACAGAAATTATTATAAAATATTAGAAACATTTTTTTTTTCAAATAATACATCTTGTTTTAGTCTGATTACTTTTTCTCAATTGTTTCAAGAAAACATGTGATTTATATGAAACTTAGAAAATACATTATATTTTTATGTTTAATATTAAATTATTTTTTATAGTTTAACTGTTACTATGCATAAACCCTAGCTATACAATCATGTGGTTATGACATCTTTGCTTACAAAGTCCAGCATCACATGTGTGTTTACAGAAACCAGGTATGACTACACATTGCTCAGTGGCTGGGCACCTCTTACACACAAAAGGGTACAAACATTATAATCTCTAAGAATAATTTATCTAAGAAGAAAAGCCACCTTTTCTTCCTTCTAATACGACTGTTTGGACAGCTCCCAAATTAAATGGTTTTCATGAAGCATGATTCACTCTTTGCATCTTCTCACATGTGTTTTAATTATATCTTTGAAGACTGGAACTTTTAAGATTTTAAAGAAGAGTTGACTTCACCACATAAGAAGGAACACTTATACATACATGATATAGGCAGTGGCGGCGCCAACGAAACGGGGGCCCCCCGCGAAACTAATTAGGGGGCCCTATAGAAATGGTTAAATTTTGTATACGTAATAGGGAAAAACACTCAAATGAGTTTCTATTTACGTGTGTTTCACAACAATGGTTTGTGAATACTTTCTCATCTATCACAAAGCGTTTGCAATTTGCAAAGGACGTTGTACACGTGTACAAACTCTTAAAATTCATTGTTGCTAAATAGACAAAGTTCTATACAAACTATAAAAAAACCAAAATAAAAAGAATGATTTATTTTTACGTCAAAGATCTAAATTCAGACTATGAAACAGTACCGCACACAGAGTGGTAAAAATTTATTATTTAAAAACGAATATCAAAGTAACATTCTAGCTTTTTTCAAACATTTAAATTAGTTTGTAACTGAATTTGTAAAATTCTTGAATATACTCTATACAAGTTCTCCTTAAGTCTAATCCAATTCAATAACACTCGAACTCAAGTAATGTACAATATTTACAGATGAGGATCAACCAAAGTTCACTGTTTTTCTAAGCCTAGTCTTCTTTTTTTAATAGCTAAGAACTTTTCAACCACTTCGTTGATATTAGTTTTCTGTATCTCACATGCTCAATGCTTAACAGTGCCAAGTCACTCAACCGAGTTTGGGCCATGGTACTTCTTAAGTATGACTTAATTTAATTAATTTAAGTTTTGAAAAGCTTCTTTTCGCTGTAGCTGTTGTGACAGGTATGGTTAAATAAAGCTGCAAAGCTGTAGTTAAGTCTGGGAGGCAACTCATAAGGCAGCTGTTTTCTTCAACCAGTAAATTCATCATTTCTCGAATTCTTTTCTTGTGTACAATTTCTTTGGCCATCAGAGCTTTGAAGGATATTACTTGGTCAGGCAGTGATGTGGAAAGGTCACCAGGATACACATTTACCAGAGCCTTACTTTTCTCCACTATTGTCTCTTGTGAGAAGTTTACTAAATTCTGAGGCGTCAGGAATGAAAACCTATCATCAATGCAATGCAATCCTTCGAATCTCATTTGTAGCTGAGCTATTACAATATCTAGTGTTGCATTGAAAACTTTTACTTCAAATGATTTCACTGGGTCGTCAATTTTATGGTCAACTGATAATTCAACAAAGAAGCGTTTTACAACTCGTTTACGCTTATTTTTCATGTTACAAATTATGTCCCATGACTGGGCCAACTGGGGCCCCCCATGAGGGTCGGGGCCCCCCCGCGCCGCGGGGTCTGCGGGGGCCTTATCGCCGCCACTGGATATAGGTAAATAATAATATTATCATCTCCCTCTGATTACTTTTGCAAGTGAAAGGATCCTGGCCACAGAACCTCCATGTGACTATGTATTAAAGATTCTGTACTCATGCATGTACATGTATGCTTGACTTTGCAAGCGGAACCATTATTATATGAACACATGACTGTTACTGCCAGGCACAAGGATATTATAATGAGTTATATAAACATAAAATTTTAAATAACACAAAAAATAAATACAACAATATAAAAATATAATTAAATATTAAAACATTGGGTAATCTTTAAAAATGTTACATATCATTTGTTTTCTTAAACTACCACACAAAAGAAAAACAATGAAACAAAATAATACATGTTGTAATAGAAAACAAAAACAATGTTTTTAAAACAACAATGATATATTAGCAAACAAAGCGTCATATATTACATGTATGTCTAAAATCATTATTTAATAAAAATACCTTTCTCTAAAATTATATATTTTAGGATACTTTGTACAATTTGATCAAAGAAAACTATCTAATGAAAATTAATAACCATACGTTTTCAAGCAAAAGAAAACAATGTGAATACTATTAATATGTAGATGCATAAATATTAAATATATTTAATTGGCAGATATATTCTTTTAATACTTAATAAAGAGTCAGAACATTATGGAGACTCCAGCACTATTTTAGACTGTGTATTCAGTACATATAATAAAACCACAATTACTTTTATTGTGTGTTGTATAACCAAGAAACAAGTGTAAATGCATTCTCTACACACAGCATTTACAAGAGTTTCTTGTTTTTTTACTGTATGTTATATAAGATATGTAGTATTTATATGTAAGTTTGTGCCTGTATTACGAACACAATGTGGTTACTCAGTATATACATTTGTACAGTTTGGACATGCACAACGACATATGTGAATAACCAAGATGAATAAAAATGTTTTATGATAAAATACACTTTCATGTTTTACAGTTTCATTTACACTCTTATATTTCTTCCTGCAAAGGCAAAATGTAATTATAAGTTGAAATGACATGCAAGTGCAATCATAAGATGAAAAGACATATGTATACATTTCTGAGTGAAAAATAATAAGGAAAATTATGGCTCTGTAAAAGAAGTACGAGGGTCACTCAAATATAAACCGGATTTTTTATGTGTGGACTCAGGAAGTGGAGTGAGTGAGGTGGGGCACTTGAGGTAGTTAAGTGGGGATGTGTGGAGGTGAGGGAACGCCCAGTCATGCCTGCAGAACACGTTCCCGCGTCAGTAGCACAATGTCTGACCATGAGGTACCTTTGTCTGTTGCGCAATGGGTAATTATCCGATTTCTCGCCAATAAAGGTGTCAAATCAGCTGAGATTTTGACCAGACTCCAGGCACAGTTTGGAGACACTACTCTGTCAAGAACACAAGTGTTTGATTGGGCCAAAAAAATTGGAAGTGGTCATGATGTAGTGGAGAAGGGGCACCGGTCAAGGCCAAAACTCGCCTGTCAGCAGGGAAAGTTCTGGCAACTGTGTTTTGGGACTCAAGGGGTATGTTGCTGATTGATTTCCTTCACGATTGAAAGACGGTGAATGCGGCATATTACTGCCAGCTGCAGGATGACATCAGGGCTGCTTCTCGCAACAAACGATGCCTGCCACCAATTCGTGACGTTCTGCTTCTCCTTGACAACGCACGGCCGCATACTGCAGCTCAAACTTGCAATAAACTTATTGAAATTCACTGGACACCTCTTGAACACCCACCTTACAGTGGAGGGAAAAAATTCAACAACGATGCAGACGATTTGCGCAATTGGCTGTTGGAGCACCTGTCTTCTTTTTTTGACGAGGGGAACAAGAAGCTACCTATCCGGTGGAGAAAATTAAAATGTTGAAGGAAACTATGTAGAAAAATAAAATATTTTTTTTGTAATTTTGTGTCACCAATAAATCTGTGTAAAAAAATCCGGTTTATATTTGAATGACCCTCGTAACTATGTGAAGGTTGACAAACAACTGTGAGCTAGATGCTGTACTTGGAAGGACAAGCTGTATTATGATTTATTACATCCAGATTGGCTAATTAGGGCGAGTGGGAAGAATGGGTCAAGTCAAGCAACCATGGAGAAATCTGTATGGTGAAGCGGGGGCGGCGGGTGAGGAGTGTCAGGCAGGTAGGAAGACGAATGTGATGGCTGCAGACCTAAGAAGGATGGAAACACAACTGGAGATATCTGGGAGTGAGTGGAGGCAAATAGTGAAGGAAGGCAAGGGCTACACAGTGCTTTGGAGGAGAAAAAGAATAAAGGATTTGTGAGAGCTCAAGGTTGTAACGGTACAGAATTGGGAGTCTGAGAATGAATAAAATAAATTGTCAACTCATACAAGTAACAACATTTTAGGAACCCCTGCCTGCACAATGTTGTTGCACACTGTTTATGTCTGAAGCCTGCGGCCTGCCCGGCTAGACGTATTATGTAACCACTGGCAAGCAGTCTCTTGGTGAATCACAGTAAAACACTTTGTCACCCCAGTTTGCATCAGACAGTAGCAGAGAACAGTCGTTTACAAGTTAACAAAAAACGGTGGCCTCAGGCGTGTAAGATGGGCCGAAAACATCGTCGGCCTATCCAGTATAATAACTATTAAAGTGTGTGAACAATGTAGCGGTCAACTAACTCAAAACCCAATCAGTGCTCGCAAGCAAGTTACGTCGGCCAACACAATTATTAAAAGTGAAATGTGAAAAAACGTGGTTTTAGTAACCAGCAAAAACTTAGCGCCAGTCCAAAGACAAAATCACTTTAACGAGCTTCAATTGACTTTCGAAGTGCGGGGTAAAACAAGTGCATCATCAGTTGGATCAGATCAACAACCAGGATGAGTACCCTATAATCAATTTTAATTCAGAATTTTCAACTACATTACCATTTATATTTGCAGATGTTTCACTAAATCATGAGATATCAAAGTGGGGTTTAATAGAATGTCAATGTAAAAGAACGAATGTGTGTGAGTGTGGGGCAAATTACGTACTGGTTCGTTTAATAGAAGTTTAAGAAACAAATTAGTTAAGGAAAGTAGTTTTAACCGATTATGGTCTGTTCTATGAAAAGTATGAAGATAGAGTGTAAGATCGCTTAACCAAACCATATGACTTACGTTACAATAACACAAATTCACTTGTAAAAGTTTTACTTTTATATTTTGTTATATAAATAATATTGAATAACAATGTAAAGTAAAATATATCTTGCTTAATAAAAAAGAAATAATTTGTTAGAATCAGAAAGACTGTGTTAGCGTAATTATTTCGCACTTAAACCCAAATAATCCTGCAACTTGTTCGTCTGTAGAACCCTGGATTGGAACCCGAAGGTAATTTTAGAAACTGGGTAAGTTTTATTAAAGCATAAAATCGTACTATAACAATTGGCGCCCGAACAGGGACTCGATTTGTGTGATTTATTTTAATCACACAGATCAGACCTAATTAAGTTGCAGACAAGGGTTATTTGGGAGTGGGGGCGATGTTGTAAATGATTGTAGATTGTGATGAGAAAGGGGTAAAGCAAAAATAAGCTAAAGTGTGTATAATTGTATATGTAAACGATATCATGCAAAATGAAGAATAATAATGAAGTCAGCATAACTGACTTAACCGAAGTCAGTACAGAAAATAAATCTGATACGAATATCAATAAAGAAAATAGTTTGACCAAATCAATGGTCACGAGCGGGTTGGAGGTCCATTCGACTCCAATCGTAGTTCAAAACAGAGAATTAGAAGAGTCGGCTGTTATAGATGACTCTGGTATTCAAAACACCAATTTCAACTAATAAAAGTAATCAACCTGATAGTAATGATGTAATGAGTATTTTACGAGCAATATCGAGGGATATTAATGAAGTAAAAAATGATTTCATTGAAGTCAATGTTAAATTTGATGCACAAAATACAAAATTTGATAAATTAAGCGGTGATGTTAAGGAACAGAATAATAAAGTTGATGCATTAAGCAGTGACATAAATGCAAAGTTGCATGAATTGAGTAGTAACGTAAATGAACAGAAAATTAAATATGAAAGTAGTTTTAATGAATTAATTAAACGTTTTGATGAAAGTGACAAAAAATGGGATAAGTTGATAGATTCAACAAACCAAATGAACAATGGTTATAATACTGAGAGTGTAGTGGTGACAGAAAACGGTAATTATGACGATGGTAAGTTATGCGATAATGAGAATATAAACAAGGAAGCAACAGTTAACAAGGTAAGTGAAAACAATGGAAAAATAAATGATAATGAGGTTAGTTTAAGTGTAAATCAGGTGAAAGTGTACAAGGTAAGTAATAGTGAAAATAATATTGATAACTGTAATAATGACAGTGAAATAATGTTGAATAATAATAATAAAAAAGAGCCCGGATAGCTCAGTCGGTAGAGCATTAGGCTTTTAACCTAAGGTTCCAGGGTTCGAGTCCCTGTTTGGGCGCCATTGAAACTATTCATTTTTATATATATAATATAGAGTCCCTGAATTCGGGCGTCATTGAAACCATTCAATTTTATTCAATTCATAAAATATATTAAATTTATGCAAACCTCGTTTTTCTCCTACCTTCGGGTTCCACTCCAGGGTTTTACAGACGAACAAGTTGCAGAAAGATTACTTGGGTTTAAGTACGAAATAATTACGCTAACATAGTATTTCTGATTTTAACAAATTATTCCCCTTTTATTAAGCAAGATATATTTTACTTTACGTTGTTATTCACTGTTATTCAATATTATTTATATAACAACCAAGATATAAAAAAATTTTATACATGAATTTGGGTTATTGAAATGTAAGTCATATGGTTTGGTTATGCCACCTTACACTTTAGTTTCCTACTTTTAAAAGAACAGACCATATTCAGTTAAGACTACTTTCCTTAACTAATTTGTTTCTTAAACTTCTATTAAATGAACCAGTACGTAATTTGTCCCCACACTCACACACATTCGTTCTTTTACATTGACATTCTATTAGACCCTTTGAGATCTCATGACTTAGTAAAAAATCTGCAGATATAAATTGTAATATAGTTAAAATTTCTGAATTAAAATTGATTGTAGGGTACTCATCCTGGTTGTTGATCTGATCCAACTGATGATGCACTTGTTTTACCCCGCATTTCGAAAGTCAATTGAAGCTCGTTAAAGTGATTTTGTCTTTTGACTGGCGCTAAGTTTTTGCTGGTTACTAAAACCACGTTTTTTCACATTTCACTTTTAATAATTGTGTCGGCCGACGTAACTTTTGCACGAGCACTGTTTATTTTAATTAGTTGACCGACTTATTGTTCTAACACTGATTATTATTTGATTAGTTGACCACGCTATATTGTTTGTACACTTTTGTAGATATTTTACTGGATATGCCGACGATGTTTTCGGCCCATCTCACACGTCCGAGGCCACCGTTTGACTTATAAATGACTGTTCTGTTGGTTAGCGACTGTATACTGTGACATCCTGATGCAAACTGGGGTGACAAAGTGTTTTACTGTGATTCACAAAGAGACTGCTTGCCAGCGGTTACGTAATACGTCTAGCCGGGCACGCTGCAGGCTTCAGACATAAACAGTCTGCAACAAAAACAAACCACCAGCCGGTTATAACAATTAAAATTTATGATTTGCCATAATTAACTACTTTCATGGTCATGATCCGGTGAGGTCATGGCCGCACTTAGGTGGGGAATCTACAGTTAAACATAAAATGTAGGTTGATTATTTAAACCTGTTTACATCAACAGTTGTATACAAGACTTGTTTTATAAACACTGACTCAGACTCAACATTCCTGATTACATCACCACTAACACTTCCTTCAATTTTCAGTTTATATAAATCTTTTAATGTTGACATGTTAATCAGTTACTATTTATATTCCAATTCACATCAAAATTTAAATCAAAATTAATTTGACTTCATTAATAAAATTCACATTTTTAAATTGGCTTCATTTCAACTCAAATCAAAACAGTTTAACTTTAGTTACATTATTTAAAACATTTTTGATTTAAATACACAATTCAAAATAAAATTCATTAGTACCTCCTATTAATTATTTAGCAAAATAAAATATTATTATTATTATAACATACTACAAACATCTGTTACATATGCATTCTCCCAACATACCCTGACACAATACATTTATTTGTATATAAAGAGGTATTTGAAAATGGAATATAAAAAAAATGATACATTAAGGAATAGTAGTGATAATGAGAATATAATGGGAGTGGACGTTAGTAGTGATGGGGTGGTAATGGGTGTTGATAAGCTTGAAAGAGAACAGAGGGCAAATTTTCCTTATGGTATATGTGAAGGAAAGGCTTCACAAGTGGTGTTGGAGGACAAAGGTTCCTCGAGAGTTTTTGTGGGAGGCAAATGGTCTCCAAAATGTCCCTTGATTTTTTGTGGTTTATCTGGTAAGTCCAGATGGAATTATAATAAAGTGGTATTGTCCTATGTGTGGAGTGAGAATGTGAAATTGGGCTGGGAAAGTGATCATGAAGAGAGAGAGAGGGAGTGATAGAGATATTTAAGTTGACTAGGGGTTATAAAGGGTTAGCTGAGAGTTTAAATAATGAGAAAAGTATTATAAACAATAGAGACTTACCTTGTGCAGTAGTAGACGATTATGATATCAATATTGATGATAAACATTTACTTGTTGGGAGAATTAGTGTCCTTGTAGTAGCAGACAATTGGGATGATGATGTAACCCACCTGGGGGTAACAATAAATACAAATGGAGACTGGACTAAAAATAATGTAGACTTGGCTAATGATGAAATAATAATGGGGGGTAACCCTAAGAACTATTATTATGGTATAATGGAAAAAAACAAATTTTTATGGTTATCACACAAAGGGTAATCATACACTATGTGTCAATAAAAACAAAAAATGTTATGTGAAATTAAGACTAATTTTCGATGACGGGGGTTAGATAAATAATGAATGAGCGTTTAATTATTTGAGCTAATGGTAACTACTTGGCTTATTTAGGTAATGAAGTGTGGTAACTAATAACTGGATATGATGAAGATTTGTAAATAAATGTGTTGGTGTTAAATGTATTGTGTCAAGGTTATATTGTTGGAATGTAGACTATAGCTTATGTAACACATGTTTGTAGTATTGTAATTGAAAATCAATGGTAACTGATTACAATATTTATTTAAAGTGAAAATTAAAGGAAATGTTTAATATTCTGGTAGTGCATCAGCTGATAGGCTGTTGACATGGACATTGTATTTTGTGTGACTAATGTTTACAGTCATGCGGGAGTTGACAACAACAAGAATGTTTTATTTTGATGAATAATTGCTATGAGTAAATTTTATGATGAAATACAATAGATATAAGATGTGATGAAATAAAATTAACTTTTTGTGAATCACAAAATGAAGAAACTTAGTGTTTTGAGTGTATGTGAGAGGATTTTATTAATGTAGAATCATTTTGAATATAATGTAATTAAAGTGATTGAAACTGTTTTAAGTAAAATTAGGAAATGAAATTAAATTTGAGTGGGAATTAAATTAATTCAGAATGTAAATGTCAGTAATGAATATAAATTTATTTTGATTTGAATTTTGATTTAAATTGTAAAAACATTTGTTTAAAAATAAACTGTACGTGTAAAAATGGTAATTGATTAAAACGTAATGACTAATGTATTTCTTTTAATGGAAAATTGAGAATGTCTTAAATTTTATTTAAATTCAAAGGTAATAATGTATTTGTTTGTAATATGTATCCTATAGTAAGGTTGATCTTATTTACTTGTCTTATACGTAATCAATGTGCAATTTTGTGGGGAATATTGTTTTGTTAAGGGAAAAGAGTAATAACATTTAATTTGTAGGGAATTTATATGCATTAGATATAAGCATACAGTAAATTTATATTGCCCTGTAAACATTGTATTTTCTAGGGTCAAGCTATAGGTTTATTAAAATTAAGGTAAAATGTTTCTGTTTAAGAGCAATTAATGTAGAACAGCTGTCTTAGTATATTAACAAATTAAATGAAAAACCAGTACTTTATATAAAAAAGAACCAGTACTTTGCTCATAATGAACCAGTACGACTAAGAGGAAACGAATCAGTGTGGGATATGGAGTCATGGAAGGCCGTTTGTTGTTATATTAATTGAATGTTTTAGAGTCAGGTGATACTGTGGCGGGTGCCTATCTGATTTTATGGTGTTGGGATCTCGAGCAGAGAAGTCCAGTAAGGTCGGATGGGTGCAGCCACAGCCACCGGCTAGGGGGGTAAGTACCCATGATTTTAGTAAAGAAATAAGGGGGTTGCGGCGCCATATCTTCACTGGTCCTCTTGGGTTTAGGCAATGAGAGTTTTTATGCTGCGGCATAAAACCTCTCATTGGGGGGGGGTACTGTAACGGTACAGAATTGGGAGTCTGAGAATTAATAAAATAAATTGTCAACTCATACAAGTAACAATCTTTAGGAACCCCTGCCTGCACAATGTTGTTGCAGACTGTTTATGTCTGAAGCCTGCAGCCTGCCCGGCTAGACGTATTACGTAACCGCTGGCAAGCAGTCTCTTGGTGAATCACAGTAAAACACTTTGTCACCCCAGTTTGCATCAGACAGTAGCAGAGAACAGTCGTTTACAAGTTAACAAAAACCGGTGGCCTCGGGCGTGTAAGATGGGCTGAAAACATCATCGGCCTATCCAGTACAATAACTATTAAAGTGTGTGAACAATAGCGGTCAACTAACTCAAAACCCAATCAGTGCTCACAAGCAAGTTACGTCGGCTGACAAAATTATTAATAGTGAAATGTGAAAAAACGTGGTTTTAGTAACCAGCAAAAACTAAGCACCAGTCCAAAGACAAAATTACTTTAACGAGCTTCAATTGACTTTCGAAGTGCAGGGTAAAACAAGTCCATCATCAGTTGAATCAGATCAACAACCAGGATCAGTACCCTATAATCAATTTTAATTCAGAATTTTCAACTACATTACCATTTATATTTGCAGATGTTCCACTAAATCATGAGATCTCAAAGTGGGGTTTAATAGAATGTCAATGTAAAAGAACGAATGTGTGTGCGTGTGGGGACAAATTACGTACTGGTTCGTTTAATAGAAGTTTAAGAAACAAATTAGTTAAGGAAAGTAGTTTTAACAGATTATGGTCTGTTCTATGAAAAGTATGAAGATAGAGTGTCAGATAGCTTAACCAAACCATATGACTTACGTTACAATAACACAAATTCACTTGTAAAAGTTTTATTTTTATATTTTGTTATATAAATAATATTGAATAACACT
This sequence comes from Magicicada septendecula, assembly GCA_034769895.1. Classification (NCBI taxonomy): domain Eukaryota; kingdom Metazoa; phylum Arthropoda; class Insecta; order Hemiptera; family Cicadidae; genus Magicicada; species Magicicada septendecula. The sequence goes on from CM068375.1 coordinate 264,965,799, forward strand.
GAATAACAACGTAAAGTAAACTATATTTTGCTTAATAAAAAAGAAATAATTTGTTAGAATCAGAAAGACTGTGTTAGCGTAATTATTTCGCACTTAAACCCAAATAATCCTTCTGCAACTTGTTCGTCAGTAGAACCCTGGATTGGAACCCGAAGGCAATTTTAGAAACTGGGTAAGTTTTATTAAAGCATAAAATCGTACTATAACAAGGTCAATGCTGACACCCACTGTTTCAACTCCAGACAGTGGTGTTGTTGTCTTATGACAAAATACAATGCCATTATTAAACAGCCAGACCTCATGAATGAGACATTTACAGTACAGTTATCAAAACAGAATATCAAAGTCACAAATGTAAAGGTTTCCTGCAACAAACTTCGTAACATTTTGATTTTATGATTAGTCTCCTTAAATTGTTTTACTGAAAACAACTTCTATGACAAGAACATTTATTTCTTCACAAGGTAATGTAAACTGGTATATACACAGACTAAGCCCAGTATTACACTGCGCAGTTAATATGGTCCAGTTTGATAGAATTCCCACTATGAACCATGCTTATCTTGGAAAATGCACAGATCTTATCAGCTGACTGAAATTAGTTAGTTATGTCTGAATAGATGCACAATATGTTCAAATTTAAAAATTATTTGAGCACCTGAAGCAAAAGAATTAGTTACCTGTTGTTGCGGTTTGGAAGCTCTTGAAGAATCGTGAGTTATTCCAAAAACGCTAAGCGGGAAAGGCTGGATTGTATGTTAGAAAGAAATGGACTGTATTGAAGATATTGAACATGCGTTTATTGAAAAGTTTGATTGTTAGTTACGATCGGCACGTGCGGATGCATTTGTGGCAATAACGCCCGAAAATTAATTTTGAATGAAATCGTGGTCCATGTAGATGGACGCAGGTAATTGAATTAAACAAAATCTTATGAATGCATGCCAAAAAATATGCAGAAGCCGCGGCTGGAAGAGAAGTGTTTTACGAGAGTTGCGCTCGGAGCCTTGTTAGAAACTAAACTAAACTTGCCTGTAGCCGGCTGCAGCGTTTGATAAGCGCGTGACGTCATCCGCGCGTGCCGTATTGCGGCGGTAGACCGCGTACAGCTGATAAACCAGTACAAAGTTTAAACATACTGCCCGCCAAAATCGGGCCGATTTTGTACATTAAAGGTTAAATTGAATAATATAATAATTAGACTTACATGTCGAAAGCGATACAATAGTTGGCGTATTGGCCACAGTGTAATAACATAATAAACATAATATGAATTCAATTAACAATCACCAGGCATACAATAAATTGACCCTTATGCCAATAGCAAGGGTTTACTGACGTTAAAATTACTCAAAACATAATAGTAGCACAATACGCACAATAATACAATAATTAAGTAGATATTGATCTTTCCCAAATAATACCCCTTGATATTTGCCAAGCATTACAATAACAAGTGATAACACCATAAAAAATACAATAATTTCCCCATGATATTGACACAACAACCCCAATAAATTTCATAATATGTGACCCTTAGAAAATACAATACATATATAGAATAATTGACACTATAAATAACACTTGTGGTTCTCAGAATTTGAATCACACAAACATATTGACAATACACAACATCCATAATAATTGATAGTACATATGAAACACAGTCACTATTGCAGTAATAGCTAGCGGCACGTAAACAATATTACAATGCTTATGATACAATTGACTTGTATGCTCGCCCCGGGGAATGTCCCGGGCGTGGTCCAGGCAATGTGACAAATTCACAGTCCTAGCATGTCTCGTATGGCACGCATACGATTAGTGTGTAGCCACCGGAAGGGGGCATAATTTGTGGATGGGTCGGCGTAAGATACCTAGCGCGGTGCGAACTTCTGCGACGCGTACTAAGGAATCTTGACCCGGAAAAACATTGGTAATTACCCCACGCTTTCATTCTAGAGGGGGGGAATTGTCATCCAAAATGAGGACAAGCTGTCCGACATTCAAATTCCTTAACGGGGTGCGCCATTTATTGCGCTGCTGCAGATAATCCCTAGACCACCGTTTCCAGATGGTCTGCGTAAATTTTTGGAGCAGAAGCCATCTGCCCAAATGACTATTATTGCCTTGGGTATAGTCGGGTTCCGGAAGTGCCGTCAGTGGAGCACCGACCAAAAAATGAGCAGGTGTTAAGGGTTCAGGGTCTCTAGCATCGTCAGACACCACGCATAACGGGCGTGAATTAAGGCAAGCCTCAATTTGAGAAAGAAGAGTAGAATATTCCTCAAAATTCAAGATCGTACCGCCTATTACGCGACGTAAATGGAATTTAACACTCCTTACACCACTTTCCCACAAACCACCGAAATGAGGGGCTGAAGGGGGGATAAAGGACCATTTGATGCCGTGGAGACCGCAAAATTCCAGAGAAGATTGCTCAACTTCCTTGGAGGTTAAAAATTTGTACCAATCATGCAACGTGTGGTTGGCACGACGAAAATTCGTGCCATTATCCGAAAATATTTGCGCGGGAATACCTCTGCGCGATATGAACCTTTTTAAAGCCGCTATAAAGGCGTTGGAAGTGAGATCCGACACCAATTCTAAATGGATGGCCCTAGTACACATGCATATAAATAGTGCGATGTATGCCTTGGTCGTGGACTTAGAACGCTGCCCGCCATGGCGCAAAAGTACAGGACCGGCGTAATCCACGGCCGACTGTGAGAATGGCCTTGAAGGCGTAACCCTTGAAGGGGGTAACTGACCTAGTAGTTGATTCGCGCCTTTAGCCCGGAAACAAAAACAAGTGACACACTTATGTATCGCTGAGCGGATATAGGATTTGTCGTGTATGATCCAATACTTTCGCCTAAGCGAAGCTTGAGTTGATTGCACTCCAGCGTGCAACAAACGGATGTGTTCGTGTTCAATTATTAATCTCGTGAGATGAGAGTGCGGGTGCAAAATTATTTGGTGTTTACTCTCATAGCTAAGTGGGGAGAATTGCAAGCGTCCACCCACTCTTAAAATGCCTGATTCATCCAGGAATGGGTTAAGAGCAAGAATCTTACTACTGCGAGGAAGGCACCGGTGTGCCTCAAGTTCCATAACTTCTACGTCGAAATGCAACTTCTGAGATTGCCGGACAAAAATCAAGAGCGTGTCAGACAATTCTTGAGCCGACAAAAAGGACGTGTCTCTATCAACCACCGCGAGCCTAGAATTGCGAAAAAATCGGCGGCAATATGCGAAGACGCGAATAAGCCTCGTAAGTGATGAATAATTTTCAACATAACTATGTGTTGAGGATGCGACAATTAGTGAGGTTTGAACCTGCTTGCGACGTTCCTCCTCAAGGTCGGGAAAAGTACAGGGAGTATTAATGTCGAGCGCGCTGACCGGCCATGAAGCCGAATCATGAGCTAACCAGGAGGGACCATGCCACCATTGAGTATGACAGTGCAAACTACGTGGGAGGCAACCGCGCGATAAAACGTCGGCAGGGTTGTCATTTGATACTACATGACGCCAAATTCCCCTGCTGCTAACAAGACGCTGTATTTCCGCGACACGGTTGGCCACAAATACCTTCCAGCGGGAAGATTGCTGATGTATCCAGTACAACGCTATCATCGAATCCGAATAAAGATAGAGTCCGTCAAAATTGTAATCGATGGCGTTTAAAACCTTGGACGTTAATTGAGCCAACAATAAACAAGCACAAAGTTCAAGTCGTGGTAGCGTTATCTGTTTCAGCGGAGCGACCCTAGATTTAGCACACAACAAGTTTGATGATATGGCGCCGTTCGAATAGACCGCCCGCACATAAATGCAACACGTGTAACCTTTAGCCGAAGCGTCGGCGAATCCGTGCAGCTGTAATGAACTAATTGGGTAATTGTTCGAACTCTTAACCGACCTCGTAATCTCAAAATGAGTGTCGGAGACTAATTGAGCGTATAATTCCAACCATTGATTGGCTAATGATCCAGATAGGGGTTCGTCCCAATCTGTGCCCGCCAACCACAACTGTTGCACGAAATGCTTGCAGTAAAATGTGATGGGAGTGATCAATCCTAAAGGATCATAGATCCCGGCGATGATCGACAACACGCTTCTCTTGTTGAAAACGGTTGAATTATCATCACCCCTAACGGTGTATAAAAAGTTATCCCTTTCAACGTTCTATTGGATTCCCAATGTACGCACGTTTTGGCCTTTGCTGAAGTCACGGGTTACTTGGGCGCGAAGGGTCATAATCTTATGGTGGTTAGAGAACCATTTATGTAACGAAAAACCATACCTACTCAACAACCTCACGATCTCGCATTTCATTTCAGCTAAGCCGTTCGGATCATCCGAACCCGTTATGAGATCGTCTACGTAGAAGTCATTTGCTATGGCCTTAGCAGTTATAGGGTAGTCGGGTTCATTTTCGTAGGCTATCTGAGCCAGACAACGTGTAGCAAGGAAGGAGGCACTAGCAGTGCCGTATGTAACCGTCTTTAGCGCGTAATGTCGCAATTCCTTGTGCGGCGCATCACGCCAAACGATGCGTTGCAGGTTTGAATCCTTGGGATTAACAATGATCTGGCGATACATCTTTTCTATGTCCGCAATAAGTACGTATCGGTGGGTACGGAACCGAACCATTATCGAAAACAGATCCTGCTGGATCGTAGGACCGACCATTAAAGTATCGTTAAGGGACAAATTATTGGTGGTTTTAGCGGAGGCGTCAAATACCACGCGCAATTTAGTGGTTAAGCTAGAGTCTTTAAAGACTGCGTGATGGGGCAGATAAAAGATCTCTGACCTGTCAAGCGACAGATCGTATTCATTAAGCGGCGACATGTGGCCAAGTTTCAGATAGTCACTCATGAACTCGCTATAATCCTTATAAAGGATAGGGTTCTGCTTGAACTTGAACTCTAACGATTGGAATCTGCGTATGGCTCCGCGGAGAGAATCTCCCAAATGAAATTTATCAGATCTGCGGGGCAGGGATACCACGAATCTCCCATCGCGGTTACGGCTAGTGGTTTCCACGAAATGCCTTTCACACGGCGAGTCCTCAGATCGGGCTTCGCGACTAGAGATCTCCTCCAACTTCCAAAATTCTTTTAGTTGCGAGGAAATCTGATTATCATCCTTACAGACCATAAAGGAAGAAACCGTTTTAGTTATATCAACGTTGAATGGTAAGTCACCGGCCAAAATAAATCCTATCTTGGTTTCCTGAATTATAGGAAAGTGTGGTCCGCGCGTAAATTTCATAGGTTCAATTAATTGGAGAAAATATTGAGCGCCGATTAATATATCGACTTGCGCCGAGCAGTGTAGATGAGGATCCGCCAAGAATATGCGCTTGGGTAAATTCAAAGAGGCAAGATTGAACGACTCCGCCGGTAAATTATTAGTTATACTGGGTAATACGGCACAATGTACGTTTAACGTGAAGGGTTTATAGCGTGAATGTAGCCTTACATTAGTACTGAAGTCAGCCTGGGAAAGCGAGTTGTTTATACCCGTGATGGGCAGTTGCGATTTAACCAATTGGAGGCCCATTCTGTGGGCGAAATCCATTGTGCAAAAGTTCGCTTGAGAACCGGAATCCAGTAATATCCTAACGGGAAATTTTTTGCCGACTTTATTGGATGTCATACAGACGGCGGTAGATAACAATACCGATTTATTGGTTTGTGATTTCAGTGAACACTGGTTGTTAACAGAAGTTACGTCCCTGTTGGGGACATGAATCGTGGTGTGGTGACGCCTAGAACATTTTTTGCATGAGAATTTCGAGGGACATTTTGAGCTCTCGTGTCCCGAACGGAGGCAGTTTAAGCAAAGTTTGTTTTTTATTAACGCGTTTTTTCTATCAGGGATAGACAGCGATGTAAATTGTAGGCAGTCGCTAAGTCTATGTCCACCGTTAAACAGCCTGCATAAATTGTTTCTAATATGTGAGTGGAATGCGCCCTTTGGAGTGCTTATCTGTTTAACTGCCTTGCGATAAGGAGACTTATCGCTTTTGTTCAACCTGCTCGTTGGGCTAGTCGCGTTATCGAGATTTTGCAGTAATTTTCTTCGTGAATTTAGAAAATTTATAAAATTATTAAAATCAGGGAATTTATGCTCCGATAAACTCTCTTTCCACAAACGTAAAGTGTAATTATCAAGTTTTTTGGCTAAATAATTTACGACAATAATTTCGAACGTGTTGACTGGCAGTTTGAGATTATTTAAAGCGTTTATATTGGCAGAGATTTGATCAATAAATTGCGATATGCTAACTTGGGATTCTTGTTGAACTAATGGTACGTCCAGGACATTCCACACGTGATGGGCGGAAACAATTAGCTTACTGTCATATCTATTCCTCAACAGATCGATAGCCACCGCGTAATTCTCATGAGTGACGGGCAACGATTTTATTACGTTAAGCGCCTCGCCATGTAATGACGAGTGCAAATAGTGAAGTTTCTGTATATCCGTCAGATCTGCTCTGACATGAATTAATTCAAGAAAAATATGGTAATAATGTTGCCACTCAACAATACTACCCTCAAACCGTGGTAATTTTATTGGTTCCAATTGAATGGGGGGTGTTTTAGGCTGTTTACCTTCAGCATTAATTACTGGTTTTTGGTTCATATGCTCAGCTTGCTCCAGCAGGTGTTGCAATTTACATTCTATAGTACAGAGATCGTCCTCCGTTTGTACTCTATCACTCGTTAAAGCAACGTCCGCTTCCTCCGCTTCGATTTGTGTCTGAATCTCGTCATATTTGGTGGATAATTCCATCAAATGACGCAGTTTTATTTTCAGCGCATGAGGATCGCTGTTTAACAAATCGAAGTTATCCGCGAAGGTATTTACTCGGGATATTGAGGCTTTAATTGTGCCTCGTTTTTTTATTAGAGCCCTTACATCGGCCATTATTATAATTTAAAATAAAAAAAAGGAAAAATATTTAGAAAGAAATTGAGCATAGAGCATGCGAACCACAAACTTAATTTTAAATGAGTTTAAATACGTTTCGGTAGCTAGCGATCGTTGTTTTGAACATAAACTTACTCTCTCTAACTAATCAAGCTTTGTTGGCAGTTAAATTATTGAAATTATGAATCTAAATGGTAACAAAGTATATCTTTATCTTTAAAGTTTTAACTGATAATGAGCTGCCAACCATTTATTAATTTGTATTGTGTAATGAGGTGTTTGTTTATACAAATGTGTTAAAAATAACCACTAAAGTGAAATATTATTAAACGTCAAATATAAGTAAAGTTTATAGTCACGTGGCCGTCGATCCATTCGTGATGAAGCTGGCTTCGATCCCGTTTGGAGCTGCTACACCTCCTGTCTCTGCTGGTCAGCCGACGCCTCATGTTGTACCCTCCATCAATTAAAGCTGTGGAATCTTTTTTGATGACCTCGCAAATGTTGTCCTGCTTTGTCCCGTCGTCTCTGGTCTACTGCTTGGCCGACTCTTGTCGAGATGACTGCGACGTGATTCAGAACAATGGTGTCGCTCAGGACGAGAATGATGCCCGTAGGGCGTGATTAAATTCAGCTCGGTTGCGTATAAGAAATGCTGTCGCTTGTGGACCCAAACATGAGCAATCCGTCCCATGGTGACCAAAATGTTGTCGTTTTTGGGCCAAAAATATGAAATCCTGCCCGGATGGACCAAAATGTTGTCGTTTTTGGGCCCGAAAATATGAAATCCGGTCCGGTGGGACCAAAATGTTGCGGTTCGGAAGCTCTTGAAGAATCGTGAGTTATTCCAAAAACGCTAAGCGGGAAAGGCTGGATTGTATGTTAGAAAGAAATGGACTGTATTGAAGATATTGAACATGCGTTTATTGAAAAGTTTGATTGTTAGTTACGATCAGCACGTGCGGATGCATTTGTGGCAATAACGCCCGAAAATTAATTTTGAATGAAATCGTGGTCCATGTAGATGGACGCAGGTAATTGAATTAAACGAAATCTTATGAATGCATGCCAAAAAATATGCAGAAGCCGCGGCTGGAAGAGAAGTGTTTTACGAGAGTTGCGCTCGGAGCCTTGTTAGAAACTAAACTAAACTTGCCTGTAGCCGGCTGCAGCGTTTGATAAGCGCGTGACGTCATCCGCGCGTGCCGTAGACCGCGTACAGCTGATAAACCAGTACAAAGTTTAAACACCTGTAAATATTCGGTTTATTCTCTATACAGCAGATGGTAATAAAATATGTTGCAAAATTTTAGTACTATTTATAAACATGATGACATTTTTTTGAGTAATTCAAAAACATTTTTGTATGTGAAACATTATCAAAAACAAAATAATTCTAGCCACAAGTACATGTGTATTTTTTTATTATTAATAATGACATATATTATTTGATAGTAATAGACGATGATAGTACAATCTATTGAAACACTTAAAATATAAAAATATATATATATATATATATATATTCTTGTAAGAAAAGTGTTATTTATTATTAATAATCTGTATTTGGAAAGTAAAGAGAATTAATTCTTTAGTTGTACTCTATGATAATAGAAAAATTATGTTTATGTATATAATGAATATTATCATCCATATTCAGATTAATGTAAGTTGACTGTAAAAAGTACTTTTACCCAATACTTAACCATTTTCTTTGAAAGATTGTACACTGAAGATGACTTGTTAACATTACAGATGTTAACTCGTTTTTCTTCAAAAAGTCTATGAACACGTTGCACAGAATTTCCATATCCAGTTGATATTTGTTTCAGATCCTTTTATAACAATATTTCAGCAAAATCGAAGCATTTTATATTTTATCAAATCCCAGACATTCAATGCGTTATTCACTAATCGGACATTTTATTACATGTTTATATATGTAGGCTATGTGTAAACAGAACATATTAACATTTTACATATGGTATAATGGTGTATGGAATTATTTTTCAATTACTATTTTACTTTTTCATAAACAAAAGCATTTTCAGTCATTGTGAAGTTTGCTATTCTTAACAACAATTGTCGGAAACCAATGTCAACCAACTGTCAGAAATTAATTGTCAGCCAGTTGCTTAACTGGCTAAATATATTTTTGTTTGTATTTTATATATACAGGGTGCGTAAGCTAAATCTGGACAAAATTCAATTTGACTTCAGCAGTAGTCGATTGTTGGCATTTAGGTAAGCCTAAACCTAATGTATGTGTAAGACGCGCATAACCTCAAAATGGGCGAGTCTGTGAGATCGAGTGCAGAATATAATCTATGAGCGGCAGTAATTGAAGCGCTTCGTGCCGGGCGTTCGCCGACCAAAATTATTCACTTCTTTGGGTACCCGCAATCGACCGTTTACAACATCGCACAAAGTATGCAGACGCGGAGAAGTCTGAAGAAGGTTCTGCGAACCCTGCAAGGCAAAGCCATTCAAGAGAGAAGACTGCTAGGGCCCCAAATGTCATCCAAAGGGCTCAAGAGCTCATTTCAGAAGACCACGGGTGCTACTTCGTAAATTGTCCACTACACTTGGGGTGAGTGAGGCCACCATGCTTCGAATCGCAGAAAAAGGACCTCAGATACACGTCTTATGTGCTCAAGGTACGTCAAATGCTGTCTGAGGCTGCCAAGGTCAAGAGAGTTGCCCGCTGCAATTTGCTTCTTTGTTCATTGAAGCATGAAGCTGCGGGTCACCTCAGGTTTTTTTCTGATGAAAAGATTTTTACTGTTGATGCAAAAGTGAATCGAAGAAACGACCATTGGCTCGCGCATGACCCCGAGGATGTCCCTGTAGTAGCCAGGACGAAGTTTCCGGCCAGTGTTCACGTCTTAAGCGTCGTCTCCAGTGAGGGTGACGTCATGTCATCAGATTTCTTTAAAAAGAGAGAAACCATCATGATGGATGTTTACCTCCAGATTCTGAGAACTGTAGTGAAGCCATGGATGGAAACTGTGACCAACGGGAGACCATACATCTTTCAACAGGACGGTGCACCTGCTCACACAAGCCATTTAGTGCAGAACTGGCTTTCCGATAACGTGGACACATTCTGGTCTAAGGAATTCTGGCCTCCCAATAGTCCAGATTTAAACCCCCTTGATTATTACGTTTGGGGCATTATTGAAAGGGTGTCTAAAAAGTCCAGGCACCCCAACGTGGTAACCCTTCAGGCCAGTATTGAGGCAGCATTCGCAGATTTAGACAAGGAGCAGTTGAAGAGAGTGTGCTTGCGCTTCAGAACAAGGATCAAGGCAGTGATCACAGGCAACGGAGGTTATTTCGAATAAATATTATTGTTCTATTAAACTGTTTGTTTTGTCTGGATTTAGCTGACGCATCCTATAAAAAAATTTACTTTTTATAGATTATCTTGAAAATGAAAGTTTTTGAAATTCTGAGTAGACAGTTAATTAAATTATACTCCTTCTTGGTCTAAGTCTGGCATCTACCTCAAGTAAGTTGAATCGCTCACTTTGTAAATAATTCTGCATGCTAAATATACACTAGTTCTTTCTGTTATTTTCAATTTTTCAATTTGTTATATATGCTAAAAGAACAACCACAGTTTTACATACAAATTAAATTCATTACAAATAGGCACTATGACATCTAATACATAGTAACTTTTTCCACAAGTATTTTTGTCTAAAAATGCTCCTCCAAGTCATTTTTATAGAATACCGTGACAAGCTAAGGTTAAATTTCATTTGAAAAACAAATGTAAAATGGTTATAAGAAAATATTTTATACACAATTTTCAAGAAATCAGTGAAAATATACAATAAATGACAAATAGTATTTACAATAAAATTATATTTACATATAAAAACAATGTGACAAGAACTTCATAATCTTTTTACTTCAGGTAAAAAATTTAAAATTCAATGTTTTATAAAAAGCTTAAAATGTACTTTAAAATATAAAAACAATTAAAAACAAAACTAAAATCAATCACACATTACTACTTTTGTTTTATTCTGTACTCATAAACATACAAATATTAAAATATCTATCTTACTGTTAACAAATTTATTATTGCACACAAATGTATGATGGAATGCTCTGCTTTTCTACCAATTATTTACAAATATGAGGTCTGTTCATGAAATATTCAACCTTTTCCACTGTAGAAAGTAAATGATACACAATGTCCAAGCAAATCTTTAGGTGATTTTTAGTGCACTTACTTTCCTAAGTAAGCCTAGTTGCTGTCATGCTCAGGAGCTGGTGTATATGCTCACCTTCATTTCTATTCTCTCCATGTTGATCCAGAATACACGTATGATCAATACAACTGTCAAAGTCTGTCAGAAGATTTGAGGTACCAAGGTGAAACGGTCCAAAAAGTTCAACAGACATTTGATGAACTACAAAAATTAGTCAAACAAAAGTACGGTATGGCCAAAGAATGGACTGGTGTAATTGGCATGTTGGACAGCATTCCAGAAGGACAACAGTAAGCCATAATGCAGGTATCAATGAGGAAGCAGATTCTTACAACAGCTGAGCATCATTATCCGAGGTTGGAACCAGCAAAGATTCTCTACACACAACTTTAAAAGATGATTCAGCACGGACAATGTGCAAGAAAAACAGCTGGAAAAGCTTTTCATACAGATACAGCAAACATTCATCATACTGGGAACAGAGAAAACCTTTGTGAACAAGAATCTTGAGTTCCAGAATACTGTCATAACTGGAGATACGTTGTGTGACAAATGATATAACCTAACACAAAAGCATAATCCACTATGTTCGAAGCATTCAATATCATCAAAGCTGAAAAAGCATAACATAAAACCTTAAAAAACACAATGCAAGCAGAACAAAAACAAGATGATACTATCTTTAAAAAACTTCTATATCTTTTTACATCCACATGGACACAAGGACATGCCAAAGGGCACTAAATAGTATTCTCAAGAATCCTTCACAATCTTGATGACAAAGTTCAGTTACCAAAAAAACTGGCACCTCTGATGCAGCATCATGACAATGTTCTGACCTCATTCATTGTAACTGGTCCAGGGTCACAGACAAAGAACTACATTAATTTATCAGGCTTCCTACTTTTCAAATATGGCTGATTGTACCTGATCACAAAGTTGCCATTGGAAGATTGAATGTGAGGAACACACCATGTGGAACATGCCAGCAAGGATGAGAGCTAATTCCAAAGAAACCTTCCACGAAATGGTTCCAGCAGTAAAAGACTGCTGGGTCTAAGTGCAGAAAGTCACAATGGCCTACTTCACAGGAGACTAGGAACTTAATACCATCCTAAGATTGAGTACCTTTGATACAATCCCTGTATTCTATTCTTATAGCAGAATTGTAGAAAAGATATGTTTAAGTGATATGAAAGACAGCTCCAGCTACATAATCCTATGTAAAGTCACCGCCTACTGAATACGTGTACACATACCTCACTGGCCACTGGTGATGTATACACACTCTTGGGATAAATGCATAAATATTTTACTTGAAAAACCTACCATTATATAAAATTATTTGAGTACACTCAAAATTAGAATAATAATTGTTATGATTTTAAATTATAAATTATCTTAAATCATACATACAGATAAACATCCTAACTTATTTTCATAACTATCGCTTAACAATTATAAATATTATGTGAAAGACATTACTGTGGTAAATGAGACTGTAAAATCAACTACACCAGATTATAAAGTCCAATATTTTCGATAATGCTACACGCATCCAAACACAAACAAACATCGTGCAGTTTGTTCTTACTGATACTTTTTTACAATTAGGTGGCATAATGGTGTTAGCTTTTTGTTTGATTTTCTGGATCAAGAAATACTGCTCCACATGATATCGAAAACCCAACCAACAACGTCAAGAGTTTCATTAAACGATCTCTTCCTGGAAAAAAGATACAAAAATGTAATTGGGTATATACTTTTCCCAACAGGAAATATAACTTAAGGATAGTATACGAACCTGAATAAACGGAGCTAAATTACAATAAGGAACAGTTACATAGAAATCACACTGTCTAAGTTTATATGGTTCAACAAATAAATAATGTACTATTGACCAGCTATCTTAATAAAATACGAGGAGATATCAAAAAATACCAGGATAAAATTTACTCTATAAACTGATCACCCTTTGATTTGTAACTTTAATGTATCTTTCCCAGCACAAAAGCCAATTACTGTTTTCAATCTTATCTTGCTGCACAACTTTCAAGACATTTTAATTTGACTTTTGACTTCAATTGTACTTTTACCCAAATGTTATAATCACTATACAATACGTGGTTTGTACAGGGGTTAAATTTCTTATAAACCTAGTGACTAAATGACAAACATATGTGTGTGTATTTTAGTCTGTATTTGTGTTTTTTATGTCTCAAGCAGAATTATCACTGTTGCACACCACTACATAAAAATTATTCCGATTAGCGCTTTCAAGATTCGCTTTCAGATTTTTCCGATCTGACGATGAGCTGTGAAGTTTGAAAGCGCTAATCGGAATAATTTTTATATAGTGGTGTGCAACAGCGATAATTCTGCTTGTGATTTTAACCACTAACACAACTTTCTTCATTAAACTTTTTTTATGTCTGTCTAGAGTTTGTCTTACTATCACACTAAAGTGTGGTTAGGATATTATTTCAACAATGATCATACAGACACAGTACCCAGTAAATCTGTTAAATAGACTTTTAAATCACAACGACATTATAGACATAATAGGTAAAGTCCAATGGGTAAACAAAACAGTATTCATTGACAATGACTTTCCCACCATGGTAAAAATGTAATTTGTATTTAGAGTAAACAAAAAACTGGCGAGTTCCACTAAAAACTCCACTTTTAATCACTGATCAAATCAGAGCATATTTCGTCCCTGTGAAATAATCTGTAATCATGCATTTTCTACATGTTCGACTCACAACACTGCATTTAACAAGTGATAATTATATAGGGTGTTTTGGTTTTGTTGAAAAGGACTGACGTCCAATACATCAGACGTCATTTAAAATTGCCGCTGTTTTTTCAGGAATCATTTCTGAGTGCTGCCAACGTGTCAGATGGTAAACAGACATTTGTAGTTTTCAATACAACACCAGACAGCAAAATTCCCCCCCCCCTTTTTTTTATAGTTACATGATATTGAAGTGACAGTGTTCTTGTGTTGTTTTTCATTGCTGGCATTCGTATTGGATATGTTTATGTTGTTTTTTCAATGTGCTTCTAATTTATAAGTGATATTGTTGAATCAACATAATTCTATGTTTATTTAGTGTAGTTTTATACGTGTTTTTGTTAAAATAACTAATACACTAATAATTAATAACTATTAATAATTAACTAATTAATTAATAATAACTAACTAACTAATGTTTTAGTGGATGGTTAGTGAGGATCGGTCAATAATACAACTTTTAGTTATTTTGCGTCGACGTTTCGACAATATTTTGCGTCGACGCAAAATAACTAAAAGTTGTATTATTGACCGATCCTCACTAACCATCCACTAAAACATTCACTGATTGACGGTCACTAAAAATTTAAGGATTTAACTAACTAATAATTAATAACTATTAATAACTAATAACTGTTTTGTTGTAATAATTTTGAAAAGTTGACTTTGGTGTTGCGAGTGTGTTTATGTTTTGGACTACAGACTCTGTGTATTTTGCCGCGTATAGTACACACATTTATGCTATTATCTTTTCTTCTGTTACAGACAGAGTATTCATTTTTTGTATACAGTTAGACTAATATATAAGGGAATTAACTATGGCAGTTTGGAGTGCCAGAGATTATTTTGTAAGACAAGGAGTGAGTTGAATACAACTTTATTGCCCAAATAGTATATTATCGCTTTAATATTTTATTACTATTTTTATTTAGAAAGTAATTAATAGATATATTATACTATATTCTATATCCCCAAATTATACCTTAAAAAAAAACACCATTTGTACCCACGTATGTTTCATATGTGGAAGATGATGAAGAAAAATCACCACTTCTTATCTTAAACCACTACAAAAACAGTAATAACAGCCTAGGTCTTTTCGCAAGTACCAGTGTAAAAATGTGGTCCCCAAAGGGTCAGATGAGGACTTTATAGGCACAACACACAATGTTATCCTTAACGCTTCAAAGAACAGACTGAACATTGATCCGTAACGAACACTGCTAAAACTTTGTAGAAATTCAAGCAATGTTTATTACGGATGGTACATAATCTTGAAAACAAAGAGTTAAAATTATGATAAAGAACAGTTACATAGGACTTACACTGTATAAAGTTCATCTGATTACGTTGGTAAACAAACACTGAGCATCTCTTTTAGTAAAATATGACAAGATATTGGAAAGTAAAAAGAGAAAATTTACTCTATAAACCAATCACCTCCTTATTCATAACTCTCCTCACATCTTTCCAATACAAAATCCAGTTGACTCCTATATAATACATGCCAAGCAGCAATGTCAGTTACAGCATTCTTTCTGTTGTCCTGTCTTGCTTCCTAACACATCATGGTTACAAAGCTTCTATACTTACTATATTCAACTTTTTGACTATTATAGACACATAACTATAACTCTGTAACTTGAATTATACAAATATTTCATCTGTACATAACAAGTATATATTTAATAATTAATTTTTTGTGAAGAGTAACAGAAGCTGTGTTGATCACAGAATTACAATTTTATTTTATTGATCACATAGGTATACCATGAATAAATGATATTCTCCTAAAATTATTGCTCTGTTCTGTATCCATACCAGAGGTGGATTTATGAATGTAGGGTGAAGAGTTCTGGGGCCCACATAAAAATGGTGGCTATTATTTTGATCGTGTTATATGACTTCATCAACTGTAATTTGAAAGTTGACAAATATTAAATGAGTTGTTTAAAGTTCATTTGACAGTCCACTGCTGTATGTGCCTCAATGGGCACTGTTTTAACAGTGAACACTGTGATTTTTCATACACAGACCTAACCACACACTGCAACCAATATAAAAACAAGATGGATTAACGTTGGTACTCTTTTCTCTTGAATACAGTAGTTAAGCATTGGACTGCTGAATTAGTCGGATGAGCACAACTGACACACCACACAGTGGATTTCCTATTGAAGTGATTGCACTACAAGAATGAAAGTGAGTGAGATAGCATAGATGGTTGAGAAGAACAGCATGTGCTGAGACACACACTTGCTGTTATCGGCTTATTTCATTCTCCCTGTGGATCGGCTCTCGTCATAATACAGGATAGACATTACACTTGTTCCTGTGTACATAAGAATGATCATTGTACTCTAGTGTACTGTTTCCTTATTTTGTGTTGTTTGCGGTCCTCTCCCTCCCTCAGCATGCCATATCTCAGCATGTGCATACATGAGGATATGTGCTTTCTCAAACCTGACAAAAAAATATCATAAGACCATTTCAACTGATAGTTTGAGACATAAACTCAATCGAACCAAATGTTTGTGTCAATTCATTACCATTGGTGAGACTCGAGTCCACCATAACGCTACTAAGACCAAACAGTATTCACAACAATAGACAGTAAACCAAGAGACAGCAAAGAAGACAAAGAAAATTCCATCTGCTGGTAAGGTAATAGTAACTTGTTTTCTAAGATGTGAATATAATATTCTTCACTGACTACTTTTAAAATTAGTGGTGAGTGTTATTTGAACTTATTGCAACATTTAAATAATGAAATCAAGAAAAAACATATTTAGCAAAAAAGGAATACAGTTTCACCAAAGTTTGAATTGCTTTCTATCATTTTCCTAACTTAAAAAAAAAAACCGGATAAAGAAGTCTGGATGATGACAATCAAGTCAGTGGTACTATAAATAGCTACAGTAATGAAGAGCACAAGATTTGGATCATCAATCTGGCACAACCACTCTAAAACATTATTAAAAAAAGACTAAAGAAATTATATACAGGTTATGTTAACAATTAAGTGCAAATAAATGAAAAATGTTTGTTCTTACTCAAGCCCAGACGGTTTTCATCCTACCCTCATAAGACGAGGTATTCTGATTTTAATGAAAATAATCACTTTGACCTGGAACTGCCAGTGCTTTTTTTTAATCAAAACAGATTTCTAGGCCTTATTTTAACTCATTTTTGAAAAAAAAAAAAATTAGAAAGACCCTAACCTACACAAGGATATTCATAAACCCTCAATCTTCCCAATATGAATGTCTCCCTCTTAGGCCTTCCTCCAAAACCAAGACCTGAGAGGCACCCATGGTCTAGTATTATTTACATTATATTATTTATATATATTTATAGTATTTATATTATTTACAGTACATTAGTATTTCTACTAAACTTAAATGTTTTAATATTTTTAAAATTTTAACTGATTTATATTTTCACCAGTGTCAGCATGTTAAACTTCATACCCAGGTTGTGGACAGTAAGGATGGCCCTGAGTCACAAAGTCAAATATTTTTCATATTTTAGTAGCTACACAACACTTAACACATGGCAATATTCAAGGCTGTTCCAGACATTTGGGAAGTATTCTACTGCCAGTAGGTGGGCACAAGGCTGGACACTGACAGTTTCTAGCAACTTCCACAGCACCTATAACTACACAATTATTTCTCAATGCATGACAGACTATTCTGAGATCGCAGGAGCATACAAATAAGTAGCCAGTAGCTGGCAAAGTTTAGCTAGACCTGGAGATATTACAAGTGCAGTTCAGAGTGATTGCTGTGGTTTGTGGAAAGTGAATATTTATGTTAATTAATACATGAAGAGAAAACTTTGTACCCCTTTTTAAGCATATTGCGCGCACGGAGGAGTGTGAGATTTGGATAGTTAAAGTTTATATGGAGAAGGAGTGCAGAAAGCTAAAATTTATATATAATATGTGTTACAAATACATTAAATAAAATAAAATAAAACATTCATTTGCACTTGAAAATTCATTTAAACTTTTTCAAACAATGGTAATTGTTAAAAATAAAATAATTTTGTTACCAGGCAATAAAATTATAATTTTTTCATTTTAGTGTACGTTCATACTGCCAATGTCAAACACATAATAGTCTGTCGTTTGTTTACGTTCATACTGCCAATGTCAAACACATAATAGTCTGTGGTCAAACAGTCGCACAGAGTAGAGATTGTCGCCAAAGAATTTTAAAATGTTGCCAACAAATAATTACTGACAGATTGACTGAATGAGCTGTGAATTTTGTGTGATTTCAAATGTTCCTTTTTCAACAGTCTGTGGAGTGTATGTCAAGGCAAAAAAGCATTTATTTTATATTTTGTATATTAGATATCTGTGTTTTATATATTAATGTGCAGTTGAAAGTGAAATACAGCTTGCTTAATATACACCTGTTGCAAAAGGAAAATTTTGTAGCAGCAATTTGAATTGACTTAATCTCGCCTAATTATTATTGATGGTTTCAAAAAAGTGAGTACATTTTATTATTTTAAAATTAAACCCTGTCTAATCTTAGTTTCAGTAATTTCATTACATGTTTTTTTTTACATTCAGATATTCGCACCTACTTCCATTATGCCTCGACATAGAACATTGACGGGTCGGAGTGAGAGACAAAGAAGAAGGAATATATATTCGCGTGAAAGTCAAAATGATAATAGACCAAATGCAAATTTAAATAGTGTAAATAGTATACAAAATGATGAAATTATTTTGAGGGATACATTTAAATGCGCACTGAATGTCATTCCAAGAAATTTTAATACTTTTGATTGTGGATTAATGCATTTACAATACAGGTTTTGCAATGCAAAACATTTCGAATCTGAGGTCACTTTAGGTGAAAGGACTGCATTCACTTCATGTTGTCATAAGGGTAAAGCAATATTACCGGCCTTAAGTCAAAATGAATACTTTAAATCATTGTATGATGGAATTACTTCAAATGAACTTTCAATAAAAAGAAAGTCAAAAAATTATTTTGAAAACATTCGTAAATACAATTCATCATTTGCTATGGTTAGCTCAGAAGCTAAAATTTCGGATACAGTTACGCATGGAGTGTATCATTTTAAAATACATGATGTTTTTTATCACAGATCAGGTCCAATGACTGCTGGATATGGTCGCTCACCATGTTATGCGCAATTATATTTTTATGATGTTGACACTGCTGTCAATTATAGATTACGTGAACACTATAATCAAACATGCAATAACAATATAATGCACGAAATCTCTCTTGAATTGGAACGCATTAATCCTTTCGTTCGGTCATTCATTGCAATGAAAGATCATTGTCAGAGAGTTGAAAATCAAAATAAAGAAATTTGTATGCTCATTAAAGTAAATCGTGATTTAGATCTACGCCATTATAATGATGCAGTTCAAACTGATGTAGCAGTAATATTTAGTACAGTTGATGGTGAGCCACCCTTTGAACGAAATATGGTTTCGTTTTCAAAAGTTAAAGGTACCATTAAAAATATCTCTGTTTTGGATTCATCACTATACCCTTTAGCGTATCCATTACTTTTTCCAAATGGTGATACTGGGTGGCATATCAATATTTCTCATAATGTACCAACTACATCTAATTCAAGAGCACCCAGAAATAATTAACCATGCTTCAGTATGCAGCCTATCGACTTGCAATTAGAGAAGATTTTAGCATGTTGCACCATTCACAAAAATTATTTCTGCAGTGGATAGTTGATATGTATGTGAGAATAGAGGGCACAAGGTTACATTTCATTCGACAAAATCAAACAAGTCTTAGGTCTGAAGTTTACAACAATTTAACAGATTATTTAGAATTGAACCCCAATGCCAATAATGTTGGCCATAGAGTAATTTTACCATCTTCATTCAATGGATCTCCAAGAAATATGTATCAGAATTATTTAGATGCAATGTCAATTGTACAACATTTCGGAAAGCCTTCTTTGTTTATTACAATGACTTGCAATCCAAGTTGGCCTGAAATAGTTAGCAATATTGGTGTAGGTGAGTCAGCTAATTTTTGACCTGATATTGTTGTGCGTGTATTCAAGTCCAAACTGAAAGCATTAATTGAGGGCCTTACACTAAAAAAAATCTTCGGTAAAGTTGAAGCACTCATTTATACAATTGAGTTTCAAAAGAGAGGATTGCCTCATGCTCACATTTTACTCTCTTTAAATGAGCAAGATAAAATTGTTAACGCTACCGATATTGATAAAGTTGTATCTGCAGAGATTCCTAACATTCAAACACATCCTATATTACATGAATATGTTGTAAAACACATGATGCATGGTCCATGCGGTGTACTTAATCCAAATTCTGTATGTGAGATGGAAAATGCACAAAAGATTATCCAAAACGATTTAATGAATTTACATGTGAATCATTAAATGGATATCCATTATACAGAAGGTGTGACAATGGTATTAATGCTGAAGTTCGCGGTAGTTGCCTCGACAATCGTTACGTTGTACCATACAATCCGTATTTACTTGCCAAATTTAATTGTCATATAAATGTTGAAGTATGCACTACAGTTAAATAATTTATAAATACGTGTATAAAGGCTATGACAGTGTATCTGTTGAATTAGGTTCAGAGAGAAATGAACCAGGTCAAGAAATACAAATTGATGAAGTTAAAAATTTTTTAAATGGCCGTTATGTCAGATCAACTGGAGCTGTATGGCGCATCTATGAATTACCAATGCATTTTCAATCACATGTCATCGTTAGACTTGACATTCATTTACCGCATAGACAGAATGTTTACTTTCGAGAAGGGCAAGAATGTCAAGCAACTGAAAATGCAAGACAAACAAAATTATTAGCATTTTTTGAATTGAATCAATCAGATCCATCAGCGCATGAATATAAGTATATTGAAATTCCTTTGCATTATGTGTGGGAAGATTCCCGAAAAAAATGGAAGAAGAGAAGGCGTGGAGGTGATAAAATCATTACACGCATATATGTAGTATCACCAAAAGACATCGAATTTTTCCATTTACGATTGCTTTTATTATATGTCTGTGGTCCAAAATCATTTCAGGATGTTAGAACATACAATGGAATTATACACACTTCTTTTGTTAAAGCGTGCCATGCTCGCGGCATTGCTTCAAATGATAACGAATGGCGTGAATGTTTAAATGAAGCAAAAGAATTACATTCACCAAAACAAATGCGAAATTTATTTGGTTACATTTGTGCATTAAATGTGTCAGCCAATGCATTGGCGTTATGGAATGAATTTAAAGTATATCTTAGTAAAGATTTTTTAAGAGATTACAACGAAGAAGTATCCTTTAACACAGCTCTATTAGAAATTGAAGATATTTTGAATGTTCATAATTTGTCATGTCAAGAATTTGGTTTACCAGTTCCCACGTATTCGCAGAGAACAGACGAAGCAAATGCTACTGATCCAATAGAACAAGAGTTTCTGTTTTGTGAGCATTATGAAACTGCAAATAATGAACAGCATAATCTAATTGATCATGTGATTCGTGAAGTTTTGCACCATGATACTGGATCTAATGTTTTTTGTTTAACCGCTCATGCAGGTTGTGGAAAAACATTCACACAAACAGCAATCATTCACAAATTAAATTCGCTTAATCTTAGTTGCATTGCAACAGCGTTCAGTGGCATAGCTTCAACTCTATTACTTGGAGGTAGAACTTTACACAATGTGTTTAAATTGCCTATACCCATTTTGGAAAATTCTGTAGCGAGTATTACCGCAAATAGTAGTTATGGACGTTACATAAATTCATCATCATTGATAATTATTGATGAAATTTCTATGTGCCCACTGCAAGTGTTGAAAATCATAGATAGATTATTGCAGGATTTATGCGATGAAAATGATAAACATAAACCATTTAGAGTGAAAACGATACTTCTGTACGGTGATTTTCGGCAAATCTTACCAGTTGTCCCACATGGATCACGTGCAACTTTAAATGAAAATTGTGTCACGAGTTGGCATAAATTTGTTTATTTTCATAAAGTAACGTTTACTCAAAATATGAGAGCCTTACCAAGTGAAATAGAATTTGTCGAATTCTTGAAAAAAATTGGTAATGATGAAGCGCCACAATTCCCTCAGTTTGGTGAAAACATTATTGAAATACCTCAGCAATTAATAGGAGATGAAAATAATATTATTAATGAGGTGTATGGAAATATTTCCGAAAACATCTCTCAGATAACATATTGAAGTCAGTTATTTTAGCACCTAAAAATGATGATTGTACTTTTATTAATACTGATATACTTAATTGAATACCAGGTGAACAGAAAACATATCATAGCTACGATAAAATAATTTGTGATGATGACAATGAAATCAATAACTATCCAGTAGAGTTTTTGAATTCTTTGACTATTAGTGGTTTGCCACCACATAAGTTAGTATTGAAAGTTAATTGCATCGTTTTACTGATCAGAAACTTAAATACAAAGGAAGCATTAGCCAATGGAACAAGAATGCGCATCAAGTGTATGCATCGTAATGCTATTGATTGCGAAGTTTTAACTGGAACCGCACGCAACAAGAGAATTTTAATTCCACGTATAAATTTAACATATTCCGGTACTGTTTTACCATTTAACTTTCAAAGAACTCAATTTCCAATTATACCTGCATTTGCGATGACAATAAATAAGTCTCAAGGACAAACATTCGAAAAAATTGGAATTTATTGAGGCAGCCAGTTTTTACACATGGTCAATTGTACGTCGCAGGAAGTAGAGTTCGATCATTCGATGGTTTGAGATTTTATATTTCCGAATATAATGGCCAAGGGGATTTAGCAAATGATGAGAGTTTTTACAAAAAACATCGTTTACACAGAAGTTCTGAATCATTAAATTCACTTTCAAACTATTTTAAGTTCAATGGACGACATTTATTTTTTTAACCGCCCGGTTTTTTTGATTTAATGAAAAATATATGAAAAAATATGAGGCACGTATTTTTTATTTCATTTTTTATTTTGTATTAATTTTTTATTTAAATTTTATATAATTCGAAAAAGATAGGCAAAATAACTGTGTAGCCTTGGCGAAACCTGGTCAGTATGGCAATAAAAAAAACCCAAGGAAATGTCAAAAAACATGTTATTGCTTTTTAAATATGGCTTAGCCAAGCTAAACCTCATTTTTCCTATCTTTCATATTTTTCAAATAACTCGAAAATTAATGCATAGAAAAAAAAATTAAAAAATTATATAAGCTTTGTAGCAGATAATCTTCAAACTGTTTTCGAATTTTGTACCTTACCAAAAATGAAATGTAATCCACTGGAATTGAAAACAATGTATCTTATACTTCTATGAATGTCAAGTCTCATTTTTATTAGCGTTTATTTGATTCAATAATAACATGAAAAAATTAAAACTGACAATGAATTATATCAAAAAATAAATACGAATACAAGCTGTAATTGTTTTTTTTTTTCAACTGTTACTAACATTAAATTTTAAATTTCATAGGTATTGCAGGGAATTAAGGCAAACAACACACGCTAATGACGTATTTGTACACGCTCGCAGCTGACGTAATAGAGTAAAATTCAAAAAAATTATATGCAATGATTATAGAGGTATACTCTTTGACAAAAGAACCTCAATAACATTCAAACTTAAAAATTTAATGAATTACGGTCGAATTTCGACCACTGGGCGACCACTAGTTATGTTAACTAGTCCAAAACTAATTAGGTGACATTCATTGTTGAGTTGGACAAATTTAGCTTGAATGTCTTCCTGTTTTCTAACTGTTGTTTGTTTCAAATTAAAGTCTATAATTAGTGTCTTCATTGGTGTCAGTTATTCTGTTTCACTATATAACACGACCATCATAACAGTATACTACACTACTTAATATAGAGTCTACATCACAAAAAACAAAACCTTATGCCTGTGATTACCATCTTATATATTTCTGTATTTTAATTGTTCTTTCGGTATAAACCACTTCAAGTATGTTATCATAATATGGGTCTGGATAAAATGTCCGACATGACATATTCAACGTGGTCCACGTATTTTGACAATTTTTCCAATAATGAAGTTTAATGGTACCATGTAAAGTAACAAACTTATTTAATAATTTAACCCTACCAGAATCTTACCTACCTTATGCGATCTATCTTTTTCGCAAACTTACCTTTTAAACACCAAAAAACTTCCGGGGCACCACCTTTATTTTCATAGTAAAATATGGAAAACTTTACACTTTCCCTTAATTTAAAAACACTTGGACAATTTTGCTATCGGACCTCCTTTAATTCAGAAAATTCCCGATTCGTTAGACGAGTTTTTCAGCACAAAGTATAGGAAATGGTTACAGGCGAAATGACTAATCCTAACACATGTTTATTCTCTTTCAAAAAATCTCATTTATTTGATTTTAATATTAATTTCTTTCTTTAATAATTAGAAAACAAAACTACGTAAACAAAATTGTACAGACTAATCTTTACAACCAGTACTTTTCAGTTTCTTTATATTTATATGTACACACACTCTCTTACTCTTACTTTTCACATTTCTTTACCCCCCTCTATTTGAGCTCATTAATGATTTGCAATGTTTTGGCCAAATGAATTTGCCTTTACACTTGTTACCTATTTGCGTAATATCCAAATGTTGCGCACGATGTTGTCTGGAACCTTTTTCACTAAACACTCCCCACTCCGACTAAATTTAAAATGTCATCTAATCGTCACTTCATTATTTACCACTTGTACATTTTTGTACTCCTTGGTAGGCCTACTTTAATACTTTTTCGGCCTACCAGGGACTCATCCGAGACTATGGTTGAATTAACAACTGTACAGGTTGAAGACTGGTTTCCAACTGTGTGAGCCTTGTGCACGAGGTTGCCCACATGCCTGGCGTTAGGCGTTGGCCGTGCGGCCTCAACTCGTTTGCTGATTGGTTATTTTTCATCATGTGTTTCAGTAGACTGAAGATGAAAATTCGTTTCTTTTGCCACGTGGTCGATTCTACGAATTTCTAAGGTGTATTTTTTCTGCGAATTTATGTGCTGGTACCAGGGTGTACCTAGTACCGCTACAGGCTGTTCCCCAAAAGTTGTACATTGATTGGTTAAAACGGGTTGCATAATCTGCCCCGTTACAATACCCCCCCCAATGAGAGGTTTTCTGCCGAAACAGAAAAACTCTCATTGCCTAAAACCCAAGAGGACCAGCTAGGATATGGCGCCATGACCCCCCTTTACTTTACTGGACTTCCCTTGTCGAGAACCCAACACCATAAAGTCAGACAGGCACGCCACCACAGTATCACCCGACTCTATAACAATTAAACAAAAACATCAATAACTGGTCTTTCACAATGCCATATCCCCAACTGATCTGGTTTCCTCTTAGCCCGTACTGGTTTGTCCTTTGCAAAGTACTGGTTTTTATTTCAATTATCTACTTGAACAAAGAATGTTGCTTAACACATATATCCTTAAACTAACGTAATACATTTTGTTACAAACATCTACCCTTAACAGCAATAATTCCAACTTCAACTTGACTTACTAATTCAAGTCTAAATTTGAATAAAATTTACTAACATTACACCTCTTTTAATTTCAATTTCTATTGATTAAACATTTTAATTGTTTATCTTGCATTATCACTTCAACTTTGACTTTCTATTAAACATTTTAATCATTTAATTTTAATTGTCTACTATTTATTATCCATTTCAAATCACAAATAAATTATTCAAATTTATTACGCATATTTCCATCTTTTAAATTAATTAGACAGACCATCTCTTTTAATTAATTACTTTAATTGCATTACTTAAAACATTTTACATTAATTCAATCCTATCACATAAATTTTAATTACCTCATAATCAAAACACTAAGTTACTTCAATTACATTATTCAAAACAATTTTAATTCATTTAATTTCATCTTCCATTTATTTACTTTCATAATAAAGTTCATTTATCATTTTTATAACCTTCAAATCAAAACTTTTAAATTTACTACCAAAATTCCTATCTTTTAAACATTTTACATTAATTTAATTTTCATTATAAAGGTTCATGACTACACACTGTAATTATTCACTTCAAACAAAATATTATTAGTTACCGTATGGTCTCCAGATCACTGTATATGATTAAATAAATAATTACCTTATTTTATCCACTAAGTGATCTTCTTTTTCTTTTTAATTACTACATGTTTCAGGGCTTATATCCCCATCTTCAGGTAAAAGCAAAATCTACCCTATTATTAGGGTTTCGTTAAAAACTCACAACGACACAAACACATAACACACTTAAATAAATTAACATTGAACATTAAATCTGTATCGGAACACGCTACAAACGAACCAGTGCACTGGCCGAAGTCCGAAAGTTGAAAGTCGGACTTCGGCCAGTGCACTGGTTCGTTTGTAGCGTGTTCCGATACAGATTTAATGTTCAATGTTAATTTATTTAAGTGTGTTATGTGTTTGTGTCGTTGTGAGTTTTTAACGAAACCCTAATAATAGGGTAGATTTTGCTTTTACCTGAAGATGGGGATATAAGCCCTGAAACATGTAGTAATTAAAAAGAAAAAGAAGATCACTTAGTGGATAAAATAAGGTAATTATTTATTTAATTTAATTAAAATATTATTACTGACATGACCTCAAACTAACCTGTAAATTGACCACATTAAATACAATGTCCACATAACATCATGTATCAGCGGATATCTCATCGTAACAACCTAACCTTACTGCATAATTACATCTAACACATGTAAATACAATACAACTTTATATACAACCTGTTCCATTAAATGTCATTGTTTACCAAAAAAAATCATTACCTTATTCAATCCAGTATCAAAACCACTACACTCTCATAATTAAATGTTAACAATAACTGTCTAACCACCATCATCAAAATTAATCTTATTTTAATATAACATTTTCATTTTTATTTAAATTCATTATATTACACTTCTGAATATAATGTCCATTTAAATTTACTTCATCCATTAAACCTTAATAATAATTAATAGGATCATTCCCCATTATTATTTTATCATAAAACCTGTCTGCATTAGGTGTGGTTAAGTCTCCATTAGTATTTTCTATTACCATTAAGTACGATATCACTTCACTATTATCATCATCTGCTACTAATACCCCCATTCTGTCCCCAGGTAAGTATTTTTTCTCGACAATATAATCATCGTTTACTACGGTGCTAATTACTTCACAAGGTAAGTCTACACTTCTAATAATATAATCATCATTTCTCTCAATATTTATTCTCTTTACCAACCCTTCATAACCTCTATTTAACTTGAACCACTCTCACTCTCTCTCTCAAAATACCTCGCATCATAACACCATTTCACTTTCTCTCTATCATTCCACGCAGAGGGCAATACAACATTACTTAAACACCATGTGACTTTACCAGGTACACAAAAAACCAAGGGACATTTTGAAGACCTTTTGTCTTCTACAAAACTATCGAGGAACTCTTGTCCTCTAACAACACTTGTGAAGTCTCTACTGCACCAACATCATGGGAAAAATTTGCCCTCTGTTTCCACTCTAAATTTAAACTCTCCCTCCATTCTTTCTCCAACTCATCAACACTTATTTCTACTCCCATTAAAACTTCATCATCACTATCATTATTCCCAATTTTACTCTCCAACACCACATTTTTATTACTTGTTATACCACTATTATTTCCACTTGTATTAACCACATTACTTACCGTGTCAATTCTAACCCTGTTATTATTCGTAATTACACCCCCATTATTATTATCACTTGCCTTGTCATCTATCACACTTCATTATTTATATTCTCATTACACTTACCTGTATCTATTTTCCACACTCTCATTTTCTCAATACTTTGTTTTAACTCGTTAAATTTACTTTCACTTCTAGCGCTTAGTTTATTAAACTTTTCATCACTATTATCCAAACGATTATTTATTTCAGTAAATTTTACGTCTATACTCTTTAATGAATTACTCAATTCCCCCTTTAACTCATTAAAATTACTCTCACATTTAACATTTACTGCATTGATATCATTCTTGAGCTCATTAAACTTACTTTCTAATTTAACACTTTGTTCGTTAAACTTAATATCATTAATATCAAAACGATTCCTTACTTCGAATCTACTTTCACTTTTAACATCTTGTTCTTTGAACTTTTCATTGAAATTACTATTTATATTCTCAGACATTGTTTTCATCAAGTTAAATATATCCTCCATCGACAACTCTCTTACTCTAGTTGTCGTTAGAGTGGATTCTGGTTTCACATGACTCATTCTATCATCATCAGATTTTTTACTTGAAATTGGTGTGGAATGAACCATTGAATTGTCTACTATAGCCGACTCGGTCAGACTAATTTCATTGACCTCGTCCAAAGTTGAATGACCTCCCAGCTCAGCTGTAACAACTGGGTCAGTTATACTGACATTATTCTCTTTACCTTCCATTTCTATAAATTTAATTATTTCTCAATTAAATGGTTAATTAATTAGTTATCAATTATTAATTAGGAACAAAATCTCATATACGTACCGTAAATATATACGATAAATTTTACCAATACGCCGTTTCTAATTCATATAATCATTATACGAATATCCTGGCAGGACTCGCCAATTGTAAATTAACAAACTTATTTAATAATTTACCCTATCATAATCTTACCTACCTTATGCGATCTCTCTTCTTCGCAAACTTACCTTTTAAACACCAAAAAACTTCAGGGCCGCCACCTATATTTTTATAGTAAAATATGGAAAACTTTACACTTTCCCTTAATTTAAAAACACTTGGACAATTTTGCTATCGAACCTCCCTTAATTCAGAAAATTCCCGATTCGTTAGACGAGTTTTTCAGCACAAAGTATAGGAAATGGTTACAGGCGAAATGACTAAGCCTAACACATGTTTATTCTCTTTTGAACAAATCTCATTTATTTGATTTTAATATTAATTTCTTTCTTTTCTTTCTTTAATAATTAGAAAACATAAAACTACGTAAACAAAATTGTATAGACTAATCTTTACAACCAGTACTTTTCACATTTCTTTACCCCCTCTATTTGAGCTCATTAATGATTTGTAATGTTTTGGCCAAATGAATCTGCCTTTACACTTGTTACCTACTTGAGTAATATCCAAATGTTGCGCACGATGTTGTCCGGATACCCTTTTCACTAAACACTCTCCCCTCAGACCAAATTAAAATGTCATCTAATCGTCACTTCATTATTTACCACTTGTTGTACATTTTTGTACTCTTTGGTAGGCCTAATTTAATACTATTTCGGCCTACCAGGGACTCATCCGAGACTATGGTTGAATTAACAACTGTACAGGTTGAAGACTGGTTTCCAACTGTGTGAGCCTTGTGCACGAGGTTGCCCACATGCCTGGCGTTAGGCTTTGGCCGTGCGGCATCAACTCGTTCACTGATTGGTTATTTTTCATCATATGTTTCGGTAGACTGGAGATGGAAATTCGTTTCTTTCGCCACGTGGTCGATTCTAAGAATTTCTAAGGTGTATTTTTTCTGCGAATTTATGTGCTGGTTGAGAATTTACATATTTATAACAATTACAATATTTAAATTTGTCCCTCGTTCGGAAGCCATTGAGAATTTACAAATTTATTACAAATTCATGTTGAATACATAAACAAAAATCTTACCTCGTACGGATCCAGAGTATTCACATGAACTCGCTATAAATAAGTGATTTTGGGTTGCGCAATTAATGAACTCAACTCTTGTTACATTTTGTCAATCAACTCAATTTTTATTTAACATTCTTTTGAATTTCTCTGTTTACTACTCTTTACTCTAAAATTAAGCGCTTACTGTTCTTTCAATAATTATTTTAACTTGATAAATATTTTAAAAACTATTCTCAAAATTACTTACAGTCTAGGAAGACGCCCCAGTTTGCCCATTCACTCATTCATACCATTAAATTCCCCTTTTTAATTTATTTGAACCCCTTTTTTTTTAAATGAAATTATTAATATTGGTCGTGGATTACCCAACCGGCATCGTTCCTCTCGTCGCCATGTGCCGCGTTATTTGTATATGTCCGAAAATTTTTTTTTTCTTAATTCACATTTTAATTTAGATTAGTTCACTTCACTAACTTCATTCTGATATAACGGTTTATTTTGTAAGAACTGTTTGACACTTTTTACAGAAAAAAATTAATTTTGATGTGCACGCGTTCTTTGTGCTCCCGGCCGGGAAGCGTAGTTATTCCAACTGCCAGTTATTTTCACATTTTTTATAAAGTTTTGCCCGACCGGTGACACGCGCCACTACCCACGTCTGTTATGTTTTGTTGTTAATCGTCGACTCCCATGCGGAGAGTATCAACCAACTCCCACCACATCGGGTTGCTGGTCAGGAAACCAATGCCTTCTTGTGTTAAATTGTTCATCACTGTACAGGGAACATGG
This sequence comes from Magicicada septendecula, assembly GCA_034769895.1. Taxonomy (NCBI): domain Eukaryota; kingdom Metazoa; phylum Arthropoda; class Insecta; order Hemiptera; family Cicadidae; genus Magicicada; species Magicicada septendecula. The sequence continues at coordinate 264,996,317 of CM068375.1, forward strand.
GTTGTGAGTGCTCCCAAAGGGTTGATGATATTCCACTGCCACGGGTCACGAGACCCAAGTAGGCGGAGTTTATCACGGACTTCCGTCATCATCCCAACCACGTGGCGAACAAATTTTACATCTTAGCCATCTTGTTTGGCGTGGCTTCAATCTGCTTAGCGTCAGTTGCGCGCGTGCTGGTGTTGGCGCGTAACAAATTTTCGGAACTGTACTGCGTTGCCAAACATACATCGCATTCCACTGTTCTTTGTTCGAATAAAACCGTTCTAGGTATGGGACTTGCTGCGTTGGTCACATATATTTGAGTACATTTAATAAAATTTTAAAACAAAATAGAAATCCCCTTTTTTGCCCCGTTACAATACCCCCCCAATGAGAGATCTTCTGCCGAAACAGAAGAACTCTCATTGATAACCCCTAAGAGGATCGGTGAGGATTTGGCGCCAACAACCCCCATTAATTTCTACGCACATCATGGGTAAACTACCCCCCTAGCTCGGCGACTATGGCTGCACCTGAACGAGATTACTGGACTTCTCTATCCGAGATCTCAACACCATAAAATCGGACAGATACTCACCATAGCACCCCTAACCTTCTAACATTCCACCCCAAAATCAAAACACTGGCTTTATACCATACCAGATCCTCATCCGATGTTCCCCCTTCCATGCATACTGGGTTGCCTTTGGTAAGTACTGGGTGCATACACATACTTATTATTACTGCATTAACATTTCTACACTACTTTGTTGCTTTCAAAATTATAAAAACATGTCATACTTGAACTTTAATTACTTCTCTTAGTATTTCATCGATTAGACATTACAATTTCAACTCAAAATAGTTAAGCAAATCCCCTTAAATCATTTAAATTCTGTTAATTCAAAGAAATCAATCTAATTCCAATATCACAATGTTATATTACCATTAATTTCATCAAAATACCAAAATCTTTTATATGAATCTACCATTCTTCTTCATTAACTACTCACAATCATAAAAACACAAATTGAACATCTTAGTAAATCATAAACTCACTTATTCTAATATTTGTTCATAACACATATAATATGACTAACATAAATTAATTAACATATTAACAATACATATAATCCACAAAATATTCTGAACCTCAAAACACCATCTATACGGCAGGCATAAAAAATAAATAAAATTAACATTTTTTTTTTTAGAAAAATTTTAATTTCCCAAAATTATTTCTTTTACCATTATCAAGAAAAATAAAATCATTTAATTTACTTAAGTAACACAATTGCGTGAATCTAACATCAGTCATCAGCTGATCTCTCTGGGTCAAGTGAATGACCTTGACATATATACTGCGACAGTACAAATAAGTGATGTACTGAGCATTGAATATAAAAATTTAAATATACCTAATAAACTGTAAATAATTAATAATGTATTAGAAATAAGCATGTCAGGGACTGCAAGCTTGGCTCAGACAAAAATATGAACAGGTGTTTCGACCTGAATCGACGTGCACACACACACACAAATGTAACTGAAAGTGTGTACACCAGTATTTTGCTAGTGTGTGTGAACGCAGGTCTATGCAGGCGAGTTTACCACCCCAAGATGAATAATTGCATAATTACTGTTTTTCCGTAATTATTCATAAACTATAATTAAGAAGTAAAATCCAAAAACACAATAAAATGTAATAAAATTTACTAAATACTGTGTACGAAAACCACGCGAAAGTGACACACCCTACGAGTGTAATAGTGAAATAACTGTGTACAAATCGAAAGGGTTAAGTTGCAATGTCCAAAATTACAGTGAACATGTGTTGTTGAAAAAATAGTTATAAGATAAGTATAAGAGTATACTTACAGGACTCTGCAATTCGCAGAAATATAAGAAATAGCAAAATTGACAAGGAGTGGGGGAACTGAACCCAGAAACAATTTCAGACATGTCGATTTCGTACCACTGCAGGTGTTAACCAAGACATGGGTATAAATAGGACACGCAAGCTACAGTGGTTCTCTTTCTTAAATCATCCACGGTGCAGCGGGAGCTTATGCCCGTCTGCACAGAATATTTAAATTTTTGTAAATAGTTTCATCCTTCCAGTTACATACAGTTATGTAACTGGATTGTAAAACAAACCATATTTAAGTAGTAACAAAATTACATAAGAAGATCCACATAAGAAGATTAACTGACGTCCGAGACAGCACGAGGAGAAGTTCCAGAGAGCGATACGACGCTGGACAAGAGAGAGAGTCGACGCTGGACAAGAGGAGAAGAGAGAGAGTCGACGCTGGACAAGAGGAGAAGAGAGACAGTTGACGCTGGACAAGAGAGAGAGTCGACGCTGGACAAGAGGAGCTGGAGTGCGAGACGAGGATGACTACAGATGGATCAAATGATCAAGTATGATTGACGACAATAAGGTGATAAACAACTTATTTATCTCTTAATCGAACAATGAACTCAAAGACAATTAAAGACATTCTTGTTTTATTTAAAAGTAAGAGCCAATGTTTATTTTAAAGTAGAATTAAAATCATAGATGTTTTAGAAATACGATTAACGTAACAAGAGCTCAAATTAGTATTGAAATAAAACGAATACAAAGAATTTAAATGAAAACAATTAGTGTTTGATATAAATCAGTACTGAGAAACAAAAGATAAATTCAATAACTATTAATATTTTGAGTACATTACAATATATAAGAAAATATTTAAATATTGATATTTTGAAACACATTAATTGACTGAGTAGTCTGGAAATGAGATTTTTCTTTAATACAATAATTAGTAGAATAGAATATTTAGTCAGTAAGGATGTATATGTCATAAGGATGTAATAACAAATAATAACGAATGTTTCAAGTCGAAGTAAGTGCTAGGTGCACAATTTTATTAATATCAAATAAATTTGAAATACCGTTACAAGTTACATAGAGTTCTTATTGCAGATACACCTGAAACCCAATTTAAATGCTATATTGTTACATAATTTATCAATCTTGAACGTAAGAACAGTCACGCCTATTTTATGTATATGTATTGTTGCATATTAATTATCGCTTCCAACGTGGAGCATCACAAATATAAATTATATTATATTTACAACATTATATCGTTGCATAATATGGTGTCCCAGATCGTGGGGCTCCGCAAACACAAATAAATTTATATTTGCAATGTTGTATTGTTGCATATAATGTCGCCCTGGACGTGGGGCACGACATGCCTAAATTTATGTACAAAAATTTGTTACATAAATTGTAGCCCATGAACGTATGGCCCGATCCCCATCATTTAACTATTAAAATTTTTTATGTAGCTAAATGGTTGCTCTAAAATATAGAGAGTGTGTTAAATGAAAAATGTATAATATGTAATTATTATTTATATTAAACAGTAACTGAATGTAATGTTAATTGTTGTGTAATCACACAGCTGGCGCCCACGAATAATATTATTTGTCTATGTAACAGGTGTAACTGTAATGAGTAGTTATAATAACTCTTAATAAAAATAAAGAAATAAATAAATAAGTAGGGAATGGTTATCAATAATAATTGTTAAAGAATTACTACTAAATAAATATTTTAATAATTATTCAACATGGCAGAACCAGGAGGGTTGAATTTACGAGGGCTATCCAGAAAGTAACAGACGTTTTGAAATAAAAAATTTACAAAATGAAAAAACAAAATTTTATTATATACATTTGAAAGGTACACTCTTAAGCTATTTTTCTACATAATCGCCATTCAAATTAAGGCACTTATCATACCGTGGCACAAGTTTTTCAATACCGTCTGTAGAAATCTGCCGCCTGCGATTTCAACCACTGGTTTACACCGGCATGCAGTTCGGCGTCAGTATCAAAGCGTTGTGTAGCGAGCCATGTCTTCATCGCTGGGAAGAGGTGATAGTCGCTCGGCGCCAAATCCGGGCTGTATGGTGGATGATCGAACACCTCCCATCCAAAACTATCGAAGAGCTCTCGGGTACGATTGGCCGTGTGTGGACGTGCGTTGTCGTGAAAAAACAAAACCTTCGCACTAAGTTTTCCCCGACGCTTGTTTTGTATCGCGCGCCTTAACTTTCTCAGTGTTTCACAATACCTCTCTGAGTTAATTGTTGTGCCACGTTCAAGAAAATCAACGAGAATCACTCCTTCAGAGTCCCAAAACACAGTAGCCATGATCTTTCTTGCTGACAGCGTTTGCAAACACTTCCTTGGTTTCTTGGGAGAATTTGTGTGTCCCCATTCCATCGACTGCCTTTTTGTTTCACTATTGACATGCTTCACCCAAGTCTCGTCCCCAGTTACGATACGATCGATAACTTTGTTACCATTTTTGTCGTAATCTTCGAGGAAAGTTAGTGCTGCAGCCAGTCTCTGTTTTTTGTGGTCTTCCGTTAGGATTTTCGGAATCCACCTAGCACAAAATTTGTGGTAACCTAGCTTTTCCGCCACAATTTCATGCACCAAACTCCGTGAAATTTGGGGAAATTGTTTCGAAAGTTCCGTAATCGTGAAACGACGATCTTCACGAATTTTGTCGTTGATTTTCATCACCAGTTCATCAGTCACATGGCTAGGTCTACCACTGCGGTCCTCATCGTGAACATTGGTACGGCCATTTTTAAAATCAATGCACCATTGCCTCAATCGGCTTTCACTCATTATTCCTTTTCCGTACACATCAGTTGGCGATAAATTTCAATTGGTTTGTGATTTTTTGCCAACAAAAACCTAATCACAGAACGCACCTCACAAGTGGCGGGATTTTCTATTGCAGCGCACATTTTAACACGTCACAGAGAGCAAAGTAAGAGGGGCACAGACCGCACGCTACCACAGCTGGTTGCGTACTGAGTGTAGGAACGTTCCGACACCGAGATGGCGGCTCTATCCCCGCCCATCGCCGCGGTCGGTCAAAACGTCTGTTACTTTCTGGATAGCCCTTGTAGAAGCATTTAAAAATTCGATACTAGCCATGATGGACGAATTAGTCATAAAACAAGCCGAAAAATTTAAAGAAGAGTTGAAAGAGGAGAATGTCGAACAAATAAGAAAAATAGATGAAATAAATACAAAACAAACAGAAAGTTTAGAAAATAAATTAGAGCTGCAGTCCGAAAATTTTAGACAGGACACCATAAAAATCACAGAAAGTCTAGAAGAGTTAAAAATTGATAATCTTGAAATAAAACAAAGTATACTAGACAGTACTGCACAGTTAACAAAAAAAATATTGTTAATACAAATTTACGTATTGACACGATCGCAGAAAATGTCTGTGGAATAATTAATAAACAAACGGAGCTAATACGTGAAAAGATAATATGTGAAGAATTCATAGTAGTTGAAAATACGTGTGTAATTACTAACGGTAATTATAAAGTAATTAACATTAAGGAAGAGAAGCAAATTAAGGTTAATAAAACGTACCTTATTAATAGCGATATCCCTATTGTGAGTCACACACACACACTAGTAAGTCACATAAGGTGAAACACTTAAGGCACTACACTTACGGAGATAAATATCACTGTAGGTATAACAAGAAACGTAATAAGTTGTCTAGATGAAACACTACACAAAATTGTGGTAAATATGATGTTAGATATACGCACGATAATTATAATAACGATAATTATAACTGTAAGTATGAAAACTACAGAGGTTATCATAAACGACGTATGAAAAAACCGTCGACAGCTGTTTATATGGGCCTCAAGCAGACTGAACATACGCAATGCATTCATGATGAGAGAATTATGGAATGCAACCGTTACGAGAGAAAGAGAGGCAAAATGAAAACATTGCACTATAAACAGGTGACTTATACGATCAAAACAAACGTTCACAAGGTAAGTACGCACACAAACGTCGCAGCAATGCAACGGAAAGGTAACGAGGCAATAATACAATGGAATGCAGACGTTGTTTACACGAGGGTGGACACAATGAATTTCCTGTGTACAACAACCAATTGTTATAATGAGGGGTGTCAGTTCAAACGACACACCAAACCGAACTCAATACCCGAAAATAAATAATTATTTTTAAATGAGAAAAATAATATTACTATTAATTATTAATAATAATATAAGAGAGTATAATTAAGAAATGTTATAAGGAATATTATTTGAAAGGGTTAATTAAGAAATGTATTATTGATGGTACGGAATGCTATTGTAGAGAAATTGTGACGCTCAACTACACTTTAAAATATATAAAATACATAAATACAACTCCCACCTACCTTCAAAGTTTCGTTTCTCTGGGGCCAGGATTCTTTTGTGCGAACGCTAGATACAAACATGTGTTTCATGGGTTATCGAAATAACTAACTCTACACATAGTTAAGAAGAGAAATAATTAGTTTTAATGATCAACTATTGAAATTATTGTTTACCAAATACATTTACATGTCGTCAAATGTTGTGCAACTTTGTTTCCTACATTTTACTTTTACATATATAACTAATACTAATTACTTACTCAAGATAGCCCAGCCTGCCTTTCACTCACTACTCACATTCTATTATAAAGCCCCATTACCCTGATTATTCGAATTAATACATTATATAAAGTCCCCGCCGGCAACGCGTTCTTCAGTGACCTCGTGGCCACACCGCAGTAAGTCTTAAACGTCCCGAAAAAACAAATCTGTATCAGCAAATTTAGATGTGAATGTTCTGCAACTCTTCCTCCATCACTGTCACTTGTTTAAAGAAATTACTTCACGTTTATATCAAAAAAACTGATGAAATTTACTAGAGCATACTTGGCTCTGGTGTCGGCCGACACGGACAGAGTAGGACTGGGAAGTGTGCTTCGTTGAGCGGGAGGAAGCGGCGGTTCACTGCCACCTGGTTTTAGTCGCCGTTCATGCTTAATTTGTTGTGGCATATTCCTTTTATGCATGCAACATAGTCATTATATGTGTGGTGACCGAGGACGATATTTGCCTATGCTTTACTGATGTCACTAGCAGCAGGCGTGGCTTAACGACATTTCCTGTAGCTGGCTGGTTGCTGCTACAAACTGTTCGTTCCAGCGCCATGTTTTACAGCTTCGTCGGATTTTTCACGGCGACACTAACAGCGCCCCGTCCTGATTGTTACGTGCGGGCGTGGTCACACATATGCACATTTCTCCGAAAATTAGGGTGGCGCGAATTCCTTACAGAGTTACTCGACAACAACTGCGTCTTACTGCTTGGTTACACCACTGTTTCTCAACACGTGTTCTGTTGTAATGGAAATAACGTTCGCCGGGAAATAAAATTTTCACAATAAATTTATAAAATCCCACACAAAATGAAATAAATAAAAATACAAAATACCCCATACTGTAGGAAATAAAATGACCCAATTTTAGACACGTTACAATACCCCCTCAATGAGAATTCTGCTGTCCAGAACATAAGAAATCTCATTGATAAACCCCGAAGAGGACCGGTGAGGAACTGGTGCCAACAACCCCCTCGTTCTTAATCTACATGGGTACACGACCCCCCTGGCTTGGTGACCATGGACTCATCTGAACGAGATCACTGGACTTCTCCATAAGAGATCCCAACACCGAGAAATCGAACAGACTAGTACCACCGCACGCCTCGCCTTCTAACATGCTATCCCCCAAAATCCTCAATCCCTGGCTTAGATTATGCCAGATTCTCCACCGATATGTTTCCCCTTGTATGCAAGCTGGGCTGCCTTTAGCAGATACTGGGCTCACACACACTCACATTACATATTATACATTGAAAAAATTCCCTAAAATTTACTATATCATCAAAAAGATTCAAAATTCAAAATAAAATATTGTATAAAAAAAAAAACTCTTCCTTGTTTTCTGTTTTTACTTAAAATAAGTGAATTTAAACATTTTCTATAGTTAAACATATCCTTAACCTAACATGTGAATACTTAGAGTCTAACAATACAATGCAATACAAAATAAATCAATAAAATAAACATGGTTAATACACACACAATAAAATAATCAATACTCAAAATATTCATTAACTGGCAGGCGAAAAATCAAGATTTTTTTTTCAAAAATTAAAATTTCCAAAAAAAATATTTTCCAAAAAATTTAAAATTCAAAAAAAAATTTAAGTTCATTAAAAGGTTTCCTCTACATATAAAAATTATTTTAAAATTTTCTTAAAGTGAAAAAAAAAACAAAAGTTGAATTGACTTTCTACTGCACAAGCTTAGTATGCATATGACCTCATCAGCTGATCGAAACTAGGTCAAGTCCAAGACCCTTGACCTACATATGTTATGTATACTTTCTGAAAATACATTCAACATCTGTAACAATCTAACTTGAAACACAAAACATAATAACATAAAATATTTAAAATTAACAAAATATTATTATAAACAATAAGCCAATTGCCATTTAAATTATTCAAAATAAACACCTTATATCTTTACATTATTTCCAAACTCTATCAAAATTCTGTCCCTGGTTTACAAAATAAAAATTTTATATTTTTATTATAAATCTCTTTCTTTATTTAACAATCTAATTCTCCCTTACTGTGGGTGATGTAAATATTTATTCTCATTTAATTTACTACTTGATCTGTTTATACATATATCAACTTTCTCCCTCTGACTCTAACTTCTAACCACTGTAACTAATCTGACACCCATCTCTATTAAAATATCTATCCCAAAACACTCTCCAACCCCAACTTATCATGGAACTCAATTCGCCACCTTCTCTCAACATATATATAAAAATACTCTCTAACCCTTTGTACATAGGATATGTGTTTCCCCCCCCCAAAAAACTCAATTCCCTTATTTGGCCCCTGGATTCTACCTAAGGCGGCCCCCCTCACTAAAATCGATCCTAATCCCGTCCCAACTTATCATTATGTTGCGGACTCCCACATTACACTACCCCCTACTACAAAATTGCCATCCCCAAAATCTCAATCTCATTACCTCACTACGAATACAACAAAATAACAACATCAATTATAGACAACAATATATCACTCAAAATTCTACATAAATTCTCCATTACTACTGTGTCGACATCAATACTTCTCAAAATTCTATAACATTACATTAACTCAAAACAACATTACATTACTTCATCTCTACTATTTCTCTAACTTTGACTTCAACTTGGACAGATCCATGTGTCCCACAAAATATTTATCACCCAAAAACTATCTCTTGTTAACTTGCATAAATTATTACTTTACTTCTCACTTTATCAAATTATTTTATCATTACTTTAAAATACCTGTAATACATTAAAATTACATTGACCATTAATTACTTGGAACCTTTATAAGTGACATTTTATTGCTGATCAGCTGATCTCCTAACACAATGAACACATCTCAAAAGTGAACAAATTACATGAAATATATATTTATCAATACTCACTTCTATTACGTTAACTGCGTGCCAGTCAATTTCATTATCTGCTTAGTTTAAAATACACACATAATGAAGACACATGTTGTTATCAATGCTTATATCTAACCTACGATAATGAAATAATACATTTAAAATTATAGCATGAACACCTTATATTAAATGTCTGAGCAGCTAGTTATTTAACAGAGCACAAGCAATTTTATTGGATCAAAATTGAATTAGCAAAATTTTTATGTTGTAAAATTTAAATTCGTGACTCATTTGGGTCACCTCCCATCCACACACTGAAATTTTCAAATTTATTCTTATATATCATCTTTTAATTATTATTAACATTTTTTAATTATCACTTTATTGAACACAATTATTTCAAATAATCTCACTATTGACTTAAAATCTTAGTTACCTGTAAACATTTTTGTTATACATGATTCATATTGTAAAAGTTCTATACTTACATTCCATTTAACATGATATATACAAAACATAATCACCATACCACATTATTTTCACCTCATCTCTGAAACATTTTACCCAAAATTAGTTTAAATCCAACAATTCATTTAATTACAAAATTCATCTCGTAAAATAAATTAAATTCATTAAAAAAATTTAATTAATTAACATTTAAATAAGCAATCAAAATATTTACCATGTATGAAATTGTTTTAATTAAATTGATTACCAAAAATATAAATTATATAGTTATCGAAACAATTACCATTAGTCAATTACTGTTTTCACAATTCATTCTATTTATTTATTTAAATTGCAAAATATTTATATTATTATTATCACTTGCCTACATCCATACATTGTTTAACTGACCTTCTACAATACACATAAATAAATTCACTACAATTATTTACAAACTTTAGTTAATAACTGTTCAGTTTTTCCGCACTTCATTGTCCAAATCTGCCATGTCAAAACCCATAAAACATAATGTTTATCACTGTCTTTTATTGTTTTACAGTTTAACCTCCATCGTCCCAAATAAGTCTTGGTTTTATACAACACTGTTGATTTTTATTGACAAACAAATGGTTACTTTGTGTGTCATAACCAGAACAACCAAATTCACTCATTTTACCAGAATACTTATTAAACCAGTCTACGTTAGGTATTTTTGTTAAGTCTCCGTCATTAAATTCACTCATTATCGGGTTAATTACTTTATCAAATCATTATAATCATTATTATTCAAATATATTTCTAAACTTTCTTTCCATTCATCATACTCTCTATTCAAATATCATACACTTCTGTTTCTTTATTAACATACAATTCTCTGTTTACATCTCTCTCCTCATAACCCCAAATCACACTCTCAAAAGTATTACAGACAGAGGGTACAAATTCAATTAAACCTTTCCTGACTTCTCCAGGAAAAACAAAAAACTTCAAAAAACAATTATTTGTAGCACACTTGTCTACACAATATATACGTGAAGGTCTTCCTTCACCCCCCATTCTACCTCGTAAACAATTTACCCTCTGTTTCATACCTATAATATAACTCTCTTTCCACTCTCTCTCTCTAACTCATTAACACACATTAACATCTCATAATCACATCCTACAAACTCCTCAGTACTCTCAGATATTACATTTTCAATGACATTATTATTCTCATTATTTATTAGCTCTTTATCTAACACAATATTGCCACTATAACTTTCATTTGTATTACTCGTACTCGGTTCTACTTTATTCAAATTATTTCTTATTTTATTAGTACTTTCTAGACGTTCATTCTTGTCTTGTATATTATTTATCAACTCATCAAATTTTACATTTATATTTTGCTGCATCTGAATATTCTGTTGTTTAATTTCATTAAAAATAATATCATTTTTAACATTCTGCTGTTCGCATTTTATTTTCTGTTCTTTGAATTCGTTACTTAAAATCTCAAATTTCTCGTCATTAGTATTAAAACGACTCTCAAATTTTTTGTCAATTGCATCAAGCTTGTCATTCTGTATATCAAATTTTACGTTATTATCACTAGACATGGTTCTCATGTCACTAGACATGGTTCTCATGAAATTAAATAGATCGTCCAATGACAACTCTTTCGCTTTACTTGTTACGGGAGTTGATATCGCTCCTGGTGTGCTAAGTACAGATGTCTCTACGTTATACTCATTTATTGACGTTAATTCTGTTTGAATACCGGAGTCAGCATTTACTTGACTCTCGGTCTGACTGTCAGATAAGCTGACTTCATTGTTGTCTGCCATTTCTTATTTTATACTTGATACTTGTGTAACTATAATATAATCAATATAATGTATTATATAACCAATTCTTCGTTAATAACGCACTTTTGTTTTATTCCGCTAACCCCAAAAACATGTTTGTATCTTTTCTGTAGGTACGGTTTTTACTAATGTAGTTTTTTAATTAATAAAAACTGTCCCTGTATCGGAAGCCACCTGTGACGCTCAACTACACTTTAAAATATATAAAATACATAAATACAACTCCCACCTACCTTCAAAGTTTCGTTTCTCTGGGGCCAGGATTCTTTCGTGCGAACGCTAGATACAAACATGTGTTTCATGGGTTATCGAAATAACTAACTCTACACATAGTTAAGAAGAGAAATAATTAGTTTTAATGATCAACTATTGAAATTATTGTTTACCAAATACATTTACATGTCATCAAATGTTGTGCAACTTTGTTTCCTACATTTTACTTTTACATATATAACTAATACTAATTACTTACTCAAGATAGCCCAGCCTGCCTTTCACTCACTACTCACATTCTATTATAAAGCCCCATTACCCTGATTACTCGAATTAATACATTATATAAAGTCCCCGCCGGCAACGCGTTCTTCAGTGACCTCATGGCCACACCGCGGTAAGTCTTAAACGTCCCGAAAAAACAAAAACTGTATCAGCAAATTTAGATGTGAATGTTCTGCAACTCTTCCTCCATCACTGTCACTTGTTTAAAGAAATTACTTCACGTTTACATAAAAAAAACTGATGAAATTTACTAGAGCATACTTGGCTCTGGTGTCGGCCAACACGGACAGAGTAGGACTGGGAAGTGTGCTTCGTTGAGCGGGAGGAAGCGGCGGTTCACTGCCACCTGGTTTTAGTCGCCGTTCATGCTTAATTTGTTGTGGCGTATTCCTTTTATGCATGCAACATAGTCATTATATGTGTGGTGACTGAGGACGATATTTGCCTATGCTTTACTGATGTCACTAGCAGCGGGCGTGGCTTAACGACATTTCCTGTAGCTGGCTGGTTGCTGCTACAAACTGTTCGTTCCAGCGCCATGTTTTACAGCTTCGTCGGATTTTTCACGGCGTCACTAACAGCGCCCCGTCCTGATTGTTACGTGCGGGCGTGGTCACACATATGCACATTTCTCCGAAAATTAGGGTGGCGCGAATTCCTTACAGAGTTACTCGACAACAACTGCGTCTTACTGCTTGGTTACACCACTGTTTCTCAACACGTGTTCTGTTGTAATGGAAATAACGTTCGCCAGGAAATAAAACTTTCACAATAAATTTATAAAATCCCACACAAAATGAAATAAATAAAAATACAAAATACCCCATACTGTAGGAAATAAAATGACCCAATTTTAGACACGTTACAAAATATTTAAGAAGAAATGGTAAGGAATGTTACCGTGGTATATATGACGGTAGGTATAAGCACGAGAAATATAAAGCGAACGATAATTATAGTATCGATAATTATAACTGTAGGTATAAAAACTACAAAGATTATTATAGGCGATGCACGAGAGCAAAACGCATACGAACTAGAGTCAGCTGCATGGAAGTAGTATCGTCAAGGTCACTCACTTTCACTGCTTCTCCCTGTCACCTCCACCCCCCTCGCCCAGCATTGTTGCCGGCTAGTACAGTGTGTAGCGTTTTAGCAGTGTTACGAAAACAAATTTCATACATCCACATTATATTCTTCGTTTCAAATTTATTTATGCGTATCGCATAAATGAATTTGTTTTATCAGGAATAATTAGTTGTGGGTAACACTACTCAGTTAAATTCTGGGCGCCAGTATTTGAGCTCTAAAAATTTGTGTGAGTCGGCAACATATTTTTTGTTGTCGCGTAAATATCTACAGAATTTCTATCTTTGCGTTTCTTCTCTTTCTTTGGCTTTTTTTTTGTTACGATTTGCAGTTCGCTGAAACTACTATTTATACTGCGCTAGTTTTTCTTATGTTAGAATCTAAACCTTTTAGCAGTACACACCCTAACTTTACGAAGAACCATTAGGTCAGTTATTTTGTGATTTCCGTACAGTGCACTTACTTATTAAAGTTTTACTGTTTTCTTCATGGGCGGTTATCCTACAGACTGACAGTTGTCTGAGAACGCTGACCTTGCCTGCTGTTGTCGCTTTAATTTTTTCATACTCACGGTCTTTTCCCTTTTGTAAATGAATCTGTTTTTGTTCTCTACACGGTCATTCCTAAGCCATATGGTTCGGAAGTTCTGTTAGGTATATGTACACATTTGGTATGCACATTGCGTATACCCTGTCGGCATGTCTTTTCGGTAAATATTGCTGTCTGACACTTTTATGAATGCCTTTGTCATTTTACAATCCCCTCAAAAATGTGTATGTTTACTGCCCGCGCTACTACCTTTCTTCCGTTGCACAAAGATAAATAGGACTGAGCAATTTCTGTAAACAAAATTGTCGCTGTTGTGGCAAAAGCCAATCCCATTTCAGTTACAGTACCCCATTCCAAGTAGGTTGGGTTGACGAGGTGAGGAAGAGACGAATTAGCAACAAACATCCAAAATATTTATCGTCCTTAGTATTGTTGACAGACATTTTGTGCGTTTCATGTGAACGGTTGACGTCTTTATTGTAGACAGTGTGTGTATTAGTTTATTTCAATAATTTGTATTTATTATGAGTGATATTGAGGAACAGTATCCTACATTTAGTTCGAGTACAAGCAGCGGTGGTGTACGTGCGGGCCGAGAGGACATTAGAAAACAAAGTAAAGTCATCATAGCAAACATTTACAAGTTTTTTAAAAATCTTGCGTATAATGAAGAAGCCAGGAGGAACATAAACTTTGCACAAGTTCGAAAATTGACAGCGGAAGCTTGTGGCATTTCTGAACAGTCGGTGCAACGTATTAGCAATACCGTTGCTTCGGCAGATGATCAAGGCGTGAGTGTTGTGTTCAGTTCTCCAAGGAAAGGGTATAAACGGGAACACAAAAACACTGAACTGGACGATTTTAATAAACAAATAGTCCGCAGGACCGTACTAGAATATTACGACCGAGGGGAATACCCCACTGCAAGCAAAATTCGAGCTGATCTCTGTCAGAAAATCAATTATTCTGGTTCAGAAGCCTCCGTACTTCGCCTTCTGAAAGTGCTTGGTTTTAAATTTAAGAAGTGCAACGATGGACGAAAATTTTTAATGGAGCGCAGAGACATTGCTGCCTTGAGAGCGAAGTTTTTGAGAACCATGCATATACATCGTACGGAGGACAACAGGCCTATAATTTATTTGGATGAAACCTGGATATCACAGAATCATACGAATAAATACATCTGGCAAGACTCCAGAGGGAACGGTGGGCTGAAAGTACCTACTGGTAGAGGTGGCCGGCTGATTATTGCACATGATGGATCCGCAAGTACAGGTTTCATAGCAGGTGCCAAACTTGTCTTTCGTGGCAGTAAGCATTCAGCTGCATCTGACTACCACACAGAAATGAATGCTGAAGTTTTTAAGACCTGGTTTGTTGGTGTGTTGCGCTCCTTGGAAGAAGGCTCTGTCATCGTGATGGATAATGCCAGCTATCATTCTGTACAAATAGATAAACCACCATGTTCAAACTGGCATAAAGCGGATATCATGGAGTGGCTGCGTAAGAAGAGAATTTCATTTTCCACAGCTGAAACCAGGGATGAACTTCTTTCTAAAGAAGAGATCCGAACGGCCAAGAAGACGTACGAATTGGATCAACTGGCAAATGAAATGTGACATACAGTAGTGCGCCTGCCACCATATCATTGTCAGTATAAACCGATCGAGCTGATATGGGCCCAAGTTAAACGGTATGTTGCAAACAAGAATACAACTTTCAGATTGGCCGATATTGAACAACTTGCACACGAAGCTTTGGACAGGATAACTCAGGAAGACTGGGAGAAGTGCGTAAGACATGCGGAGGCACTACAAGAAGCCGATTACTCAAAGCAGTGCACGAGAGACACCACAGTGGAGCCCTTCATCATACACTTTCGTGTGAGTAGTGACAGCGAACCTGAGTCCAGTGAATCCAAAGACGAATACTGCAGGAGTATTAAAAAGTGTATATAGGTGGTAAACGTGTCTATAGCGAAGCGTAGTATTTTCTATTTTTATTGAAACATAAAAAACCGTGTGTGTGTGTTTTCTTCAGGAGTGTTATGAATGTGCTCTGTGCTATCACTTTGCAATGTGATAATTGTGTGACTAACCCTATTTAAGGTGAGTTTTTCAACATACTGCTTATTTATAATAGTCATAAGGAATTCTATAGTTCATAAAATAAGGAAAATTTTAATTATAAAATTAGTAAGGACAATGCATAAAATATAGAATTATAAATTTAAATTCTATATTTAAAGATTTAAGTTAAAATATATATATATATAAATAAGGAATTTTAAATTTATTTCATGAGACATTTGTATTTGTTGTTTATAAAATTATCCTTATTTTCTTAAGAAATCCAATTCGTTTCACGTTTATACATACCATTATTTTTATGCTACTTGTGCATGTAACATCTTATAGTATAGTTCTAATTTTTTTACTTAATTATTAATAAGCAGCGCAGGAAATAAAAATAGAATATTTTTCTGAGTCACGAATAGTGCGGTGTCTTCAATAATTAAATGGGGCAAGCTTAAGACACAGGATGCGTATAAAATTCGTTCAAACAAACTATAGCTGACGCGTCGAATTGAATGTTATGTATAAGATACGGAAATTAATTGTTAATTAATTATTAACAATATATTAATTGTGATGTAATTATTATTAAGAATTATTGACAATGTAACAATGTACTCTAATGCATGTATTACAAACTTTCTCACTTTGTTATATTCTTTACATTAAGTAGGCTTACTTACTAGTGTAGCATTTTTCGGAAGAAAGGGAAACTGTTGCTTAGTGGCAACGCTGTAAGTAAGCGGTGTGACCTTGACGATACTAGTTCCATGCAGCTGACTTTAGTAAAAAATGCATTCGTCAAAAGCAGCTACGCGGAGAGAAGGAGAGAATTATGGAATGCGACCGTTACGAGAGAAAGAGGGGAGACTTTGTGTGGCCGTCAGGCAAAATGAAAACATTGCACTATAAACAGGTGAATTATGCAGTCACAGCAGGACAATGGATTGTTAACATCGCAGTAATACAATGGAAATTTGTCGCGAGGGTGAGCACAATGAATTTCCTGTGTACAACAACCAATTGTTATAATGAGGGGTGTCAGATCTAACGACACACCGAACCGAACTCAATACCCGAAAATAAATAATTATTTTTAAATGAGAAAAATAATATTACTATTAATTATTAATAATAATTTAAGAGAGTATAATTAAGAAATGTTATTTATTAAGGATATGATAGCAAATAAAAAGGAATATTAGTGAAAAGAAATAAGGAATATTATTTTAAAGGGTTAATTAAGAAATGTATTATTGATGGTAAGGAATGATAGCGTAGAGAAATATTTAAGAAAGTAATGGTAAAAGATGTTATTGTTGTTATTGATATGAAGAAAGGGTTAGGAATAGAAAATAATTGCCATAATTGTTAGAACGGCTGATCAAGCGAACACTTAATGGAGATACAAGGACACAGAAGAAAGCAAGAGTGAAAAGTCAAAAGGGCAGAGACTACTTAGGATTAAAGACTTCGAGAAAAATATCGTTGTTTTCCAAGACAGTTCCTCTGTAACCGATCATGCGACACACTACAAAGCTAAAAGAGTATTCTGTAACGGAAGTGTATTTCAGGAAAGTAGTAGCGATCAGAAAGGTAATGTTAAAGAAATGTAATAAAAGGTAATGTATGTTAATGTATTGTATAAGTAATGTATTAGATAAAGTAATGTCATGTTAAGAAAAGAGTTAAGGAAGATTAGAAGCGAAGGTAAGAATGTATGAGTAAGATAATGTAAAATTAAGGACCGAATTTACACGCATACATAGGAATGCAGAGCATACAGAAGGAGAACAAGGGAGAGCTAATTGCAGTGGATTTTCTGGGACCACTACCACGATCAAGTCGAGGTGTGAAGCACATATTGGTATGTATCGATGTGTTTTCCAAGGCAGTCCGACTGTACCCAATTATGCGACCCACAACCAAAGTTGTTCTAAAGATACTACTGCAGAAATATATTCCGTCATATGGAAAGTGAAGAAGGTACTCAGTGATCAAGGTGTACAATTCCAAAGTGAAAAATGGGAGAGGACGTTAAGGGAAAATGGAATACAACCTGTACTCACATCCATAAGACATCCTTAAGGAAACCTTGCTGAGAGAGTTAACAAAGAATTAGGTAAATATTTACGAATATATTGCCATGATCAACACAATAAATGGGCAGAATATTTACCATTTATTGAAAAAGCCATTAACGAAAATTATAGTGAAGCAACAGGATACACTCCACTGGAATTAGAAGAAGATAAGAAGCCAAACAGATTTTGGACTAAGTATATAAACAAACCTAATAACCAGAATGTACTTGTACCAATAAGTGTGAAAATTGAATACGCAAAGCAACGGATAAGAGAAAGAGGTAACAAGAGAGTAGAAAGATTTAATCTAACTCACAAGCTACAACAATTCAACGTGGGAGAAAGTGTACTACTCAAAGCTAATCCAGTGGGAAAACGGAGTGATAATACGGCGAAGAAATTCTTCAGACTTTATAATGGACCGTATACGTTAAGACAGCGAGTAGGACAACACACTTTCATTGTATATGATGAGATACAGAAGAAAGAAATTGGTAAATTCCACGCAACGTCATTTAGGAAGTTCTACACATGAAAACAACGAGGTCAATGAAACCAGTCAGATCAGCTGTTTGTTGAAGCCACCCTACTACAAGGTCACGAGCAGTGAGCGTATAAGGAGGGGAGGTAAGACATTTGTATACACTCCAATTAAGGGTGAAATGATGAATATTATTCTTTATTATTTGTTACATTTTTTTCAAGTGTAATAATAATAAAAAAAATTTTAATAAATAAATTTATTAAATTTTTTTTTTGTTATCAAGCAGAGGGATAATGCGACAGTACAAATAAGTGTTGTACTGAGCATTGAATATAAAAATTTAAATATACCTAATAAACTGTAAATAATTAATAATGTATTAGAAATAAGCATGTCAGGGATTGCAAGCTTGGCTCAGACAAAAATATGAACAGGTGTTTCGACCTGAATCGAAGTGCACACACACACAAATGTAACTGAAAGTGTGTACACCAGTATTTTGCTAGTGTGTGTGAACGCAGGTCTATGCAGGCGAGTTTACCACCCCAAGATGAATAATTGCATAATTACTGTTTTTCCGTAATTATTCATAAACTATAATTAAGAAGTAAAATCCAAAAACACAATAAAATGTAATAAAATTTACTAAATACTGTGTACGAAAACAACGCAAAAGTGACACACCGTACGAGTGTAATAGTGAAATAACTGTGTACAAATCGAAAGGGTTAAGTTGCAATGTCCAAAATTACAGTGAACATGTGTTGAAAAAATAGTTAAGAGTATACTTACAGGACTCTGTAATTCGCAGAAATATAAGAAATAGCGAAATTGACAAGGAGTGGGGGAACTGAACCCAGAAACAATTTCAGACATGTCGATTTCGTACCACTGCAAGTGTTAACCAAGACATGGGTATAAATAGGACACGCAAGCTACAGTGGTTCTCTTTCTTAAATCATCCACGGTGCAGTGGGAGCTTATGCCCGTCCACACAGAATATTTAAATTTTTGTAAATAGTTTCATCTTTCCAGTTACATACAGTTATGTAACTGGATTGTAAAACAAACCATATTTAAGTAGTAACAAAATTACATAAGAAGATCCACATAAGAAGATTAACTGACGTCCGAGACAGCACGAGGAGAAGTTCCAGAGAGCGATACGACGCTGGACAGAGAGAGAGTCGACGCTGGACAAGAGAGAGAGTCGATGCTGGACAAGAGGAGAAGAGAGAGAGTCGACGCTGGACAAGAGAGAGAGTCGACGCTGGACAAGAGGAGCTGGAGTGCGAGCCGAGGATGACTACAGATGGATCAAATGATCAAGTATGATTGACGACAATAAGGTGATAAACAACTTATTTATCTCTTAATCGAACAATGAACTCAAAGACAATTAAAGACATTCTTGTTTTATTTAAAAGTAAGAGCCAATGTTTATTTTAAAGTAGAATTAAAATCATAGATGTTTTAGAAATACGATTAACGTAACAAGAGCTCAAATTAGTATTGAAATAAAACGAATACAAAGAATTTAAATGAAAACAATTAGTGTTTGATATAAATCAGTACTGAGAAACAAAAGATAAATTCAATAACTATTAATATTTTGAGTACATTACAATATATAAGAAAATATTTAAATATTGATATTTTGAAACACATTAATTGACTGAGTAGTCTGGAAATGAGATTTTTCTTTAATACAATAATTAGTAGAATAGAATATTTAGTCAGTAAGGATGTATATAACATAAGCCTTACGGCATAATAACAAATAATAACGAATGTTTCAAGTCGAAGTAAGTGCTAGGTGCACAATTTTATTAATATCAAATAAATTTGAAATACCGTTACAAGTTACATAGAGTTCTTATTGCAGATACACCTGAAACCCAATTTAAATGCTATATTGTTACATAATTTGTCAATCTTGAACGTGAGAACAGTCACGCCTATTTTATGTATATGTATTGTTGCATATTAATTATCGCTTCCAACGTGGAGCATCACAAATATAAATTATATTATATTTACAACATTATATCGTTGCATAATATGGCGTCCCAGATCATGGGGCTCCGCAAACACAAATAAATTTATATTTACAACGTTGTATTGTTGCAATACACTACACAAAGCTGCTCTATAAAATACATGAAACATGTTTAAAATTTTTTACATTCAAACATAATATAACATAATAAACATAGAACATTCAAAAATAACATTGTTATCATTACCTTGTAATAAACAATAAAATTCACATTTAAGTTGACCAAAATTTACACATTTTACAGTTTCAATTTGTTTTCAAATTCTATTAAAATCTTTTACTGGTTTTATTTATTATTACATTTGAACTCTGACTTACTCTCTAACATTTTCATTCTCAATTAGTTTGGGTGACTTAATTATTCATAATAATTTGATTTACTAACTTGGCATTTATATATAATCTTACCCCCCTTCTGACTCTAATACTCACTTAACAGCTTTACCTAGTCTGACACCACTCTCAAAATGTTTACCAATAATTGTCTAACTCCATTCATATCATTCTAACCTTATAACAAAATACTCTCTACCCTCTATGTATTAAGGACGTGTGTTCCCACCCTATGCTCATCCCCTTATTGGTTCCTGGACTTCCCCTAGGCAACCCCGCCAAACCACCTTTAAAACTATTCACCTCCCGCCACAACGCTTTTCGTTGAGGACTCCTTATCACACCACCCCCTTACAAAATTCCCCATCAACTAATCACTCTCCCATTACCTCCCTTTCATATTCTACATATACCCACTATCACTACTGTGTCACTATTAATTCCCAATTCTACATTACTTTTACTCCCAAGAATCTTATTCTGTTTAACACCCCTTTTTAATTTAACTTGGATTGATTAATTCAACTGCCTTCTTTATGCTTGTCACCCAAATTCTAACATTTACCACATTTTACACTACATTAATCATTGAAAATTCAAAACTATCTCAAATCCATCTCATCACTTACTTAAAACATTGCCAGTTTATTATTGAAACATTTAATTACATTGAAAATCTGCAAATCACTTAGAAGTGACATACTACATTTATAACACTAGTAATCAACTGATGTTCCTGGTCAGGTGAATGACCTTTCTATAGATACATTTCAACAATCATATAAAGTACATATTTTTATCATCCTTATCCCTAACATACTGTATACAATTAACACAAATACACAAAATTATATATTTATCATCCTACAAGGTTATCTGAAATCATTACAATGAAATCTGGTACTTAAAATCGTTTTGCTTTCATGCGTGAAATACATCACTAATCATTGAGTCATAGTTATAGCTACAGTTACTGAACAGCTATCTGGGTTGTCAACCCCCAACTCTCTCTATAGAGCCGTATTATAAGTTGACCGCCCACTGTTACTGAGGTCGTCACCCTCTCACTGAAGTTTCAGCTACCCTCCTACTTCATCAATTTCTTAAAGTCCCCCCTTATACCCAGTTACAATTAGGTACCCACCCGCCGGATAGACCGGATCGAGCGTTTGCCTTATGCACAGATGCGTTATCTGTGCCCCTGGCTTGTAACGGCCAGCTCCTTTTCCACACACACTATTGTCTCCTGAGGGTGGACTGTGGCGTCCATTTGCATCCCCAAGAACTGAAGTTTACATATATAAGGTATAGACGCTGCCTATACCGTTCTTGGTTCAGCGTTATATAAAATTCGGTATTACTGATGTCCGAGGACACCAGTAATCCTACTAAAATGATTCACACACCCTTAACACGGCACTATCGCCACCTTCGACGATAGCCACTGTTCCATAGTTATGTAGTTTCCCCTGTGTTACCCCCTGTCAATTTCTATGTTCACCAATTTAGTATCTACTTACATAATTCCACGGTCAGGGTCCGGTGAAACCGTGACCGCCCAAAATGTGGGGAAACTACCAAAAGACATATAAGGCTCACACTGACACCGTTACTACAATTCACGGATGGTCAACTCTTATATGTTATGTTATTTATTAATTAATTTTCATGTTTAACATCTCTTAGAGTCATCTACATTTTTAACTTTCAAACATCAAACATTTAACTTTCTTTAAATTACATTATAAAATTCATACTTACATTACATCACTCACATACTGTCATAGACACAAAATATAAACAACTGTTACCACCAAATCATGTACACAACTCCATTTATCTTCTGAAACATTTTAACAACCATGTTATTCCACAAACTAAATACATTTCACATATTTATTTATTTATTATCAAATTCCAATCTCCTAAAATCATTTAAATTCATCATCACAATCTCTTTATAAAACATTTTAAATCAATCAAAAATATTTAAACACCTCAAATTATTTTAATTCCATCAATTATTAAAAACACAACATATTTTAATTACTTTACTCTAAAACAATTACAATTCATTCATTACCTTCATAATTATTCTTGTTATTTATTTAGTCTGCCAAAATATTATTATTATTATTAAAACAATTTCTACTACATACACACCTTGTTTACATTAAATACATTTTACAACATAGACACAATTAATTTCACTATAAATTTATTTACAAATTCTTGTCATTATTTTTCAGTTTACCACACTTCATTTCATCATCCAGGCAGGTCATTACCATAAACTAAAATATTTAAAATGTTCATTCATTGAGTTTATATTTACCCTCCATCATCATGTATTAGTCTTACTTTTATATAATAATTATCATCCTTACTCACACTCGTTACACTATTATTATTATTGTAATGACCATTATCAACATAGTATTTAACACCATTATTACCTATTAATTCATAAAACCCGTCTACATTGGTAATTTCAGTTCTGTCTCCATCAGTACTTTTAGCTAACATAAGGTAAGTTATTTTATCATTATACTCCTCCACTATAGCAATTACATCATCAGGTAAGCGTTTATCATTTGCAACAGTATTATTAAAATAATCATCCATCTCTATTTCTCCAGGTAAGTCACCTCTCTCAACATTTAAACTCTGCACTAACATTTCATAACCTCTATTTATCTCAAAAATCTCTATCTCTCTCTTTCTCTCTCTCATAATATCTCTCATAACCCCCCTGAACTATCTCATTCCATGCAAAGGGCACAACAAACTTACTATATGTCTTGGCACTTCCAAGACCATCACAAAAATAAAGGGAACATTTGAAGGCACCTCATCTTCCATACAACTACCGGAGGAAACTCTGTCCTCATTAAACACCTGTGAAACCTCTGTTTCACCATAAACTTGGGGAAAACTTACCCTTTGCCCATCTAACCTCTCTACACACACTCTCATAACCTCATCAACACTTTCTCTGCTCACAACCTTACACTCTAACACCACGTTTTTAATTTCACCACTGTTATTACTCGTTAACCCATTGTTATAATTATCATTATTACTCACGGTTATCAATCATTTCTTCACTAATCACATTCCCACTACACTTACCGGTATTTCTTGTAACGTTATCTACATCATCTAGTATTCATTTTATAGCGGTCTGGAAACGTTCATCAATACGTTTACATAATGCACTACTAAAATCATCAAACTTTACACTTATACTCTGCTCAAACTTAATATTTTGTTCTTTAAGTTCTTTAAAATTAATATCATTTTTAATATTCTGTTGTTCACATTTTATTTTCTGTTCATGTATTTCGCTTTTCAACTCATCAAATTTGTTATTCTGTACATCAAAACTACTCTTGACTTCGCTAACCTCATTGCTCAATTTATCAAATTTATTATTCAGACTGCACAGTGTGCTACATAGATATTTCATCATATTATTTTCGGGTTGATTACTTTCCTTAATTAATTTTGGGGTCATCTGAATCCCCGAATCATCTGTACTATCTGTTTCATTAGTACCACTTATATTCATAGTTTTGTCGTCTTGACCTACATTCGGAGTTGAATGTACTTCAAAGCTACTCATAACAGCTGATTCATTAAAATTGGTAATCTCATTTATATCGTTCTCATTATTGCTACCTGCCATTTTTATATTATTAAATTTACAAATTTGATATATTTCAAATTACTAATTTACTTACATACAAAATATCTACCACTTAACTCAACATCATTTTGTTACTTATTTAACCTAACAGTGACGTACTATTTTGTATGCTACGTAATTTTTACATATTATAGTCCAACCCCTAAATCACTTATTTCAAGTAGACGTGGTCTACACAAATTAGGAATTTGTGTCGACTGTCCCTGTTCGGGCGCCATTGAGAATTTACATATTTATAACAATTACAATATTTAAATTTGTCCCTCGTTCGGAAGCCATTGAGAATTTACAAATTTATTACAAATTCATGTTGAATACATAAACAAAAATCTTACCTCGTACGGATCCAGAGTCTTCACGTGAACTCGCTATAAATAAGTGATTTTGGGTTGTGCAATTAATGAACTCAACTCTTGTTACATTTTGTCAATCAACTCAATTTTTATTTAACATTCTTTTGAATTTCTCTGTTTACTCCTCTTTACTCTAAAATTAAGCGCTTACTGTTCTTTCAATAATTATTTTAACTTGATAAATATTTTAAAAACTATTCTCAAAATTACTTACAGTCTAGGAAGACGCCCCAGTTTGCCCACTCACTCATTCATACCATTAAATTCCCCTTTTTAAATTATTTGAACCCCTTTTTTTTAAAATGAAATTATTAATATTGGTCGTGGATTACCCAACCGGCGTCGTTCCTCTCGTCGCCATGTGCCGCGTTATTTGTATATGTCCGAAAGTTTTTTTTTTCTTAATTCACATTTTAATTTAGATTAGTTCACTTCACTAACTTCATTCTGATATAACGGTTTATTTTGTAAGAACTGTTTGACACTTTTTACAGAAAAAAATTAATTTTGATGTGCACGCGTTCTTTGTGCTCCCGGCCGGGAAGCGTAGTTATTCCAACTGCCAGTTATTTTCACATTTTTGATAAAGTTTCGCCCTACCGGTGACACGCGCCACTACCCGCATCTGTTATGTTTTCTTGTTAATCGTCGACTCCCATGCGGAGAGTATCAACCAACTCCCACCACGTCGGGTTGCTGGTCAGGAAACCAATGCCTTCTTGTGTTAAATTGTTCATCACTGTACAGGGAACATGGGTTGTGAGTGCTCCCAAAGGGTTGATGATATTCCACTGCCACGGGTCACGAGACCCAAGTAGGCGGAGTTTATCACGGACTTCCGTCATCATCCCGACCACGTGGCGAACAAATTTTACATCTTAGCCATCTTGTTTGGCGTGGCTTCAATCTGCTTAGCGTCAGTTGCGTGCGTGCTGGTGTTGGCGCGTAACAAATTCTCGGAACTGTACTGCGTTGCCAAACATACATCGCATTCCACTGTTCTTTGTTCGAATAAAACCGTTCTAGGTATGGGACTTGCTGCGTTGGTCACATATATTTGAGTACATTTAATAAAATTTTAAAACAAAATATAAATCCCCTTTTTTGCCCCGTTACAATACCCCCCCCCCAATGAGAGATCTTCTGCCGAAACAGAAGAACTCTCATTGCTAAACCCCTAAGAGGATCGGTGAGGATTTGGTGCCAACAACCCCCATTAATTTCTACACACATCATGGGTAAACTACCCCCCTAGCTCGGCGACTATGGCTGCACCTGAACGAGATTACTGGACTTCTCTATCCGAGATCCCAACACCATAAAATCGGACAGATACTCACCATAGCACCCCTAACTTTCTAACATTCCACCCCAAAATCAAAACACTGGCATTATACCATACCAGATCCTCATCCGATGTTCCCCCTTCCATGCATACTGGGTTGCCTTTGGTAAGTACTGGGTGCGTACACATACTTATTATTACTGCATATAACATTTCTACACTACTTTGTTGCTTTCAAAATTATAAAAACATGTCATACTTGAACTTTAATTACTTCTCTTAGTATTTCATCGATTAGACATTACAATTTCAACTCAAAATAGTTAAGCAAATCCCCTTAAATCATTTAAATTCTGTTAATTCAAATAAATCAATCTAATTCCAATATCAAAATGTTATATTACCATTAATTTCATCAAAATACCAAAATCTTTTATATGAATCTACCATTCTTCTTCATTAACTACTCACAATCATAAAAACACAAATTGAACATCTTATTAAATCATAAACTCACTTATTCTAATATTTGTTTATAACACATAATATGACTGACATAAATCAATTAATATATTAACAATACATATAATCCACAAAATATTCTGAACTTCAAAACACCATCTATACGGCAGGCATAAAAAATAAATTAAATTAAAAATTTTTGTTTAGAAAAATTTTAATTTCCCAAAATTATTTCTTTTACCATTATCAAGAAAAATAAAATCATTTAATTTACTTAAGTAACACAACTGCGTGAATCTAACATCAGTCATCAGCTGATCTCTCTGGGTCAAGTGAATGACATTGACATATATACTGCGACAGTACAAATAAGTGATGTACTGAGCATTGAATATAAAAATTTAAATATACCTAATAAACTGTAAATAATTAATAATGTATTAGAAATAAGCATGTCAGGGATTGCAAGCTTGGCTCAGACAAAAATATGAACAGGTTTCGACCTGAATCGAAGTGCACACACACACAAATGTAACTGAAAGTGTGTACACCAGTATTTTGCTAGTGTGTGTGAACGCAGGTCTATGCAGGCGAGTTTACCACCCCAAGATGAATAATTGCATAATTACTGTTTTTCTGTAATTATTCATAAACTACAATTAAGAAGTAAAATCCAAAAACACAATAAAATGTAATAAAATTTACTAAATACTGTGTACGAAAACCACGCAAAAGTGACACACCGTACGAGTGTAATAGTGAAATAACTGTGTACAACTCGAAAGGGTTAAGTTGCAATGTCCAAAATTACAGTGAACATGTGTTGAAAAAATAGTTATAAGATAAGTATAAGAGTATACTTACAGGACTCTGCAATTCGCAGAAATATAAGAAATAGCGAAATTGACAAGGTGTGGGGGAACTGAACCCAGAAACAATTTCAGACATGTCGATTTTGTACCACTGCAGGTGTTAACCAAGACATGGGTATAAATAGGACACGCAAGCTACAGTGGTTCTCTTTCTTAAATCATCCACGGTGCAGCGGGAGCTTATGCCCGTCCGCACAGAATATTTAATTTTTGTAAATAGTTTCATCCTTTCAGTTACATACAGTTATGTAACTGGATTGTAAAACAAACCATATTTAAGTAGTAACAAAATTACATAAGAAGATCCACATAAGAAGATTAACTGACGTCCGAGACAGCACCAGGAGAAGTTCCAGAGAGCGATACGACGCTGGACAGAGAGAGAGTCGATGCGGGACAAGAGAGAGAGTCGACGCTGGACAAGAGGAGAAGAGAGAGAGAGAGAGAGAGAGAGAGAGTCGACGCTGGACAAGAGAGAGAGTCGACGCTGGACAAGAGGAGAAGAGAGACAGTCGATGCTGGACAAGAGGAGCTGGAGTGCGAGCCGAGGACGACTACAGATGGATCAAATGATCAAGTATGATTGACGACAATAAGGTGATAAACAACTTATTTATCTCTTAATCGAACAATGAACTCAAAGACAATTAAAGACATTCTTGTTTTATTTAAAAGTAAGAGCCAATGTTTATTTTAAAGTAGAATAAAAATCATAGATGTTTTAGAAATACGATTAACGTAACAAGAGCTCAAATTATTATTGAAATAAAACGAATACAAAGAATTTAAATGAAAACAATTAGTGTTTGATATAAATCAGTACTGAGAAACAAAAGATAAATTCAATAACTATTAATATTTTGAGTACATTACAATATATAAGAAAATATTTAAATATTGTGTTATAGTCTATAATAAATAAAAATTTTATTAATTACCAAATTATAATAATTTTTCCACCTACCTGCCAAGACTCTGTTACGGGCCAGGACCCAATCACAAGTACGTCAGATACAAACATGGTTTACAGGTTAAACAAATCACTGACACAACTCATTTTTGAAGAGAATTAAAATTAAAATTTTTATTTTTTAACTTTGGTAACATTAAAAGGATTCCTTCTCCAAAATTAAACTTTGAAATACATGCCTAATACTTTTCGGTGATCCACTCCCTGATCACAACAATATAATTATGAACTTATTCTAACATCTTATCTTATACTCATACAGACATACAGACAGAGCCCAGCCTGCATATTTTGAACACTCACTCAAACACACCCCTTAACATTTTATAATAAAACCCCCAGCCCTTACACTTAAACCGCCGGCAACGTGATTCGCACGCGCGCACTCATTTTCTGTTAAGTTTCTTGTTTTTACTGTCCGAAAGTATAAAATTATCTCCTCTACTTTTGCACCTCGACCGCGGTCACATAAATTCAAATGATAAATCCACTTTTTACTGTTAAAATGTAAAGTTTTGTAACGAGCCTGACTTAGCCCGTTCCGGCGCCAGAGCGATCAGTTGACCAACTGGGAAGCGTGCTTGGCAGAGCGGGAGGAACTGCGTATTCACGGCCAACAGATTTTCGTCGCCGTGCATAGCTAATTTGCTGTGGCATATTCACTCTATGCATGGAACATAGTCGTTATATCAGCCAAATGTGTAGACGATATTTGTCTCTGCTATACTGATGTCACTAGCAGTAGGCATGGCTTAACGACATTTCCTGTAGTTGGCTGGTTGGTGTTACAAACTTTTCGTTCATGCGCCTTTTTTTACAGCGCTGGTTGAGTTTTCTCGGCGTCACTACCGAGCCCCTGCTTGAGATGTTAAGTGTGTGCGCCGTCACACATATACAGAGTTCTGAGAAATTCGAGGGTGGTGCAAATTCCTTACCGACTTACACAACAGAAATTGCGCCTTGTCTTTGTTTCAACTGTTCTACTTGCCATGTGTTCTGTTGTAATGGAAATAACGTTTGCACAATAATTTTATAAAATCCCGCAAAAATGAAATAAATAAAAATGCAAATGCCCCATACTGTAAGAAATAAACTGACCCAATTTAGACACGTTACAATACCCCCTCAATGAGAATTCTGCTGTCCAAAACAGAAGAAATCTCACTGATAAACCCCTAAGAGGACCGGTGAGGAACTGGTGCCAACAACCCCCTCTTGTTCTTACTCTTCACGGGTACACAACCCCCCTGGCTTGGGGACTATGGACGCATCTGAATGAGATCACTGGACTTCTCCGTAAGAGATCCCAACACCGAAAAATCGAACAGACAAGTACCACAGCACACCTCACCTTCTAACATGCTACCCCCCAAAATCCTCAATCCCTGGCTTAGATTATGCCAGATCCTCCACCGATATGTCTCCCCTTTTATGCAAGCTGGGCTGCCTTTAGCAGATACTGGGCTCACACACACTTACATTACATATCATACATTAAAAAATTCTTTAAAATTCACTATTTCATCAAAAAAAAATTCAGAATTCAAAATAAAATATTGTATCAAAAAATTCTCTTCCTTATTTTCTGTTTTATTTAAAATGAGTTAATTTAAACATTTCTCCTAATTAAACATATCCTTAACCTAACATGTGAATACTTAGAGTCTAACAATAGAAATCAATACAATAAATCAATAGAGTTAAACATGGTTAATACATAAACAATCAAATAATCAATACTTAAAATATTCATTAACTGGCAGGCGAAAAATCAAGATTTTTTTTTTTTTTTTTGCAAAAATAATCTTCCAAAAAATTTTAAAATTCAAAAAAAATTTAAATTTATTAAAATGTTTCCTTTATATATAGAAATTATTTTCAAATTTGTTTAATTGATAAAATAAACAAATTAAATTGACTTCCTACTAAACAAGCTTAGTCTGCATATGACCTCATCAGCTGATTGAAACTAGGTCAAGTCCAAAAACCTTGACCTACATACGTTATGTAATATTTCTATCGGAAAATACATTTGACATCTGTAATATCCTAATTTGAAACACGAAACATAATAAAACAAAACATTTAAAATAACAAAATATTATTAATAATAATCAAATTGACATTTAAATTATTCAAAATAAACAATTCTTGATTTTACATTATTTTCAAATTCTATCAAAATTTTGTCACTGGTTTCAAAATAAAAATTTTTATATCTTTATTATAAATCTCTCTCTTTGCTTGATAATCTGATTCTACATTACTGTGGGTGATGTGCGTATTTATCTCATTGACTGTACTACTTGATCTGTATACATAGATAATCTTTATCCCTTGACTCTAACCACTAACAACTTTTACTAACATGACACCCATCTCTATCAAAACATCTACCAAAACACGCTCTAACCCCAACCTATCATTAAACTCAATTCGCCACCTTCTCTCTATATATAAAAAAAAATATTCTCTAACCCTTTGTACATAGGATACGTGTTCCCCCCCCCAAAACTCATTTCCCTTATCTGGCCCCTGGATTCTACCTAAGGCGGCCCCGTCCCACTAAATCGATCCCAATCCCGTCCCAACTTATCAATGTGTTGCGGACTCCCACATTACACTACCCCCTACTACAAAATTGCCATCCCCAAAATCTCAATCTCATTACCTTACTACAACTACAACAAAAGAACATCATTAATCATAAACATCAATATATCACTCAAAACTCCACATACATTCTCCACAACTACTGTGTCAACATCAATACTTCTCAAAATTCTATAACATTACATTACTTCAAAACAATATTTCGATCTTTACTACTTCAACTCTAACTTTGACTTTAACTTGGACAGATCTACTTGTCCCATAAAATATTCATCACCCACCAACTATCTCTTATTAGCTTTCACAAATTATTACTTTATTTCTCATTTTATCAAATTACTTTTCTCATTACTTCAAAACAATATCTTCAACACATGAAAACATTACATTGAACATTAATTACCTGGAACAATTATAAACCATTTTACCAGTGACATGTTATTGCTGATCAGCTGATCTTCCTAACACAATGAAAACACATCTCAAACTTGAACAAATTACATGAAATATATATATATATTTATTTATCATTACTTCTCACCTCATTGTTTCCCCTTTTTCTGATTCTGATCATTTATGTTGACCGCCTGCCAGATGGCTTAATTATCTACTTAGGTTAAAAATACACACATAATGAAAACACATATTTTTATCAATACCTATATCTAACGTACAACAATAAAATAATACATTTAAAATTATGGCATAAACACCTTATATTGAATGTCTGAGCAGCTAATTATTTAAACAGAGCACAAGCATTTTTTATTGGATCAAATTTGAATTAGCAAACTTTTTATGTTGTAAAATTTAAATTCGTGGCTCATCTGAGCCACCTCCCAGCCACACACACTATTGCAAATTATGGAGGACTGTATCGCCCTTTTCGCTTTCACAAAGACGGTATATTTTGGAGTAGTTTGACCTCTCCGTGTCTTTGTTTCGGCTGTTACATTTTAAAAGGTTCAGATATCAACATACCTTTGTTATATAGTTAAACACCCTTAAACGGGTCTACCACCTGGCTTTGCTGCCCCCATGCGGGCAGAGTGGTAGCTGCTGTTCCATAGTACCTGGATTTCCCCTAAAGTTCACCCCCCATTTAATTTCTAATATATACCAATTTCAAGTCAGCTATGGTCAAGGGACTTGGTATGACCATAGCTGGCCGCTAGCCAAATCCACGATTAGTGCTGGTAAGGCAGTAATCGCCCGAAAAGTTGGGGAAATCTAACTTGCATTTCACTGCCTGTTACACATCATTTTAGTATGTGCGACACGATCATCTATCAGTGTGTAAATTGAGTTTACACGAAAAAGGTGTGTCGCACATTTTCGCCATTTTGGCCTCCGATGGAGGTAACACTCTCTGTTACCCCCAACCCATTTCGCTATCTACGGGAGCACAGGCCACCCCCGCAATAGCAACTTAATAACTAACTAATTACAATTGAAAACTAAACTTTCTACAATTGCAGTTCCACACTCCATTGTTCTATCACTTGATTGAGCACCAATCTACCCCCCCAAAATCATCCCCACTTCTTGTATTGATAACAAGTTTTATTTTATTACACATCTCTTCAAAACGTTCCCATACTCACTGATACTAAAACTTGACAATTATATTTGGTCACTTAATTCTAAAATTTATTTAAATTTAAAATTATACACATCCAAAATCGTTTTGGTATTTTTTTTTTTTTTCTTTCAAAAATTCTATTTACATTGAAGGCTGACTAACATTCTTATGATAAGTGGTAGTAAGGCAGTAATCGCCCTGAAAAGTCGGGTTTCGCTGCAAAAAGGATTGGCACCCGGTAGATATACTACGTGAATTCACGTCCTCCCTCTGAACCACACTACTCCCCCTCTCCTACCATTTTTTCTAACCCGCCTTCTACCTTGCGCCAACCCCTCTTGCCACAAAATTCGTCTTTTCGGACTAAACAGAAAATACTGTCAATGGCTCCACTTGAATTTTGCCATTGACACTAAAAATATTTAAGCTTGTATGCACTGCCCTGTATTTAGGTGCAGCCTTCATTATGTACAACACTCTAAGGCAGTGCAGGCACGTGACAGGTACACCGAGACCGCTGCACCTGGAGTGTATTAAAAATTTAATTCGTGTCACGTACCTGTTGGGGTCTCCCTCCCCGTTCAAATGTGTAGTTAAATTTCTACTTTGTACCAATTTTGGTGGAGCCGGACCATCGTTGCTTTCACCGCCCGAAGGAAGATCTGCCAACCATGGCCCGCCTCCAAGTTCCGAATTCCACGGCCAGGACTGGTAAGATCGTGACCGCCCGAAAATGGGGGAGGATCCCTTCTGTAATCATACAACAACATTTAAAATCTTATTTATAAACATAATTAAAGGGTTGAGAGTACTCAACCCACTGAAGAAGAGAAACAACATCTTGAAACGTTTGGGAAGTGACAACAGTAAGTTCATAAGTGAAAGTATTATATATATTATAATTAAAGTGACCGATATAATTTTAAATTCGTCGCATTTTGAGTACCTACTATTTCCTGCGTCGCTGGGTTCCTCAGCACATACGCATTCTGCATTTTTATTTCTACAATTTCATATGGTCCTTCATACAACAAGAAAAACTTCTTTATTTCTCTATCTTGAGCACTGGACAAATCATGCCTTTTTACTAACACTAACTGACCTACCTCATACTTGGTCCATTTACCCTTGGCATCATGTTTCTGTTTCCTTCGTTCTCCTCTCGTAAGTAAGTTCTCGTTTGCCAATCTAATTTTCATGTTCCTGTCCAAAACTTGACCTTCGGGTGGGTATTCGTAAAGTTGTTCCAATATTCTGGGCGGCCTTGTTCCCCTGATCAACTCATGCGGCGTAAATCCCGTGGACTCATGGGTGGTACAATTCAGCCACTCCTCTACTTTTTTCACGTAGGATGGCCATTCTGTGTGTTTGGCATGACAGTACGCCCGAAATATCCTACCGATCTCTCTCATCACCCGTTCTGCTTTGTTCGACTGAGGATGATACACTGCCGTATGCTTGGGTATGATACCTTCCCATCCAAGCGTCTGCCGCCACTTGCCGCTGATAAACTGTGGACCGTGGTCAGATAATATAATTTTCGGTTTTCCAACATTAAGCATATAGTCTTTTACTATTTTCTCACTGAGTACTTTACTCGTCGCTCTCTTAATGCTATATAACTTTACAAATTTTGAAAAGGTGTCTAGAACTACAAATACATATAACACACCCCCTCTACCTCTGGGTAATGGTCCATATAAATCTACTGCAACTAAATCAAACGGTTTCTCTACTTTTATGTAATTCATCTCTCCTTCCACTTTATAATTCACTACTTTCGATTTCTGACATAAATCACACACTCTCAACACTTTTCTAACTCTCTTCTCCATATTTTTAAATATACATGATTCTTTCAAAACATTTGCACACTTTCTCGCCCCAAAATGACCATACCTTATATGACAATCCCAAACAATTTTATCTATTAACCCCTCGGGTATAACTAACCTCCAATCACGCTCCCCACTATCTACTTTTTTAAACAAAATACCTTGATATACTTGAAATCGCTCATTATATTCAGATCCCTCTACCTCTGTTTCTAAACTAACTATTACTTTACCCAGTTTACTATCAGATTTTTGCATATTTTTAATATCACTTAATTCTTCACCAAAAATTCTATCTTCTCTAGTTAATCTAAAAATTTCTATTTCTTTAAGATCCCTACCAGTTTTATTGTCTACAACATCTACTCTACAAAGTGTATCGGGCACCTTATTATCTGACCCCTTTATATACTCCCATGAAAAGTTATATTCTTGTAAGGCTAATACCCACCTGGTTAATCTGCTATGTGTCAGCTTACATGAATTAAGAAATGATAATGCCTTGTGGTCCGTCCGGATTATCGTGGTATTTCCTAGGATGTAGGTCCGGAATTTACCCACGGCAAACACAATACTTAGAAGTTCTTTTTCTGTCGTCGTATAAATTTTCTCAGCCGACAGCAGCGATCTACTGGCGAAGGCGATCGTCAGATGTTCCTTGTCGCAACCCTCCTGGTAGAGCTCCGCCCCTAGCGCTACATTGCTGGCGTCGGTCTGCAAATAAAAAGTCTTATTAAAATCGGGATGATTCATCATTATCATGTGACTAAACTTCCTCTTAATTTCGTTGAACGCATTACGTTCCGTATCGCCCCATCTCCACTGTTTATTTTTCTGCAGTACAGCACTCAGTTTGGATGTTGTGTGTGCGTAGTTCTCCTGAAATTTCCTGTAAAAATTGTATAGGCCTATAAAACTCTGTAATTGCTTAATGTTTTTAGGTTCGGGGAATCGCATTATGGCTTCCACTTTGTCAGGGTTAGCTAATATCCCCTCTTGTGTAATAATAAACCCTAAGAAATGTATTTCTGTCTGCAGAAACTTAGACTTGTCCCAATTCACTGTTAAACCCCCTTTATGTGGCTTATCTAATACGTATTCTATGTGTTCTAAATGTTCAGTGAATGTTCTAGACGCTATCAAGATATCATCGACATATACGGTTAAAAAATCAAAATCCTTAGGTTGTAATATATTATCTAAACATTTAATAAAACTGGCAACACTGGTGTTTAATCCAAAAGGTAAGCGTTTGAACTGGTAATTCTTACCATTAAAAAGAAAAGCTGTGTATTTTCTGCTCTCTGTTGCTAATGGCACCTGCCAGTATCCAGCTGTCAGGTCTAAGGACGTCATGTATTTGACTCCGCTAAACTTCTGTAAGATCTCATTTATGGGTTCCGGAGATTCCCTGTCAGGTATAATAATTTGATTAATTTTCCGAGCATCTAAACATAACCTTACCTTTCCATCCTTTTTTATCACTACGACCAAAGGGTTTGAATAGGGTGATATTGAGCGTTCAATTATGTCTCCCTGCATCATCCGGTCTAATTCCTCCTGTACAGCCCTCCTCTTCAAAAACGGCACCGGGTAGCTCCTCTGCATGTATGGTGCGTGGTCCCGAACTTTCAGCTCACAGATGTAGTCCTTCGCTTTCCCTGGTGATTCATCAAACACCTCTCTGAACCGCTCCACAACTGCCCACAGCTCCTCTCGCTGAGTATTTCCTACAACTGTATCTTCATTAAAAAATTTGTCGGCTCTATCTGCCCACACGCTCTCATTACTCTCATGCATTTCTCCCTCCTCATTCTCTAGGCTATCACTCTCTAGACATACATTTATTTTGGTCTCTATCTCTCCATCGCTTATCTGCTTATGTAACATTTTTATTCCCGTGACTTTACTTTCATTTACTACTTTTTTAAACTCTATTCTGACTGGTTTATTCCCCTTTTCAAATTTTACTATTTGTTTATTGAAATCTATTACTGCTCCGTTTCTTTCCAAAAAATCATTTCCCAATATACATCGAGACTCAACCCTTTAACTACTAGGAAAGTGTTTTCAAATTCAACTTCATTTATTAAAATATTTAATTGTACTTGTCTGGTTATTCTCTTACTTCTCACCCCAGTTACCCCCACTACTGTAACCCCCGCAACTGGTAATGATGGTATATTCTTATTTATCTCTTTTAATTCACCCATAACATTTTCAGAAATTACTGAGATCTCGCTACCGGTATCAATTAAAGTTTTATAATTCTTACCTTCAATGTTAATTGTCACCTCAGTCAATCCCGTTCTGCGTTCCATCACCTTGTTCTCCTCTTCTTCTAGCAATTCTTTTGCCATGTCTACCTTGATAACGTTGTTCGCATATTCGTTGGTTACTTGGACCCGGTACTCCGTTGACAATGGTTGGGCCCGCTTCTCCATTGTCTTCCTTAGTTTCCCGTGGATGGGCCTGCTACAGCTGGATGACTTCCTCCTCTTCCTCTATTATAATGTCCTCCTCCTCTGGGCGCTCCTCTATAAAATTCTCCTCCTCTGGGCTGTTGATTTCGTGGTGGGTTCGTTCTCTCGTTCCTGGCGCACTCCCTGTTTCGATGACATCTAAAACAATTTGTTCGATTAGCATAATTATCAGTTTCACAGTCTCTACACCTCCAACTCTCGCCCCTATTATCAAAATTTCCGCCCCGCGCTCCACGGTGAAAATTGTGTATTCCCCTTGGTTGATTATGATTCCCATTTATATGTGATGCTGGTGTGTTTATTCGCCTACTCGTATCCCGTTCTCTGATATTCTGAAATATGTCTAAGATTTTCTCTAATTCCGTTATTTCTACAATCTCTCGAGTCATTAATGTAATTTGTATTTCTCTCGGTAAGTGCTTGCTTATGTGACGGACGAATGACCCAAACGGTAACGGTGGCTCTAAATATTTTGCTTCATTATATAGTCGCATTACGTACATAGTTACGTTACCCCCTTGTGTCCCAAAATTACCTGGTCCCATAATTTTACTCCGTAATATCTCTTGTTCCTCCTCCGACCAATATTTCTCTCTAAAAGCCATCTCAAAACACTGATAATCTACCCAGTCTATTTTATGCACCTCCGCCCATACCGCTGAATTCCCTCTAAAACACTTCATGATTTTTAACAATTGTACCTCCCAGCTACTTCTACAGAACTGATTAAACTCTCTGACTCTATTTAAAAATTGCATAGGGTGTACCCCCCTGTTTTCACAATTAAATAACTCCAAATCGATATCGCTATTCATATCTTTAGCAATGACTATGTGTTCAGTAACTCTATTAAGTTTTTCGTTTATAGCTATATTCAATTCATCCTTAACATTAACTATACTCTGCTCAATTGACACAAATTTATTGTTATTTAAATATTCAAATTGTTTATTATTTTTATCTATAGTATTTACTGTATTTTGTATAGCTTGTATCTCTGTTTTGCAATTACTTTCTACCTCATTTCTAACATTTTTTACTATTGCTATTTGTGATTCTAATTCACTGCTACGGTTATCTATAACATGTATTGTGTTAGTTAAGCACTGCATCTCACTTTCAATACTCTCAACTTTATCACCTACTTTACTTACAAAGTTTTCTAATTTGTCATTTACTGTAACTATTTGCTGTCCCATCTCTTTCTGATTGGATTCTAACATATTTGTTTTGTTGTCTACCACACACACATACTCTCTCAACTCATCTGTTTCTCTTTTTGTTTCACTACGTATTTCATTCATTCGGTCATCAATGCTACACAGTGAATTAGTTAATACATCAAACTTAGCATCATTCATGTCAAAACGTTTATTTAATTAAGTATTCTGCATATCTAATTTCTCATTTACCTTATTTTTAAATTCTTGCATCTCGTTTTTCTGTTCATCTAACTTTACATCAAATTTATTGAAACTAGTACACAACATTGTATTTTTTTCTAAAAGCAATTGGATCATTTTCATCACATCTTGATCCTCAGATTTTTTAATCGGGACTGGTGTTGAATGCAGTACGTCATCCATAATTTTCAACTCAGTTCCGGTCAATTCTATATTTATTTGGCTCTCTGTTTCAATGTCAGTGAAGCTGACTTGTTCATTATGAATTGTACGCTCCCTACTCAAAATTGGGGTTATTTGAATCCCCGAATCTACAGTTACATTACTCTGATCTGTTACCTTTAATTCTGTTTTATTCTGACTCGCACTTGGAGTCGAATGTGTCTCCAAACTACTCATGTTTAAGTCGTCAAAATTTTCAACACTATTTTCATTTACTTTATTCTCATTATCTGACATTTTTTGTAATTGATATTCTAACTATTCATAATCTAATTAATTAATTTTTTGTGATGTATTCTCTATATTACTTTCGATATAGCTTTGCGTAAATAACGCCTTTTTTATTTTGCTACGCTACCCTATAACACATGTTTGTATCTTTATTGTAGATGTGGAATTTAATTAATTATAATTAATTATAATTCGTGCCTGTCACGGGCGCCATTGTTATAGTCTATAATAAATAAAAATTTTATTACTTACCAAATTATAATAATTTTTCCACCTACTTGCCAAGACTCTGTTACGGGCCAGGATCCAATCACAAGTACGTCAGATACAAACATGGTTTACAGGTTAAACAAATCACTGACACAACTCATTTTTGAAGAGAATTAAAATTAAAATTTTTATTTTTTAACTTTGGTAACATTAAAAGGATTCCTTCTCCAAAATTAAACTTTGAAATACATGCCTAATACTTTTCGGTGATCCACTCCCTCATCACAACAATATAATTATGAACTTATTCTAACATCTTACCTTATACTCATACAGACATACAGACAGAGCCCAGCCTGCATATTTTGAACACTCACTCAAACACACCCCTTAACATTTTATAATAAAACCCCCAGCCCTTACACTTAAACCGCCGGCAACGTGATTCGCGCGCGTGCACTCATTTTCTGTTAAGTTTCTTGTTTTTACTGTCCGAAAGTATAAAATTATCTCCTCTACTTTTGCAACTCGACCGCGGTCACATAAATTCAAATGATAAATCCACTTTTTACTGTTAAAATATAAAGTTTTGTAACGAGCCTGACTTAGCCCGTTCCGGCGCCGGAGTGATCAGTTGACCAACTGGGAAGCGTGCTTGGCGGAGCGGGAGGAACTGCGTATTCACGGCCAACAGATTTTCGTCGCCGTGCATAGCTAATTTGCTGTGGCATATTCACTCTATGCATGGAACATAGTCGTTATATCAGCCAAATGTGTAGACGATATTTGTCTCTGCTATACTGATGTCACTAGCAGTAGGCGTGGCTTAACGACATTTCCTGTAGTTGGCTGGTTGGTGTTACAAACTTTTTGTTCATGCGCCATTTTTTACAGCGCCGGTTGAGTTTTCTCGGTGTCACTACCGAGCCCCTGCTTGAGATGTTAAGTGTGTGCGCCATCACACATATACAGAGTTCTGAGAAATTCGAGGGTGGTGCAAATTCCTTGCCGACTTACACAATAGAAATTGCGCCTTGTCTTTGTTTCAACTGTTCTACTTGCCATGTGTTCTGTTGTAATGGAAATAATGTTTGCACAATAATTTTATAAAATCCCGCAAAAATGAAATAAATAAAAATGCAAATGCCCCATACTGTAAGAAATAAACTGACCCAATTTAGACACGTTACAATTGATATTTTGAAACACATTAATTGACTGAGTAGTCTGGAAATGAGATTTTTCTTTAATACAATAATTAGTAGAATAGAAAATTTAGTCAGTAAGGATGTATATAACATAAGCCTTAAGGCATAATAACAAATAATAACGAATGTTTCAAGTCGAAGTAAGTGCTAGGTGCACAATTTTATTAATATCAAATAAATTTGAAATACCGTTACAAGTTACATAGAGTTCTTATTGCAGATACACCTGAAACCCAATTTAAATGCTATATTGTTACATAATTTGTCAATCTTGAACATGAGAACAGTCACGCCTATTTTATGTATATGTATTGTTGCATATTAATTATCGCTTCCAACGTGGAGCATCACAAATATAAATTATATTATATTTACAACATTATATCGTTGCATAATATGGCGTCCCAGATCGTGGGGCTCCGCAAACACAAATAAATTTATATTTGCAACGTTGTATTGTTGCATATAATGTCGCCCTGGACGTGGGGCACGACATGCCTAAATTTATGTACAAAAATTTGTTACATAAATTGTAGCCCATGAACGTATGGCCCGATCCCCATCATTTAACTATTAAAATTTTTTATGTAGCTAAATGGTTGCTCTAAAATATAGAGAGTGTGTTAAATGAAAAATGTATAATATGTAATTATTATTTATATTAAACAGTAACTGAATGTAATGTTAATTGTTGTGTAATCACACAGCTGGCGCCCACGAATAATATTATTTGTCTATGTAACAGGTGTAACTGTAATGAGTAGTAATAATAACTCTTAATAAAAATAAAGAAATAAATAAATAAGTAGGGAATGGTTATCAATAATAATTGTTAAAGAATTACTACTAAATAAATATTTTAATAATTATTCAACATGGCAGAACCAGGAGGGTTGAATTTAGAAGCATTTAAAAATTCGATACTAGCCATGATGGACGAATTAGTCATAAAACAAGCCGAAAAAATTTAAAGAAGAGTTGAAAGAGGAGAATGTCAAACAAATAAGAAAAATAGATGAAATAAATACAAAACAAACAGAAAGTTTAGAAAATAAATTAGAGCTGCAGTCCGAAAATTTTAGACAGGACACCATAAAAATCACAGAAAGTCTGGTAGAGTTAAAAATTGATAATCTTGAAATAAAACAAAGTATAATAGACAGTACTGCACAGTTAACAAAAAAAATTGTTAATACAAATTTACGTATTGACACGATCGCAGAAAATGTCTGTGGAATAATTAATAAACAAACGGAGCTAATATGTGAAAAGATAATATATGAAGAATTCATAGTAGTTGAAAATACGTGTGTAATTACTAACGATAATTATAAAGTAATTAACATTAAGGAAGAGAAGCAAATTAAGGTTAATAAAACGTACCTTATTAATAGCGATATCCCTATTGTGAGTCGCACACACACTAGTAAGTCACATAAGGTGAAACACTTAAGGCACTACACTTACGGAGACAAATATCACTGTAGGTATAACAAGAAACGTAATAAGTTGTCTAGATGAAACACTACACAAAATTGTGGTAAATATGATGTTAGATATACGCACGATAATTATAATAACGATAATTATAACTGTAAGTATGAAAACTACAGAGGTTATCATAAACGACGTATGAAAAAACCGTCGACAGCTGTTTATATGGGCCTCAAGCAGACTGAACATACGCAATGCATTCATGGTGAGAGAATTATGGAATGCGACCGTTACGAGAGAAAGAGAGGCAAAATGAAAACGTTGCACTATAAACAGGTGACTTATACGATCAAAACAAACGTTCACAAGGTAAGTACGCACACAAACGTCGCAGCAATGCAACGGAAAGGTAACGAGGCAATAATACAATGGAACGCGGACGTTGTTTACACGAGGGTGAACACAATGAATTTCCTGTGTACAACAACCAATTGTTATAATGAGGGGTGTCAGTTCAAACGACACACCGAACCGAACTCAATACCCGAAAATAAATAATTAATTTTAAATGAGAAAAATAATATTACTATTAATTATTAATAATAATATAAGAGAGTATAATTAAGAAATGTTATAAGGAATATTATTTGAAAGTGTTAATTAAGAAATGTATTATTGATGGTAAGGAATGCTATTGTAGAGAAATATTTAAGAAGAAATGGTAAGGAATGTTATTATTGATATGTTATAAATATGAAGAAATGATTAAGATGAGCAATAACTGCCATAATTGTTAGAACGACTGATCAAGCGAACACTTATTGAAGATACAAGGACACAGAAGAAAGCGAGAGTGAAAAGTCATAAGGGCAGAGACTACTTAGGATTCAGGACTTCGAGAAAAATATCGTTGTTTTCCAAGACAGTTCCTCTGTAACCGATCAAGCGACACACTACAAGCTAAAAGAGTATTCTGTTACGGAAGTGTATTTCAAGAAAGTAGTAGCGATCAGAAAGGTAATGTTAAAGAAATGTAATAAAAGGTAATGAATGTTAATGTAGTGTATAAGTAATGTATTAGATAAAGTAATGTCATGTTAAGAAAAGAGCTAAGGAAGATTAGAAGCGAAGGTAAGAATGTATGAGTAAGATAATGTAAAATTAAGGGCCGAATTTACACACATATGTAGGAATGCAGAGTATACAGAAGGAGAACAAGGGAGAGCTAATTGCAGTGGATTTTCTGGGACCATTACCACGATCAAGTCGAGGTGTGAAGCACATATTGGTATGTATCGATGTGTTTTCCAAGGCAGTCCGACTGTACCCAATTATGCGACCCACAACCAAAGTTGTTCTAAAGATACTACTGCAGAAATATATTCCGTTATATGGAAAAATGAAGAAGGTACTCAGTGATCAAGGTGTACAATTCCAAAGTGAAAAATGGGAGAGGACGTTAAGGGAAAATGGAATACAACCTGTACTCACATCCATAAGACATCCTCAAGGAAACCTTGCTGAGAGAGTTAACAAAGAATTAGGTAAATATTTACGAATATATTGCCATGATCAACACAATAAATGGGCAGAATATCTACCATTTCTTGAAAAAGCCATTAACGAAAATTATAGTGAAGCAACAGGATACACTCCAATGGAATTAGAAGAAGATAAGAAGCCAAACAGATTTTGGACTAAGTATATAAACAAACCTAATAACCAGAATGTACCTGTACCAATAAGTGTGAAAATTGAATACGCAAAGGAACGGATAAGAGAAAGAGGTAACAAGAGATTAGAAAGATTTAATCTAACTCACAAGCTACAACAATTCAACGTGGGAGAAAGTGTACTACTCAAAGCTAATCCAGTGGGAAAACGGAGTGATAATACGGCGAAGAAATTCTTCAGACTTTATAATGGACCGTATACGTTAAGACAGCGAGTAGGACAACACACTTTCATTGTATATGATGAGATACAGAAGAAAGAAATTGGTAAATT
This sequence comes from Magicicada septendecula, assembly GCA_034769895.1. Classification (NCBI taxonomy): domain Eukaryota; kingdom Metazoa; phylum Arthropoda; class Insecta; order Hemiptera; family Cicadidae; genus Magicicada; species Magicicada septendecula. The sequence goes on from CM068375.1 coordinate 265,040,056, forward strand.
CCACGCAACGTCATTTAGGAAGTTCTACACATGAAAACAACGAGGTCAATGAAACCAGTCAGATCAGCTGTTTGTTGAAGCCACCCTACTACAAGGTCACGAGCAGTGAGCGTATAAGGAGGGGAGGTAAGACATTTGTATACACTCCAATTAAGGGTGAAATGATGAATATTATTCTTTATTATTTGTTACATTTTTTTTTCAAGTGCAATAATAATAAAAAAATTTTAATAAATAAATTTATTAAATTTTTTTTTTGTTACCAAGCAGAGGGATAATGCGACAGTACAAATAAGTGATGTACTGAGCATTGAATATAAAAATTTAAATATACCTAATAAACTGTAAATAATTAATAATGAATTAGAAATAAGCATGTCAGGATTGCAAGCTTGGCTCAGACAAAAATATGAACAGGTGTTTCGACCTGAGGCGACGTGCACGCACACACAAATATAACTGAAAGTGTGTACACCAGTATTTTGCTAGTGTGTGTGAACGCAGGTCTATGCAGGCGAGTTTACCATCCCAAGATGAATAATTGCATAATTACTGTTTTTCCGTAATTATTCATAAACTATAATTAAGAAGTAAAATCCAAAAACACAATAAAATGTAATAAAATTTACTAAATACTGTGTACGAAAACCACGCGAAAGTGACACACCGTACGAGTGTAATAGTGAAATAACTGTGTACAAATCGAAAGGGTTAAGTTTCAATGTCCAAAATTACAGCGAACATGTGTTGAAAAAATAGTTATAAGACAAGTATAAGAGTATTGTGTCCCACTCCAATGTAGTGAGAAAACAATGAGGAGAGCACTCCTGCTCCAGCACAACACACTTTATCCAGCAAGGATCCATCAGTGTATACAAGCAGCCAGGTCTCCTTTTAGTGGACTCTAAGTCTGCCATCCAGGCAACATTCTCTAATACAGGAGCAGCATCCAGGAGCATACTGGAAGCAAGACGACTCACCAGGCAACTTACAGCACTTAACAAGGAGATAGTTATTCAGTGGATCCCATCTCACATAGGCATCTCAGGAAATGAGACAGCGGACACCTTGGCAAAGCGAGGGACAATGCTCTACCACCGAGAAAGTACCCATGACTTCAGCACCCTAAAAAGACTAATGACAAGGAAAACAAACTCTCGCTTCCTGGAAGAAACAAGAAACATATCAAAAAGAAAAACATGGTCAGGGATTGAACAGTTATGGAATAACAACTGTAGAAAACCCAGGAAGGAAGCAGTCGCCAACTTTAGACTGGAAACTGGCCATGACTGTCTCTCAGCGCATCTCTACAAATTAAAAATTTCCACCACAGAAGAATGTGTATTGTGCAGGAGAGAATACTCAAAAATGAACAAAAATCATCTATTGGAGTGTGTGAAGCTGAACCGGGAAATGCAAGAATTCAGAAATTACAGTGGTCTTTATTGGGAAGCTCGGTACCAAATGGGTTAAATGTACCAAGGGGGAGCCATTGGAAAACAACAACAAACAACAGTATAAGAGTATACTTACAGGACTCTGCAATTCGAAGAAATATAAGAAATAGCGAAATTGACAAGGATTGGGGGAACTGAACCCAGAAACAATTTCAGACATGTCGATTTCGTACCACTGCAGGTGTTAACCAAGACATGGGTATAAATAGGACACGCAAGCTACAGTGGTTCTCTTTCTTAAATCATCCACGGTACAGTGGGAGCTTATGCCCGTCCGCACAGAATATTTAAATTTTTGTAAATAGTTTCATCCTTCCAGTTACATACAGTTATGTAACTGGATTGTAAAACAAACCATATTTAAGTAGTAACAAATTACATAAGAAGATCCACATAAGAAGATTAACTGACATCCGAGGCAGCACGAGGAGAAGTTCCAGAGAGCGATACGACGCTGGACAGAGAGAGAGTCGACGCTGGACAAGAGAGAGAGTCGACGCTGGACAAGAGGAGAAGAGAGAGAGTCGACGCTGGACAAGAGGAGAAGAGAGAGAGTCGACGCTGGACAAGAGAGAGAGTCGACGCTGGACAAGAGGAGAAGAGAGACAGTCGACGCTGGAGAAGAGAGAGAGTCGACGCTGGACAAGAGGAGAGAGGCGACGCTGGACAAGAGGAGCTGGAGTGCGAGACGAGGACGACTACAGATGGATCAAATGATCAAGTATGATTGACGACAATAAGGTGATAAACAACTTATTTATCTCTTAATCGAACAATGAACTCAAAGACAATTAAAGACATTCTTGTTTTATTTAAAAGTAAGAGCCAATGTTTATTTTAAAGTAGAATTAAAATCATAGATGTTTTAGAAATACGATTAACGTAACAAGAGCTCAAATTAGTATCGAAATAAAACGAATACAAAGAATTTAAATGAAAACAATTAGTGTTTGATATAAATCAGTACTGAGAAACAAAAGATAAATTCAATAACTATTAATATTTTGAGTACATTACAATATATAAGAAAATATTTAAATATTGATATTTTGAAACACATTAATTGACTGAGTAGTCTGGAAATGAGATTTTTCTTTAATGCAATAATTAGTAGAATAGAATATTTAGTCAGTAAGGATGTATATAACATAAGCCTTACGGCATAATAACAAATAATAACGAATGTTTCAAGTCGAAGTAAGTGCTAGGTGCACAATTTTATTAATATCAAATAAATTTGAAATACCGTTAAGAGTTACATAGAGTTCTTATTGCAGATACACCTGAAACCCAATTTAAATGCTATATTGTTACATAATTTGTCAATCTTGAACGTGAGAACAGTCACGCCTATTTTATGTATATGTATTGTTGCATATTAATTATCGCTTCCAACGTGGAGCATCACAAATATAAATTATATTATATTTACAACATTATATCGTTGCATAATATGGCGTCCCAGATCGTGGGGCTCCGCAAACACAAATAAATTTATATTTGCAACGTTGTATTGTTGCAATACACTACACAAAGCCGCTCTATAAAATACATGAACATGTTTAAAATTTTTTACATTCAAACATAATATAACATAATAAACATAGAACATTCAAAAATAACATTGTTATCATTACCTTGTAATAAACAATAAAATTCACATTTAAGTTGACCAAAATTTACACATTTTACAGTTTCAATTTGTTTTCAAATTCTATTAAAATCTTTTACTGGTTTTATTTATTATTACATTTGAACTCTGACTTACTCTCTAACATTTTCATTCTCAATTAGTTTGGGTGACTTAATTATTCATAATAATTTGATTTACTAACTTGGCATTTATATATAATCTTACCCCCCTTCTGGCTCTAATACTCACTTAACAGCTTTATCTAGTCTGACACCACTCTCAAAATGTTTACCAATAATTGTCTAACTCCATTCATATCATTTTAACCTTATAACAAAATACTCTCTACTCTCTATGTATTAAGGACGTGTGTTCCCACCCTATGCTCATCCCCTTATTGGTTCCTGGACTTCCCCTTGGCAACCCCGCCAAACCACCTTTAAAACTATTCACCTCCCGCCACAATGCTTTTCGTTGAGGACTCCTTATCACACCACCCCCCTTACAAAATTCCCCATCAACTAATCACTCTCCCATTACCTCCCTTTCATATTCTACATATACCCACTATCACTACTGTGTCAATATTAATTCCCAATTCTACATTACTTTTACTCCCAAGAATCTTATTCTGTTTAACACCCCTTTTTAATTTAACTTGGATTGATTAATTCAACTGCCTTCTTTATGCTTGTCACCTAAATTCTAACATTTACCACATTTTACACTACATTAATCATTGAAAATTCAAAACTATCTCAAATCCATCTCATCACTTACTTAAAACATTACCAGTTTATTATAGAAACATTTAATTACATTGAAAATCTGCAAATCACTTAGAAGTGACATACTACATTTATAACACTAGTAATCAGCTGATGTTCCTGGTCAGGTGAATGACCTTTCTATAGATACATTTCAACAATCATATAAAGTACATATTTTTATCATCCTTATCCCTAACATACTGTATACAATTAACACAAATACACAAAATTATATATTTATCATCCTACAAGGTTATCTGAAATCATTACAATTAAATCTGGTACTTAAAATCGTTTTGCTCTCATGCGTGAAATACATCACTAATCATTGAGTCATAGTTATAACTACAGTTACTGAACAGCTATCTGGGTTGTCAACCCACAACTCTCTCTATAGAGCCATATTATAAGTTGACCGCCCGCTGTTTACAGAGGTCGTCACCCTCTCACTGAAGTTTCAGCTACCCTCCTACTTCATCAATTTCTTAAAGTCCCCCCTTATACCCAGTTACAATTAGGTACCCACCCGCCGGATAGACCGGATCGAGCGTTTGCCTTATGCACAGATGCGTTATCTGTGCCCCTGGCTTGTAACGGCCAGCTCCTTTTCCACACACGCTATTGTTTCCTGAGGGTGGACTGTGGCGTCCATTTTCATCCCCAAGAACTGAAGTTTACATATATAAGGTATAGACGCTGCCTATACCGTTCTTGGTTCAGCGTTATATAAAATTCGGTATTACTGATGTCCGAGGACACCAGTAATCCTACTAAAATGATTCACACACCCTTAACACGGCACTATCGCCACCTTCGATGATAGCCGCTGTTCCATAGTTATGTAGTTTCCCCTGTGTTACCCCCTGTCAATTTCTATGTTCACCAATTTAGTATCTACTTACATAATTCCACGGTCAGGGTCCGGTGAAACCGTGACCGCCCGAAATGTGGGGAAACTACCAAAAGACATATAAGGCCCACACTGACACCGTTACTACAATTCACGGATGGTCAACTCTTATATGTTTGGTTATTTATTAATTAATTTTCATGTTTAACATCTCTTAGATTCATCTACATTTTTAACTTTCAAACATCAAACATTTAACTTTCTTTAAATTACATTATAAAATTCATACTTACATTACATCACTCACATACTGTCATAGACACAAAATATAAACAACTGTTACCACCAAATCATGTACACAACTCCATTTATCTTCTGAAACATTTTAACAACCACGTTATTCCACAAACTAAATACATTTCACATTTATTTATTTATTATCAAATTCCAATCTCCTAAAATCATTTAAATTCATCATCACAATCTCTTTATAAAACATTTTAAATCAATCAAAAATATTTAAACACCTCAAATTATTTTAATTCCATCAATTATTAAAAACACAACATATTTTAAATACTTTACTCTAAAACAATTACAATTCATTCATTACCTTCATAATTATTCTTGTTATTTATTTAGTCTGCCAAAATATTATTATTATTATTAAAACAATTTCTACTACCTTGTTTACATTAAATACATTTTACAACATAGACACAATTAATTTCACTATAAATTTATTTACAAATTCTTGTGATTATTTTTCAGTTTACCACACTTCATTTCATCATCCAGCCAGGTCATTACCATAAACTAAAATATTTAAAATGTTCATTCATTGAGTTTATATTTACCCTCCATCATCATGTATTAGTCTTACTTTTATATAATAATTATCATCCTTACTCACACTCGTTACACTATTATTATTATTGTAATGACCATTATCAACATAGTATTTAACACCATTATTACCTATTAATTCATAAAACCCGTCTACATTGGTAATTTCAGTTCTGTCTCCATCAGTACTTTTAGCTAACATAAGGTAAGTTATTTTATCATTATACTCCTCCACTATAGCAATTACATCATCAGGTAAGCGTTTATCATTTGCAACAGTATTATTAAAATAATCATCCATCTCTATTTCTCCAGGTAAGTCACCTCTCTCAACATTTAAACTCTGCACTAACATTTCATAACCTCTATTTATCTCAAAAATCTCTATCTCTCTCTTTCTCTCTCTCATAATATCTCTCATAACCCCCCTAAACTATCTCATTCCATGCAAAGGGCACAACAAACTTACTATATGTCTTGGCACTTCCAAGACCATCACAAAAAATAAAGGGACCATTTGAAGACACCTCGTCTTCCATACAACTACCGGAGGAAACTGTCCTCATTAAACACCTGTGAAACCTCTGTTTCATCATAAACTTGGGGAAAACTTGCCCTTTGCCCATCTAACCTCTCTACACACACTCTCATAACCTCATCAACACTTTCTCTGCTCACAACCTTACACTCTAACACCACGTTTTTAATTTCACCACTGTTATTACTCGTTAACCCATTGTTATAATTATCATTATTACTCACCTTGTTATAAATCATTTCTTCACTAATCACATTCCCACTACACTTACCGGTATTTCTTGTAACGTTATCTACATCATCTAGTATTCGTTTTATAGCGGTCTGGAAACGTTCATCAATACGTTTACATAATGCATTACTTAAATCATCAAACTTTACACTTATACTCTGCTCAAACTTAATATTTTGTTCTTTAAGTTCTTTAAAATTAATATCATTTTTAATATTCTGTTGTTCACATTTTATTTTCTGTTCATGTATTTCGCTTTTCAACTCATCAAATTTGTTATTCTGTACATCAAAACTACTCTTGATTTCGCTAACCTCATTGCTCAATTTATCAAATTTATTATTCAGACTGCACAGCGTGCTACATAGATATTTCATCATATTATTTTCAGGTTGATTACTTTCCTTAATTAATTTTGGGGTCATCTGAATCCCCGAATCATCTGTACTATCTGTTTCATTAGTACCACTTATATTCATAGTTTTGTCGTCTTGACCTACATTCGGAGTTGAATGTACTTCAAAGCTACTCATAACAGCTGATTCATTAAAATTGGTAATCTCATTTATATCGTTCTCATTATTGCTACCTGCCATTTTTATATTATTAAATTTACAAATTTGATATATTTCAAATTACAAATTTACTTACATACAAAATATCTACCACTTAACTCAACATCATTTCGTTACTTATTTAACCTAACAGTGACGTACTATTTTGTATGCTACGTAATTTTTACGTATTATAGTCCAACCCCTAAATCACTTATTTCGAGTAGACGTGGTCTACACAAATTAGGAATTTGTGTCGACTGTCCCTGTTCGGGCGCCATTGAGAATTTACATATTTATAACAATTACAATATTTAAATTTGTCCCTCGTTTGGAAGCCATTGAGAATTTACAAATTTATTACAAATTCATGTTGAATACATAAACAAAAATCTTACCTCGTACGGATCCAGAGTCTTCACGTGAACTCGCTATAAATAAGTGATTTTGGGTTGTGCAATTAATGAACTCAACTCTTGTTACATTTTGTCAATCAACTCAATTTTTATTTAACATTCTTTTGAATTTCTCTGTTTACTCCTCTTTACTCTAAAATTAAGCGCTTACTGTTCTTTCAATAATTATTTTAACTTGATAAATATTTTAAAAACTATTCTCAAAATTACTTACAGTCTAGGAAGACGACCCAGTTTGCCCATTCACTCATTCATACCGTTAAATTCCCCTTTCTAATTTATTTGAACCCCTTTTTTTTTAAAATGAAATTATTAATATTGGTCGTGGATTACCCAACCGGCGTCGTTCCTCTCGTCACCATGTGCCGCGTTATTTGTATATGTCCGAAAGTTTTTTTTTTCTTCAATTCACCACATTTTAATTTAGATTAGTTCACTTCACTAACTTTATTCTGATATAACAGTTTATTTTGTAAGAACTGTTTGACACTTTTTACAGAAAAAAATTAATTTTGATGTGCATGCGTTCTTTGTGCTCCCGGCCGAGAAGCGTAGTTATTCTAACTGCCAGTTATTTTCACATTTTTGATAAAGTTTTGCCCGACCGGTGACACGCACCACTACCCGCGTCCATTATGTTTTGTTGTTAATCGTCGACTCCCATGCGGAGAGTATCAACCAACTCCCACCACGTTGGGTTGCTGGTCAGGAAACCAATGCCTTCTTGTGTTAAATTGTTCTTCACTGTACAGGGAACATGGGTTGTGAGTGCTCCCAAAGGGTTGATGATATTCCACTGCCACGGGTCACGAGACCCAAGTAGGCGGAGTTATCACGGACTTCCGTCATCATCCCGACCACGGTGCGAACAAATTTTACATCTTAGCCATCTTGTTTGGCGTGGCTTCAATCTGCTTAGCGTCAGTTGCGCGCGTGCTGGTGTTGGCACGTAACAAATTCTCGGAACTGTACTGCGTTGCCAAACATACATCGCATTCCACTGTTCTTTGTTCGAATAAAACCGTTCTATGTATGGGACTTGCTGCGTTGGTCACATATATATTTGAGTACATTTAATAAAATTTTAAAACAAAATAGAAATCCCCTTTTTCGCCCCGTTACATGGTACCGGTATGTACCTAGTACCGCTACAGGCCGTTCCCCAAAAGTTGTACATTCATTGGTTAAAATGGGTTGCCTAATCTGCCCCGTTACAACCATTGTAAGAATTATCTTGACAACACTCAGAATATTTAATAGTGACAAAATATTATCTTCATTGTTTCAGAGATTCATTTTTTTTTTATAAAACATGACAGAATTTGTTCTACAAAACAAATATGCTGGTTTCGATTTCTATTTATAAAAATAGACTGTGCAGCCTTAACACAGTAAAGTTTTGTGGAGAATGTAAATAGCAGGAAACATTATTTCTGAAATTACATGTTATACAAAAGATCTGAATGAATTAATAATACTAATCATGATTACAATTAACAGAATACAGCAAACTTTAAAAAAAAGGGCGATAAAAAGATATATACTGTTAATAAACAGACTTCACATACAGGAACTAACCTTGTTCAAGCTCTCTTGGCAGCACCTCAAAACAAGTTATGTACAAGAACGTTCCACATGCAATGCCCTGGAGTATACCACTCAGAATTGTAACCTTCAGACTGTTGCTTATTTCACAGTCAATATACAATCCGACCAACACACCCATTGGGCTAGTTATAGAAAACACAAAGTCTAATATAACTACTGCAATCAATGCCAGCTCACTCTGTAGTAAATTTAAACCCATGCTGAATGCTATCACTACCTAAACAAAAACAGATACACTATATAGTTACACAAACTATGTTATTCTAAAATGACTACAATATAATAAATATTGATGTTAATTCCTTTATCTTAGAGGAACTTAAATTTTTTAAGTTATGTATGCTACATGATATGAGCTATATAAAGCTATATGAGCTACATACTTGAAAGTTTTTTTATTGTCTTAATCTTGAATATAAAAGACCTACAATGACTTAGGCTACTCAGATAATGGGAGATGTAGCAAACCTTTCGTATTTTACTAATGGCAGTCACCATATACACTGTCTGTCACAATTTCACAGTTTGGTTTGTCAACTAGACCTCCTGCAGAGGATTTACATCCATTGTCTTTCCCTGTAGGTATGAATATGAGGTTACATTATATGAAAGTCAATTGAAAAAAGGTAGGTTCTTGTAAAATAGTAAACATCATTGAAACATGAACTAGATTAAGTTTTCTCCAGTCAATATTACATCAACTGGATTTTACATTTTTGGGAGAAAATTATATTATGGAGGATACAATGAATATGTAGGTAGAGGGAAAAGTGACATACCATGCAAAACAATTTCAGTACTTTAAATTATAATACTTCAATGGAATCAGAACAATGTCATTTATATCAGACCAATTCTGTATTTTGGAAAATCATGTTAAAAGGGCATTTGATATTTACAACACACGGATAAACACGGGTGAAACAGTACAACATTATAGAATACAAACCTCACCCATCACAGTGCACCCTGTTACCACAGAGAAGGCTCTAAGAACCAAAGCACTGCTGGTGGAAGTGTTCCTCTTCTATACACTGTCTTCTAGGATAGTTTATGTCTTCTGGTACAAAAACTATCTTCTTGATCTTTCAGTGGGATACTTTGTACAAAGGCAATCGAAAACACTGCACTTTAGATACAACAGGTTTCCCTAACTGCATGACGTTCTGTGCCAAATGATTTACCTAAATAGAGGAGAAGAAAGCTGAAGAAAATGAAGGGTTGAAAATGTTTTATGTTTACATTTATTAGTAAGTACACAGATTCTTATAGGATACAGCACATTTTATTTTGAATTATTATAAAACCACATCTACTAAATGTTATAACTACTACAACTAGTACTAGCAGCTAGCAAACAAACGTCTTCTGCTACTGATGATGCTCCACTATATGACAGTTAAAACATTAGGCAATTTTGAATGTACAGTATGTTATATGTTCTCCTTATAATTTTGTTTTCAGAAGTTTCCACTGAAAGCGCAACATTCTTATATGAGATATGATCTTATGTTCCTTAGACGTTCTGTATTTCTTATTCTTCTCTACCACTGAACAAGTTTCAATTTATATGTACATACTACCAATGCCAAGCAGTTTATAATTTAGTGTGTTGTTCTAACACTTTCACATTGGCATACATTCATAAGTTGTATGTCCCAAGGCATTGTACAATTTTTGTGTTTTCAGGTTTGTTGTGTGGACGATGGAGTGGTTTCTGGGCACAGAGTATTTTTGATTAAGAAATGTTTTAACTTTCTTCTATCATTTAATGAACCGGATGTACATACATTGTGGCAACAGCGATTCATTATGTCTGCTCTCCGGTACCAGTGACACGGCGCGTGACACCTGAAGAATACGAGGCGAGCCAATCCGGGATCAGCAGCCGCCGAGACGTGACCAACTACATGTTCGGAGCGAGCCAATCAGCAATCCTGGTTAGTACATAAAACTCGGGCTGGCAGAAAATTTTGGGCACTCTTAATCGCCATGCCATCGGACGCACTTCATCTCCTCTCCTCTCTCGGACGACATCGACGCAGAGTCAGCCGGAAGGAACAGCCGAAGAATAAAACCGGTGTTCTTGCGTCTTCGCCCTCCAGTTCCACGCCAGCGATGGATTTCGCTGGGCCGGCAGCCGACTCTACAACCGATGCCGAAAGAAGAGGAGTACTGCAGTGCGCCACGAACAGCGGGCACAGCTGCCGAACATCTCAGCGCGGCACGACCAACATCAGCTTTCTTGCCACCAGGTCCTTTTTAGGGCCACCAAAAACACTAGAGTGTACGATTGGCGCCATTTGTCATGCGGCAAGCCTTTTGTCCGGTGACAACATATACAGTAAATCAACATAGTACATTAATTATAAACATGCCTTTTTTGGCTTTAATGGATATTGATATTAATTTACATTTTACTTTTATAACTTCATTTGTGTGAAAATTTACAAAGCACTCTGAAAGATAACACTACTTTACTACATACTCAATAACAATAGGTCATAAACATTGCCATCACAGAGACATTGAAATGACTCTGTCATTTCTGATGATTTAATAACATCAAAGAGATATTAAATAAATTAATATTATTTGAATTACATTTGCTGACCATTGTTGGTACTTAATTTAGTTGCAACGCATCTATAATTGAAATTTACTACCAATCGTTAACAATCTGATTTTATGTATTGTTATATATGAAAATAATACATTAATTTATAAAGATATTACATAAACGTTCTTTGAAACAACATTCGATTGCATTTTATTTGTTTAAACTTGTTACTAGTTGAACAATCAATGCCAATCAGTACTTTGTTATTTCTAAAAGCTTTCTCTCCCTCTTCTCTCTCACCCCTCTTTTTACTCTCTCGCTCTCTTATATACTCTCTGATGTCCTTAATATTGCTTAGTTCGTATTTTTCTGGTCAAAATTTCCCAACTTTTGTTACTGATCTGTTCACTTAATGACGGTGTATTGTCCAGCGAGTTCTTCTGTCCATACACGCACAACATGTGGCTGTATTTCGCACTTATGTTTACTTTGTTATTTTGTTTACTACGCAACTTTATAGACAAAATCTGTCCAAAACACTTTGATACGCACTACTGAACAAAACTTTACTTATCGTTCATTGTTGTAATTTTGATTAAGACAATTAATGCGATAATGTAGGCCTATACGTTATCACCCACGGGTGCTAAGTTGCTGTACTTTTAAACGTGTCCACTGTTTGGTGCTTGTAAGGTGACTGTTGGTAATACTTTTAATCTACTCCACTACTGAGGCACTTGATCTAGAGACGGTCACTAGCCTCTGTTCTCTTCAATGTCTAACTGTGACTGACGGAATGCGGGGCTGGGCGTCCTTTACTCCGTTCCCACGCTAAACTGCTTTTTTTTCCAGCTCTCCTGTGGGAAACTTAGCACGTGCAAACTTTTGACTATTGGAAGACTCCTTAAGTATGCAAACATGTATTTTGAACACATACACCTGTCAAATAATTACGCACTGCCTACACCAGTATCACATATAAAAAATTCCACACAGTCCAATGTTTTGTTTCACACTCACAAAAATCTGTATTTACACTATCCTCAATGAAATGTACCATTAAAAACTTTAATTATATATATATATATAAATTTTAATATTTATAATTCTTTACCTCAAAATGTTTTTTCCTTATTTGGAACATGTTTCGGGAATCCTATTGTTCCCATCATCAGCCTTCCTAATTTTGTATCTTATGGAGTATTTGTGTTTTGGTTGGTTGTTGTTATGGTTTCCTGTTGGTTTTTGGTATTTTATGCTTGTATTATTGTGTGTGATTGTGGTGTATATATTACCTTTCTGAGTATTTTCGACGTTGAGTCCTTTGAAAATTGTCATGTTTTGTGTTGCTTTGTTTTATTATGTTCAGGTATTAGTTTGTTTTGTGTTTGTACATATTTGTAAATTTTCCCATATGTTCATTATGGTGCCTTTGTGTGGTATGTGTTGGTTAGTGTCATGTTGGTTATGTCTGGGAATTCATGTCCTGTGTTTATTCCATCTGTGGCCAAATTAGATTTATATATTTCTGGTTTTTTGTATGTGTTTAGATGTTCAATATAAAGTTTTTTTAGTTGTTTTTTTGTTTGTCCTATGCAACATTTATTGCAATCTTGGCATTCACTTTTGTATATACCATTGGTTGTTGTATTATCTTTGTTAAAAGAAGTAATATAAATATTAAATAAATTATATAAGACATCAAGAAATAGACTGTAGCAAAAAGTGTTTGAATATATATTTTATAATGCTCTTGTTTTTATGTATCTTATGCCAAACGAAAAAATCTGTCTTCTTCAGATCTATTTTTAAATTTCTACTGACTGGACAACTTCTCTAAATTGGTTTTTCTATGCCTCAAGGCACATTACTTTAACAGTAAAATATAATTCAAAATAAAATGTCATTCTCTCAAACAACTGGAATTAATAAAGCTCTGAAAAACATGACAAACATACAGAGACACACAATTCTTTATACACTACACACGTATAATACAAATGTTTTACAAACTTACCTTCAACTCAATTTCATTAGACACTTGAATGGAGATCAAGCACTGTGTTTTGCTCAATAAACAAAAGCATTTGCAATCACACAAATTAACAATTTTATCTTCTTAGGTGAATTAAGAACTTTCAGCTGTGGTGAACTTTCATTAACTCAACAGAATCCTATTCAATGATATACTAGTAATTTTGTTTGCCTTTCCCACAGGTCTTAAAATATTGCATACTATTACAAGAAATGTGATCTTAATGTTAAACTTAAATAAAAGCAAGAAGGTGGAGGTCTTTCAAAAATGACCTTTCCAAGGTGACGAAGAAGCAGAGGATGATAAATGGGACTCATATAACAAAGGCTCACAGTGGTAGTAGATTAAGAAATCTCCAAGGCATGATAGAATTTCTTGTGATTTTAAAACAAACGAGTGATATAAGTAAGTATAGGTTGTTCATGCTAATCAAAGTAATGTACAAAAGGGAGAATTGGAATAAGCTTTAAAGAAGCAGTTATCTTACTGCAATGAAAAAAAGAAACACTGCAATCTGTGAAAGTATTGTGCAAACAGTTTATTAAACAATCTGTTCAAAAAAATAATAAAAATTGTATATGACAGAACATAATAAAAAAGATCAGTTTGATTTTTGTAAAAATGAAATTCAAGGGAGGCTCTCTTAGTGTTGTGTTATTTCTGGTAAAATGAGACAATGAAGTGACAACTGTTCTCAACTTTTGTGGAAGGCCTTACATACACCTTGGCACAAACTTCTTAAATTTCTGTACAGGTTATAGCATAGAAAGTAAGGTGTACAAATTTCTGGAATAGAGCCTCAGAGCGGCAGGCTTTGACTTGTCACTGCTACTATTAAACTGTACAGGGAGCAGGTGATCAGTTTACAATGACGACAGATTTAGGAGAATGAAAATAGGGTAAAATAATTATCAAGTTTGTTTTCAGTTGCCACAATGAAAGTGATCTGCAGTTATATGCATATATACAGTAATGTTACATAATATCACGACCAACAGGATCCCAAACAACCAATAACCAACAATAACAATTCATAAGAAATGCTACAGCCAAACTTTAATGTTAATCACAAAGATAAATATAAACTAACTTTAAGGGAATGAAGAATACATCTTTAACAAACTGATGAAGATGATCAAAGAAATAATGACAATGACTGAGACGAAACGTAATTAACTGACAACTAACCCAATAGATTAGGTAAAAATGAGAAAACCAAAGACAGAGAAGAAACTATAAATGGAGTAAAGAAGACTACTAAAAAGCCCAACTGGATACAAAAACAGCAAGAAGAATAAGATATGCCCTACACGAAACAAAAGAAGAATTAAGACAAGATGAATGGATCATAACAAGAAAGCCCAGAGTAAAGGACAGAGTAATAATGAAGCCTGATGACCTAAAATAAATAACTATGCTGACAAAGAAAGCTTATAAAGTGAATAAATGATATAATGAATAAAAGTCAGGAGAGTGAGATAAATTTAGTCAAAGTATAAATTAACTGTGTATCTGGAAGAATAACAAAAATGAATCATATAGACCAGCCTTGTAACTAGAGCAAATGTAGGGATATAACTTATAGAATGATGTTAATAAATACTGTTTAAGAATGGGTAATAGAGACAGAAAGGTGTCTAATAAACCTATTCTAATAAATAATATCAGTAATCATATAATAATGAGAAATAAAAGACATTGAAATCATAATAAAATAAACAGATAGGACCCATAACCTCACTACATGTGAATAAGGCACCTCAAATAAAAGAATTAAATGACTAAATGATAAATAATCCAATTTCTGTTGGAGGGTAATGAATCTAAATGTTACAAGGGTAGTACCAACACAGAATTAATGTATAGGCGAAGTAGAATTATATTGTAATTAGTATAAATACAAACAATAAGTTAGACATTCTGAAGTTACCTAACAAATCTTGAAAAAACTGTAACAATAAGGTATAAAAGAGATGAGACATTAGTGTGAATAGAACCAGCAAGGTTCACAGTCACTTATATAATGTAAACCAATTGTAATTAGATTAAAATTATAACAAGATAATAGAAATTAGACATACTGGTATCTTGACACCAGATGCAAGAAGTTTTATTGTATTAACAGAGAAAGGTGATATACTATTACCAATCAAATGAAGATAACACCTTAATATAATTACTATCACTATTTTGTAAAGGAGAATGATCACTAAAATTAAAAATAATTAAGAGTTGAGAGAAAAGATGTAAAACCATATAGTACCTTAACTATAGGTGTACCTAAAGGGTATAATTCAGGGAATAATTGTGTCAAAACCACCAAAGGTAACAACTAAAGGTTGTAATAGTTAATTTGAATAAACCAGTAACAATATTCAGAAGTAATCCAAGGGTAATGAACAGACCACTGTTAAAACTAACTTGGGGGGTAACAGGCCTAAGAAGAGCCCAGAGACTGATACTAAATATTAAGTTATACAGGGTATCAGACTAAACCAACAGTAGTAAACTAATAAGATAGTCAAGACACCAAGTAATGGTTAAAATGTAATCAGTATACACAATGAAGTATAAGATTGAAGTAGAATAAAAATTAAGGCCTAGGCGTGCCAAACACAAAATATGTCATTAACAAAAATACACAAAAAAGGGTATTGATTAAGTCAGCCAATGATAACTAGAAGATGAAGGGAAACTTTAAGAATAAGTGTGAAATGTAACTAAATCTTAAAATGCCTTCAATGAATAATATCATGTAAATCTAAACCATAATGCTATCTGTACAGCAGGGTTTATACTCAATTTTAGAATTGTTATCACAGATAACTGATTTATAATCTAACTAAAGGACAGAAAGAGACTAAATAGTCATAAATAAAACTAATAGTGAAGCTAAATTGTAAATAATATAAATTAAGATAGTTTTAAATGAAAAATGTAATAGGCATAAGTTGTGAAAATAAGTAATTATCAAACATAAACAGAATTATGGCTTGAGGGGTATCTAATTGATCTAGAGAACAACTGAAAACGATTGAGATGATTCAATGAGAACTCCCAAGTACCATAAGAAAGTTAAACGTATTTAAATATTTGGATATATTGGAAGAAACTATTTTCGTACTCTCCAAACCAAAAACCGACGCCGACGGAAGCCGCCAGTGAGGTGTCATCGAGATGTCCACCAATCAAATTACGTATAGCGAGGCTTGACCAACAAAGGGACGCCAAGCTAAGCGTCATTCTTATTGTACGATCGAATCAGGAAACAAGACGAGAGTTCTCGACGCCAGAAAAGTAAATTAACCTAACCTGTGCATGTAGTAAATTTCATAGTCAGAGTTAATACGAAAGTTAATAATCAAACTGTCTAAAGGGCATTAATAAAGTGATTTAAACGAAGTAATAAAAAATAGTGAAGGTGCGAACGATTGCTAGTTTACAATCCCAGCAATCGCGGTATAATAAATAAAGAGGAAGTATAGTGGTTTGATAATCTTATTATAGACTTAAGAAGTGAACATAACCTGACACTGTATAGTATTACGAATAAATAATGAACTTTGAAGAGGCGTTAAACCTCATAAAGTCAAGTAACAAGTAACTAGGGATAAGAATTAACGAAATTTATTCACTCTAATTATAACATGAGTGTTTACTAATTACATAAGAACAGTATGTTTTACAGAATCGAATAGGTCACGTCAGTGTATGACCATTTCATAACCTGTTGATATGTTATTAGAAATAAGAAAGTTACCTGAGAAAGTATATCCAAAATAGTAGTCTAGCGATAGTTGGATCTACTGAAGATGTTATAACTTTTGTAAATTTGAATTTTCTTTGTCAACTGACCATTTAGATTTTTAATGAACTTAACTGGCATTATATTAGACGCCAGGTCTAACCTAGAAGTTG
This sequence comes from Magicicada septendecula, assembly GCA_034769895.1. Lineage (NCBI taxonomy): Eukaryota > Metazoa > Arthropoda > Insecta > Hemiptera > Cicadidae > Magicicada > Magicicada septendecula. Next base: position 265,057,472 of record CM068375.1, read on the forward strand.
ACGCAAGCCGTCTGTTTATGTTTTAATAATGAAATGAGATTTTAGTTATCCGAGGTGACCACTCTCCTATTAAACAATAATAATTATTGTGTTGTGTTACGTTTAGTATCTTGTAAGCTCAAAGAACCCTATTAATTGAATTTATTGTAAACCAAAACATTGTGGAGTGTTGTACCCATATACACAGCTTGACCACCCTGAGATTTTAATAAGAGTTGGATAAAAATTGAAAAAGTAATTGTAAGGTCTAACCTTTTTATGTTAAAGGTTCAATGATATTAATGCATAGATTTCAATAAGAAATAAATTATGTACAACTAAATAATTAGAGTTGGCCCGATTATTTCCCGTACATAGGCATTTACAGGCTTGGCAGACGACATGCAACGGTTGGCAATACAAACGGCGCCACGAATGATTTGAATTAATCTTGTTTTTAGGTAAGCTGATACACTTTACCTGATAACGAGAACATCACTCAAAGTAAGTACCGTTGTTCTAAATCGTCTTGATTACAGCTAGAACCAACGCAGCCGAAAAATATCTACTAGTGAAGAGGAACCAAACTCTGTCCGACACTCAACATTCGACTAACGATGAACAGTTTAAACCATTAATAATAATCTTGAACACCTTAACTCAACGACTTTATAATAATAAATAAAACCAAAAACCAATCATAAATAAATAAATTTATAAAATAAGTAAAACTAAATCAAAATAATACTCGTACCGATCTGGTTTACTTACAATATATATGCATATTATACGCATGCAAGTTCTATATGAAGAGGAATGGAAAGAACACAGAAGTGTCAATAATTGAAAAAGAGATAAATTAACATTTTAAAATACCTGTGCAGGAGAACCTCAGTTCATGGGAAGATGTAGTGAATATTTTAAATCTAAGATAGCATTAGCAAAATAGTGTACATGAAATACAAAAGAACGCAAAACTTTTGAAAACATGAAGTTTTTGGAGTCGTTTGTGTGGAATATACAAGACATAGCATTACAAGAGAATGGAGATAATTTCATGAATGCATAGAGTAAGCAATGATGAAGTGATTGGAAAACATGAGAGAAAAGGCTGTGGAAAATCAATGTCGGAAGAAAATACCAGTGGCTATGCAATTAATTGAGCATAGTGGGTATACATGCTTTAATTTTAATTGCATTACAGAGGCAGGCTCAAGACAGAAATTCTAAACGAAGGCCAAGAAAGAGATCCTGGAATAAAATGACTGTAGAAGAAGGCAAAAGAGAAGACTGAAGATTTAAATGCAAAAATGAGATTTTATAGAGACCAGTCAACAGAAAGTCCTGACACCTTTAGAAACTGGTCACCCACTGGATCCCTGGATTAAGATAGGAAAAAAATGAAAAATAATGCATGAGGCATGAAAGCTTCCAATTAGTTAAAAAACAGAGCATTAGCAAATGTGCCATACTTAAAAAGCAAATCAGATTTCCACTTTTCCATAAGGCTAATAGCAGTATCAAGTATTTCCCCATACTTATTTTTCTCATATTGTAATGTGTCAAAATGGGGGCTTTTATTTTTCAGTAAATTTATTTAAATTTCTTTAATATCATCATTGCAAGTCCCACGTGAAATAGCGTTGTATTCAAATAATGAATGGTAACATAACTTTTTGGGCTGGGTGTTGTCGGAGAACGCAATACTTGTTTGTGAATCGAATGTTTGTCACGTACAGTGTGCACGTACACAAACCCGGGCGCACTTCTACGCACAACGGTGGGAACCGATGCGACAAAAATGGCTAAGGAAAAAGAGTTTCTTGCCATGCGCTTTGGAGATGGAGAAAATCAACGAAGAGGCTCCACCCACCATAGCCTCTAATATCGTCACCATCAAACGTCTCCGGTTAATTTGGCACATAGACAGTCCATACTGCGTGTACAGTGACGAAAAAATCGCAGCCTGAAAGCAGTGCCTTCCCATTCAGCAACCAGGTATAGTGGGGCGTTTTGTGGACAGTCTCAGCTCAGTCACAACCCCGGCCGGGTGTTATTAGACTCGACTTATAAAAAACCGAGTCTAATTTTAGTAAAAAATGTATTAAATTTCATCCAATAGAAGAATAACGTAGGAGTTGCTGAAGTAATAGCAAAGAACAAAATTTAACCAAATTCGGTAAAATAGTGATAGTGCATAAACATGCGTGACGCAACAGCGTCGTACCACGTAAGTCTTGAACACGTAACAGTTCTTTTTTATTTTATATAAATGGGCAGAAACTAAAAGGAAATACATGAGATCTCAAATAATCTTGAATGTGTAGATAAGAAAATAAAAATAAAAGGTATTGGTTCGTTTAGAATAATCGATGTTAGATAAGTTAAAGCTTTGATATAGATAAAAATGATGATGATGTATTTCATAGGTTAAAAAGAAAAAGGTTTACATTTTTTTATTTTTTATATCATGCATAGAAGGAAGTGGGAAAAATAAATGTCATATTAATAGTAAATAAAATGTTATCTGCTACATTATATAATTTGTTAAACAAATCATTTCAAACACCTCATTTCATTTGCTGCACTGATCAGTTCGTTGTACGAATGGGGTTAGTTCACCACTAAGAGATCCAGCCAAAACTCATAAGAATTAAAGGTAGATGGAAGTTTAAAAACTTTTATTATAGTAAATAGAATTATATAGTTACAATGGTGCGGCGTGACCATGATGTAATATAATCATAAATTGTATTACACCGGCCTATTTTGACAGTGTAGGAAGTGAAATACGGTTGTGAAAGCAAAATTTAATTTACGTAAAATTTACGTAATATGGTGTAAGAGTTATGTTATAGTATAATGTTTTGGAGGGAAGATTAACCAATTGTAGTTATAACATAAGTAAAAATAAGTTATAAGTCAATTTAAAATGTCTGAGCACGCAAAACAAAGTAATTTAACAGACGTAGATATGAGTGAAAGTGGCCTTGAACCACAGTCATTGGATGAAAGTGAGACACGGACAGCTGGTACAGAAACAGCTGTTGGCAGTAACATAATAATTCATTCCACCCCAATTGTGACTCAATTGCAACTAAGCGAATCAGCTGGTGATTCTGGAATTCAATTAACTCCAGTTTCAACAAATAAAAATAAGCAATCGAATGACGATGATATGTTGACACGCTTGTATAGTATGATGTGTAGCAATTTTAGTGAACTAAGAGGGGACATGAATGAATTGAAAGAACAAAATAAAGAAGTCAAAAATGATTTCGATAAAATAAATAGTCGTTTTGATGTTAATGATATCAAATTTGATGAGTTAAAAAGCGAAATATATGAACAAAAAATAAAATGCGAACGTAGTTTCAATGAAATTAAGAATAATTTTGATGAAAAATTTGATTAAATAAATAATCGTTTTGATACAAACGAAAGTAATTTTAATGAAATTAGAAATGAAATAAAACAAATCAATAAACGCTTTGAAAGAACCAATGAGATATTTGAAACTAAATGTAACGATTTAGTACAAAGTATAGAGAGTATGGGAGTGTGGAGAGTAAATACAGATAAGTGGAGTGTAAACGAAAATAACGGACATACAAGTGATAAGAATGTGGTAGTAGACAAGGTGAGTAATCATGATAATTATAGTAATGAGTTAACAAATAATAGCAAAATAAAAAGTGATAACAATGAGATAATTAAAAATGTGTTAGAAAATAAAGTGAATAATAATAGGGGAGATGAAGTTTTAGTGGAAATAGAGAGTAGTAATAAGATAGTGGTTGAAGAGAGGTTGGGTTTACAAAGGGCAAATTTTTCCCGTGATTTAAATGGAGTAAAGATTCCAATAGTGAGTTATGAGAACAGAGTTTCCTCCCGTGGTTGTAGAGACAAGGTGTCTCTAAGTAGGTCCCCTTTTGTGTATCATGAGTTCCCTGGAAGAATCAGGATGAGTTATGATAACGTTATGTTGCCTTTTGTGTGGATTGAGAGAGAAAACGTGAGGTGTTATGATGAGAGGTATTGTGAGAGAGTGGTAGAATTATTCACATTGAGAGAGAGAGAGAGAGAGAGAGATAATATTATTTGATGTTGTTAGAAGTTACGAAGTGCTACTAGAGAAAATAAAGAGAGAGAGAAGTAGTAATATTGTTGACTTACCTTGTTATGAAGATAGTGCAGAAATAAGTCATAATAACGTTGATAATTATATTGAATGCTTACTGTACCTGTGCATAGACGTGGAGTATTACTAATAGATGATTCTGAAATTGAGAGGTTAAAATACTTAGGGGTGATAGATAATAATACAGATGGTGACAAGACCAAAATCAATGATGTAGACAAGGTATATGATTTAATAATAATGTGGGATAATCCAGTAAATTATTATGTGGGTTTTACGGAACAATTTGAAATATTAGAGAATTATTATATAAATAATAATAATGAATTGAGTGTGAGTAAAGATGATAATTGTTATATAAAAATAAGACTATTATACGATGATGGGGGTTAAATAAAAATTCAGTGAAGGAACATTTTAAATATTTTAGTTTATGGTAATGACATGGCTAAATTAGGAAATGAGGTGTGGTAAACAGAAAAATGATGACAAGAAATTGTAAATAAACTGATAGTCAAATTAATTGTTTGTGTTGTAAAAGGTATTCTATGTAAACAATGTGTGTATGTAGTAGAAATTGATTTTAATAATAATATTTTATCAGACAAAATAAATAATGAGAGGTGGTAATAAACGAATTAGAATTGTTTTGGAAAGGTAATTAAAGTAATACTGTATTTGAATAATTGATTGAATCAAATAATTTGAGATGAATTACTTGATTAATTTAAAATGTTGTATAAAGAGATTTTGATAATGATTTTATATGGTTTATACTTGAGAATAAACAGTAATTGAATAAATGTAAAATATATTTAGTTGTGGAATCATATGGTTGTTAAAATGTTTCAGAAGGTACATATGATTGTACGGGATATTTGTGGTGATGAATGGTTTATATTTGGAATTAATGACAGTGATCATGTATTTATTAGATGGAGTGATTGACCATATGTAAGTATGAATTTGATAATGACCTTGAAGTAAAGTAAAAGAGTCTTATAATGGCACTAAATGAGTTTGAAAGAAGCTCTTAGGTAAAATATTATTACGAAATGTTATGCAAAATGAATGTTAATAATAAATTTGAATTTTTGGGAGAATCTAATGGTCCAATAAATGTTAAATAATTTACAGTATGAATAAAAAGAGTTAATAGAAAGTTCAAGTTGTAATGTGGATAATTTTTTATACAAATTATTTAAAGGTGAATTGTTTAGTTGAACGTAGCAATGATAATGTTTATTATGTTATTAGGCAAGATTAAGGGGTAATTTTGGGGGGTTGTTTGGTGTTATTAGAAGTGTAAATCAATTGTGGAATGTACAGACAGCAAATGTAGAAGGACATAAGTTTAGATAAAAGTAGGCTATTGCAGTGGCGGCATGTGCCACTGTAGATAGCGGTACGGGTTGATGAGTAACGTCAAGGTACGTTACCATCATCGGAGGCCGAAACTGGCATATATACACTGCACAACCACTTATATAATTTTATATTATATGTTAATTGCTACCGTGCAGTGTATTCTAAAGACGAAGTGAAAACATGTGAATGAGAGAAGATTTCCCCGCCTTTTCGGGCGATTACTGTCTTACCAGCACTAATCGTGATTTTGGACGACAACCAGCTGTGGGCAGCAATTGTAAAACTGACCATGGTTGGTTGCCCATGAAATTGGTGAAAATTGAAATTAGCGGGGGGCCACTTAGGGGAATCCCCGGAACTATGGAACAGCGGCTATCACCTTGTTCGAGTAGGAACAGCAAAACAGGTGATAGACCCGTCTTAAGGGTATAACTATGTAACATTCAGATATGATATCTGGCAATTTAAAAATGTAAAGCCGAAGAAAGGACAGGAGATGCCAAAATTCCTCCAAAACTTCAGTCCTTGTGGAAGCAACTGGACGCCACAGTCCAGGGGAGGTCATAGTGTGTGTGGAAGGGAGGTTACTCTGGGGAGTAACGAATTAAAACTTTAAACTGACGTATGTTGATGAGTTGATGAGATGACTAAATGATTATTGTGCTCATAGCAATGAACACCACGGATACTGTTCAGTCGGCATTGTTGTCTCAAATTGTACTGATGGTCTGATTATCTATATATTAATACGTGAAGAGAAAACTTTGTACCCCTTTTTAAGCATATTGCGCGCACGGAGGAGTGTGAGATTTGGTATAGTTAAAGTTTATATGGAGAAGGAGTGCAGAAAGCTAAAATTTATATATAATATGTGTTACAAATACATTAAATTAAATAAAATAAAACATTCATTTGCACTTGAAAATTCATTTAAACTTTTTCAAACAATGGTAATTGTTAAAAATAAAATAATTTTGTTGCCAGGCAATAAAATTATAATTTTTTCATTCTAGTGTACGTTAATACTGCCAATGTCAAATACATAATAGTCTGTCGTTTGTTTACGTTCATACTGCCAATGTCAAACACATAATAGTCTGTGGTCAAACAGTCGCACAGAGTAGAGATTGTCGCCAAAGAATTTTAAAATGTTGCCAACAAATAATTACTGACAGATTGACTGAATGAGCTGTGAATTTTGTGTGATTTCAAATGTTCCTTTTTCAATAGTCTGTGGAGTGTATGTCAAGGCAAAAAGCGTTTATTTTATATTTTGTATATTAGATATCTGTGTTTTATATATTAATGTGCAGTTGAAAATGAAATACAGCTTGCTTAATATACACCTGTTCCAAAAGGAAAATTTTGTAGCAGCAATTTGAATTGACTTACTCTCGCCTAATTATTATTGGTGGTTTCAAAAAAGTGAGTACATTTTATTATTTTAAAATTAAACCCTGTCTAATCTTAGTTTCAGTAATTTCATTACATGTTTTTTTTACATTCAGATATTCGCACCTACTTCCATTATGCCTCGACATATAACATTGACGGGTCGGAGTGAGAGACAAAGAAGAAGGAATATATATTCGCGTGAAAGTCAAAATGATAATAGACCAAATGCAAATTTAAATAGTGTAAATAGTATAACATTGACGGGTCGAGTGAGAGACAAAGAAGAAGGAATATATATTCGCGTGAAAGTCAAAATGATAATAGACCAAATGCAAATTTAAATAGTGTAAATAGTATACAAAATGATGAAATTATTTTGAGGGATACATTTAAATGCGCATTGAATGTCATTCCAAGAAATTTTAATACTTTTGATTGTGGATTAATGCATTTACAATGCAGATTTTGCAATGCAAAACATTTCGAATCTGAGGTCACTTTAGGTGAAAGGACTGCATTCCCTTCATGTTGTCATTAGGGTAAAGCAATATTACCGGCCTTAAGTCAAAATGAATACTTTAAATCATTGTATGATGGACTTACTTCAAATGAACCTTCAATAAAAAGAAAGTCAAAAAATTATTTTGAAAACATTCGTAAATACAATTTATTATTTGCTATGGTTAGCTCAGAAGCTAAAATTTCGGATACAGTTACGCGTGGAGTGTATCATTTTAAAATACATGATGTTTTTTATCACAGATCAGGTCCAATGACTGCTGGATATGGTCGCTCACCATGTTATGCGCAATTATATTTTTGTGATGTTGACACTGCTGTCAATTATAGATTACGTGAACACTATAATCAAACATGCAATAACAATATAATGCGCGAAATCTCTCTTGAATTGGAACGCATTAATCCTTTCGTTTGGTCGTTCATTGCAATGAAAGATCATTGCCAGAGAGTTGAAAATCAAAATAAAGAAATTTGTATGCTCATTAAAGTAAATCGTGATTTAGATCTACGCCGTTATAATGATGCAGTTCAATCTGATGTAGCAGTAATATTTAGTACAGTTGATGGTGAACCACCCTTTGAACGAAATATGGTTTCGTTTTCAAAAGTTAATGGTACCATTAAAAATATCTCTGTTTTGGATTCATCATTGGACCCTTTAGTGTATCCATTACTTTTTCCAAATGGTGATACTGGGTGGCATATCAATATTTCTCATAATGTACCAACTACATCTAATTCAAGAGTGCCCAGAAATAAATTAACCATGCTTCAGTATGCAGCCTATCGACTTGCAATTAGAGAAGATTTTAGCATGTTGCACCATTCACAAAAATTATTTCTGCAGTGGATAGTTGATATGTATGTGAGAATAGAGGGCACAAGGTTACATTTCATTCGACAAAATCAAACAAGTCTTAGGTCTGAAGTTTACAACAATTTAACAGATTATTTAGAATTGAACCCCAATGCCAATAATGTTGGCCGTAGAGTAATTTTACCATCTTCATTCAATGGATCTCCAAGAAATATGTATCAGAATTATTTAGATGCAATGTCAATTGTACAACATTTTGGAAAGCCTTCTTTGTTTATTACAATGACTTGCAATCCAAGTTGGCCTGAAATAGTTAGCAATATTGGTGTAGGTGAGTCAGCTAATTTTCGACCTGATATTGTTGTGCGTGTATTCAAGTCCAAACTGAAAGCATTAATCGAGGGCCTTACACTAAAAAAAATCTTCGGTAAAGGTGAAGCACTCATTTATACAATTGAGTTTCAAAAGAGAGGATTGCCTCATGCTCACATTTTACTCTCTTTAAATGAGCAAGATAAAATTGTTAACGCTACCGATATTGATAAAGTTGTATCTGCGGAGATTCCTAACATTCAAACACATCCTACATTACATGAATATGTTGTCAAATACATGATGCATGGTCCATCCGATGTACTTAATCCAAATTCTGTATGTATGAGAGATGGAAAATGCACAAAAGATTATCCAAAACGATTTAATGAATTTACATGTGAATCATTAAATGGATATCCATTATACAGAAGGCGTGATAATGGTATTAATGCTGAAGTTCGCGGTAGTTGCCTTGACAATCATTATGTTGTACCATACAATCCGTATTTACTTGCCAAATTTAATTGCCATATAAATGTTGAAGTATGCACTACAGTTAAAAGTGTTAAATACATTTATAAATACGTGTATAAAGGCTATGACAGTGCATCTGTTGAATTAGGTTCAGAGAGAAATGAACCAGGTCAAGAAATACAAATTGATGAAGTTAAAAATTTTTTAAATGGCCGTTATGTCGGATCAACTGAAGCTGTATGGCGCATCTATGAATTACCAATGCATTTTCAATCACATGTCATGTTAGACTTGACATTCATTTACCGCGTAGACAGAATGTTTACTTTCGAGAAGGGCAAGAACGTCAAGCAATTGAAAATGCAAGACAAACAAAATTCTTAGCATTTTTTGAATTGAATCGATCAGATCCATCAGCGCATGGATATAAGTATATTGAAATTCCTTTGCATTATGTGTGGGAAGATTCCCGAAAAAAATGGAAGAAGATAAGGCGTGGAGGTGATAAAATCATTACACGCATATATGTAGTATCACCAAAAGACATCGAACTTTTCCATTTACGATTGCTTTTATTACATGTCTGTGGTCCAAAATCATTTCAGGATGTTAGAACATACAATGGAATTATACACACTTCTTTTGTTGAAGCGTGCCATGCTCGCGGCATTGCTTCAAATGATAATGAATGGCGCGAATGTTTAAATGAAGCAAAAGAATTACATTCACCAAAACAAATGCAAAATTTATTTGGTTACATTTGTGCATTAAATGTGCCAGCCAATGCATTGGCGTTATGGAATGAATTTAAAGTATATCTTAGTGAAGATTGTTTGAAAGATTACAACGAAGAAGTATCCTTTAACACAGCTCTATTAGAAATTGAAGATATTTTGAATGTTCATAATTTGTCATGTCAAGAACTTGGTTTACCAGTTCCCATGTATTCGCAGAGAACAGACGAAGCAAATGCTATTGATCCAATAGAACAAGAGTTTCTGTTTTGTGAGCATTATGAAACTGCAAATATTGAACAGCGTAATCTAATTGATCATGTGATTCGTGAAGTTTTGCACCATGATACTGGATCTAATGTTTTTTGTTTAACCGCTCATGCAGGTTGTGGAAAAACATTCACACAAACAGCAATCATTCACAAATTAAATTCGCTTAATCTTAGTTGCATTGCAACAGCGTTCAGTGGCATAGCTTCAACTGTATTACTTGGAGGTAGAACTTTACACAATGTGTTTAAATTGTCTATACCCAGTTTGGAAAATTCTGTAGCGAATATTACCGCAAATAGTAGTTATGGACGTTACATAAATTCATCATCATTGATAATTATTGATGAAATTTCTATGTGCCCACTGCAAGTGTTGAAAATCATAGATAGATTATTGCAGGATCTATGCGATGGAAATGATAAACATAAACCATTTGGAGTGAAAACGATACTTCTGTGCGGTGATTTTTGGCAAATCTTACCAGTTGTCCCACATGGATCACGTGCAACTTTAATTGAAAATTGTGTCACGAGTTGGCATAAATTTGTTTATTTTCATAAAGTAACGTTTACTCAAAATATGAGAGCCTTACCAAGTGAAATAGAATTTGTCGAATTCTTGAAAAAAATTGGTAATGATGAAGCCCCACAATTCCCTCAGTTTGGTAAAAATATTATTGAAATACCTCAGCAATTAATAGGAGATGAAAATAATATTACTAATGAGGTGTATGGAAATATTTCCGAAAACATACTCTCAGATAACATATTGAAGTCAGTTATTTTAGCACCTAAAAATGATGATTGTACTTTTATTAATACTGATATACTTAATCGAATACCAGGTGAACAGAAAACATATCATTGCTATGATAAAATAATTTGTGATGATGACAATGAAATCAATAACTATCCAGTAGAGTTTCTGAATTCTTTGACTATTAGTGGTTTGCCACCACATAAGTTAGTATTGAAAGTTAATTGCATCGTTTTACTGATTCAGTGAATCATTAAATTCACTTTCAAACTATTTTAAGTTCAATGGACAACATTTATTTTTTTTAACCGCCCGGTTTTTTTGATTTAATGAAAAATATATGAAAAAATATGAGGCACGTATTTTTTATTTCATTTTTTATTTTGTATTAATTTTTTATTTAAATTTTATATAATTCGAAAAAGATAGGCAAAATAACTGTGTAGCCTTGGCGAAACCTGGTCAGTATGGCAATAAAAAAACCCAAGGAAATGTCAAAAAACGCGTTATTGCTTTTTAAATATGGCTTAGCCAAGCTAAACCTCATTTTTCCTATCTTTCATATTTTTCAAATAACTCGAAAATTAATGCATAGAAAAAAAATTAAAAAATTATATAAGCTTTGTAGCAGATAATATTCAAACTGTTTTCGAATTTTGTACCTTACCAAAAATGAAATGTAATCCACTGGAATTGAAAACAATGTATCTTATACTTCTATGAATGTCAAGTCTCATTTTTATTAGCGTTTATTTGATTCAATAATAACATGAAAAAATTAAAACTGACAATGAATTATATCAAAAAATAAATACGAATACAAGCTGTAATTGTGTTTTTTTTTCCAACTGTTACTAACATTAAATTTTAAATTTCATAGGTATTGCAGGGAATTAAGGCAAACAACACACGCTAATGACGTATTTGTACACGCTCGCAGCTGACATAATAGAACAAAATTTAAAAAAATTATATGCAATGATTATAGAGGTATACTCTTTGACAAAAGAACCTCAATAACATTCAAACTTAAAAATTTAATGAATTACGGTCGAATTTCGACCACTGGGTGACCACTAGTTGCTATAATTGCTTATTACGTACATTATATTCACTTACCAGAAATAACTAATTTCATGACTTGGAGATTATAAAAGTAGAATATTTTAAATGTAGTACTGTGTATGCATTTGTTTTTATGTACTTGGCCATTTCAAGTAATAAATATTTTATGTAACTTGTTTTTATGTACCTAGTATTTTTAGTAATTAATATTTCCTGATGAGCTTTTCTTGTTTATTCAGAGTATGTATAGTAGGCCAACATGATTATATGGTTGTCTTGTTTGTTCATCATCTTCTTTCACAGCACTACACTTAATATAATATTGAAACTTTCTCTTGTGAAAACTTACTTGTCTTTTTCGTTGAACGCGTTTCGGCGTCGTATTCGCCTTCGTCCTAACGAATACGACGCCGAAACGCGTTCAACGAAAAAGACAAGTAAGTTTTCACAAGAGAAAGTTTCAATATTATATTAAATGATTATATGATATGCTCATGACATGGGGAATTGATATGTAATTATTTTGAAATGTAATGTATGTTAGATTAAGTTGTATTTTTTTGTGTTTTATATGTATAACATGTACCTACAATTTTGTTTAATTTTGGTGTTTACTTTGAACTAAATGTATTATGATGAACACCTTATTTGAAAATTAGTTTGAAAATTATTTGAATTTAACTAACGTTGATAATGAAACTTGAGATGGAACTTAGTGTAATTTGAGAAGCAGTTAAATAATTTTAGATGAGTTAATGGAAATGAAAATTTTTGAATGACATAATTAATTAAAATTTAGACAAATTACATTAATTGAAAAATAGTTGATGATTTTCATAATTATTTGGAAAAAAAAATTGGTAATTGAAGATGATAGTTGACAGGTTAGGATTGAATTTTTTCATTTGAATTGGTAACTGTATTTGATTAATTTTGAAGCAAATCTGAAGATTTTGGAATTTTTTTTTTTTTTTTTTGAATTGTTTTGATGTTTCAGACTGGACAGATCAACATGTATAGTAAATTACAAATGTTTACATTACTGTTAAGAATATATATGTATGATTAAGTATAAACAAGAACCAATGCTTTGCTTTCAGCGAACCAATACAATTATTTACAATTAAAGGGAAACGCATCAGTGGAGGATGTGGAAGAATGAAAGGACAGTTATTAGATATTTTACTGAACGTTTAAAAAGCCAAGTGATACTGCGGAGCTTACCTGTTCTGACCAACATGTCGGAGCAGCGAAGTCTCGGATCTGTTTGACTTTGTGGTGTTGGGATTCTCTTGAAGAAAGTCCAGCAAAGTCAGATAGATGTTTCCACAGCCACTTGACTAGGGGGGTAGTTAAACCCATAGTGTTTGTGATAAAGGATTAAAGGGGGGTTATAGCTCCACATCTGCACTGATCCCTTTAGGTTAGGCAATGAGAGTTTTTATGCTCTTGGGCATAAAACCTCTCATTGGGGGGGGGGGGTACTGTAATGTGTCAAAATGGGGGCTTTTATTTTTCAGTAAATTTATTTAAATTTCTTTAATATCATCATTGCAAGTCCATGTGAATAGCGTTGTATTCAAATAATGAACGGTAACATAACTTTTTGGGCTGGGTGTTGTCGGAGAACGCAATACTTGTTTGTGAATCGAATGTTTGTCACGTACGGTGTGCACGTACACAAACCCGGGCATAGCTTCTACGCACAACAGTGGGAACCGACGCGACAAAAAAGGCTAAGGAAAAAGAGTTTCTTGCCATGTGCTTTGGAGATGGAGGAAATCAACGAAGAGGCTCCACCCACCATAGCCTCTAATATTGTCACCATCAAACGTCTCCGGTTAATTTGGCACATAGACAGTCCATACTGCGTGTACAGTGACGAAAAAATCGCAGCCTGAAGGCAGTGCCTTCCCGTTCAGCAACCAGGTATAGTGGGGCGTTTTGTGGACAGTCTCAGCTCAGTCACAACCCCGGCCGGGTGTTATTAGACTCGACTTATAAAAAACCGAGTCTAATTTTAGTAAAAAATGTATTAAATTTCATCCAATAGAAGAATAACGTAGGAGTTGCTGAAGTAATAGCAAAGAACAAAATTTAACCAAATTCGGTAAAATAGTGAAAGTGCATAAACATGCGTGACGCAACGGCGTGGTACCACGTAAGTCTTGAACACATAACAGTTTTTTTTTTATTTTATATAAATGGGTAGAAACTAAAAGGAAATAAATGAGATCTCAAATAATCTTGTATGTGTAGATAAGAAAATAAAAATAAAAGGTATTGGTTCGTTTAGAATAACCAATGTTAGATAAGTTAAAGCTTTGATACAGATAAAAATGATGATGATGTATTTCATAGGTTAAAAAGAAAAAGGTTTACATTTTTTTATTTTTTATATCATGCATAGAAGGAAGTGGGAAGAATAAATGTCATATTAATAGTAAATAAAATGTTATCTGCTATATTATATAATTTGTTAAAGAAATCATTTCAAACATCTCATTTCATTTGCTGCACTGATCAGTTCGTCGTACGAATACAGATACAAATGATGATGATGTATTTCATAGGTTAAAAAGAAAAAGGTTTACATTTTTTTATTTTTTATATCATGCATAGAAGGAAGTGGGAAGAATAAATGTCATATTGATAGTAAATAAAATGTTATCTGCTATATTATATAATTTGTTAAAGAAATCATTTCAAACACCTCATTTCATTTGCTGCACTGATCAGTTCGTCGTATGAATGGGGTTAGTTCACCACTAAGAGATCCGGCCAAAACTCATAAGAATTAAAGGTAGGTGAAAGTTTAAAAACTTTTATTATAGCAAATAGAATTATACAGTTACAATATCAAGCAGAAACACACAGTTATGCTTTTTTTTCTTTAGCACCATTCAGTGCATTGCATAAGCCAGTTTCAGTCATACATATGCAATTTTTCACAGCTTTCTTATCGTGGTTTATTAGTCATTTCCTATTATTCCATTAATGTCACATATCTCTTCAAAAACTTGTTTTATTTGCTACTCCTGTTAGTTCCTTGTCACAATCTTTGCTTAACCACACAAAAATTGTATGGGTAATAGATTTTACTATTTTACTACCTGTGGACAATATACACTTCTGGACATCACAATCCTTAGCTAAAATTTAGTTGTTTCTGTCAGAACCCGTTTATCTCCCAACAAAATCACTATTATTATTATGGTTTTCTTTCTTTTTATGAACACTGCTTTTAATGATTCATTATACTATAATATTATACATACAGACAAGTTATATATACTAACAACACTGACATAATACTTTAAGTATTAAACAAATGGTCAACATCCTTACCAGGAGATAAGGCATGGCTGGATGATGAAAGTACATGTAGTAGTCTTTGAAACATGACATTACAGTATAACAACTTCATGAAAAATGCTGATGTTCAGTGTATTCTTCGTTACCCTAATAGCAAATATTAAAGTCTATACATGCTTACATACATAATCAGATGGAAGGATCTCTTACTTTGTGTAATAATACTGCCACCAGAATTTGCACAAAACTAGGCATATCTGTCTGTAAGCCAATGGCAAGCCCCTCAAACAGAGAATGGAGTGACAGTGCAGCCATTAATAAAACTGAACGAAGATTAGACGTAGGTTTGGTTTCAACTGGCTCTGGAAGTTCTGAAGAACTTGATGTGGCCATTTCGTTTATCTGGAAATTATGAGAACAAAACATTATTAATTGTATACAACAGTAAACATAAAACAGCAGTCACAACACATAGAATTCATAATCAGTTAACTTCCTCACTAACAGAGATCATGTTGTAAACAGCGTTACCACTGTATGTTTTGCTTTTACTTCTGATCAAATGAAGTTGGTTGTGCTTATGAGTATTATTCTTTCCTAACTATGTAAAACAAAGATCAATTTGGATATGTATTTTCCCAATACAGTTGTCGTCTATTTCTACAATCAGTTTAGACATTAAATATTTGAATTTAATTAACAATAATTCAACAACTATATTAAGGTAACACTTAACACAACACATAATTATGTTACTAAACAACAAAACTGAAATTATTTAGTTTAATCAGTAACAAGCACAAATGATCTTTAAACTTGTAACTTTGTAACAGATGAATCAATTTACGTACACCACGAAGCCAGTTTTTAAAACAGAAAGGAAATCTAAATACTTGAATTTCACCTTACATCTTCAATTAAAAATAATCCAATCATTATGAATTTTAAAACTTGTTGAAGTTTTTCTACTTTCATGATTATAGACATAAAGTCATGTACCCAGTACACCCCTATAATGAAATATCTGGGCTCAGTTGTTCCAATTTTCAGCCCCAGACTGCTTGCACAGTGAAACAAAAGATAGCCCTGAAACTGTCTAGAAAAAATTTAAAAAACTCCAAGGCTGCCAGCTGTGCTGGTACAGATGGGGATGCAGTATCCATACTGTTATGCCAGTCAGAAGTATGGTCAAGTTGTACATTGGAAACAGAATAACTTACATCAGATGAAGTTACAATTACAACTTATTTAGTTAGAAATAAACAAAGACACTCTTATACAATTCTCTAAGTTAAAATCTGTCCAACACACTGTAATAAATGTCATTTTATTACAGAGTTGGACTAAGTAATATACAATAATCAATAAACCACAAGTCACAATAACATTCGTTCCAAAATGCACTCTAATAGTGCTGGTCCAAACTGAAGCTGAGCTTCTAAATCCAGTATTTATACCCCATCTGTGTGGCAGTGTAGTGACACAGCAAGCCTGGATGCCAGTAGAATAGTTGAGCAACGTTTGGAAGAGGCATCTCAAATGATCTAGTGCGTTATGTAACTCTGCCGTGCACACTATACATGCAAAGGATCCTGTAGCCACACATAATCCCTATGTTCTGAGCATAGCACTACCGCCTCTTTAGTTTTCTTCTGCTTTCTCTAGCAAATTCTCCTGCTTTGTCCGTCTTATATCTCACTCTGGAAAATCTCCCTTTCTCTTCCAGAACACTTTTTTTATCATCCGCAAACACCTCTTCTTTAATTTCACTTTGATTTCCCAATTCGCTTCCAATCACTTGCATAACCTACTCTTCAGCAACTTTTTCTGATCATGTAACAAGTGTTGTCCTATCTCTGGATTCATCATTTCCCTGAATGCCCAGTATATCTTTTCTGTCTGCTCCTCCATCATGTTTATTTACAACAAATTTTTCTCTCCAGTTGCTTCTCCCATGGCTGCTTCCTTTAACTCAGTACAGCCTTTCTCCAATGACAACAGCTGGTTTTTCTATCACTTCTTCTGTCGTCACACAATTTAGCACTCTGTTATTCCATTCTTGTCCCTTTTCCACATCCATTACCAAGGGTTCTTCTTCTTTGTATTCGACGACTACTTCTCAAGCCACCATCACCTAGTTGATCGAATGATTGGATGTCTTTACCATTTCACCCCTATAAAACTTTATCTTCTCTTGGCCAACTCTCAGGATGTTCCCTCTGAAGTCCACAACAAACCCATAGGAATTCATAGTGTTATGACAATTCTAAACAAGTGAAAGGTCTTTGTTTTCTTCAGACCATTATTTATGCAAGCCAAATTGGTAAAGATAAGCTGCCCAGTGAGTGCACCCATCAAAAGCTGGGGCCTTTGTGTAAAGTTTCCCTACTATAGTTAATAGGGTTTTTTTATTGCTCTTATTTTTTAAATCTTCTTCATTTACTAATGCCTTTGTTTTTTCAATTATTTTTATCATCAAATGTTTGACTTTAACATTAATTTGTTTCGTTACATTTGTAATAGAGACATATCCATTATAGATGTATATTATAACGTTTAATTTTTTATTATTTTAATTTATTCTGAATTGATTATTGTGTACCGCCCCATGTTGTTGGAGCCAAACTATATAACATGATATTTTATTAATTATTTTACTTATCGTGAATGTATATTATTTATTATTGTACTCTTGAATTAATCTGGGTTGGTCTTAATTTCAGGGTGTCAACGTTGAAATGACTTAGTTATTATGATTTGATCTGAATAAATAACAATAAGAATTTTGAGTAAGTAGTTTTTTCTTTTTTTTTTCAAAATAGAAAAATTGAAGTATTTTATTTCCTTAGTATTTACCTTAATTTGTAACTACAACATTCAACACATACAATTACCCTTGGCTATACTAGTTGAGTTGTGTGAAAGTTGGCAAGACTCATCCCAAGGATAAAAAAAAATATTACTTTTATTTTAATACGATCAATATTAGTGGATTCTTTTGACTACAAATATAAATGTTATGAAAATACCAAAAGAAAGTACAAAATAATTACAATATTTGTGGATCTTATTCTAATACTAAATGTGGTTAGTCAGCTTAACAGTTAGCAACACAAATTTTGTAAAGATGGTGGATCTAGGTTTAGTCCAGTTCTGACTTCCATCAATTCGAAGTGAATGAGTTGAAAATACAATAAATTGCTTAATTCTCTCCAATAAATGATTACCAGTGTCAATTTATATAAAATAGTGTGATTATATGTTCTAGTGTGTACAGTGATCAATAAAGTTCATCAGAAATAAGTGTCGTGATGGTTAGTGAATTTCGGGTTATATTAATATAAAATTGTTTTTATCTCACCAATTAATAATATTTGTGACTGATTTTTTGTTTTTTACTATTTCACTTTAATTAGCCTAACTCTTCAATAATATAATTAAACGAAATAAACTGTTTCTTCTAAACACTGTTTGGTTCAACCTAACCTGTCTTGGGTTCGATTATTAACTTTTTTGATATGAATTACTACGGATAGTATATCTGTACACAACCACGTTCAACAAACGAATGACTTTTTTTCTCAATTTTGCTGGCGTCCCTGTCCAAAATGTAAAAATTTATGATTGGCTCGATTAGACTGGCATTGTTAACTGACCAGCCTGGCTTCTTGCTAAAATAACGAGTTGATTTTTGGTTCACAAACCCTGAACTTATGCAAAATTTAATTTAAAATACATTGGTAGATCTAAAATCTCTGTTTGATGCTGACAATTTTGATATCTCACAAGCCATATTTTGGTTGCAATATTAAATTACTAAAATACACTATCCAAACCCACATACTAAATCCTATCTGAATTTACAAACATTTAACATAAACAATAAAATATAATGTAAGTTGCTTGCCAATTCACCCCTAATATCAGTTTACAATGGTGTGAACATTAATTTACTTAAGTTACTAAACAAAATACATATTACAACAGGTAATACCGTTCAGGGATATTTTGTGAATGTGGGTAATTTTTATTTGTAAAATGTATTGGAGAAAACAGAATACAAATTAGTGTCAAGGTCGTCAATCTAACAGCAGAAGACGGCTATTTTTAGCGAAACGAACTCTAAACTTTGCATTTTGAAGTCACGCTACACGACGTCATAAGCTGAGCCCAACATACGTCATGCTGGAATGCGGGAGTGTCCGCTAACTTGCTGGGACGGCGTCAATAGTCTGTATGCGCTGGTTTTACAAACTCAGTTGCCAACCAACATCTAGTGACGACAGACGTAATTTCGGGTGGGGAGCCCGAGTGTTAAATTTAAGGGCGTCCGCCGACTAAAGCCCAGTTGAATTCATACTCTTGTGCTGTACGGCCATACAACAATTCGCGGACGAATTTTGGGCGCGCCCAATGCCAAAAGGTGTTAAAATGTGAAGTAACAAAATATAAACCTTAATTAGAATGGATTAACAGTTAAATTTTTATTAAAAAAAAAAAAAAAATGTATAATCAGTGAAAAATACGGAATAATCTATGTAGTGCGTGTGGAGCAATATGACGTCTTCTGGACTAAATTTCAAGATAAGTAACATTGGAGGGGGGGGTAAAACCAAATTAACAAGGGTTAACAAAATTCAACATCATTTTTTGATTTTATTTTAAATTGAGATCTCATAAGGGCATGGGGTGTGTGTGTGTGTGTGTGTGTATACGTGGGGTGAAAATTAGGTCATAAAAAGAAGCGCTGGTTTGCGTAAAAGTAAATTTAAGTTTGTGTTTAATTTTTTTGTTATTTTGAATTTATATACTATTTTGTATATTTTTTCATTATGTCTATATAATCATATAATCAAGGTATTGTTTATTGTTAAATTCATAACAGGTAATGGAGGGAGAAAGAATATTTTGTTTGTGATGGGAAGTAAATGAATTGAAAGTGTTTTTTTTTTTTAATAAAGTAATTGATGGAAAAATAAGAATTGAAATAATAACAAATAAAACTTAATTCATTGGAAGCAAGTAGATGAATTATTTATTTCGAATAATCATTCTGCTCTCATTAACTCGCTCAAACGAACCTTGGGTAAGTATTTGTTCATACGCAGTTGGCAATAGTTCAAGATGGCGTCCGAAAGCAGACATAGGCCACAGCTGATTGTTTGTAAACAAGAGCAAGTAAATAAAAAGTAGTAAAAAAGAAGATTACATTTTAGTTATTAACATAAATCTCATTAACTGTAACATTAAAACTAACATTATGAAGATTGAAAAGCATAAACAATAGTATAGAATTAACATTTAAAAGTTAGTTAATATTGGTTATTAAACTTTCACTTGTGAACTTACTTTGTTTCCTCCCGTACGCGTTTCGGCGTGATGTGTGCCTTCGCCAGCAGTGTGAGACAGACTGTCAGTAACTTGTAACCGTTCTTTTAAGTTGGTAGGTTATGTGGGGGGGGTGTGTGGTGGAAGGGAATTGGTGCGGGGATCCGAATTATTGTTTGTTTTATGTATAATTGTGTCAAAGAGTGTGTGATTTATAGTGTAATTGGTCGTTAAGTATGTTGTTTGGTTGTGTTGTGTAGTGTTTGTATATTTCATATTGTTCTGCTGTGTTAAGTTTTCAACTTTTAGGTAAGTAGTGTAATATCTCAAGATTAGTATCTATGTTGGCATAGCTGTGGTTTTTGTGTGTATGTGTGTGGCAAACGCGGAATGTATGTTGTTGCTAGATAGAGCATTTAGGTGTTCAGAGTAACGTGAAGAAAAAGATCTTCCCGTCTGGCCTATATAGAAACTATTACAATCATTATAGTTTAATTTGTAAACACCTGTTTTGTTGTATTTGTCTATGTCCGTGTTTGTATCATTGATGTGTTTTTTTATGGTATTGTTTGTTCTGTATGCTATTTTGTACTTATGTTTCCTGAATGTGTTGGCGATTTTGTGTGCGTTGGAGTTATGGTATGTGAGTGTGATGTATTTATTTTGTTGTGTTGTGTTGTTTACAAATTACATTATGCTTTATACATGCATTATACATGCTTTATTTGCATTATACATGCAAACCATCATGATGTAGTTACTCGTTCCCTATGTCCTCAGCATAGGAATATGAAATTCCCTAATGGTTCATAATGTCAATATTAAAAAAAAAAGAGTGGGGAGTTCACCAGCCCCATTAGGTGAACCCACCTACCCAAAGAGAATGGTTATGGTATAGGTGACACAAAATAAATTAAATTCTTGGATTTCGTTGTCCATGACATGTCCATTACTTAACTAAATGTAATGAATTCACTACCGACTTGGAACACAGTTTTTTATGAGTAAAAACGTAAAAGTTTTACCTTAGAGCCTGAACCAGTTTCCGCTTTTAAAAAGCTTCTTCAGAGGCTCAAAAAAAGCTTCAAAAAAGCTCTGAAGAAGCTTTTTAAAAGCGAAAACTGGTTCAGGCTCTAAGGTAAAACTTTTGTTTTTACCCATAAAAAACTTTGTGTTCCAAGTCGGTAGTGATTAATTATATTTAAATAAATTAATGATAAGTGTGTTAGTACTAATTTTTATTGCAAATCTCATAAAAGATACCGTTATTCTATTACAAGCCTGTTAATAATCTTTTATACACAAAAACTAATATTTTTGATCTTTATGTTTTGGATTATAAATGGTAATGTTAACTCAGCAATACTGGGAAAACCATTTAAAACAGAGTTTCAATCTATTAACAATGTAAATGGGTTTAACTTTATATTTTTATAGTACATATCAGGAGCTCAGAGGAGAAAGGGCGAAATTTGTTTTTAAGGAATCCTATTTTTTGACATGTTAAGAACACGGTAATACCACTATCACATCTATATTCGCCCTTAATATTCTATAAATAGCATTCAAATTATTTATTCGCCCTTCTATCCTGACAGCATTCACAAACTTTAAACATGATTTCCCAACATCATGATTTTCATATTCGCCCTTTCTTCTCCCAGCTCCTGATATGTATGATAGTACACATAACATACTTATATCGCATATTACTTGTATGCTTTACTTACTCGTAAAATTTCCCTTTCAGTTGGTCTAGCATTCAGGCGCTCAATTGGTGACATGGTGTCAACTACTTGTTCCTTACATGCTATAGCAATCTGTTCAGTGACTAATATTGTTAGAAACCCAAATGCAATGGTAAATTCTGCTAATGGAAATTTTACATCTGGTAATGACTGTAACAAAATACATATTAAACAAATTTCAGTATGGAACTATGTTCAAGTTCATTTAAGTTCTTGTAGTTGTGAAGATGTTTCATGTCTGTTATAATCTGTAATATAGTATCTGTTACCATCATCTTACAGATAACATAGAAAGGTGATGGTAAGGCTTTCAGTTTGTGAAGATGGTAGGTAGTGATAGCATGTGTGGAGTCTAAAGAGAGTTACTGAAACTGGTCATGTCAGGTACAAGAAAAGTATTCCCAAGCTAAGTTTTCTAGGATTTATCTTCGCATGCTGTATTCCAGAATTCTTTTATTTTTGGTGGATTGTTCCTTCTACCAGAAGTTTAGTTGAGTGGAATGAAATTGGTGTATTATAAGTCTAACTGCTAATCATGCATTTGTTGCCAAAAGTTGACTTTTACATTGCTTTGGATTCACAGAAGAAAGACTGTTTTCCTTAGTTTTTGAAGCTGGATTATATTTGTCTGGATTTCTTTAGTACTTTAAAGAGGTATATACCAAATCACCTCTTCATGGTCCACTGGAAGTAAGCACCAAAGATATGCAGGCAGAGGTCATGAAAAATTCAGTCTATTAAATGATTCTGGAGGTAACATAGCCCTACACTTAGATCTCCAGGTAAGGCGTACTATGGAATTTGGAATATTCAATAAAAATCTTACTGTGGAATGTAGGAGGCCTCTCAACATATAAAAAATCTACTGACGTGCTGGCTATTTTCAAAACATATGGATGTAGAGTTGAATCAAACTGCTGGAAAATGAATTACAACTTAACACTGAAACTTTATCATCTCTTTATTATTTCACACTGTTAATCCAAAATTTATCAGACCACAAAAAAACTATATCTACAGCTCATATAGCATCCATTGGCTGAATTAACATAGTGGAACACTATCACAATTTTCCACGTTGTTAGGCCATGGTCGAAGTTGTCAACGTTTTTCACCAGATGGACATCATCAATGATGCGGAAAAACAGATCACAACACACCCATGAACGAATATGAACAGTTGCATGGGAATACAGATTACAACCGGCTGGATGTAAACAAAGACTGTTCTGAGTTCTGTCATGTTGATGCACTTATATTTATACAGTTTTTTCAAGGAGATGGTTGGTCATTTTTTTTGTCATTCCTTTTTTGATTGGCTTGCTAAAAGACCAACCAATACTTTGAAAAAAGTATATAAATACCAGTCCGTCAACATAACAGAATACAGAACAATCTTTCTTTACATTCATTTTCGGGCGGGTGTAATTTGTGTTCGCTGAAACAAGGAGATGCCTTAGCGTGTCTGTTGTTCAACATAGCTCTAGAAAAGGTCATCAGGGATTCAGGAATTCAAACTAGCAGACACATATTTCACAAGGAGGTACAGCTTCTGGCATATGCCGATAACATTGATGTCATAAGTAGGTCTGAATCTGGCTTAAAGGAAGCCTTTCAAGAACTGGAGTTCTCTGCTAAGGCTATGGGCTTGGTTATAAACCAAAGCAAAACTAAATATATGGTTGTAGGTGCCAACACTCCCGCCCTGTCCCTGCCCATTAATGATTACGAATTTGAAAAAGTTCAAGGTTTTCCATATCTCGGGTCATATGTGGACTCTGGAAATGACTCCTCTAGAGACATTGAAAAACGAATATTATCTGCTAATAGGTGTTACTACGGACTAGTGAAACATTTTAAATCCAAATTAATAAGTAAAGAGACAAAAGCCACACTCTACAAGACCTTGATCAGACCAATCAATACACCAGACCTTGATCAGATCAATACACCAGTTCTGATGTATGGCTTGGACTGCTTGTCACTCTCCACCTTCTTTAATATTATTTTTAAATAACATATAAATGTATCTGTATGTGGAAACAAACCATCCACATTACTCAGGTCTGTTTACATTATTTGTATGAGACACGTATGTCACACGTACCATAATTATGTACTTACCATAGTTGGAGTATCTGTTTATTTCAGTCTTGTTGTTTCTATTTTTATTACCTAAGGTTCCAGGATTCCACTCAGCGAAAATGCTGGCAGAGACAGGCATCGAAATGAGAATACGTTCAATTGGAAATTTGACCATTAATAGTGATTTATTCAATAATTTCTGTAAGCGTGTACACCAGACAAAATATCAACATGGCGGCCATTATTTATTGGCCCGCTTTCATCATAAAACTTTTTTTTTTATCTTTTTATTAAACTTTAAGTTATCAAATTCTACCTATTAATTCTGCAGCTGCTTCGTTATTAAATGATTTTAATTATATTTTCTTAAGATAAACGCAAACCAACACCCCGTTTGGGTGTCGACACTTAACACGCACGCCCCGCTCTCTCGCTCACATTCATACTTATAAATTCAATTTACTTTTTGTGTACACATATCTTTTATAATGGTAAAGAGCTCTTTAATTTTAATATTGGTTTTGCACTTTCCTGAATCTGTAGACTAGAAGTTCTAGAAGCGGGTTCACATGTTGGTTTCTCAAAGTAGCGTGGTTACATTTTTTACTCTTTTCACTGACTCTAATGTATAATTTTGAAAACAATCACTGCACACTGTTTTAGTTCACTCTAGTTATCACATAATTACATTTTGAACTGTTTCAAAACGACTAGGCCGGTATAAATTGCCGGCTGCCTGTAACAAGGTGTTACTCCTGCTGCTGTATTGTGTAGACTGGGCCGGAAATTATGCAAATTTTACGTATGTGTGAGTGAGTATACGTCATCGTTCTTTTATCTCTGGTTATATAATAGCCTGGTTAGTTACGTATTGGGCTCACGTCATTGTGGTTTTAATGACGTTTTGCGTTGTTGGCCAATGAAACATAAGTATGAGACGCCGTTATTAGTGGCTGTAACCATTATAAGTCTTTTTAGCTGCACGTACTCTGCTGTCCTTGAAATTATTTTGTTGTCTCGGAACTGCGTCGTTGTAGGCAAAAACCAAGGGAAATTGTGTCACCCATAGAAATGACTTTAACACATCGAAATACAATAGTTTACTACCTTGCATACCATATTTTTTATATCAGACTTTTTGTACTGTCACAAAACCCCCTCAATGAAAGGTTTTGTGTCGAGACACAAAAACTTTCATTGACTCATTCACACCTCTCTAAAAGGATCAGCTCAGATATGGAGCCACAACCCCCTGTAGTGTTACAAAAAAAAATTACAAATTCAATCACTTACCCTTGGTCCAATGATGAGGTTCGTACCTTCTGACCTTACTGGACTTCTCCAGAGAGATCCCTACACCATAAGGCCATGAGGCACTTTACGCTCCTGTTCTGACGCACCGGCCAGCTCAGGACCGCGGTCACCACACCATAAAACTCTGAAACATTCAATGCAAGATTTTAAAAATAGTGGCCTTCTCTATATCCATATCCACAACTGATATGTTTCCTCTTAGTACGTTGGTTTGCGTTTTGGGGCATTGGTTTGCTTAATTCTACAAACTTCAAACAATGTATATCAAGAATTAAGATAGAAAATTACTTCTCCTTTTAACACTCCGGTATCTAGTACACCCTTCTGACTCCTGTCAATTATATTCACTCTCTTTATCATATGAAACAATTGCTCTTAACCTAGAGAAATAATTCATTTAACTGCTTTAGCAACAACCATTAACCCTAATAATTTACTTCATATAATCTTACAATATCTATATCATGGCAAACAACTTAAAAGTTTTATAATTTCTATACGACCTTTTCTTACGTTTAACCTTCTTATCACAGAATCATTTCTAGAGAATGGACAAACTTTACAAAATTTTAATATTATAATCGTTACTATCCTGGTAGTAACCTCCTATCCACACACACTATTGTTGTCATAATAAAACACAATACAACATTGTACATCATAAGCATTAAACACTAACATTGAACAATTCACATTACTTAATTCATATTTACATAACTTGTAGCAGAACTTTATAACATTATTCCTATCAACAATTCTCTATTCAACTTTTAATATTTAACATTCATTTAGATTCTATACAACAACAAAATTTCAAATATACCATTACCCTTCCAGTTACCTCCCCTTTCTCCTATGAATTTTCCCTTTTTCTAACCTTTTTTATCCTTACTAGTTTGAGTGACTCTCTATTATTCATTTTTCTCTATCTTATTTTGGCATTTGTCAACCTAACCTTACTACCCCCTTTTCTCTACTACTAACCGCTTCTAACCATTTACATATAATATGACACCAATATCTCAATAATAACCCCCTTCACAAATCCCAATTAAAACCTCTGGCACCGCTCATTTTGTCTTTTATATAAGGATGTATGTTACTTAACTGGCCATCCATTCATAACCATTTGCCCTCCACCATATATCGGCAAACACTCTAACCCAAAATTGCTCCGCCTGCCACAACGCTGCACGCTGGTCCATTGCCACGTCGCTCGTTGATCACTCCTTAACACCGGATCCCTACTACAAAATATCACCAACAACAACAAATATAATTACCATCCACATTACTCACCTCTACATATAATCGCTAACCACTGTGTCCCTAAAATATCTAACACCTCTTTATATATTATCAGCATCTCAGCACTTTATTTTCCCTAACTCCCAATAACTTTATTCAACTAACTCCAATGCCCTTATTTATCACTATTCCCAAACTCTTTACAACATTTCACCTTAATATACCATTAGAAAATTCATCACTTACCAACTAACAACAATACCCCTCAATAACCAAATCTATTACCTGCTTAATCATTTACTAACCCTTATAACCTGAATCTCATAATATCATTTAAACTTCCTTTAGTTATTTAAAATTCTACAATACATGTTTACATAAAAAATACACAAAATACAAAACAGCAAAAATACACAAATACATTGACATTAATGTACACAAAAATATACAATTCACATAATCATGAAATCATTTACCATAATCAGTCCTAATCAGTCCATTTTTAGAAACACTGTCTACACAATTAAATGTTCATAACACAATAAACAACTACCCCATATCGTCAAATAATAATCTTATCTTAAGTCTATACAACTTATTTTCCCTGGAAAACATTATATCACCATCATGAATATAGTACTTATTTAAATTTTTATATTCTACAAAACTATCATAATTAATAGGGTTATTCCATATCAATTTATCATACAACTTGTCACGATCGGTTATGGTCCTGTCACCTTCAGTATAATTAGTCACAATCAGATAAGTTACTAAGTCATTATTTTCATTATCATCTCCTACTACTGCTATATCAGCTTCATTACAAGGTAAGTATTTCATATAGTTTGTTTTCTTCCATCCTAATCTCTCTATCAACTCTTTATAACCTCTATCTAACTTAAATACTTGCATCTCACCATCTACACGCAACTCTTTCTCTAAATATCTCTCACTCCTTTCAGAGGGTACTACTACATTAAAACCTCTCCTGATTTCTACAGGAACAATACAACAATTCAAAAAACAATTATCGGTAGACCATTTATCTACCCAATACACTCGTGAAGCCTTTTCTTCACCCCCGACTACAACATTACAGGAAAAATTTACCCCCTGCAACCCCTTTATCTGTAAATTCTCTCTATACTTTCTCTCTAATTCATCAACACTTTTTATCACTTCATTATCAAATTCTACTCCCATTATACTTTTATCACCGCTCTCAATACTCACACAATTATTTTCTAACACCATATTTGTAATTCTATTATCATAATTCTCACCACTACTTACCTTGTCTTTATTTTCATTCAATTTATTTGATTCTCTACTATTCTCTACCCCCATTTTACTCTCGTAATTTTCATCTACTTTATTCTTTTGTTTATCAAACTTCTCATTAACTAATGCAATTATTTTCTCTTCCGTTTTATCGAAACGTGCGTGCATTTCATCAACTCGTTTATCAAAATTAAAATTTTGTTTTTCGATTTCGTTTTTTATTTCGTCACATTTTATATTAAAATTATTCTGTATTCTTCTAATTTCGCTATTTTGTTCATTAAATTTCTCATCAAGTTTACTGAATTTCTGATTGAAAAGCATTTGCATTGTTTTTATAATTTCGCTGTTTTCAGCCCTGTTATTTTGGATTGGTGTTGAGTGAACAACTCCTTCACCCATGACTACTGATTCTGTCATACTTATTTGACTGTTATTCGTATTGTCAATTGTGCTTAATAAAGAACTATTTTCTTTATTCTCTGCCATTATAAAAATCTGTTAATGGTTTGTCGCTTTATTATCTTTATCACCTAACCTACAACCGTATTCTCACTTTCAATGTCCACCCTGCCACCATTTAGGCTTATTATATAAAATATATTAGTGTATTTTATATAGTCACCAGTTCGGGCCCATTTGTCACTTTTAATAATTATGTCCCTAGTTCTGGGCGGCATTTGTGACTCTCCACGTTCTTTAATATTATTTTTAAATAACATATAAATGTATCTGTATGTGGAAACAAACCATCCACATTACTCAGGTCTGTTTACATTATTTGTACGAGACACGTATGTCACACGTACCATAATTATGTACTTACCATAGTTGGAGTATCTGTTTATTTCAGTCTTGTTGTTTCTATTTTTATTACCTAAGGTTCCAGGATTCCACTCAGCGAAAATGCTGGCAGAGACAGGCATCGAAATGAGAATACGTTCAATTGGAAATTTGACCATTAATAGTGATTTATTCAATAATTTCTGTAAGCGTGTACACCGGACAAAATATCAACATGGCGGCCATTATTTATTGGCCCGCTTTCATCATAAAACTTTTTTTTTTATCTTTTTATTAAACTTTAAGTTATCAAATTCTACCTATTAATTCTGCAGCTGCTTCGTTATTAAATGATTTTAATTATATTTTCTTAAGATAAACGCAAACCAACACCCCGTTTGGGTGTCGACACTTAACACGCACGCCCCGCTCTCTCGCTCACATTCATACTTATAAATTCAATTTACTTTTTGTGTACACATATCTTTTATAATGGTAAAGAGCTCTTTCATTTTAATATTGGTTTTGCACTTTCCTGAATCTGTAGACTAGAAGTTCTAGAAGCGGGTTCACATGTTGGTTTCTCAAAGTAGCGTGGTTACATTTTTTACTCTTTTCACTGACTCTAATGTATAATTTTGAAAACAATCACTGCACACTGTTTTAGTTCACTCTAGTTATCACATAATTACATTTTGAACTGTTTCAAAACGACTAGGCCGGTATAAATTGCCGGCTGCCTGTAACAAGGTGTTACTCCTGCTGCTGTATTGTGTAGACTGGGCCGGAAATTATGCAAATTTTACGTATGTGTGAGTGAGTATACGTCATCGTTCTTTTATCTCTGGTTATATAATAGCCTGGTTAGTTACGTATTGGGCTCATGTCATTGTGGTTTTAATGACGTTTTGCGTTGTTGGCCAATGAAACATAAGTATGAGACGCCGTTATTAGTGGCTGTAACCATTATAAGTCTTTTTAGCTGCACGTACTCTGCTGTCCTTGAAATTATTTTGTTGTCTCGGAACTGCGTCGTTGTAGGCAAAAACCAAGGGAAATTGTGTCACCCATAGAAATGACTTTAACACATCGAAATACAATAGTTTACTACCTTGCATACCATATTTTTTATATCAGACTTTTTGTACTGTCACAAAACCCCCTCAATGAAAGGTTTTGTGTCGAGACACAAAAACTTTCATTGACTCATTCACACCTCTCTAAAAGGATCAGCTCAGATATGGAGCCACAACCCCCTGTAGTGTTACAAAAAAAAATTACAAATTCAATCACTTACCCTTGGTCCAATGATGAGGTTCGTACCTTCTGACCTTACTGGACTTCTCCAGAGAGATCCCTACACCATAAGGCCATGAGGCACTTTACGCTCCTGTTCTGACGCACCGGCCAGCTCAGGACCGCGGTCACCACACCATAAAACTCTGAAACATTCAATGCAAGATTTTAAAAATAGTGGCCTTCTCTATATCCATATCCACAACTGATATGTTTCCTCTTAGTACGTTGGTTTGCGTTTTGGGGCATTGGTTTGCTTAATTCTACAAACTTCAAACAATGTATATCAAGAATTAAGATAGAAAATTACTTCTCCTTTTAACACTCCGGTATCTAGTACACCCTTCTGACTCCTATCAATTATATTCACTCTCTTTATCATATGAAACAATTGCTCTTAACCTAGAGAAATAATTCATTTAACTGCTTTAGCAACAACCATTAACCCTAATAATTTACTTCATATAATCTTACAATATCTATATCATGGCAAACAACTTAAAAGTTTTATAATTTCTATACGACCTTTTCTTACGTTTAACCTTCTTATCACAGAATCATTTCTAGAGAATGGACAAACTTTACAAAATTTTAATATTATAATCGTTACTATCCTGGTAGTAACCTCCTATCCACACACACTATTGTTGTCATAATAAAACACAATACAACATTGTACATCATAAGCATTAAACACTAACATTGAACAATTCACATTACTTAATTCATATTTACATAACTTGTAGCAGAACTTTATAACATTATTCCTATCAACAATTCTCTATTCAACTTTTAATATTTAACATTCATTTAGATTCTATACAACAACAAAATTTCAAATATACCATTACCCTTCCAGTTACCTCCCCTTTCTCCTATGAATTTTCCCTTTTTCTAACCTTTTTTATCCTTACTAGTTTGAGTGACTCTCTATTATTCATTTTTCTCTATCTTATTTTGGCATTTGTCAACCTAACCTTACTACCCCCTTTTCTCTACTACTAACCGCTTCTAACCATTTACATATAATATGACACCAATATCTCAATAATAACCCCCTTCACAAATCCCAATTAAAACCTCTGGCACCGCTCATTTTGTCTTTTATATAAGGATGTATGTTACTTAACTGGCCATCCATTCATAACCATTTGCCCTCCACCATATATCGGCAAACACTCTAACCCAAAATTGCTCCGCCTGCCACAACGCTGCACGCTGGTCCATTGCCACGTCGCTCGTTGATCACTCCTTAACACCGGATCCCTACTACAAAATATCACCAACAACAACAAATATAATTACCATCCACATTACTCACCTCTACATATAATCGCTAACCACTGTGTCCCTAAAATATCTAACACCTCTTTATATATTATCAGCATCTTAGCACTTTATTTTCCCTAACTCCCAATAACTTTATTCAACTAACTCCAATGCCCTTATTTATCACTATTCCCAAACTCTTTACAACATTTCACCTTAATATACCATTAGAAAATTCATCACTTACCAACTAACAACAATACCCCTCAATAACCAAATCTATTACCTGCTTAATCATTTACTAACCCTTATAACCTGAATCTCATAATATCATTTAAACTTCCTTTAGTTATTTAAAATTCTACAATACATGTTTACATAAAAAATACACAAAATACAAAACAGCAAAAATACACAAATACATTGACATTAATGTACACAAAAATATACAATTCACATAATCATGAAATCATTTACCATAATCAGTCCTAATCAGTCCATTTTTAGAAACACTGTCTACACAATTAAATGTTCATAACACAATAAACAACTACCCCATATCGTCAAATAATAATCTTATCTTAAGTCTATACAACTTATTTTCCCTGGAAAACATTATATCACCATCATGAATATAGTACTTATTTAAATTTTTATATTCTACAAAACTATCATAATTAATAGGGTTATTCCATATCAATTTATCATACAACTTGTCACGATCGGTTATGGTCCTGTCACCTTCAGTATAATTAGTCACAATCAGATAAGTTACTAAGTCATTATTTTCATTATCATCTCCTACTACTGTTATATCAGCTTCATTACAAGGTAAGTATTTCATATAGTTTGTTTTCTTCCATCCTAATCTCTCTATCAACTCTTTATAACCTCTATCTAACTTAAATACTTGCATCTCACCATCTACACACAACTCTTTCTCTAAATATCTCTCACTCCTTTCAGAGGGTACTACTACATTAAAACCTCTCCTGATTTCTACAGGAACAATACAACAATTCAAAAAACAATTATCGGTAGACCATTTATCTACCCAATACACTCGTGAAGCCTTTTCTTCACCCCCGACTACAACATTACAGGAAAAATTTACCCCCTGCAACCCCTTTATCTGTAAATTCTCTCTATACTTTCTCTCTAATTCATCAACACTTTTTATCACTTCATTATCAAATTCTACTCCCATTATACTTTTATCACCGCTCTCAATACTCACACAATTATTTTCTAACACCATATTTGTAATTCTATTATCATAATTCTCACCACTACTTACCTTGTCTTTATTTTCATTCAATTTATTTGATTCTCTACTATTCTCTACCCCCATTTTACTCTCGTAATTTTCATCTACTTTATTCTTTTGTTTATCAAACTTCTCATTAACTAATGCAATTATTTTCTCTTCCGTTTTATCGAAACGTGCGTGCATTTCATCAACTCGTTTATCAAAATTAAAATTTTGTTTTTCGATTTCGTTTTTTATTTCGTCACATTTTATATTAAAATTATTCTGTATTCTTCTAATTTCGCTATTTTGTTCATTAAATTTCTCATCAAGTTTACTGAATTTCTGATTGAAAAGCATTTGCATTGTTTTTATAATTTCGCTGTTTTCAGCCCTGTTATTTTGGATTGGTGTTGAGTGAACAACTCCTTCACCCATGACTACTGATTCTGTCATACTTATTTGACTGTTATTCGTATTGTCAATTGTGCTTAATAAAGAACTATTTTCTTTATTCTCTGCCATTATAAAAATCTGTTAATGGTTTGTCGCTTTATTATCTTTATCACCTAACCTACAACCGTATTCTCACTTTCAATGTCCACCCTGCCACCATTTAGGCTTATTATATAAAATATATTAGTGTATTTTATATAGTCACCAGTTCGGGCCCATTTGTCACTTTTAATAATTATGTCCCTAGTTCTGGGCGGCATTTGTGACTCTCCACGTTCTTTAATATTATTTTTAAATAACATAAATGTATCTGTATGTGGAAACAAACCATCCACATTACTCAGGTCTGTTTACATTATTTGTATGAGACACGTATGTCACACGTACCATAATTATGTACTTACCATAGTTGGAGTATCTGTTTATTTCAGTCTTGTTGTTTCTATTTTTATTACCTAAGGTTCCAGGATTCCACTCAGCGAAAATGCTGGCAGAGACAGGCATCGAAA
Source organism: Magicicada septendecula (assembly GCA_034769895.1). Lineage (NCBI taxonomy): Eukaryota > Metazoa > Arthropoda > Insecta > Hemiptera > Cicadidae > Magicicada > Magicicada septendecula. Next base: position 265,091,195 of record CM068375.1, read on the forward strand.
TGAGAATACGTTCAATTGGAAATTTGACCATTAATAGTGATTTATTCAATAATTTCTGTAAGCGTGTACACCGGACAAAATATCAACATGGCGGCCATTATTTATTGGCCCGCTTTCATCATAAAACTTTTTTTTTATCTTTTTATTAAACTTTAAGTTATCAAATTCTACCTATTAATTCTGCAGCTGCTTCGTTATTAAATGATTTTAATTATATTTTCTTAAGATAAACGCAAACCAACACCCCGTTTGGGTGTCGACACTTAACACGCACGCCCCGCTCTCTCGCTCACATTCATACTTATAAATTCAATTTACTTTTTGTGTACACATATCTTTTATAATGGTAAAGAGCTCTTTAATTTTAATATTGGTTTTGCACTTTCCTGAATCTGTAGACTAGAAGTTCTAGAAGCGGGTTCACATGTTGGTTTCTCAAAGTAGCGTGGTTACATTTTTTACTCTTTTCACTGACTCTAATGTATAATTTTGAAAACAATCACTGCACACTGTTTTAGTTCACTCTAGTTATCACATAATTACATTTTGAACTGTTTCAAAACGACTAGGCCGGTATAAATTGCCGGCTGCCTGTAACAAGGTGTTACTCCTGCTGCTGTATTGTGTAGACTGGGCCGGAAATTATGCAAATTTTACGTATGTGTGAGTGAGTATACGTCATCGTTCTTTTGTCTCTGGTTATATAATAGCCTGGTTAGTTACGTATTGGGCTCACGTCATTGTGGTTTTAATGACGTTTTGCGTTGTTGGCCAATGAAACATAAGTATGAGACGCCGTTATTAGTGGCTGTAACCATTATAAGTCTTTTTAGCTGCACGTACTCTGCTGTCCTTGAAATTATTTTGTTGTCTCGGAACTGCGTCGTTGTAGGCAAAAACCAAGGGAAATTGTGTCACCCATAGAAATGACTTTAACACATCGAAATACAATAGTTTACTACCTTGCATACCATATTTTTTATATCAGACTTTTTGTACTGTCACATGCTGGGTGTTAAAAAACTAGATGAGCAGAAACTAGCCGTGTTTTAGAGGAAGGTACTAAGGAGAATCTATGGCCCTGTGAAGGAAAATGAGATTTGGAGGCGACTGCATAATCGAGAGTTGTACGAAAGGTTTAAAGATCTTCCGATCATGCAATTCATATAAATTAACAGACTGTGTTGGGCCGGACATGTGCAGAGAATGGAGGAGGATAGAATCCCCCAAAAAATCATGAATTACTTGCCGATGGGAAGGAGAAGGAGGGGAAGACCGCATACAAGATGGCTGCACCAGGTTGGTAAGGAGGCGGTGAGGCTTGAGGCTGGGTGCAGCAAACTGGTGGACATTGGCTTGGAGTAGAGACCAGTGGGGACAATTTCTTTTGGAGGCCAGGACCCAGACTAGGTTGTAGCACCGAGGATGTATGTATGTATATAATTTGTGTTCCCACATGACTGTTTGTATTCATTCACAGGTGTTGTGATCTGTGTTCCACGCCACTGATTGTGTCATTCATCGGAATGGATTAAATGTCTGATGAAAAACAAGAACAACTTAGACCACAGCCTAACAACCCGAAAAACTATGATAATGTAAATACCGGCTGTGACAGATTAACATTTTTTTGAAACAGCAGAACATTAGCAACACACACACACACACACGCACACACACACACACACACACACACGCACACACACACACACACACACTTACGTGGTTGTATAGTAAGATCCTCTATTCAGACAATCCAAGTACACTTAAAAAATTACTCAATTTTTATTCTCTTTCAATAAATGGTAATCAAATCTCAGGGAGTCCTCTGTGGAGAGGTTATTTCAACATTTTCTTGTACATCTCTTACTTGCAATCTGCTTTACAAAGTCAAAAAATATACTTATTTTTTGCTTATTATGAATTTTTATCATTTTACAACTCCCCATTGGAAATCAGATGAGAAACTCTAATAGATAGCCAAATGAGTGAAGGCTATCAACTAATTACTCACATCATCATCATCATATGGTATTCTACCACATGGCAGGATCAAGGTATCATAGCCATCACCACTGACAGTATCTATTCCAGGCTTGAGCCTTCATCCCCACATTGTGTGTTGTCCACAAGATTCAACTTCTTATCTCCTTCCAGCGTTCCCTCAAAAACAACTGTCAGTAGCCCATTTGCCCTCAACACATCAAATCCACTTTTTTTCCTCTTTTTGCCTTTTGCAGAAACATTCTTTTGTTCCCTCATATATTATTTGGAGCACTTTTTCAATCCCATTTTGCCCACCTGCATTACTGTTTCCACCTGCCTCCAAATTAACAATTCTAGTGGTTCAATCTTGCCTCTATTTCTTTTCTCACTACACGTCCATGTACTCATAAAGTAAAACACTTGATCACACTCTTCCTCACACACAAGTTCATTCTGATACAAAATAACTATTTTCCTACTGAAAGTTTTCTCTACTCCTAATCATTTAGATAAAATGAATACAACTATCTAAATGATTTTCTGATCTATCACTTGGTCATCCCTAATAATTTACAGCACTCTGTTAGAAACACAAGTTACTACAGTAATTTGGTATTTACTTGACATCAGCTCTGTTATCTTCACTGAAGTAATGGTAACACTTTCCTAAACTAGTTCCACCAGTAAGGGGACTTTCTGGTATGACAACACTGGTCAGTCATTTCACACGTGTGCAATTTTATCATAAAAAAAAATTAGTATCATCACCTTTGATACTAGTTTTAGATACAAACATATAACTGTACATAATACTCTGCATGCTTTGCCACCTATTAATGCTTACACACTTCAACCTACAATATATTCTGCAACTGACTAAGTCTTCCTAGGCTTGTATGTTAGTGAGTGCAGTATGAAGCTGCATTTGAATTTTACTGTTTTTCAATCTATTAAAAAACTTTAATTTTTTATTTTAATTATCTGACTAGTAATTAAAATAATAAATATTATAATGCTCTTAAGTGGTATCGGGTGTTATATCCCGTGCACTTATACTTACTCCTGTCTTCTTCTCCGAAGACGTAGTCCTGTAAACACAACTTATGCTAATATGTGCGTGGGCGCCACTTGGATATTTAATCCAAGAAATTCTTATTATGTTAAATTGACTTTTCATTAAATTAGTTATAAAAAATATATAAACAGGACAAGTCGAGTTGCAAATAAAATACGTTTAATGATTTTTCTTTTATATAAATTGTCTGAAGGACTAACAGTAAAAATATTAAAAAATTGCAAAGTTACAGAAATTATTGAAAAAATTTTTTAAGTATCGGCTATTAATTAATTTATTGCTCAGTTGAATCGCATGAATTTAATCTTTGAAAAAACTTTATACTCAGGATGTGACTCCTTGGAACTATCAAGACAAATCAGTGTGATGCTTTAAAAAATGTGTGTGAATTGAGTGTTTGATATATGTAGTACAATTGTGTGACAAAAATACCAGGTAAGAGAATTTAATTTTGGACAACTCACGTTCCAGTAGGTAGGTTTTTCCTTCACTAGACACTGTTTTTGGAACGACTCCAATCTTGCGTATCTTCGTATTTTCATTTCTTCAAGCACTTGTAATTATTTAAACGTCAAATTACTATTTGAAAACTCCGCACAAAATTTAAAAATCGTACTGCTTCTGTGCTTTGAAATAGTTGCCGGCGATGAACAGCTGACTGCGTTGCGTGACCTTGCTCTGCTGACGTCACAGCGCTAGTTCCACATCAACTCAATATAGGCTTGCGTTCAGTAATTTGTTTGGGATTTTGTCAAAGTCTGTTTATGTCACTAATACCATCCAAATTTGATTTTTTCTCTATTAAAAATCGGTCCTTGGCAGGGCCGCTGGATATATGGCTATGTGTGTTCTATTAGAATTTGTGTGCTTTTGCTCTATTCAAAATACACGTTAGCGGTATAGCGATATACTCCTTTGCAGGTTAAGTGTGTGTTTCGTCTGGTACGGGGAAATGCCTTGTTTGAGTTTTCGGATTGGATTCCTTTTCTTAAGTTCGCCTTGGATTAGACGTTCTCTCTTCGAATTCTTGTGTGTAGTGTCTCTGGTGGTTTCAAAGCAGAAAGTGAATATTGGGTCGATTTTGGTCTCGGTTATATACTCTTTGTAGGGTGCATTGTTTTAATTTTATTAATGACTTCCGGTGTTTTTTTTTTTAGTAAAATTTTCTTCTGGAACGTTCGAGAATATGCAAATAGAACACGATGGAACAAATTCGACTTCCGTAGAAGCATTAGAACAAAAACTTCTTTCACTTCATACTAAGGGATTTTACTGAAATTATTCTGGTACTTGTCAAACAATTTTACATAACTACTTACAATCTGTATGTCATTATTATTTTTAGATTCTCTGCTTTCAACTGATTAAAACGATACCATTCATGATTGGTTTTTAATAAATTAAATCTATGAAATTAACACAAAATACACATCCTTACCTTGTAGTATGTATACAAAATTACAGTTTTCTTAATTAATTGTATAATTAAGTTCCTCTGATCTTGCTATAACATTAACATATAACATAATTAGTTGTACATAACAAAATAAACAAGTATTAATGCACATAATATATAAATAACTTCATTTTCTGTAGGCATAATATAAGGCCTACTTTTCTTGTCACTGCTATTTATTGTATTTTGTCTTTCCTGGTATTATTTCTGTGATTTTTAGGATATTCACTGAGAGTTTGTTACATTGTTTATCTTTGGCAATACCTGGTTTTCCCTAATACATTTTATTTTTATTGTATTCTCAATTAGCATCTCACTGTCTTTGTACAGATAAGCTATTTCATGTGTGTGACAAATTTCACTTTTATACTCAAAAATTCTTTATGAATTAAGCTTGTCTTCAATTGAGCAAGTATTTTTCCATTGTATATGATAAAATTATATCCTTTTTCTATATTCTTTCTAGTATTAATCATTTAATCTGTCAAATATGACTAATTTTGTGACTGTTTTTTGGCTCAACTTAGTATGGTATATGTAGTTAGTTTTATAACTTGATTGTTAAAGTGTTTTAGGTGGTCATACTTATAGGTATAGTTACTTTATATTGTGGTTCAACTTTAAAATACAAGTTTGTTGCATTTTGATAACTTTAAAGTCATAAATTCTACAATTTTACATGTTCACTACATGTTTTCAGTTTAGCACTGTTTTTGGTTGTTTTCATTGATTTCTAATCAATTTACAGATTTCTCTATTTGGAATATTTTGTTTGTCTTTGTCTAATTGACATTTACATCTAGTTTTTTTCTTAATTTTATAACAATTAATTTTCACATACATCTGAGTGATTGGTCTCAACTCTAAAACTTTGATTTTCTGTTACAAGTTTACATTTTTTTTTTCAATTTATATCCTCTTTAATGATGGATTTAAATCATTTGATATATCCATTTTATATATATTATAATGTATTGGTCTAGATCTTATCTATTATTTCACAATAAATTGGTTTTTGTGCTCTATTCTGAGTTACATTTCTAACATGTCATGACCTCATTTTGGTCATTTCTAAGACTATTTGTTTCTCTTATTTTACAATATTAGCTTTATTCTATTCTTCACTTAAACAATATATGGGGTTCGAGTCTTGGTCAAAGTCTTCGTCGTTTTTACATATTATTGATATTAACTATTGAACAATATTACTAAATTTTCTTGATTACTTGGGTTCGATTCTGTTCATTTCACCTTCTTCTTATGATAATTTACTTTTGGAATTATTTTCTTTATGAAACGTTTTGTGACGTTACAATATTCGTTTCTCAGTAGACCTAATTTTATGTATCCTTTTACTGACCTCGTAATCTTATTTCTATGAGATAAAACACGAATTTCAGTTTTTCTTTTAATATAACTCATGCTTGACATTTATAAAAGAGTACTGGTACTCTTGTAGTTTGTAGGTTCTCAAGTGTATTTCTTAGTTTTTAATTTAAAAGATGTGTAACAGATTTATGCTTAGTTTGCAATTTAACTAGAGGGTCAATCCGTTTCAGATCAACCAGTGGGGTTGCTGAGATATTGTATTTCCTTTTAAGTTATGCTTTATTGGGAGCTCAAAACGTTATTGCATTAATGCGTTATTGCGTATCTGGGAGCTCAAAACGTATGTAAAAATTTTTTTATCATTAGTGTTTTTTTCTAGTGGCCATTTTGATTTGGCCAGTCGGCTGTTTTCTGCGTTTTCTACAACTAACGGAAAGTTGAATAACTTTTCTGTTATAAAAAATATCACCTTGAAACAAAAAAACCATCTTAATTTGCACAAAACTTTCTATAATTTACACTATGGACAAAATTAAACTAGGTATTGAGGAAACGACCTAAAAATTGAATTCAAAATTGTGTTGGAAATCGTGAAAATGAACAACTTTAGAAGAAAATTTTTCATTACAGCAGTGAAGACATACATTCAATATTTTTCAATAGAAAGACACCATTACTCCCTACATGTTATATAAGATTGAAGCCATATTCACTTCTTAATTTTTTGTGATTCTTGAAATATTGAACTTCGCTGGAAATTACTGATTTTCAACTTAGTAAATCTCAAAAGGGACAAGTAAGGATTTTAAATGATTAAATTACGTCTTTATATATTTTATATCTGAAGATGACAATAAAGAAAAACTGTCAAAACATTTATATGAAAAATATTATTTATTATCAATATTCACTAACAACAAGAAAAATTGTGAGTAATTATAAAAATTATAAAGCTTGTTACATTGGTACATTTGTGAGGATTATATTGGTTTTCATTCAGACTTGATAAGAGAATGCTACTAACTTAATTTTGTTGATACAAATTTTCGAGTTCACGTAACAGTTATGTATATAAATAGTAAAACACGTCTTTGATTTCTGAATTACAAATGACCACAATCTACCAGCTCCATACATATTCCTGAAAGAAACAACTTCATCTTGACTAGCAAGAAACACTCAATTGAAAATTCAAAGTGGTATCTTAAATTATATGTGTTCCTATTTTAATTGTTTAACTAATTCATAATTAGCTATGCATTTAAAATTTTCAAAAGTTGATCATAAAACTAATATTTTGTTTTTCATTCATTATTATTTTAACAAATAATAATGTTTTAAATAATAAAATTTTAAAGTATTTTAAAAAATACAATTTTGAAAGAATACTGACAGTATTCAATTATTTCTACAGGTGAATAATAAGTTTACCTTCATTAATGTTTGTATCACTTTTGGTGATAATTCTAAAATAGCTGTGGAAAGAAATACTCCACCAGCAAAGCAGTTGAGTAATCCTATTACACGATAATACCTGTAAAACAATACATAATGTTTTTACTTCACAATATTACTTCTAATAGTATTATGTTTTTATACTATTACAAAGTTGATTGAATACAGACTATTCTGTAAAAGTATTAACTTAATAAACTATTGAGAGATACATACATAACATAGCTAACATTCTTTTCATAAGTACCCTAGATTCGTAGTAAATATGGATACATGAAAAACAAAGATTTTACACACACAAAAATCTTTAAAGCTTTTAAATGAGGGAACAGAGAAATGTACATAAAACAAAGTATTATTAATTCAAAGACTTAGCAAGTCAGAGGCCTGCAAAATTTGTAAAACTGCTACCTTCTGGAAACCATATGCTATATAAGCTCAGTTACAAGCCTTATAACAAAACCATCCTAATTGTCTATACTGTACTAGCTGAAGTACCTGTTCTACGCCCGGGTGGCGAGCATTTTTATTAGCACATATTTAATTATTTATTGGCATATATTAAATACATTTAATTATATATACATTTAATTACATATTGGCTATGAAATTTAATTATTGGGCAAAAACTTCTTTGTAGACCACATTTTTGGTGTAAACTCTGTGGTCTTTCTTTAAGTTGCCTTGTTGGTCAGTTCCTAAGACTTTTACCTTGACTTGCTGAAAGGACTTTGTTCTTGAAAATGCAACATAAAGTTATCCATGACTGAATACTGTAGATGGCAAATAAATACCAACTGAATCCAGTGTTTGCCCTTGGCTTTTGTTGATGGTCATAGCAAAAGCAAGTCTAAATGGAAACTGTTTTCGTCTTAATGTAAAGGGAAGGTCAGGGTCACTGGGTGCAAGAATAACTCTTGGAATAAATACCCTGGTACTGTAACCCCTCTTTCTAGTTTTATGCTTTATACTTTTTTTTTTTTTTTTTTTTTTTTTTTTTTTTTTTTTTTTTTTTTTTTTTTGAAAGAGGGGCCACTAGTTATTTAAAACTAGGCTGAGGGCCTAGAGAAGCCAAAAATGCGCTGGGTCCAGTGGGATGGGACTTGCAATTAAACTCGATGGTTAAACAACAATAACAAATTTTTATTAGCAATTTCAAGTAACTTTATAAGTATAACTCTAAGTATTCAATATAACTTTCATAGAATTAGAAAAATTTCATTACAACCTCTACTCCCCTCCCTGGCATTACAACATTCTGAAAATAAACACATGTAACATCATAATAATTTCTCATAAATACACATAAATACAACCTCAATCAATATAGTTACATGAATACACATAGCACACATATATACATATGCATATACCACACACACATGTTCACCTGGCAGGCAGCCTCTATATATATATTTCACCATACCTCAGGAGAATATAAACCCCAGTATCCGTGACCAAGACCCCCATCCCAAACTACTGTAAACGGATAAAGTGCCCAGCCTGCTTTTAAAAACTTTCCAATTAAAAAAAAAAAACAAATCCATTAACACGTCAGATTATGACAGGGTTACGACAAATGAAATTATTACAAGTATACAAAATTTAGGAATGTTCCCCCAAATAGTAATGTGCCATCGCAAGGTCAACATGACTGCACGGTCTTATAAAATGTATAATAAATATATAATTGAAAAGTAAGAACTGGTAGTGTGCTCATATTAACAACTCAACAATTAATGCACTGGCTATGACAGTAAAAGGAATGATAAAAATTTACTTATTACTGAATTATTACACGGTTAACATAAATTTTATAGAATATATAATAAATTTATAATTGAAAAGTAAGAACCAATAGTGTGCTCATATTAACAACTCACAAATTAATACACTGGCTATGGCAGTAAAAGGAATTATGAAAATTTACTTATTACTAAATTATTAAAAGGCTAACATAAATTTTATAAAATGTCTAATAACAATTTTAATTAAAAATTTTATAACATAAAACCCTAATACAACACATGTGAGGTGTTCATACGGAAATGGGTTGACCTCAGGCAAGGCCATGCTCCGAACCAGATGTAACAAAATTTAACAAGTCAGAAACCTGTGGATGTCCGCACCGACAGGTGATGATGACAGGTCAAGACACCCCCAAACCTTTAAATCTTCTTAAAAAACAAAACCCATATAGATCTATGAATACCATCAAGAAAATGCCCAATCAAGTACCCCGGCACCCATGCAAGCATAATTAACAGCCCTACCAATCAGTAACATTACGTTACGCACAATTTTGCAATAAGAGAAAATTTAGCAGCAAAATTCGGTGACGCATGACCCCGTCTGGGTTTACACTTACTCTGGGGGCGTAAGCGTTTGTAAAATAAAACTGACAAAATTTATAAGCACTAATTGTCCCGCTGGACTTCTGCACCAACAAAACTTTAACTGGAGCTGTTCCAGGAATAGTGTCACATGCTCTACATTGTAGCGGCCAAAAATATTTATTAAAGGCTTAAATGTCACCTGGTTATAGTCCGTCACAAAACCTGAGGTAATTGCAGCATGTAGTCCATCTCGTCCTCCCGGCGGCGGCTAACACGGAAAGTCACTAGTTTAATGTCATGGGTGGCGGATGATCGGCCACCAGCTGGAGTGAATCAGGAGATCGACTTAAATCAGGAACCCGGAGAGTCATGGAGTGATTATCTAAGCATAGTAGATATTAGAATACAAAATCCAAACTGAAAGCCGCCGGGAGAATGGAAGATCAGTTGAGGCCGGCTGCTTGACGAGAACTGCCAAGAGCAGCTACTGAAAAAACGTTACGTAGCGCTCACCACAGAGCGCGCGCGGATCGGCATAGCAGGCGTGTTGATAACGGAGCAGGCACCACTAAGCTAATTAATTAACATGTACAGCAATGCCCATCACATCATTAACAAGAAAATAGTTACATCACACCCCCACTCCAAAAGTGCAACATGGTTGCCCAACTGGAACTCAGGGGTACCCTGCGGTGTACCCCTATAGTCCACGAAACTCGCGTTGCTATCGGTCTTCCCACCAGTCATGGCTCTCAGGAGAACAGAGGCTCAGAAGGAAAACAAAAGAGCAGAAGAAGACATGTAACGTGTAAGTGTGTTGCCACTGCAGGCTGACCTGATCAGGGGCAGCCTACGGCAAGAAAAGACAGAGAAGAAAAGACGAAAGAAGGTACGGGAGCTCCCTGAGTACTGACCTCCCGAGACATGCCCAACTTATGTTTTGAGGCACCGACACAACCACAACAGGGCGTCATGCCCTATAGTTACCCGAGCGACTAGCCCAAAACACCAAACAATAACAGTACCTCAGAATCACTGCCCACGTCTCACAGTACCCGGAAGAAAAGGGGTTTTGGTCTCCATGACCCAATAATCTCACTTACATGTGTATATATATTTCCATAATTCCATACGTGTGTGCTCCAAGGGCTCTCTACTCTCTTTTTTTTTTAAGGGGGTAGGTTAGGAAAATCAGGAAGAAGGAAAGGGCAAGGATCATGGAAGATCAAGGCCTGGAACGGAAGGTAAGGACATGGCTCTCTCCATAAATAAGGAAAAATGGAGAGAACCAAGGCTCGCGCAGGCAGGGGCGCATCCCTGAAGTAGAAAACAAAGTGGAACACCTACCCGCTGCCATGTTTTCTACTCACCCCCAGAGCACACACCTCCCCTAATAACATCAATCCCTATGCGAGCCTCTCCGCCAAGCCAATCCCACGGGACCACCCCAACACGTCACCCTCTCCGGAGACCATCACCCCACTTCTACCGGTCCCACTCACATACCCGTCCGAAGACCCAACAAGGTATCACCCACTTTGGTATGTGAGTGACCGCACTACCTCTCGTCCACCTCTTGGACCGACCAGCCATATGCACCAACAAGGCATCTCCATCCTTGCCATATGACTGGCCCACATCCCTACACAAGGGTGGACGGCCCCGCTTAGCCAGACAGAGAGGACCACATCAAGGACACGCGAACATCCAACCCTACTCTCACTCAACAAAACCCCTATGGAATACAACTGGGAATGCGGCATGGCTCCGATCCCACAATGATCAATAAACAAATTCAACCACTATAAACAATGAAACACCAACAGCACACTATCACTCTCCATCAGAACTTTCAAAACAGGGGAAACTGACAATCTCGAGGACCACAATCTAAGTGCACCTTCAGCACGTCTCTAACTCCTTATCGTTTTTTTTTTTTTTTTTTTTTTTTTTTTTTTTTTTTTTTTTTTTTTTTCGGGAGGGGTAGGAAATTCGGGAAGATGAAACGGGGCAAGGATCCTTGAAGGGCAAGAGCGAGGACTAAGGGTAAGGACATGGTTCCCTCCGAAAAGGAGAATGACTGGAGAAAACCAAGGCTCGCATGGGCAGGGGCGCAACCCTGAAGTAGACGAACACCACTGGGACTGTGGGGAACATCTACCCGCTACCTGTTAACCGCTTCTTCTCACCTTTCTGTGACGGACTTTAGGTACTCGTTCCTTTCGGACACCACTCTCTAAGAAACTATCTCGTGTTGAGCTGTGCTGATCTGTTTCTTCTGACTCAGGATCAAGGCAACTTACATCACTACCTTCACCCCGATTTGGATTATCCTCATCATCTAACTCCTCTGCTTCTGCCTTCCCTGCTTCTCTTTCTTCCACTTCTTCCTTTTCTTCCTCTTCCGCAATTTCCCCTTTTTCGTCCCCATAATCCAAATCAACCTCATGACACTGCACCTCCTCACCACCTTCCAGTTGTTCACCTGATCCATCTTCAACAGCATCTTCTCCCAGCTCCTCACCGATTTCTGCATCACCCTCGTCACCAGCTCCTTCACAAACTTGTTCACTAACCTCCTCTCCAATCTCGTTTTCCTCAACACATTCATCACCAACATCATTGCCATCACGTCCTCTACCACCATTCGAACACTGCACATCTTGATCATCCTCTAGTTGCTCCTCTGGTCCACATGAAACTTCTTTCCGTTCTTCGGAATCCTCAACACTACTTACAGAAGGCGTCTGCACATCTTCACACACTACATCATTCTCTCTCGCACACTCCACAACGCTTCCACCAAATTTCTCCTCTACTTCTACCTCATCTCCTTCCACCACACTTGCAGCATGGACATCCCCTTGTCCACCCGCAACCTCCGAAACTTTTGCAGCCTGGACATCCCCGTGTCCATCCGCAACCTCAGACTCTTCAGTCTCCCTAACACCTACAACTATACTTCCCTGTGCAGCATCTGCAGACCGCTCTTCTGCCTCTTCCTTCGATTCCTCTCCTTCACCATTCTCAGCAACTACAACGTCCTCAACATTTTCCACCCTGGAATCCAGCTGTCCAGGTTCATGTGCAATGACTAAATTAATTTCTACTTCCGATGGTAAGGCTACACCATCAAGTGACTTCTCATATCCCGGCGTAGGCGACGATGATGTTACAGGATCTGGATCCCTCACGAACCGAGATGGAGATACCGGAACAAATTCCACGGCATCTGGAGTCAACTGTGACGTCCTCTCTGAGTCCTGTAATTCAGAATCAACAGACGTTTTCTTGTCGTCTTGTATTAATCCACAGAAGTTATTCCGCTTTTCTTCTTTCTCTTCACCTGCTTCACCCACAACTCTATTAGGCACTGGTAATTCCTCTGGAACCTTTAAAGTTTCCTTTTTCTCCGAATAGGAATAAGGACTTCCTACAGGATCCCTACTTGGCGATGTTTGTTCCCTGATATAACTTCTTCTTCCCCTGTTAATTTCATACTTCTTTGTTTTCTGTGCTGTAGCTGTTGTCACCGTCTTTCCACTTGCCACCCCCTTGTAGCCTCCATTACTTCTGGAATACTCAGTTTTTCTTACCGTTTCTTGTGTTCTCCTCCACCCACCACGTTTGTCTTCTTTAGCTCTTCCTAATGAACCACTGGAGTATTGGACATCTGTAGCAGCTCTTCCCCGGGACTCGTCATTCGCCTGGACAGTCCTGGCATGCGCACACCACCGGTCCAGGTCCGCAAAAGAACGTGGAGGATCTGCGAAAACCAGCCGGGACCTCTCTTGGGGATTCAGCCCTTCTCGTATTACCTGTATGACTTCCGTCTCAGGCAACCCCAACCTTAATATACGGGCAGCTTTCCTTACATCATGCACGAAGTCCCCCAATGCCTCTCCGTTGGCCTGTAAATGATAGAATAACTTAAACTTTCAACTGGTCACGTCGTCGATGGGGTACGAAGAAGTCCAACACCTTCCCAACCTCCCCATGGAAGGTGTCGACACTGCAGCCTCGACGCAGAGTGCTGGTGGCCAGCCATGCCAATGAACCCTGGCAATACGGGTACATAAGGGACAAGACCTCCTCATCGGACACACCCGGAAAATCTGCCAACTGCAGGACCAGGTCCAAGAAGACTAACAACCTGTCCTCATCTACTCCATCCAACACCGAAAGTTTCTGGAGAACCCCTGAAATGGGGTGGGGCAATTTCTGGTAGCATACCGCAGCCAGAATTGCACAATTCACAACAAACAACCACCAAACATAAATCCCCACGAAACACCTAACACAAACCTAACTTACAAACATAGTCACAAAACAGAAAAAACTCAAGTACTATACTTCCTTTGAGCGACCTCCGGGTTCCCTAGCGCTGCGAAAACCTGATCCACTCCAGAACCAACTCTCCGTCAGCCACCACTCTCAAGAGGAGAAACACATCAAACACTAACATAGACCAACAATCCACACCACCGAACAACTCCGACAACATGTAACATTTCAACAAGGACATTTATTATAACTTCAGTGACTAAATCTGGTCAATGACGGTACCGACTTCCGGTCGGGCCATACCGCAACCAGCTAACCTCACGCGCTATTATTTCATAACTATTTATAAGACAGCCCATTCCCCTGGCCCATTACCCCCCATGATCTCCGGTAAGGTCCAATCTCAACAACAACAAAGACCCCAACACTAAAACGCATGCCACGTGGCGGCATCAGGTTTATAATCCCAAATCAAATATCAATTATACATTGACAATACATATACACATAAAATGCTAAACCTGCCATTGCATCTACCTCTGTGTTATTTTAAAATTTTTGAAGTTTTTCAAACTATTTCCGAGTTTGCAAGCCCCGTCACACCCAAGGACCCAAGGGTTCGACCCTAGAATCAACCACGTTCTGCTACCATTTGTAGCAGAACGTGGTACCATTTCTGCTACCTCTTTCTAGTTTTATGCTTTATAAAAATTTTTTTTTTTTTTTGGAAAGAGGGGCCACTAGGTATTTAAAACTATGCCGAGGGCCTAGAGAAGCCAAAAATGCGCTGGGTCCAGTGGGACGGGACTTGCAATTAAACTCGATGGTTAAACAACAATAACAAATTTTTATTAGCAATTTCAAGTAACTTTATAAGTATAACTCTAAGTATTCAATATAACTTTCATAGAATTAGAAAAATTTCATTACAACTTCTACTCCCCTCCCTGGCATTACAACATTCTGAAAATAAACACATGTAACATCATATAATTATAATATATGTAAACATCATCATAATAATTTCTCATAAATACACATAAATACAACCTCAATCAATATAGTTACATGAATACACATAGCACACATATATACATATACATATACCACACACACATGTTCACCTGGCAGGCAGCCTCTATATATATATATTTCACCATACCTCAGGAGAATATAAACCCCAGTATCCGTGACCAACACCCCCATCCCAAACTACTGTAAACGGATAAAGTGCCCAGCCTGCTTTTAAAAACTTTTCAATTAAAAAAAAACAAATCCATTAACACATCAGATTATGACAGGGTTACGACAAATGAAATTATTACAAGTATACAAAATTTAGGAATGTTCCCCCAAATAGTAATGTGCCATTGCAAGGTCAACATGACTGCACGGTCTTATAAAATGTATAATAAAATTTATAATTGAAAAGTAAGAACCGGTAGTGTGCTCATATTAACAACTCAACAATTAATGCACTGGCTATGACAGTAAAAGGAATGATAAAAATTTACTTATTACTGAATTATTACACGGTTAACATAAATTTTATAGAATATATAATAAATTTATAATTGAAAAGTAAGAACCAATAGTGTGCTCATATTAACAACTCAACAATTAATACACTGGCTATGGCAGTAAAAGGAATGATGAAAATTTACTTATTACTGAATTATTACACGGTTAACATAAATTTTATAAAATATATAATAAATTTATAATTGAAAAGTAAGAACCAATAGTGTGCTCATATTAACAACTCAACAATTAATACACTGGCTATGGCAGTAAAAGGAATTATGAAAATTTACTTATTACTAAATTATTAAAAGGCTAACATAAATTTTATAAAATGTCTAATAACAATTTTAATTAAAAATTTTATAACATAAAACCCTAATACAAGACATGTGAGGTGTTCATACAGAATTGGGTTGACCTCAGGCAAGGCCATGCTCCGAACCAGATGTAACAAAATTTAACAAGTCAGAAACCTGTGGATGTCCGCACCGACAGGTGATGATGACAGGTCAAGACACCCCCAAACCTTTAAATCTTCTTAAAAAACAAAACCCATATAGATCTATGAATACCATCAAGAAAATGCCCAATCAAGTACCCCGGCACCCATGCAAGCATAATTAACAGCCCTACCAATCAGTAACATTACGTTACGCACACTTCTGCAATAAGAGAAAATTTAGCAGCAAAATTCGGTGACGCATGACCCCGTCTGGGTTTACACTTACTCTGGGGGCGTAAGCGTTTGTAAAATAAAACTGACAAAATTTATAAGCACTAATTGTCCCGCTGGACTTGTGCACCAACAAAACTTTAACTGGAGCTGTTCCAGGAATAGTATCACATGCTCTACATTGTAGCGGCCAAAAATATTTATTAAAGGCTTAAATGTCACCTGGTTATAGTCCATCACAAAACCTGAGGTAACTGCAGCGTGTAGTCCATCTCGTCCTCCCAGCGGCGGCTAACACGGAAAGTCACTAGTTTAATGTCATGGGTGGCGGATGATCGGCCACCAACTGGAGCTAATCAGGAGATCGACTTAAATCAGGAACCCGGAGAGTCACGGAGTGATTATCTAAGCATAGTAGATATTAGAATACAAAATCCAAACTGAAAGCCGCCGGGAGAATGGAAGATCAGTTGAGGCCGGCTGCTTGACGAGAACTGCCAAGAGCAGCTACTGAAAAAAACATTACGTAGCGCTCACCACAGAGCGCGCGTGGATCGGCATAGCAGGCATGTTGATAACGGAGCAGGCACCACTAAGCTAATTAATTAACATGTACGGCAATGCCCATCACATCATTAACAAGAAAATAGCTGAGTTTTTCCAAAACTCAGCACAGTACCTTTAAAAGATCCGGTCAGGATTTCACAGTCAATGACTTTTGACATCATTTGCTTGATGACCATTCTGGTGCCATTGCAAAGACCTCTTGTTGAGTCAAGGTTTCGAAGCAACATTACTACTGCACCAACTTTCAAGTTAAGTCTATGAGGAGGGATACCTCCAGGTGTTTAGCTGTTCAAAAACTCCATTAGATAGTTTGCTGCCTCCTCGGCATTTGCACTGTCTTGCTGAATAGAATCTATGCTGGTATAGCATTTCAATTCAGACTGAATTCGTCTAAGGACATTTTCATTAAGTTCAAGTGACTCGTGGTTTTTTGGAGTCAGGATTGCATGGTTAGCAATACTGTCATCTCCTGATTGGATGACCTCAGGAAAGACAGCAGCAACAATACATCCATTTTCAATGCAGACTGGAGGAATTTCGAAGATGCCTTCCTCTAATCCAGGCTCTTGGAGTTTTCCATTCCCAAGTTTTAAAAGCCAATCGGAAAAGCCTCGGTGTTCTGATGGGACATTGTCCTCATTGGCACGCATGTTTTGGTCTAACTTTAGGACCTGAATATTTTTCCAAGACTTACTATTCTTCATGCATGAAGAAAGTATTTTGGTTCTGCTGCCATGTGGAACAACAGGGAGAATTTGTCTAAAATCTCCACCGAAAAGAAAGACCGCACCTCCAAACGGTTTTTTAGAAGGAACTTTTGGATCTTCAGCTAGAAGTTCTTTATACAGTGTGTCAACTGCATTTACTCCATGTGCTGGGGCCATTGAAGCTTCATCCCAGATTATCACTTTGGTCTTTTCCAGTTCATTTGCTGTATTAGTCCCATGTCGAACATTACAGGTTGATGTTTCATTTATTGGAATAGGCAGCTTGAAACGACTGTGGGAAGTTCTGCCTCCCTCAAGCAAAGTTGCTGCTATGCCTGTAAATGCACATGGCAAGACTAATTCATTTTTGCTACGCACATAGTGCATGATTGTGTTGTAAAGGAAGGTTTTACCACTTCCGCCAGGTCCATCAATAAAGAATAGACGTTCGGGTAAGTTAGGGTTTTCATTTGGGTAAGTTAGGGTTTTCAATTGCTTCCCTGATTTTGTCGAAAGCCCTTCTTTGCCCTGGGTTGAGCATTTGAAACTTTCCTTCGAACATAGTTTTTTCGGCAATTGGATCGTAATATTTTCCAGAATTTTCCAGCTCGTCATAGCTGCCGACTGGAAGTTCTAGGCCAAAATCTACCAATGACTTTCCATGTGTTCGAAGGACAGATTCAATTTCTTTAAGCGTCAAATAGAGAGCTTTTTCTCCATCAGGAAAGCGTCTCTTATAGTCTTGCATAAGATTGTCCTTATGTCTGTCGAATAATGCTGCTGCATCCGACGGCTCACACATGATACAAATAAATGCAAACAACTGCCTAAGTTGTACTGGCATTTGATGGGTTGCAGCTTCTGTTAGGCAAGTATCCCATTCTGAGTCATCATCAGTTAATCCCCTTGCAATGCATGCTTCTTTGAAAGTTGCAAAGGGGATAGGATTTCCTTCGACCGTTCTTAGGTCATCGAAAGATGTTGCTCCTCTAACATTGAGAAGGAGAATTCGGAGAAACCATTTTTCTCTATTCGTGGGACTTACGGCAAACATTCAACCAATTGTAGTTTCATGTCCTCTAAGACGTGGTTTCCATTTAGAATTTTTGTCATCCCAGGTACAGTGTTCGGGAAATTCAATATATAAATACTCTCGGGCATTAGGGTCTTTCTGATTAAGTTTAAACCAAGCCAGAAGTTTGGACTTTGTGGCTTTTTGCTGTACAGCTTCAGCTTCCTTGCCTGGTATAAAACATATTGTATGTTTGTCCTCAAGGTGGACATTTAATCTTTCCACATGATCAGTTTGGTGGTGCATTTTGTATTCCCTGAGCCTCCAGCATGCTTCAGGTGCATTTACATATCGGGTCTCCAAGTAATTTTTTACTTCGTCCCATTCAATAGTAGCTTCCTGTTCTGTGGGAACAGTAACGAATTGAATATTTGCACAGTCATGCCCCTTGTAAACGTATTTGAAGAGGTATTTAACGCTTTGAATTGAGCTACAAATCTCTACGTTAATGTGGGCATTGTATTTCAGAGAAAGGTATGGGTTGTATGGCACCACCCATCTGTTATCCACTTTGTTTCCCCCAAGTTCAACAAAGTTACCATCATCTCGGCGTTGATATTTTGGGTAACCATTGACATTGCTGTTGGTCTCGGCACAGAAATATTTTGGGAATGCTTTTGTGCATTTGCCGTTTTCCATACACGGTGCGTTTGGATTTAATGGACCACATGGGCCGTGTATCATACAGGATTTTACAATTTCATGTAGCCTCGGGTGGGCATCTTTATCAGGGAGTTCTGCACACACAATTTTGTCAATTCTTTCATTCTCCCAGACTTTGTCTTCCGGGGCCATGAATAGCAATATGTGCCCATGTGGTAGACCACGTTTTTGGAACTCGATCACGTGGAGCATAGCCCTAACACGTCCAAATCTATGGTGTTTGGTTAAGTCTTCAAGTAGCAATTTCAGTTTCAACTCAAACACTCTTGCTACTAAATCAGGCCGGTCACATGGTTGCTGACCGGGAAGTAAGTTTTCCCTGATTTCCCTCCATTTAGGATTGCAGGTGAATGTTACAAATAAGTCAGGTTTGCCATATTTGCTGACCATGGCCATAGCATCTTGGTAATTTTGAGCCATATTTCTTAAGACTCCCTTGGAAGGTTGAAGGCAATATAACTTTCTTTCCAGGCAATATGTTAACGTCCTCAAATTGTGGTTGTTCACAAATCGGTGAAGAACATCATAGTCTTCAGCTCTTACTGTGTTTTAATTTTTTCGAAACCAATTCAAACGGTTTGCCTCGGTCTTGCAATAGGCATCAACCATGAATTGGTGAGTCAGCTTTCCTGCGTTGAGGAACTCGTTAAAGTTTCCATCACGAATGGCAAAATGGTATGAATACCATTGAAGCTGGGACACATTTCCTTGACCAACAGCTTTCTTCAGATCTGTGGTCCACCCTGACTCCCCATATGGGAAATGCAAAGGGTAGCACATTGGGTCACAGAGTCTACTCAGGATGGATATATTTTGTAAAATTCCGCTTTTCGGATAAATTGTAATATCCCGATTTTCTGGGGGTGCACCACCTGCACTGTGAAAAATGGCAGCAATTTCTCCTCTGGCAGGGGGGAGCGTTGGTTCTGCCGGGGAGCACATTATTTACTCTTTCTCTCAAGAAAGTCATGCTATATTCAATTGGTGTTCGGTTTTCCCGATTTGCCTTTAGCATTTCGTCTTGTTCAAATATGAGCATGTTCTTGTATTCTCTAGAGAACGGATTGATATCTCCAAGAAGTTTTTGTAGTTCTCCATTATGACACGAATGCATCCATTGTTTGCTTGATTGTTCATTCTTTCTGTCAAGGCTTGGGCTGAATCCAAAATGTACAGCTGGGCATACTTTGGTAATTCACCTTGATTTGGGTGTAATGCAGATGTAGCGTGATAAATTTGCCCATGGATTCTGTAACAAAAAGGACCTGAACGTCTGGTCACTGATTGGTCAACTTGTGCTCCCATTGAGGCAAAGGCCATTGCACTGTTGTAGGATCTTATGTTTTCCATGAAATTTTTGGAATTTGGATCAGATCCATTCATGTAATTTGTAATGAAGGGATACATTCGTATTTCATCTAATGCAATGGTCCCTTTATGGCAGCAATTTGACATTAATTTATTTTTGAAATGCGTGGCATTGCAAAATGGACATTTAGCGTCCATTGGGCCAAGATAACTTTCTTCAATTTCGTCTTCATTGAAGTTTTCAGGAAGCAAAGCGGTGTTGCGGGATCGGACATATCTACTCAGACGTCCTCTTTGATGTTGGCGTGCAACCCTTTGTCTTTCAGCGTTTGCCTCGCGCTCTTGTTGAAGTTGATTTTGTGGCATGTTTTCTCTGTGTTGCCGGTGACTTACAGCATTAGCTTCACATTCTGCTTGAAGCTGCTCTTCTGACATGGCCGCCCTATGGCGTCTTTGAGCTTCAGCATTACGTGCTTTTTTGCTGCAATTTCTTCAGCAGTTGGTGGTTGCTGGCGTTTAGGACCCATATTCGATCGTATTTCATTACTTATTCATTGGATCATCAGAAATATGTATAAACATAAATATCACAATTAAAACATATACAGAAATATAGGACAATTACAAAATATATAGACGTACCTGTATACAAAATTACAAAACATATCAACACAATCGCATAGTAAAAACTTTAAAAACTATAGGAACGGATAAATGTATACATTCGATGCCGGTAAATATCATTTGTTTATTTACTTGTTACTATGGTAACATACCGATGACTGACACACTACCTACCGCGTTATATTATACAGAAATATAGGACAATTACAAAATATATAGACGTACCTGTATACAAAATTACAAAACATATCAACACAATCGCATAGTAAAAACATTAAAAACTATAGGAACGGATTCGATGCCGGTAAATATCATTTGTTTATTTACTTGTTACTATGGTAACATACCGATGACGGACACACTACCTAGCGCGTTATATTATACATACTGTTAATGTTACAATACATTATTATTTAGTACATAAGAACTATGACATATGGCTTCTAAATTTGCCTCTATAAACTGAAACATATTTTAAGTTAAACTAACAAAAAAACTAGTAGAAATGAAGTAAAATATAGAGAATTTTTCCAAGTTTGGGGCACCAATGTTTACATTACATTTTTAATGAAAACTTACCTTTGCCTGAACTACTTTTTTACTTTTCATAAACTTCCGTTAGAGGATGTTCTAACCGTTAAGACATCATTTCTATGAGTGTGGACGATTGCTTGTCAAGATAATTTATCTAAAAATTAGTTTTTTGTAGCTATAGTATATAATAGTGCACTGCATATTATAGAAGAGTGTTAATTATCTGAATTAATGGGAACAAGAATAGTCTGGGTATACGAAAGTTCAGACACGTTTGAATGGATAGATAAACAATTTTTTAATACAATATACGAGGGTGTATAAATAAGTACCCGTGTTAGGAATGAAAACGTAAGTTTTTCACAAATTTTTTTTATTTTTCAACATAATCTCCTTTTAGGAGGATACACTTTTCCCAACGTTCCGGCCATTTATTTAACCCCGCTAAAAAATAAGATTTCTCCAACTCTTCAAAATAGGCTTCTGTGTTGGCAATGACCTCTTCGTTTGAGTTAATTTTTTTCCTGCGAGCCAAGTTTTCATGTTGGGGAATAGAAAAAAGTCGCAGGGAGCCAAATCGGGCGAGTACGGTGGGTGCGGCAGCAATTCGTAACCTAATTCATGTAATTTTGCAGCGATGATTCCGGATGAGTGAGCTGGTGCATTATCGTGGTGAAACAGCACTTTTTTCTTTTTCAAATGGGGCCGTGTCTCCTTCAATTTCTTGTCGAATTGGTACAGTAATTCACTGTAGTACTGCCCCGTGATTGTGCATCCTTTTTCCAAAAAGTCTACGAGGATTATACTCTTTGAATCCCAAAAAATCGTAGCCATCACCTTTCCGGCCGATGGGACCATCTTTGCTTTCTTCGGAGCAGGTTCGCCCGGAAAACCAAATTGTCTCGAGTGTTGCTTGGTCTCTGGCGTATAATAATGAATCCAGGTTTCATCAACGGTGACGACTCGACGCCAAAACTCTTGCAAATTTCGCTTAAAAAGGTCCAAACACTGCTTCGAAATTGACACCCGTATCCACTTGTTGTCCACAATCAGCAATCAACAACAGCTGTCAAATCAACAATAAGCTATGAATCATCTGAAATTTGGTTTTGGCATTGTTTGACAGATGGCAGCACACGATGGTAATGCCAGTTTCCCTCAGCACTGCCCGTCTTCAAACACGGGTACTTACTGATCCACCCTCATACAACAATAAGTACTAAATTGCATACAATGTTTAATATTAAAATGGAGACCATTGTACTTACAGTTTTTTAAGGGGAGATCAACAGTTTTTCAATCAAAAAATCAAATTTTTTTTATTGTCTCCGAAATTCTCCATTTAATTCTGATTACAAAAATGTACTTTTATGAGGTTATCTACATTAATGTGACCATAAAAAATAAAGTAAAACGTATTATAAGTTGTTTTCTGGCTCACATTGTTTAGCTTAATGCACGTTTTCCTGTAACCATGAGTTTCAACAATTAGGTACATTTTTCTTGAAAACTATAAGTGCTATCGAGTTCAAAATTTTTATGGTTGAACAGTACAGTGTAACAAAAAAGTACAAGAATTAATCTCTTCCTTTAAAAAATTAATTTTGTAAACAAATTTTAAATAAAAAAAATGTTTTCAAAAAATTCAGTCATTATTTTTTTGATAAATTGTATTCTGATGCTATTCAATACAGTTTCTTCTGCAAGTAGTGTATTGCGTTTTTGTAGTTTCAACACCTGGCGCACGTTTCACTGAAAAACATCAGCATCATCAGAGGTTTGTAAGTAAATCATTAACAATTGAAATAATTCTGTGTTAATATAGAAACTAATGAGTAATCAAATTTGTTTCGATCTCCCCTTAACATGTGAATTTCACATACATCTACATAGGGGTTTTTTTTATTCCACAGTACCCTGCATTGTTACACATTAAATATTATACTGTGATAAAAAGAAAAATTATAATAAAACATCCATTAGCAAATTAAATGTTTTAAATATGTATTCACAAGTTTTAATGTTTATATATAATACACCTCTGAGTGTCTTAGGCATGATGAAAACAAATCATTTATTTTTTATTGGATAACTTTCAAATATATTTTTTGTACCTAGGTCTTTCGACTGTTTTAACAATATAAGGTCACTGGTTTCAAGTTCACCATTAAAAAACATTAAGTTAAAAACAGGAACTACGCACGAAGATGATAATTCACTACACTGCTTCCAATACTACCAACATGTCTGTTGCCAATACACATTGGTTAAAAAAGAAAAAAATAATAATAACTTGGGGTTTTTTTTTTGCATGATAATACATTAAATAATTAACATGCATTATAATTGTGACAGCCAACAATAATATAAGTTTAAACTTTTTCATTTTCAGCGAGTTCAGATATCTGATGGCTTATTAACACACAGGCATGTCACAGACAACAAAATTCAGAAACGAATTTCTGTTCTGTTTATTTCTGTTTCTGTTAGGAAACAGGTATCTAATGATATTTAATTATATCAAATGTCCATTAAAAAATACCAACAATAAGTTTTGATGTTAATAATCAGAACATGTAAGAAAAATTTTGATCTATGCCTAAATTTACTTTCTGTGAATAATATGTACATAGTCGAAGTAAATGCTGTTTCTACACAAAGGTATGTGTAGGAACAGTATCACTGCATCTTCAATCAGGACTTTTTTCTGTAAGACTGTTAACTTGATAAAAATGTTGAACATGAGATTAATCACTTATAAATACTCACTAGAAGCAACATACTTTCAGAAAATTAAAACAGTATGTTTTCTTAAAACACAATATACAGCAACAAGAGACAATAAAAAAGGATTCTGAAAATAGAATGCAATACAGTAATATACGAATATGACAAACGATAACACCTGGTGTTTAAATGTTGCTGTTTGTACAAGGTCTTTTCGAAAATTAACTTCCAACTGGCTGGCATATGCAAACTAGTTGCTACAGCAGCATGGTCGTTTTCCAGTAGCTTAGTCCAATTTGCTTATATCAAGGAATGATTGACAAAATGTCAAGTTTGTCATGGCCTCTCCCACCATATGTGAGGTACATGGTGTTATTCGTTTTCTTCAAAACAGGACAATGCAGATAAAGTCCATCATCTCTTGGGTCGTATTTATGACGACAGTGTCATGAGTGACAGTATTGAAAGATATTGGTGTTGGAAATTTAGGAAGTCCTGAACAAATGCGCACAATGAAGGGGAAAAAATTGGCATTCAATTGTGAAACAAATTCCCTGTAATCCCTTGACCAAGAAACAGGTGTCAGACTAAAGTGCCTCTCTAATGTCGTATCGTATTTGCGCTTGGTGTACTGGTACCAAGTAGCAATGAAGTGTACAACTTTAACCATCTGCGTACCATTGTTCCAGTAATATTATTCCACTGTTCATGTAATATTAGGATGACTCAATGTCTACTGGACTGTGTTTCAAACTGCTCAATAGTGAACAAGGAGACTCCTGCAAGGCAAGAGTGAGGTGGTCCAGCCACTGCCCAATGGCCTGATGCAATGGTGCTTGCCCTAGCAAATAAATCTAAGGCAGTCATTGGTGCCATATATAGCAAAATTGAAAATTAAGGGCATGGGAATGCGTGAAACGCTTATGCTCAGAGGGGAATGGTGATGTGGTGGGAGTCGCTCTGAGATGTGAGAAGAGAATTCTTGTTACGAGCATCAGTGTAGCCAACGTTTGAATATTATTTCGAATAGTAACCAAAACTTGCGTACAAGATTTGTTTGTAAACTGTGTTTCGCTTACCATGGATGTCACACACACACACTCTCTCTCTCTCTCTCTCTGTTACATATGAAATGTTATATAAATTTATCTCGGTGTTTTTCTTAGTCCTGAATTGTCTGCTGTTTAGATGTACTACCAGCTATTATTGCAATGGAATGGAATGTGCAAACTATGCACCTGTCCACTTCCACTCCTTAATTACGTACACTCGACTATCTCTGCAGTTTATCATAAAGGGATGACTTCTTCCTATTAGCTTACTTGCAAAACACTTTTAATCCTAGATAACAAACATCTGTTTCAAGAAGAAGGAAAAATCATGTTATTTTAATACAGTTATTTTAGGAAATAATACCATATCTATTAAGAACATCTTTTAACCTCACAAGTATTACACCCCTTAAAAGTAACAGATGAACGACCGAGAGATAATTTATGTTTTACCAACTGGCAAAACAACCTTTCATTGTAAATAAAGTGAAAAGTTAAAGTTATAACATGCGATATTCAATATTCAATATTTTAATAATTCTTTCATTTTAATGTTCTACTTCATTTTATTATTATTCACAACGAAAACGCGCACGTGCACACACACATTTCATATCATAATAGAACTAACATTCTACCATTATTTCTGTACTGTTTATTTATACTTATTTATTGTTATTGTAAAGATGTGCAAGATGTTAATAAAAAAACCTTCAGACTTGCTCAAGCTTGTGCAAAAGCTAGCATGAATAGTTTTGTTTTTTAAAAAGCTTAAATCTTAATTTTGATTCAGTTGGTGTATATTGACCCTCACGCCTATCTTTATCCAACTTTTCTTAGAAAAAGACTAAGTATCCTACCATTGCTAGTCGAGTTTGAAGGAGCAGTATCCATTTTAATAAATCACATTATTTGGTGATAACCAAATTATGAAAATATGTAATTATAGAATTAAACTACCAATAGAAATTAAACGACAAAATTAAATAACAATTAAAATGAACTGTAAAACAATGACACAATTAATAATAAAGTGAGATAATAATAACAAAAGCAAGACTGAGGTAGTATATAACACAGTAATTAACAATGTAACTAAAACGTGACACGCATGTTGGCAACACCTTAGCTTGCGTAGCAGCTGATTCTCCGTTACCCTCCCGCCATTCACAATTTCAAAGTGGACTCGTCCATGAAGAAACTGGTTTCTGCGCATATGCCTTTAGCTTGCAATTTTGCTATATATGACTTAAGCAGACATTGATCCTATTTGCATCAGGAACCTACCATCATTGGCCGAAGGACAAGCTCTTTTGGGGGAAGAGCATTCAAGGAGGCTCAATTCTGGGGGAAGATATACAGGACTCAAGAATAGTGGAAAAATGTCCACAAACCCTGATGGTGGCTGAAGTGAAACCAGTACACTGCCAGACCAAGTCCAGGTAGGGCAGATATATTTTCAGAAGATGTAGGTGTGGCACTCAGCGCTTAGAAACATGTACTCGCATGTACTCAGTGCTTAGAAACCATTAAGGAATTCACTGGTACTGTTAAGTCTTGGATGAGTGTCCTGGCAGTAGTGTACTTCAACACCATTATATAAGAATTCCCTAGATGTGAATTGGAACTATGTGGAAAAGTAGCCCTAAAATAGATTCTGAACCCATATGGGTGACTTTTACCTTTGAGCAGTATGATTTGCCTTTTGGTGACTTTTATTTTCAACTTGGGGATCATAATGAGTTAAAATGATTGTTGACATATCTGATATATTATAGCTGTTATCACTGAACAGCGGTTTAATTTGTTTTAACACAGATGCTCAAAATCATATGAGGAAAACAGGCGGAGACAATTATAACTGATTAGGAAAAATTAACAAACTAAAGTTATATTTTAGAGCATACATGATTAAATGGACAATGTTAAATGAAAATAACGATTTATAGATTACTTTTATCACAGGTAAATGAACGGATAAAGTAAGCACGAGCACAATTTTTTCTACTTGCTGCTATAGTTTACTGCACTAATCCAACTCAAGTGCTTAAAAGTAATACTGATACTGTTTCAAGGCATTATCATGTGATTTTGCTGAACAACAAACAGACAATAATAAACTGAAACTATTTACACAAGTTTTTTCTATTTAAAATGTATTAATTGATAATTCTTATCAAATAACAACAAATCACTAATCAAATTTTTTTATGTTAGAAGTATAAGGCTGGTGAAACAGTCTTTGATGATTAAACTTTAATATTAATTATTCACTTTAGTTATGACTTTTTTTTTAATTCAGAGATGATACAAAAATTAAAGTTTTTGTATGAACTGATGTACACGTGCCAATTGTAGTAGTTAACACAATTAATAAAAATTACATTTACCTATGGATGATGGCCACTAAATAACTATTATGGAGATTAAAATTAATTTACTTTTTTTTATCCGTCGTGTGACTGCTTATTGTATTTATTTAAATAACGCGTTTCGAGGCTCAAGGCCTCGTCTTCAGATTTCAGTCCCGTGTGGACGTCGTTAACACATTAAAATTAAGCTACTACACATTAAAATAAAACACACTACACAAGATAATCGACGTCTGGGTGCGCACCCTTTGCTGGCTTGCGACGCACTGCCACAGCAACTATTATAGAGATAAAAATGCTGCTGTCTAACTGGACCAAAAAAGAAAGCTGTTGTGATAGTTTTTCCTTGTTCAGAGTGGGTGAAATCAACTAAAATTAAATATAGAACGGAGCAACCACATGGCGAGAGTTGTTTCTGTTGAAGCAAGATCTATAAATGGATAGATTTTGTTTTATGGCTGGATTCCTGTCTGCAATGAACATTGTTGAGGTAGGCTTTTCATTTCAAAGACCACAATCAATATTGGCCAAGTGATCTGTGCTGTCCACGTGTCAAAATTAATGCATTTGCAATGTTGTTATTGTCAATTACAATGAATGTACTTATATTATAATTGTTACTTAGAAGTGAGAGTGTAAGAAATTCTTAGTTGTGTTGAAGAATAGAGACAGGTGTCAGGTGTGTATACTAGACAAGCAGATCTTTTGAACATAAAAATAGTTTTAGGGAATTTTCCCAGGTTTTGTGAATGGAATCTCACCCCTCTTGGAGAAGAGCAACTGTCAAGAAACAATAAACGTAAACTTTAGTTTATGGGCAACCAGATGTTATGTAAGCCCTTATTCGGACAAACAGCTGTGGTATATTAGAAAAAGCCAATCATTTAGGACAGTGGTTCTCAACCTTTTTTGGCCTGTGCCCCCCTTTGCATCCTCGAATTAGGCCACGCCCCCCCAGACCTAATGAATTGAAGTAAAAAAGTTCTACTGTGCTATTAGGGTTAATAAATCTAACTCAAAGAATGTTTTATAATGCTTTTATTATTACAGGTATAAAAAAAATACTAATACTCGTTTCGTTAAGAGAACATTTTAATTAATTAAAAGTACCCCTTAATAGGACTACATTACAAAGGATTGTTAAGAAACATCCTTATTATAAATAAATTAATGAAATAAAAACTGCCAGAACCCTACCTGCGATTTTTTTTCGCTGACTTACCTTTTTATAAATTCCAATCAGAAGTCCAGAGTCGCCACCAATATCTTTCCAGGAGAGATATGGAAACCTTTACACTCTACCTTAATTAAAACGGGATAATTTTGCAATCTGACCTCCCCCAATTCAGAAGATTTTCGGAAACGTTAGACAAATTTTTCAGCACAGAACACTAGGAAATGGTAACGACGAAATAACTACGCTAACACGTATTCATATCACGAAACAAATATATTTTATTACAACTAGAAACATGAATTTGTTTAAACAAAAGATATTTATCAACTACTTATTATCTGGTAACCAGTACTTTTATTAATGATTTCTCCCCTGTTATTTTTCATACACACACTCTCTCACTCTATTATTCAATTTTAACCCCCGTTTTATTTATGAGCTCATTATGGTTTATATTGTTTTGGCCAAATGAATTTCCCTTTTTACTTGTTACCTATTTGCGTAATATCCAAATGTTGTCCAGAACTGTTTTCACTAAACACACTCCACTCCGATCACGTTTAACGTCATTTATTATCGTCACTTCATTATTCATTATTGAACACTGATTGTACATTTTATACTCCTTGGTAGGCCTACTTTAATACTTTTTCGGCCTACCAGGAACTCATCCGAGACTATGGTTGAATTAACGACTGTACAGGTTGAAGGCTTGTAGAGAACTGCTATGTGACGACTGACTGTGTGTGTGTTGGTTGCCTAACCGCCCAGGTGTTAGGCGTCGCCGTCAACGTATTCTGTATTGCTTTTAGGAATGTATGTACGTGCCGTTTTTTGTGAGAACGTTGGCCGAGGTGTGCGCCCTTGCACATTCCCAGACGCTTTAATTGCTTTTGTGCCTCGCACGGCTGGTTACGCATGAACTACAAGGTGTTCCAAAAGTCGAAATTTCGTGATCAAAACGTTCAGCTTGGGTTGGTTACAAATTTTTTACAATTATTTTGAAATTAAACTAAACCTCTTGGTTTGTACTGTTAAAATACCCCCCCCCATGAGAGGTTTTCTGCCGAAACAGAAAAACTCTCATTGCTAACCCTAAGAGGATCGGTGAGGATATGGCGCCAACAACGCCCCTTTAATTCTTAACATGTCATGGGTAAACTACCCCCCTAGCTCGGCGATTATGGCTGCACCTGAACGAGATTACTGGACTTCTCTGTTCGAGATCCCAACACCATAAAATTGGACAGGTACACACCTTAGTACCACCTAACCCTTTGTCATTCCATCAAAAAATCGAAAACTGGCCTTATACCATACCAGATCCTCAATCGATATGTTCCCCCTTACATACATACTGGGTTGCCTTTAGCAAGTACTGGGTGCGTACACATACTCATTATTACCTTGAACACACATTTTCATTTTACTTCTTGATATCAAATTCCAAAATATTTTCTATTTTATTTTCAATTTCATTTCTCAATTTACTTGGCTAGACGTTACAGTTTCAAATCAAAAATTAATCAAACAAATCAACTTAAATCGTTTAAATTTGTTCACCTAGAGAAATTAATCTAAGTCCAATATCAAAGATTCATATTACCATTAATTTGATCAGCTCTTGCTATTTACTCTCAAAATTTCAAAATCTTTTACATGAATTTTCAACACTTCTTAACTAGCTGCTAACAATCATAAAAACAAAATAAATTGAACACCTTATTAAATCATAAATTCAATTATAACTACCTCTGTCTACAACACAATATACACCAATTAATACAATCGCAATACACATAATCAACAATATATACTGATCATCAAAACACAATCTGTATTTCGAGCAATATACAAAGTTTAAATTTAAGATTTCTTTTTTTTTTAGAACAAAAATTTTATTCCCAAACAAATTTTATTTCCTCCATAAAATTTAACATTCAACCATTTAATTAGATTCATAAAAAAACTGCCAATCAATTATAAGGCATCTACTACATGTCTAACATCAGTCATCAGCTGATCTCTCTGGGTCAGGTGAATGACCTTACCCTAGATACACTACACAAAACTATACCATGAAAAATACATAACATATGTTTATAATTCTTACACTCTAACGTAGTAAAATACTAACATAATAAACACCTTCTCTCCTCAAACAAACTTTTCAAAATCAGTATACTCGTCTACAAAATTATCATATGGAGCAAACACATGTAAATCAATTACTTTCGTACAAATCGTCTACGGTAATCATCTCTTGAATCAAAATAAAATTATTTAATGAGCTTATTAGCTCATTTAGTTGTTGTCGGTTTAAGATTTTAATTCGTTACTCCCTTGAGTAACCTCCTTGCCACACACACTATGACCCTCCACTGGACTGTGGCGCCCAGTGGCTTCCACAAGAACGGAAGTTTGTTAGGGGTAGACGCTGCCTACCCCGTTCTTGCTTCAGCGTTATATAAAAATTCGGCATTACTGATATCCGAGGACACCAGTAATCCTACTATAATGATTCACACACCCTTAATACGGTACTACCACCACCTTCGATGATAGCCGCTGTTCCCTAGTTAAGTAGATTCCCCTGAGTTACCCCCCGGTTAACTTCTAAGTTCACCAATTTAAAATATATTTACATTATAAATCCACGGTCAGGGTTCGGTGAAGCCGTGACCGCCCGAAAGTTGGGGAAACTACTAAAAGACATATAAGGTTTACGCTTACACTGTTACTACAATTCTCAGATGGTAAACTCTTATACGTTTGGTTATATTATTATTTACTTTAAGATTCCTACACACCAACTTAATACATAATACACTCATAATGAACATTGTTGTTATTACCTTAAAATAAACAATTCACATTTAAGTTTGATCAGAAATTACACACCTTACAGCTTTACTTTTATTTTCAAATTCTATTAAATATTTCACTTGTTTCATTTATTATTACTTTTTAACTATGATTTTCTATTTAGCATTTTCATCATTAATTGGTTTGGGTGATTTTCAGTTATCCACAACGATCTAATTTATCGAATGGGCATTTAACTATATAACCTTACTCCCTTTCTTCCTTCTAACCACCATTTACAGATTTACATAGTGTGACACCAATCTCTCAAAAATATTTACTTCCATTAACTTCTCTAATCCCACTTAAATCACTTTCCTCTTATAATAAAATATCTTATACCCTCTTTGTACCTAGGATGTGTGTTCCCTCCCTTATGCTCATTCCCTTATTAGTTCCTGGTTCCTTCCCAGGTAACTCCGGCAAACCCCATTTAAAACTATTCCCTCCCGCCATAACGCCTGTCGTTAAGGACTCCTTACCACACCACCCTCTTTACAAAATATCACCATCATTATTTACTCTCCAATTATATCATTCCATTGCTCTCCATATATACATTATCGCTACTGTGTCACTACTATTGCCCTGTTTCTGTGTTACCTATATTCCAAAATTCTTATTTTCTCTGACACCCATTTAAACTTACCTTTGACCAACTTAAATGCCTTATTGAAATAATTATTGTCACCCAAACTCTAACTTTTACAACATTTTACATTAAGTTAACCATTGAAAATTACACTAGAAAATTCATAACTACCTCAAACTAATTTCATTACCTTATTTAAAATCTTTTAAACTCATTTAAAATGTATTATTCACACAATAAACATTTTGCTTTATTTAAATTGCATTATAAAATTCATACTTACATTACATCACTCAAAACACATGATTCCTGTTATTGACACAAAATTATAAACATTTATTACCACCAAATCATGTACACAACTCCATTATCTTCTGAAACATTTTAACAATCATATGACTCCACAACTAAATACATTTTATATTTATTCATTTACTATTTATTATCAAGTTCAAATCTCACAAAATCATTTAAATTCATTAGCAAAATTCAATTATACAACATTAATTAATTAATTAATCTCAAATTCTTTAATTCAATCAGTTATTGAAAACACAAGTTATTTTAATTACTTTACTCCAAAACAATTACAATTCATTTATTACAAACTCTCATTATTTATTTAGTCTGCCAAAATATTATTATTATTATTAAACCAATTTCTACTACATACACATTGTTTACATAAAGCACACTTTACAACATAGACACAATTAATTTCACTATAAATTTATTTACAAATTCTTGTCATTATTTTTCTGTTTAACACACCTCATTTCATAAGTTAGCAAGTTCATAACCATAAACTAAAATATTTAAAATGTCCATTCACTGATTTTTTCTTTAACCCCCGTGATCATATAATAGTCTGATGTATTTATAACATAAGTCATTCTTATCAACATACATTACATTATAATTATTATTGTAATGACTACTTTCGTTAATTATATTGACATAGTAATTAACTACATCTTTGTCTCCCATTATTTCATAAAACCCATCTACATTGGTAATTTTAGTTCTGTCTCCATCAGTACTTTTTGTTAACATACGGTCCCTTCTATCATCATATTCCTCCACTATATCAATTACATCATTAGGTAAGTGCTTATCGTCTACAACAGCATCATTAAAATAATCATCCATGTCTATTTCACAAGGTAAGTCAATTTTCTCTCCTCTCTCAATATCTAAACTCTGAACTAACATTTCATAACCTCTATTAATCTCAAAAATCTCTATCTCTCTCTTTCTCTCTCTCTCATCACAACACCTCTCACAACCCCCCTGAACTATCTCATTCCATGCAAAGGGCAACATAAAATCATTCAAATACTTCCTGGCTTTACCAGATACATCACCACAAAAACTTAAGGGACCCTTTGGAGACACCATGTCTTCCACATAACCACTGGAGGAACCTTCGTCCTCATAAAACACATGTGGAGTCTTTACTCCACTTATACCACAGGGAAAATTTGCCCTCTGCCCTCCATACTCACCTAGCCTCTCTTCACCCTCTCTCTCAATCTCATTAACAACTACTACCTCATCACTATTACTTATTAATTCATTATTCGAATTATCGTTATTACTCACATTGTTAATTATTCCTTCACTAATTTTCGTCATATTACTACCACCACAAACACTTACCTCTTTAAATTCAACTTCTGTATTCTCTTTTAATTTATCCGACTCTCGTTTCCACCTTTCATCGTGCTTTTTAAATATGTCATCTAATCTTGCGTTTTGTTTACTAAACATTTCGTCTATCATTGCTAGTAACTTTTTCATCAGCTCTTGATTCGACTCACTCAGATTAGCATAACTTACATTATTATCTGCAACCTGCCCAACTTTATTCTTGTTAAACTGATCTATCTCTCTAACGTTTTCTACTCCCATTACACTATCATCCTTATCATTAGGCCTATTCACCGTCTTATTTTCTACCACTATCACTTCAACTATTTTACCTTTATTATTTGTCATCTCACTACCAATAATAATATCATCACTATGCTTTTTAATTTCGGCAAATATTCCCTCCTCTTGTTCTTCCATTCATGTCAAATTATCATCCAAATTACCCCACTCCTCATCTGTCATTTTATCCACAATCCCTCTGAATTCGCCTTCCCATTCATCCCACGCGAAATCTATATCGTTTACTTGTCATGTTACAAAAAATTTATTTATTATTATTTATATTATAAACAAAACGATTATCTATAAAAAAAAACCACTATTATCCTTAACACAATCGTTATCAAAAGTAAAAGTAAACACAATAACACTACCAAAACATAACCTTATTCAATGTAATTATATACGATAATTTTACACATACGTCGTTACCCAAATCCTATTTTCTGTGCTTAAAATAGGTCTACCTCGTATAAAGTTATACGAGGATCCTGACAGCGAGTCGCCAATTGTTAAGAAACATCCTTATTATAAATAAATTAATGAAATAAAAATTGCCAGAACCTTACCTGCGATCTTTTTTCGCTGACTTACCTTTTTATAAATTCCAATCAGAAGTCCAGAGTCGCCACCAATATCTTTCCAGGAGAGATATGGAAACCTTTACACTCTACCTTAATTAAAACGGGATAATTTTGCAATCTGACTTCCCCCCAATTCAGAAGATTCCCGGAAACGTTAGACAAATTTTTCAGCACAGAACACTAGGAAATGGTAACGACGAAATAACTACGCTAACACGTATTCATATCACGAAACAAATATATTTTATTACAACTAGAAACATGAATTTGTTTAAACAAAAGATTTTTATCAACTACTTATTATCTGGTAACCAGTACTTTTATTAATGATTTCTCCCCTGTTATTTTTCATACACACACTCTCTCACTCTATTATTCAATTTTAACCCCCGTTTTATTTATGAGCTCATTATGGTTTATATTGTTTTGGCCAAATGAATTTCCCTTTTTACTTGTTACCTATTTGCGTAATATCCAAATGTTGTCCGGAACTGTTTTCACTAAACACACTCCACTCCGATCACGTTTAACATCATTTATTATCGTCACTTCATTATTCATTATTGAACACTGATTGTACATTTTATACTCCTTGGTAGGCCTACTTTAATACTTTTTCGGCCTACCAGGAACTCATCCGAGACTATGGTTGAATTAACGACTGTACAGGTTGAAGGCTTGTAGAGAACTGCTATGTGACGACTGACTGTGTGTGTGTTGGTTGCCTAACCGCCCAGGTGTTAGGCGTCGCCGTCAACGTATTCTGTATTGCTTTTAGGAATGTATGTACGTGCCATTTTTTGTGAGAACGTTGGCCGAGGTGTGCGCCCTTACACATTCCCAGACGCTTTAATTGCTTTTGTGCCTCGCACGGCTGGTTACGCATGAACTACAAGGTGTTCCAAAAGTCGAAATTTCGTGATCAAAACGTTCAGCTTGGGTTGGTTACAAATTTTTTACAATTATTTTTAAATTAAACTAAACCTCTTGGTTTGTACCATTACAGGATTCTGCCCTCACTGCAGTTAAAATGTCAGGCTACATTATTTGGTTTTATTTCTTAAGAACA
Source organism: Magicicada septendecula (assembly GCA_034769895.1). NCBI lineage: Eukaryota > Metazoa > Arthropoda > Insecta > Hemiptera > Cicadidae > Magicicada > Magicicada septendecula. The sequence goes on from CM068375.1 coordinate 265,127,158, forward strand.
CAATTAATGAGAGGGCTGGCACTGTTTGTCTTTCACAAGTTTTTGAATGTTTGGTTCCAACTGTGATAATGCACACCTCAGATCACTTTCAACATCCAGCCGTGCTAGGTATTTTGATTTGATGTAAGCCAGCATAGAAAACCCAGACTCACATAAGATACGTTGATGAAAACTGCACCAACAACCTTGCAGCTTCCGTAGCAACTTGTGGGTTCACAGGAAAGTAGCTTAACCAAAAATCTTCAACAGTCATGTTTGGGAACTCCGCTTTTGCTTGAGAATCACATTTTAGGTCGACTGCCTGCTCCTGAAGGGAATCAAGAAGCATGTCCACTTCGATTTTGAACGGATCTTGTGTCAACTGAAATTGGCAGCTATCTGAAGGAAGATCTGGAAAGTAGCGTCCAATTTCGGTTTTCAAGGATGCCAAATGTTCTGAAATCAAGTTCTTCAATTCACTTTTCAAATTTAATGGAAGATTTTTTGTGTCATCAAGAAGGTCGTTAAGACGTGGGAAGGACGAAAAGTTGGGTTCTGAACTCTGAAGGCGATGTTGCCACAAAGATATTTTTTCCAGGAAACCTTTCATTGAATCATACGAGTAAATCTTCAAAATGTTTTTCTGTCCTTGCAGTTTCAAATTCAAAAGGTTGATCGATTCAAAGAAGTCTGATAAATACGCCAAGTGGTGGATACATTTCTTATCTGTAAATTGAAATTGCATGTGCAGATCTTCTTCATTTGAACTCATCAAAAAGATTTCAACTTCTGATTTCAGATTGAATAGCCTAGCGAGCACATAACCTTTTGAGAGCCAACGAACTTCAGTGTGGTAAAGAACAGTTTGTTGGTCACTATTCAATTTGTAACATAAAGCCTCAAAAAGTCTACTATTCAGAGCACTAGATTTGACAAAGTTTACTACTCTGATTACCAATTTCAAAACAGTATTAAGTGTTTCAGGCAGAGTCTTACAAGCCAAAAATTGTCTGTGTATGATACAATGAGAACCAATTATGTTAGGGTTCTGTTTTTTTCAAGCACAACAAATCCAGAATGGCATCCTGTCATGGCTTGTGCCCCATCAGTGCATATTACAACAACATTCTCCCAAGGAAGATTATTAGCTGTCAAAAAGTTACACAGAGCAGAAAAAACATCCTCCGATTTTGTGGTTGTCTGAGAGTTTGGGAAAATAATATTTCCTCTACGAAGCGTTTTCCATCAAATATTGTAATACTACATACATTATTACTTCCGTGTTTACTGATAATATTTTATTATTTTTATTCAATTATTTCTGTGTTGAGTTATATTGATGGCGTTAAAGTTTTTTTACTAGTAAAGCCCCGTGTTGGAGTGCCAATTCTGTAATACCACCAACGTTAGATCGTACTCTCTTCTCGCTGTTTTGAATTATTTTGTGCTATACAGTATTTCTTTATAAAAAATGTTTTAGTGGATGGTTAGTGAGGATCGGTCAATTATAAAACTTTTAGTTATTTTGCGTCGACGTTTCGACAATATTTATTGTCATCTTCAGGACCTGTGTATGAAATACAATAGAAATATCAAACATAACGAAACAATTAAATATTTTGGTGAACGTGTTGTTGATGTGAGTGTGTACGTGCGTATGTACGTATCATTTTTTATGTGAAGACTTATGATAGTTTGTTTACATCTTCAAATTATCTTTAAGAAAGCGAGCAAATTATAGTATGAGAGAACTTAATTTATACAGTATTACAATTTAAATTACTAAATGTAATTTAGATCTAAATTACTTACATTTAGTAATTTAAATTGTAATACTGTATAAATTAAGATCTCTCATACTATAATTTGCTCGCTTTCTTAAAGATAATTTGAAGATGTAAACAAACTATCATAAGTCTTCACATAAAAAATGATACATACATACTGTTACCAACAACCAACTTTGTGTTTCTTATTTAATTACTGTTGCGGGTTTATCGTTAATTCAGCCCACGTTGAATTCACCAATTTGTTACCAATTCAATCTGTTTTTATAAGGAAAAATATTTATTATGTTGTGGATATTATTCGGTTGCTGATTATAGACCTGTGTTAATTAATTATCAAGTGTCTTACCAGAGAAAAACGCTATACTACGGTTATTATAATGAATAATTCAGTATTTTTTTCCAACCCTAGTCACTATGTATTATCTAAATTGAAAAGAGCGGAGTGTGAAGAGAATAAGTTAGTTCTCTATTCTCCCGTATTCACCAGCTGTCTGCAATCGAGTGCTGTTATTAGCGAATGACCCGTTCTTATAGGTTAAGTTGTTCCATTTGACGCTTTTATCACTTTCTTCCCCTGTAAATTACACCCTATTCGAACTACAATAACTATTCTACAATAACACAGACTCGTCAAATACAAGAAGGATTCTTTATTTTATATTATTTTAAATTTCCAACAGTTGCTTTCTTCGGTTATTAAAGCATCATATCGATCATACAATACCGAATCGATTTGTTACTGAACTCGTGGTTTATTTTACAATTTAATTATAATTTTCAGTTTATCTATTATCTCAGGGTACATGTAATTCTTTTAACTATTAGTAAGGCCAGGTAATGCAAATTCAAGTTACTAGGTATTACAATTTAAATTAAGATCTTATTATATAAAGTATTAACATAAGCAGGTTTTTACCAAGCGTTCACCAGATACTCATTCAGGCCGTGCTCCACTAACGATGTCAGATCTAAGAGTGGTGAAGAATGGTTAGAATTTATTCACCTCCAGCTTCTCAATAAAGTTGTTGTTAGTGTCCCAGGATGTAATAGAAAGTTCAGTTCTTGATCTTCGTTGATTTTTTCGTTTCTGGTGGTCACAGGTCCCGATGAAATTAGTGTAGTTTTAAGTTCTTGCTCTGCAGTCAAAAGTGAGGTTCAATAGTTAAATTTAATTCTCTTTAATTTTTGTGGTATGGTATTTATTCAATTCGACTTCTTCCAGTCTGGATTGTCTTCATTTATTTATGGTTTCTGTTATAACTCATTTAGTGGTAAGTTTAGTTCATTTTTCTTAAGGTTTTTGATTTGAATTTTGTAGATAGGTTGTTTATTCTCAAAGTGATAGTTTAGGAAGTCATCCAATCCGTCTTTTTAATTAGTGTTTATATTTTAACATTGATTTGTAATAATTTTATTCATGAGGTTTTGTGGTTTTCTGGCGATTTTTAATGACTGAACTGTCCTCGTTTACATATAACAATTGAATGTCTAAATCAACAAGATTTCCTGCATTTTGTTGCCTTAACAACCATTGCTTCTTCTGTCATTGGATAATATCTGTTATCCTAGAGCCAGAATTAGGAAATATTCTTACACTTATTTAATAAAATACTCCCTGCTTGGAATTACATTAAATCACATAAAACTTTCACTTAATCTGCCTTATTAAACCGTATACATTTTACTACATTTTCTTCTTAATTGACTTATTTTAAAAGGTATTAATTTCCTTTTACAAAACACTATTTTTTAGGCCTATTAGTTTTATTACAGGTGTTATAATTTTTTGTTTTTAATTTAATTTTTCTTACCTGACCTACTGTACAAAGAGTCAGTCACTGGCTTATGGCCAATTATATCAATTTTAATTTCCTGATTTCAATTCATTATTATTATTTAGTTCATCATTGAACCCTTCATTGGTTTTTAACATAATTATAATGACCACTTGCCAACTTATTAACACTTGTTGTCTTCCTGGCCAAGTTTACAAATATTATTTTAAACATCTTCATTAATTATTTAAAGTAAATACACTTAACATAATACCATACATAATAAATATACTTGTATTTAATTATTTAAATACAAGTTTAACATGAATGAAATGAGTACACATTACTTAGTACTTCCTTAAAGCAATGGCTCCACACTTACTACATACAAAACATACAATAAATATCATGTAAACACTATATCATGATAAAGTACAACAACAAGTACATTTTATAAATCATTAAATATTAATTGAACAGTATATTATATTCAAACTCCAACACAGTAAACTCATCCCATTAGACACAGTGTTTATAGTTTACATCTTACACTGCTCATTACATATTTTATATTTAGGTACACTTTCAATATTTTATTACCTAGTAACCTTACTAGGTATCATCAATGCATTTTTTAGGTGAGATTAGCCCTCTTGTACTTAATTATGGCATATCTTGGGCATTGTTTCAGTTATTTTGACAAAGTTCTTTATGTAACGTCGGGAACCTTTACTTTGTTACGTTACATAATACTCCCCCTCCGAAAGAAGTTTATTTTGGCTGAATAAAGTTTAGTTAAAATAAACTTATAGTTCTTCATACTTTGGAATATTCATTTAATAAAATTATTAATTTATAATGGTTTCAGTTTTCATTGTTTTTGTTTTAATTCGCAATTCGATGGGTTCTTTGGGGTTCATTTTCTCTTTCTTTTCTTTAAACTTTTAATTGCACCGGAAAACTGTGTTGACACTCCTGGTATATCTTGTCATTAATTCTTTACTGGTACCTCCCTCAGTTGTAGATCTGTCCTTTTCTCTGGAACTCATAACTTCTTCTAGCTTATTACGCCATCATTTCTTATTACATTTATATTTAATTACCTCGCTTGGTGTATAATCCCTAAAATACTATATTTCCCTACCATTTTTCCCTAATATCATAGCTGGTACGGAATCAGAGGGGCACTATTGGCTTCCATTACTCTGCCGTTTCCCTAACTATATCTTCTGAGATCAGAGGAACTTCATCTCTGTCCAGAAAAAAAATAAACGGACGATCACAACACAATACATATAATTATTACCTATAAGGTAGCTCCTTCGCTACAAACTTATATTCAAGGGATGATTACTATTATTTCTGAGGTATCCTATTACTTTTCTTAAATTATTTATCTCGTTGTTCTGTAGTTCCATTTATCATATTATTCACCAGTATATTAATTACAGCTGTTCAATATTCATTTTAAATTCTTCTTAGTTCCGTGCTGTCAATTAATTATTCTTTAGCATACGTATTTTACTATTTTTAATTCACTCCCATTTACTTCTGCAATTAAACACTGAATCTCCTCCTTATCATAAATTGTATGGCATATTCCTTCTTCATCTAACTCATTTCTAACCCTTCTTTCTCTTCTTTCATGTTTATTAGTTTAAAATAATTTCTTCTGAATTATATAGTAAGGTGTTCTTACTTATTTTTGAATTTTGTGGTTTTTTAAAATTGATTCCACATAATTTTCTGAAGTATCGTGTAATTAGTTTATTTCATTTAATAGTTGGTTTAATATATTTTAATTAGTTTCTCATTATTTTCATTGGATTTGCTTGATCCTGTATCCATAAAATCCGTCCCTTTTCTCTATATTCTGTTTGGAATCTGTTTAACCGTGGTCCATTATTTCCTCTATACTGGTTGTTCGGATTTCTCTAGCGTATAGAATTATTTCCGTCCTTGTGATGTGTCTCACTATCATCTGGTTCTTCCATCTTGTCGCTATAAAATTCTCATTTATGATAAAGTTTACCATCGTCTTTCGAACTGATTCTTCCGTACTGTTTCTTAATCGTTCGAATGGTTCACACATAATCTCCAGAAGTCCTCCATGCTCCTCGGTTAGTTTTGGCTTTTTCGGTTCGTCTAATCTATCTAGGAATTCAATTGTGGTTCGTTTAGAGTTTCTTAATTGTCTTACTTCCCTGGGTTCCATAATTGGTATATTATGTAGCTTAACTAATGCCCTTTTAATCATCTCCAATCCTTCCCGTGTCTTCATTAATTTCCTTTTACGTGTTTGTCTTATTTTCATTGTCTTCATTTCATTGTGAACCCGTTCTATTCTTCCAGTTATGTTAATTGGTACCTCGTCAAATTTTTCTTGTGTTTCCGTTTGTATCTCCTTTACTCTAGTATCGTTATGGTTTCCTATTTGGTTTATTTTGGCCTCTACTTCCACTCTGAGTTGTATGATGGTTTCATCCGTCTTTTCTAGACCCACCTTAGTTTCATTTATTTGCTGTCTTACTTCCTCTTCATAATTATCCACCCTTTTGTTAAGTGTTTCATTGACATTTGCAATCCTTTCGTTGATGACTTCTCTCAACGCTTGATTTTGTTCATTTATAATTTGCCGTAACTGCTTATTACTGTTTTCAATTCTCTCGTCTATTTGTTTGTTATTTTCTTGAATCTGCCTTAAGCTCTCATCGTTCCTGTCAAACCTTTCATTAATTTGGTTTAAGCTTTCATTTATCAGCCGGTTATTCTCATCGGTTTCCTCTTTATTTCTGTCAAATTTCTCGTTCATTAGTTTTATTAAGTTCTCACTCTAAATTTCGTTATGTTTCTTTGAGTTTTCGTTAATACTGTCTATTTTATTTTCCAGCTTTTCTGAATTTTCGTTTATACTATTTTATTTTCCAGCTTTTCTGAATTTTTGTTTATACTGTCTATTTTATTTTCCAGCTTTTCTGAATTTTCGTTTATACTGTCTATTTTATTTTCCAGCTTTTCTGAATTTTCTTCAAATTTTTTGTTTAATTCTTCCTTCTGTTTCTTAAAGTTCTCCTTATTTTCCTCATTGGTTTGCTTTGAGTTTTCCTCCTGTTTCCTAAATTGTTCTGCCATAAATTTCATCATGTCTTGGCCAATTTGGTTCTTCTCTGGCTACCGCTTTATCTGGTTGGTCTCCTTGGGCATCCTCTTTATCGCTCGCCTGTTGTTCCATTTCGGTGTCTGTAACTACCTCTGCTTCTTCTTCCCGTCTATCTTCTTCCGTTTCTTGGTCCTTCGCCATCCTTTTAGAAACACCTCTCGTATGCATTCCTGTGCCTCTAATAGTTGCCTGCTCCAGTTAAGTAATAGCGATATAGTCGATTTTTTTACTTAACTAAAGCCCACTCGTTGAGCGCCAATTTGTTACCAATTCAATCTGTTTATAAGGAAAAATATTTATTATGTTGTGGATATTATTCGGTTGTTGATTATAGACCTGTGTTAATTAATTATCAAGTGTCTTACCAGAGAAAAACGCTATACTACGGTTATTATAATGAATAATTCAGTATTTTTTCCAACCCTAGTCACTATGTATTATCTAAATTGAAAAGAGCGGAGTGTGAAGAGAATAAGTTATCAAAAAACGAACTTTTTCTTGTGAAAACTTACTTTTTTCGTTGGACGTGTTTCGGCGTACGTATCCGCCTTCTTCAGCTTTGAGTCACACTGCCATCATTTCGTAACGGTTGTTGTGTGGAAGGTGTAGTGGGGGTGGTGTGTGGAGGAAGGGGATTGGCGCGGGGATTCAACTTGATGTTTGTTTTATGTAAAATTGTGTCAAAAAGTGTATGTGATTTATATTGTAATTGATCGTTAAGTATGTTGTTTGGTTGTGTTGTGTGGTGTTTATATATTTCGTATTGTTCAGTTGTGTTGAGTTTTCAACCTTTAGGTAAGTAATGTAAAATTTCAAGATTAGTGTCTATGTTGGTGTAACTGTGGTTTTCTGTGTGTATGTGTGTGGCGAATGCGGAGTGTATATTGTTGTTGGTTAGAGCTTTTAAGTGTTCAGAATAACGGGATGAAAAAGATCTTCCCGTCTGGCCAATACAACTAAACAATACGAAATATATAAACACCACACAACACAACCAAACAACATACTCAACGATCAATTACAATATAAATCACATACACTTTTTGACACAATTTTACATAAAACAAACATCAAATTGAATCCCCGTGCCAATCCCCTTCCTCCACATACCGCCACCACTACACCTTCCACACAACAACCGTTACGAAATGATGGCAGTGTGACTCAAAGCTGAAGAAGGCGGATACAACCGCCGAAACGCGTCCAATGAAAAAAGTAAGTTTTCACAAGAAAAAGTTCATTTTTAGATAAGTGTTAGTGCTGTGAAAGAAGAGATGAATAATCAAGACAACTAGAATAAGTTAGTTCTCTATTCTCCCGTATTCACCAGCTGTCTGCAATCGAGTGCTGTTATTAGCGAATGACCCGTTCTTATAGGTTAAGTTGTTCCATTTGACGCTTTTATCACTTTCTTCCCCTGTAAATTACACCCTATTCGAACTACAATAACTATTCTACAATAACACAGACTCGTCAAATACAAGAAGGATTCTTTATTTTATATTATTTTAAATTTCCAACAGTTGCTTTCTTCGGTTATTAAAGCATCATATCGATCATACAATACCGAATCGATTTGTTATTGAACTCGTGGTTTATTTTACAATTTAATTATAATTTTCAGTTTATCTATTATCTCAGGGTACATGTAATTCTTTTAACTATTAGTAAGGCCAGGTAATGCAAATTCAGGTTACTAGGTATTACAATTTAAATTAAGATCTTATTATATAAAGTATTAACATAAGCAGGTTTTTACCAAGCGTTCACCAGATACTCTGTAGCGTGTCAATTTTTGGGTATTTTTATTTTTACCGTATGGGGCATTTATATTTTATTTATTTCGTTTTTGTGCGGGAGTTTTAGGAAAATATTGTGAAACTGTATTATGCGGCAACGTTATTTCGGTTACGAAAGACCACGTGTTGACTGAACAGTTTGAGACAAAGGCGATACGCAATTTCCATTGTGTAACTAGGCAAAGGAATTTGCATCTCAACGAATTTCTAATAACTCTGTATATGTATGGCAATGCACGCACGCCAATACTCACGTCCGCGCTCGGCCAGGACGCCTAGTTGGTTTAAAACAAGATGGCTTGAGCAAAGGTAATTCAGCAATGTGCGTTTGAGCGGCAGAAGTCATGGCTAAGTCCGGCCCTTTTGTGACGTTAGTCAATGCCTAACTGAGATCATCACCCGCTATATGGACTAGAAAACTACATGCATTGCATGGAACGAAGCTTCGAAGACGACGATCAAGGCAGTGCTTTCCGTCGAAATTATGAGACCACCTGAGCCGTACCTGTTACGTTACCGTTCCGAGTCTACCAGTTGAATCCACCGGCGCCGGTACAATCAAAGTAGGCTCGCCATAAAAGTTTGTAATTTATCAGAAAAAAAAGTTGTAATTATCGCAAAGTGTTATGTGACCGCGGTCAATCCATCTAGGGGGCCGTAATCAAGAGTTTTTTTCTTCTTTCGGACCATAAAGACAGTGTAACTGAACAATGCGTGTGTGCGGCGACCGCGTGGCCGGCGTTTGGGGTCTGGGGTTTAAATTATAAAATGTTAAGGGCAAAATAAATTAGAGTGAATGTGAGAGCGAGCAAAGCTGGGCTGTTTCTGTTGGTGTTTTCTAATTGTGTTTGTGTTTGTAGAAATCATAAGGTAAGCTATAGTTGGTAAGTTCCGTTACAAGGTGCACGAGTTGCACAATATTTGATTACATGTAAATCTATTTGGCAAATAATAATTTCAACGTTTGAGTATTAAAATTATCAATTCTCTTCTTAACGATGTGTAGAGTTAATTATTTCGAGAACCCATGAAACACATGTTTGTATCTAGCGTTCGTACGAAAGGATCCTGGCCCATACAAAACGATACCTTCCAGGTAGGTGGAAGTTAATATATTATATTATGGTAATATAGTAGATAGATATTTAAGCCTTTATTTAACGTCTCAATGGCTTCCGTTAACAGGGACAGTTTTTATTAATTAAAATATTAAAGACCGTACCTACAGAATAGATACAAACATGTTTTTGGGGTTAGCGGAATAAAACGAAAGTGTGTTATTAACGCAAAATTGGTTATACAATACATTATATTGATTATATTTTATTTATACACAAATATTAAGTATAAAATAAGAAATGGCAGATAACAATGAATTATCTGACAGTCAGACCGAGAGTCAAGTAAATGCTGACTCCGGTATTCAAATAGAATTAACGCCAATAAATGAATATAATGCAGAAGAATCTGTTCTTCATACACCGGGAGCGATATCAACTCCTGTAACAAGTAAAGAGAAAGGGTTGTCACTGGACGATCTATTTAATTACATGAGAACCATGTCTAGTGACATGAGAACTATGTCTAGTGATATTAACGTAAAATTTGACATGCAAAACAGTAATTTTAATAAAAAATTTGATATACAGAATGATAAGTTTGATGCAATGGACAAAAAATTTGAAAGCCGTTTTAACTCTAGTGACGAAAAATTTGATAAAATAGACCGTCGTTTTGACGTTCAGAATAGCAATTTTAATTCAAAATTCGAACAACAGAATATACAGTTACAGCAGAATATTAATGCACAGTTTGATAATTTGAGTCGGGTAATAGACAAACATATTGATGAACGTTGTGAAAGTATGAAATCACAATTATCTGAGTCCATAAATGAGCAATTAGAGTGCCGTGTTTCTGATATTACCAATAATATAACCAATAAAGTAGAGAAACAGATCACGGAACAATATAGCGTAATAAATACAATTGTAGAGAAACAAATTAGTGAGTGTAACACCAATACTGAATGTAAGGTCAGTTATGCTATGAGTCAGATGGAAAATAATCCTAGTAAAATAAGTGAAATAGAAAACAATTGTAAGATCGAATTTAAGACAATACATAATACAATAAGTGACCTTGAATCTGACAGTAACCTTAAATTAATGAACGTTGAGCAAAATATCATGAATGTGAAAAATGAATTGAGCATGGCCATCAGCCAACAAGTAAATACTGTTACGAGCGAGTAATTATGACTCGTGACGTAAGCAGTGAAGTTGAGTTGGAAACATTCAGTTGTGATAATAAAAGAGTACATCCTATGCAGTTCATAAGTAGAGTGAGAGAGTTCAATAAGTTCAGTACTAATAACTGGGAAGTCCAATTATTAAAAATTTTAAAATGCTTCAAGGGTAGTTCGGAGATATGGGCTGAGGTACACAAGACGGAATGGGGGTGTTTTGATAGTTTTGAGTCCGCATTCATGAATAAATATTGGTCTGAAGAAGACCAAGAAGTGTTACGAAGTAGAATTATGGGAACCGGGAATTTTGGGGGACCCAATAATAATATAACAGGGTATGTGATGAAAATATTTAACGAGGCGAAATACTTAGAACCGCCATTGCCATTTAGATCCTTTGTGACGCATATAAGCAAGCATTTGCCAAGGGAAGTAAAGATAACACTTATGACAAGGAAGGTAGCTAGTATTAGCGAATTAGAAAATATTTTAGATGTGTTTCAGAATATCCGGGACCAAGAACTGAGTCGCCGACAGAACCAGCAGAATGGAAGTAATGGAGGTAATCAGGGACCGCCGAGGGGATCTACAAATGGACCGGCATATCCCAGACGAGAACAAAGTAATCGAGGACCCATGTGGACTTGTCCGGCATGCTCACAGGAGAATTATGCGACACAAAATTTTTGTTTTAGATGCAGGAGAGAGAGACCGGGTCAACGACAGGTACCACAACCGGCACAGAACCAGCCTGCATACCAACGAAGGGGAGAGGGCCAAGGAGGAGCTCCGAGAGGCCACGCTCACGAACAGCGAGGAAACCAGCACGAACGAGGATACAACCCTGCAGTGGCGAGCACTTCTGCAGGAAACTAAAAGGGACAATGGAACAACGGACCCGACCGTTGTCGCCGGAAGTTTCTGGGGTCCAAATGGATGATAGATACCGAAACAACGTGGTGATTACAGATTTATCTGCGGAATTATTGGAGGAGGAAGACTTCGAAGCAGGGAGACGGGAGAATGGACTGACTGAGGTGAAAATCAACATAGAAGGTAAGGAGATTAAAACTTTAATCGATACAGGTAGCGAAATCTCTGTTATTTCTGAACATGTATTAGATGAATTAAGAGAAATAAATAAAAATATTCCATCTTTACCAGTAGCTGGGGTGACGATTGTAGGTATTACGGGAGTTAGAAGTAAGAGAGTCACGAAACAAGTACACTTAAACATGATAATTAACGGGGTAGGGTACGATAATACATTTCTAGTTGTACGGGGATTAAACCTTGAGGTTATACTGGGAAATGATTTTCTGATTAAACATAAGGCGGTGATTGATTTTCATAAATGGGTGTTAGAATTAAATAGTGAAGGGGAATCAGTCCGTATTAATTTTGAAAGGGTGTTAGATGCGGTAAGAATTTCAGGGGTAAGGGTGATATATAATCGGAATAATAAGCAAGAAATGGAAGTTAGTATGAATGTATGTAGTGAGAGTAAGATAGAGTATGAGGAGAATGTAGATCACTTATGGAATGAGAGAGCACTTAAATTTTGTAGTGAGGGTGGCGTGATAGGGAGTTCTCAACGTGAATCGTTGTGGCGGGTAGTAGAAAATTTTAGAGAAGTGTTTGCCGATATACCAGGGAGGGCAAGAAACTATGAATGTGAGTTGAGGGTAAGGGAACACGCACCCTATGTGCAAAGAAGTTATCCGGTGCCATATGCGAAGAGAAGAGCGGTTCAGCTTGAGTTAGAGAAAATGTTAGATGGAGATATAATTGAGCGATCTGTATCACCATATTCTAACCCCTTGGTAGTAGTGATTAAAAAAGATGGTAGGGTTAGGTTATGTTTAGATGCCCGCAAAATCAATCAAATAATTATTCCGGACTGGGAGTCACCCGAAGCTATTGAAGAGATTTTTCAGAAGTTTAGCGGCGTACAATATATGACCTCTTTAGACCTAACCGCCGGGTATTGGCAAGTTCCATTGGCCGCCAATAGTAGAAAATATACCGCCTTTTTATTCAATGGAAAGAATTATCAATTTAAGAGATTACCGTTTGGTTTGAATACAAGTGTAGCTAGTTTTATCAAGTGTCTTGATGAAATTTTGCAACCCCATAATTTAGATTTTTTAACTATATACGTTGATGATATCCTGATAGCTTCCAGAACATTTGAAGAGCATGTAGAACATTTGGAATATGTATTGGAGAAGTTATATCAGGGAGGTTTGACAGTGAACTGGGACAAATCAAAATTTTTGCAAACTGAGATACATTTTTTAGGTTTCATTATAACACCTACAGGGATACGTGCCAATCCGGATAAGGTAGAATCCATCCTGACGTTCCCGGAGCCTAAAAATATAAAAAAATTGCAAAGTTTCCTTGGTCTTTGTAATTTTTACAGGAAGTTCCAGCGGAACTACGCACAGACGACGGCCCGACTCAGCGCAGTGCTGCAAAAGAACAAACTATGGAGATGGGGCGATAACGAAAGAGCAGCGTTCAACGACATCAAAAATAAGTTTGCTGATATGATATTAATGAATCATCCCAATTTTAATGAAAATTTTTATTTACAGACAGACGCAAGCAATATAGCACTTGGAGCAGAACTATACCAAGAAGACGAGGCGAAAGAACATAAAACCATCGCCTTCGCCAGCCGGACGTTGCTAGCCGCAGAACGCAACTATACTACAACAGAGAAGGAGCTCCTCAGTATAGTGTTCGCCGTGAGGAAGTTCCGCACGTACCTGCTGGGTAATAGAACCATCATCAGGACGGACCACAAAGCGCTGTCGTTCCTGAATACTTGCAAACTCACACACAGCCGGATAACCAGGTGGGTGTTAGCTCTTCAAGAGTATAATTTTTCCTGGGAATACATTAAGGGTGCAGAGAACAGGGTGCCAGACACACTGTCACGAGTAGACACAGACAGAAATAGAACGGGTAGAGATATCAAAGAAATAGAGATTTATAGATTGTCCAGGGAAGATAAACTTTTTGGGGAAGAATTGAAGAATATAAATGTAATGCAAAGAGCTGATAGTAAATAAAATAAAATAATTACTAGTGTAGAATCAGATGTAGATGAATTTGGTTATAAACAATATTTTCAAGTGTTTAAAGGGAGTTTGTTTAAAAAAGTAGAGGGGAGAGAGAGAGATTGGAGGTTAGTTATACCTGACGTGTTGATAGAGAAAATAGTGTGGGACTGTCACCTTAGATATGGGCATTTTGGGGCACGGAAGTGTGTGAATGTGTTAAAGGAATCTTGTCTATTTAAGAATATGGAGAAACGAGTCCGAAGAATACTTCGAGTTTGCGAGATATGTCAGAAATCTAAAGTTGTAAATTATAGGCTAGAGGGAGAACTAAATTATATTAAAGTAGAAAAACCATTCGATTTAGTAGCTGTAGATTTGTACGGCCCATTGCCAAAGGGTAGGGGTGGAGTGATGCATATTTTTGTAGTACTTGACACTTTTTCTAAATATGTAAGGTTGTATAGTGTGAAGCGAGCAACAAGTAAGGTGCTGAGTGAGAAGATCACACGCGACTACATGATCAACGTGGGAAAGCCGAAGGTGATATTATCCGACCATGGGCCGCAGTTCATCAGCGGTAGATGGCGCCAGACTCTCGGATGGGAAGGTATCATCCCAAAGCACACCGCCGTGTATCATCCACAGTCAAATCAGGCGGAGAGAGTCATGAGGGAGTTGGGAAGAATTTTCCGAACATACTGCCACGCCAAACACAGCGAGTGGCCACTCTATGTCCAGAAGATTGAAAATTGGCTTAACTGCACCACCCACGAGTCGACGGGGTTCACCCCTTATGAGTTAGTAAGAGGTAAGCGTCCACAGAGGATTTTGGAACAATTAATTGAGTATCCACCGGAGACCAACAATATTGGCCACGATATTAAACTTAGGTTAGCGAATGAAAGCTTATTGACGAAGGGGGAGAAGAGAAAACAGAGACATGACATGAAAGGTAAGTGGACGCAGTACGAGGTAGGACAGATGGTATTGGTGCGACACCATGATTTATCGAGCGCTCAAGATAAGGAGATCAAGAAATTTTTCTTATTATACAAGGGACCGTACGAGATAGTAGAAATAAAAATGAAAAATTCATATGTGTTACAGAATAGAGAAACCAGGGAGATAGTGGGTACGCACAACGCTACAAATTTGAAATTATTTTGGTCAGCATAAGGATTTTATTAAATAGTAAATGTATGAATGTCATTTAATTGTTTTTTTTTATGTTTCTAGAAGGGCTCCTCCCCCATTTTCGGGCGGCCACGATCTTACCAGTCCTGGCCGTGGAATTCGGAACTCGGAGGCGGGCCATGGTTGGCAGATCTTCCTTCGGGCGGTGAAAGCAACGATGGTCCGGCTCCACCAAAATTGGTACAAACTAGAAATTTAACTACACATTTGAACGGGGAGGGGGACCCCAAAAAGGTACATGACGAATTAAATTTTTTATACACTCCAGGTGCAACAATTTTGATGTACCTGTCACGTGCCTGCACTGCCCTAGAGTGTTGTAAATAAAGGAGGATACACCTAAATGCAGGGCAGTGCATACAAATTTAAATATTTTTAGTGTCTATGGCTAAGAAATTTCAGCTGAGCCATTGGCAATAGTTTGCTTACACCGAAATGAAGAGTTTTGCTGGGAGGCACATTTGATGAAGGTTCAGACGGTGGGTCTAGAGAAATGAGAGTCAGAGAGAGAGAAGTAGGAAGTAAAGGGGGGAGTAATTTCACAAAGCAGATCTGAGTCTTCATCAAAACTGTGCCTCATGGCAAACACCCCCGTTTCAGGTGCGTCCATAATCGCCAATATAATAATAAGTAAAACAAAAAAAAAAAAAACAAAAAAGTTGGATGTATATAATTTCAAAATTAAATAAATTTTAGAATTAAGTGACCAAAAACAATTGTCAAGTTCAGTATCAGTGAGTATGGGAACGCTTTGAAAAAGATGTGTAACAAAATATAAACTTGGTATCAATACAAGAAGTGGGGATGATTTTGGGGGGTAGATTGGTGCTCAATGAAGTGATAGAACAATGGAGAGTGGAACTGCAATGGTAGAAAAGTTTAGTTTTCAATTGTTAATTAATTAGTTAGCTATTAAGTGGCTATTGCGGGGGTGGCCTGTGCTCTCGTAAATAGCGGAATGGGTTGGGGGTAACCGAGAGTGTTACCTCCATCGGAGGCCAAAATGGCGAAAATGTGCGGCACCCCTTTTGCCGTGTAAATTAAAATTTTACACAATGATAGACGACCGTGTCGCACATAACTAGATTGATGTGTAATAGGCAGTCAAATTGAAGTTTAGATTTCCCCGACTTTTCGGGCGGTTACTGCCTTACCAGCACTAATCGTGGATTTGGCTAGCGGCCAGCTATGGTCATATCAAGTCCCTTGACCATAGCTGACTTGAAATTGGTACATATTAGAAATTCAATGGGGGGAGACAATTAGGGGAAATCTCCGGAAACTATGAAACAGCGGCTGCCACTCTGCCCGCTTGGGGGTAGCAGAGAAAGGTGGTAGACCCGCATTAAGGGTGTGTAGTTATAGTCCCGAACATGTTGATGTTCAACACTTTCAAATGTAATAGCGGAAGCAAAGACACGGAGAGGTAAAACCTGCTCCAAAATATACAGTCTTTGTCGAAGCGCCAGGGCGCCCCATAGTCCTCCATAATTTGAAATAGTGTGTGTGGCTGGGAGGTGGCTCGGATGAGCCACGAATTTAAATTTTACCACACAAAAAATTTTTTTTTGTTTAATTCAAATCTGGATCCAATCAAAAATGCTTGTGCTCTGTTCAAATAATTATATGCTCAGACTATTAATATAAGGTGTTCATACTATAATTTTAAATGTATTATTTTATTGTTGTACGTTAGATATAGGGGTTGATAATAATACGTGTTTTCATTATGTGTGTATATTTTTTAAACTAAGCAGATAATTAAACCGTCTGGCAGGCGGTTAACACAAAGTATCAGAATCAGAGAAATGGGAAACAAGAAAGTGAGAATAAATAAAAATAAATATGTATATTTCATGTAAGTTGTTCAAGTAAAAGATGTATTTTCATTGTGTTAGGAGATCAGCTGATCAGCAATAACATGTCACTGGTATATTAGTTATAAATGTTTTAAGTAATTGATGTTCAATGTAATGTTTGATGTATTACAGATGTTTTCAAGTAATGGGAAAAACAATTTGATAAAGGAGAAGTAAAGTAATAATTTATGAAAGCTAATAAAAGATAGTTTTGGGTGATAAATATTTTATGGGACATATAGATCTGTCCAAAATCGAATTCCAAGTGAAGTTGAAACAGTAGAGATGAAAATAATGTAATGTTGTCTTGAAGTAATGTATGTTATAGAAGTTTGAGAAGTATTGATGTTGACACAGTAGTTGTGGAGAATTTATGTGGAGTTTTGAATGATATGTTGTTGTTTATGATTAATGATGTTAATTTGTTGTAGTTGTAGTAAGGTAATGAGATTGAGATTTTTGGGGATGGTAATTTTGTATTAGAGGGTAATGTAATGTAGGAGTCCGCAACAAAGTATGTTGGGACGGGAATTTGTATCGATTTTAGTGAGGAGGGGCCGCCTTAGGTAGAATCCAGGCCGCCAGATAAGGGAAATTGAGTTTTTTGGGGGCGGGGAAACACATATCCTAGTACAAAGGGTTTTAGAGTATTTTTTATATGTAGAGAAGGTGGCGATTTGAGTTCAATGATAAGTTGGGGTTAGAAAGTGTCCTGATTAGTAGAGATTTGATAGAGATGGGTGTCATGTTACTAAAAGTTGTAGGTGTTAGAGTCAGAGAATTAAAGATTATATATGTATACAGATCTAGTAGTACAGTCAATGAGAATAAATAATTCATATCACCCACAGTAGATTAAAGTAAGATTATGAATACAGAGAGTGATTCATAATAAAGAATATAAAATTTTTCATTTTTTAAGCCAGTGACAAACTTTTGGTAGAATTGAAAATAATGTCAAGTTAAGAATTGTTTATTATAAATAATTTAAATGTCAATTTGATGATTATTTATATTAATATTGTGTTTGTTTTAAATATTTTATTTTTATTATGTTTTGTGTTTCAAGTTAGCTTATTCCAAATGTATTTTCAGAAAGCATACATAACATATGTAGGTCAAGGGTCTTGGACTTGACCTACTTTCGATCAGCTGATGAGGTCATACACCTACTAAGCTTGTATAGTAGGAAGTCAATTTTATTTGTTTGTTTAATTAATTTAAACCAATTTTTAAATAATTTTACATATAAAGGAAACATTTAATAAATTAAAATTTTTTTTTGAATTTTAAAATTTTTGGAAATTTTAATTTTTTGAAAAAAAAAAACTTGATTTTTCGCCTGCCAGCGAATGAATATTTTGAGTAATGATTATTTTCTTATGTGTGTATTAACCATGTTTATTTTATTGATTTATTGTATTACATTGTATTGGTAGACTATAAGTGATTTACGTGTTAGGTTAAGGATATTTTCAATTAGAAGAAATGTCTAAATTAAATCATTTTAAAGAAAACAGAAAACCAGGAAGAGAATTTTTTGAGTACATTATTTTGAATTTCGAAATTTTTTTAAATGTTTCATAAATGTTAAAAGAATTTTTCAATTTTACTATGTGTATGTCAACATGGAATGTGAGTGTGTGTGAGCCCAGTATTTGCTAAAGGCAGCCCAGCTTGCATAAAAGGGGAACCATGTCGGTGGAGGATCTGGCATAATTTGAGCCTGGGAGTGAGGATTTTGGGGGTAGCATGTTAGAAGGTGAGGTGCGCTGTGGTACGAGGCTGTTCGATTTCTCGGTGTTGGGATCTCTTACGGAGAAGTCCAGTGATCTCGTTCAGATGAGTCCACAGTCACCAAGCCAGGGGGGTCGTGTACCCAGGTAGATTAAGAACAAGGGGGTTGTTGGCACCAGTTCCTCACCGGTCCTCTTCGGGGTTTGTCGATGAGATTTCTTCTGTTGTGAACAGCAGAATTCTCATCGAGGGGGTATTGTAGCGTGTCAATTTTTGGGTATTTTTATTTTTACCGTATGGGGCATTTATATTTTATTTATTTCGTTTTTGTGCGGGAGTTTTAGGAAAATATTGTGAAACTGTATTATGCGGCAACGTTATTTCGGTTACGAAAGACCACGTGTTGACTGAACAGTTTGAGACAAAGGCGATACGCAATTTCCATTGTGTAACTAGGCAAAGGAATTTGCATCTCAACGAATTTCTAAGAACTCTGTATATGTATGGCAATGCACGCACGCCAATACTCACGTCCGCGCTCGGCCAGGACGCCTAGTTGGTTTAAAACAAGATGGCTTGAGCAAAGGTAATTCAGCAATGTGCGTTTGAGCGGCAGGAAGTCATGGCTAAGTCCGGCCCTTTTGTGACGTTAGTCAATGCCTAACTGAGATCGTCACCCGCTATATGGACTAAAAAACTACATGCATTGCATGGAACGAAGCTTCGACGACGACGATCAAGGCAGTGCTTTCCGTCGAAATTATGAGACCACCTGAGCCGTACCTGTTACGTTACCGTTCCGAGTCTACCAGTTGAATCCACCGGCGCCGGTACAATCAAAGTAGGCTCGCCATAAAAGTTTGTAATTTATCAGAAAAAAAAGTTGTAATTATCGCAAAGTGTTATGTGACCGCGGTCAATCCATCTAGGGGGCCGTAATCAAGAGTTTTTTTCTTCTTTCGGACCATAAAGACAGTGTAACTGAACAATGCGTGTGTGCGGCGACCGCGTGGCCGGCGTTTGGGGTCTGGGGTTTAAATTATAAAATGTTAAGGGCAAAATAAATTAGAGTGAATGTGAGAGCGAGCAAAGCTGGGCTGTTTCTGTTGGTGTTTTCTAATTGTGTTTGTGTTTGTAGAAATCATAAGGTAAGCTATAGTTGGTAAGTTCCGTTACAAGGTGCACGAGTTGCACAATATTTGATTACATGTAAATCTATTTGGCAAATAATAATTTCAACGTTTGAGTATTAAAATTATCAATTCTCTTCTTAACGATGTGTAGAGTTAATTATTTCGAGAACCCATGAAACACATGTTTGTATCTAGCGTTCATATGAAAGGATCCTGGCCCATACAAAACGATACCTTCCAGGTAGGTGGAAGTTAATATATTATATTATGGTAATATAGTAATATATATTTAAGCCTTTATTTAACGTCTCAACTCATTCAGGCCGTGCTCCACTAACGATGTCAGATCTAAGAGTGGTGAAGAATGGTTAGAATTTATTCACCTCCAGCTTCTCAATAAAGTTGTTGTTAGTGTCCCAGGATGTAATAGAAAGTTCAGTTCTTGATCTTCGTTGATTTTTTCGTTTCTGGTGGTCACAGGTCCCGATGGAATTAGTGTAGTTTTAAGTTCTTGCTCTGCAGTCAAAAGTGAGGTTCAATAGTTAAATTTAATTCTCTTTAATTTTTGTGGTATGGTATTTATTCAATTCGACTTCTTCCAGTCTGGATTATCTTCATTTATTTATGGTTTCTGTTATAACTCATTTAGTGGTAAGTTTAGTTCATTTTTCTTAAGGTTTTTGATTTGAATTTTGTAGATAGGTTGTTTATTCTCAAAGTGATAGTTTAGGAAGTCGTCCAATCCGTCTTTTTAATTAGTGTTTATATTTTAACATTGATTTGTAATAATTTTACTCATGAGGTTTTGTGGTTTTCTGGCGATTTTTAATGACTGAACTGTCCTCGTTTACATATAACAATTGAATGTCTAAATCAACAAGATTTCCTGCACTTTGTTGCCTTAACAACCATTGCTTCTTCTGTCATTGGATAATATCTGTTATCCTAGAGCCAGAATTAGGAAATATTCTTACACTTATTTAATAAAATACTCCCTGCTTGGAATTACATTAATTCACATAAAACTTTCACTTAATCTGCCTTATTAAACCGTATACATTTTACTACATTTTCTTCTTAATTGACTTATTTTAAAAGGTATTAATTTCCTTTTACAAAACACTATTTTTTAGGCCTATTAGTTTTATTACAGGTGTTATAATTTTTTGTTTTTAATTTAATTTTTCTTACCTGACCTACTGTACAAAGAGTCACTGGCTTATGGCCAATTATATCAATTTTAATTTCCTGATTTCAATTCATTATTATTATTTAGTTCATCATTGAACCCTTCATTGGTTTTTAACATAATTACAATGACCACTTGCCAACTTATTAACACTTGTTGTCTTCCTGGCCAAGTTTACAAATATTATTTTCAACATCTTCATTAATTATTTAAAGTAAATACACTTAACATAATACCATACATAATAAATATACTTGTATTTAATTATTTAAATACAAGTTTAACATGAATGAAATGAGTACACATTACTTAGTACTTCCTTAAAGCAATGGCTCCACACTTACTACATACAAAACATAAAATAAATATCATGTAAACACTATATCATGATAAAGTACAACAACAAGTACATTTTATAAATCATTAAATATTAATTGAACAGTATATTATATTCAAACTCCAACACAGTAAACTCATCCCATTAGACACAGTGTTTATAGTTTACATCTTACACTGCTCATTACATATTTTATATTTAGGTACACTTTCAATATTTTATTACCTAGTAACCTTACTAGGTATCATCAATGCATTTTTTAGGTGAGATTAGCCCTCTTGTACTTAATTATGGCATATCTTGGGCATTGTTTCAGTTATTTTGACAAAGTTCTTTATGTAACGTCGGGAACCTTTACTTTGTTACGTTACATAATACTCCCCCTCCGAAAGAAGTTTATTTTGGCTGAATAAAGTTTAGTTAAAATAAACTTATAGTTCTTCATACTTTGGAATATTCATTTAATAAAATTATTAATTTATAATGGTTTCAGTTTTCATTGTTTCTGTTTTAATTCGCAATTCGATGGGTTCTTTGGGGTTCATTTTCTCTTTCTTTTCTTTAAACTTTTAATTGCACCGGAAAACTGTGTTGACACTCCTGGTATATCTTGTCATTAATTCTTTACTGGTACCTCCCTCAGTTGTAGATCTGTCCTTTTCTCTGGAACTCATAACTTCTTCTAGCTTATTACGCCATCATTTCTTATTATATTTATATTTAATTACCTCGCTTGGTGTATAATCCCTAAAATACTATATTTCCCTAACATTTTTCCCTAATATCATAGCTGGTACGGAATCAGAGGGGCACTATTGGCTTCCATTACTCTGCCGTTTCCCTAACTATATCTTCTGAGATCAGAGGAACTTCGTCTCTGTCCAGAAAAAAAATAAACGTTGGACGATCACAACGCAATACATATAATTATTACCTATAAGGTAGCTCCTTCGCTACAAACTTATATTCAAGGGATGATTACTATTATTTCTGAGGTATCCTATTACTTTTCTTAAATTATTTATCTCGTTGTTCTGTAGTTCCATTTATCATATTATTCACCAGTATATTAATTACAGCTGTTCAATATTCATTTTAAATTCTTCTTAGTTCCGTGCTGTCAATTAATTATTCTTTAGCATACGTATTTTACTATTTTTAATTCACTCCCATTTACTTCTGCAATTAAACACTGAATCTCCTCCTTATCATAAATTGTATGGCATATTCCTTCTTCATCTAACTCATTTCTAAACCTTCTTTCTCTTCTTTCATGTTTATTAGTTTAAAATAATTTCTTCTGAATTATATAGTAAGGTGTTCTTACTTATTTTTGAATTTTGTGGTTTTTTAAAATTGATTCCACATAATTTTCTGAAGTATCGTGTAATTAGTTTATTTCATTTAATAGTTGGTTTAATATATTTTAATTAGTTTCTCATTATTTTCATTGGATTTGCTTGATCCTGTATCCATAAAATCCGTCCCTTTTCTCTATATTCTGTTTGGAATCTGTTTAACCGTGGTCCATTATTTCCTCTATACTGGTTGTTCGGATTTCTCTAGCGTATAGAATTATTTCCGTCCTTGTGATGTGTCTCACTATCATCTGGTTCTTCCATCTTGTCGCTATAAAATTCTCATTTATGATAAAGTTTACCATCGTCTTTCGAACTGATTCTTCCGTACTGTTTCTTAATCGTTCGAATGGTTCACACATAATCTCCAGAAGTCCTCCATGCTCCTCGGTTAGTTTTGGCTTTTTCGGTTCGTCTAATCTATCTAGGAATTCAATTGTGGTTCGTTTAGAGTTTCTTAATTGTCTTACTTCCCTGGGTTCCATAATTGGTATATTATGTAGCTTAACTAATCCCCTTTTAATCATCTCCAATCCTTCCCGTGTCTTCATTAATTTCCTTTTACGTGTTTGTCTTATTTTCATTGTCTTCATTTCATTGTGAACCCGTTCTATTCTTCCAGTTATGTTAATTGGTACCTCGTCAAATTTTTCTTGTGTTTCCGTTTGTATCTCCTTTACTCTAGTATCGTTATGGTTTCCTATTTGGTTTATTTTGGCCTCTACTTCCACTCTGAGTTGTATGATGGTTTCATCCGTCTTTTCTAGACCCACCTTAGTTTCATTTATTTGCTGTCTTACTTCCTCTTCATAATTATTGTAACAGTACCAAAAATACGGTAGTTACATAATATAAATGAATGTAACGTCAAGTATGAGAAAAACATGGGAATATATCTAGATAAATAAAGCTAAGTGTATATAAGTGTGTATCTACAAAAATATTAATAAAAAATCCAACAATGAAGAAGAGAATGCGAATATATCAACATTAGTTATAAAATGAAGAAAGAAAATGCCACAAGCCCAAAACAAAAATATCAGTAAATAGACCCAATAGGATCCAACAGTGAGGGGAATCAACGAAACAAGGATCAACAAGCTCCAACAACAATGGAGATAAATAAAGATAGCAACTACGAGGAAAATATAGAATAAAGAAGAAAGAAGAAGGACCAGGAAAAACACCAAGAAGAAGAAAGAAGATGGACAGAAGATATAAGGACTCAATATGAACCACATGTACTAAAAACAGTGTAAGTGACAAAAGAAATGATTATAAGTGTGACAAGAAAACCAGTGTGAAACATTTAAGGAAACACAAACAATTACAGTGTGTACTTAATACAAATGTGAAACCGGTGAATAACTAACTATTTCAACTGAATAAACCACACAAACAATTACAGTGATGAAGTTTACAGTGTGAAAAATATGTTAATTTCATGATGAAGCAACAAAAATTAAAAAATAGTCAAATAAACACAGACAATGAGTGTGACTGATTTAATAAAGTTGTAACCAACACACATAATCATAAGACCACCAAATTAGAACAAATAGAACAATGATATTATTGTTCATAAAGAACTGACAACAAAGAAAAGACATTTGTTAAGTATCAAATATAACAGGAATTAAATTCCAACATTGACCAGAATTGAGTTACATATAATACAAGAAAGATTTGTGTTAATGTATAAGAAGGAATTGTATAAACATGTGTAACAAATTAGTTAAGGTATTATGTTAATATACCATAATGAAGTCAGTTTAGTAGTAGAAAAATACTGCACTAAAACAGATGGTACATTGTTACACAACCCACAAGGAAGAGACCTATTACAACAGAAAATGATACATATTAGTATAAATATCTGATCATCAAGTATGTTATCAAATGAGAATTTATTATAAGTAATAATAATAAATATTAAGAAACAATGTAATATAATGCAAAACAATGTAAATAGAACCAGTCAAACATAATGACACAGGGAAGAACAGAAATGAGAAAAGTATACCAATTTAGTTAAGAAAAGTACAGTATCAAAACCAATGTAAATGTTTATAAGAGTATTACCAGTAGTGAGAAAAATATCTGATAATACATTGAGAACAGATTTTGAACATGATAAGAACAGTATTATAACTAAATTATTGTAAACCAATTAACCATGTACATATGACCAGATGTAAGCTAAACCATTGTATAGCAAATTAGTTAAGAAAAATACTGTATCAAATATTGAGAACAGATTGTTACAATTATTACCAGTAGCAAGAGGAAATCCCAAAGCTACTTTGAGAACAGATAATGACCACAAAAGCAGTCATATTATATACAAACATTTGAAAACCAAATGACCATTATAAGGAAAACCAAATGTAAACAAACAATGACCAACCAGCTATTTATGAAAAATATAGCATATGAACTTATCTAAAAGTAATTGGAAACATTACCAAAAGTTAGAATGATATCTAATGCTACTTTGGGAATCCAAACCGAATATGACAATAACAATTTAGCTGTTGTATTAGAAAAAATAAATGACTATTATGACATGACACAACATAGACAGAGCCATTACTGAATGATTAGAAAGTTCTGAGCTCATTAAAAGGTAACCATTATATATAGTAGATTAGATACTATGTATGTACACTAATTATAATCATTAAATGATATGATTTATCTGAAGAGACTAAAAAATAAGATGAAAAATTGTATAAGAACCATATGAGAGGTTTGAACTTATGTAAATATTAAATTAACCACAGTCATACATAAATATTATGGTGGAAAATTGTGTAAATAAACATTACTAATAATATTAGATAGTAATATAATCATTTGAGATAAGAAAAATTAGTTATAAGCAGATTTATAAAAAATCTAACATGGACGCTTGATGACGCCATAGCGAGATTTGTGTAGGAAACAGTTTTTCCCAAATTGTAAAGTAAACCGACTGAGATACAGACTCAAAGTGTTTAGATAAGAAGTGTTTTATTATATTTAAATAAAATATGGTGTAACGAACTTATAAAAATAAGATGCACCAAAAATAAATAATAAAATCGTTATTGTAATAGTAGTAATGAACGAAAAATAAGCGTTTTTGGACTTATTTTGACAAGCAAAACGCCCTGAATTCAATGATATCAACTAATTAACGATAGGACATGAGATAAGAAAGTTATGATAGTTTTAAACTTTCAAGTTAAATATTTGTACCAATGATGACGTAAAAACGCCTCAAACCCAAACTCAATTTTGGCAAAAAATTAAATATTTTAATAAAACGAAGGCTTTCGGGTTAGAGAGTATGACGAATCCAGCCAATGGAATGAATGACTTTCCAGCAGACTACCGGGAGACGTCTCAGAGGTACCAGACAGTCTACGAGGAACCACCAAACATACAGGTCACGCCGCTTTAGTCGAGGAAGATATAATTTATATTTAAAACTGTGCGCGCCATGTTACGTCAATTCACAACATACAGTTAACCTCAATACAACATTCATACATACGAGTGAAAAAGTGCGGAATTGTGTTAATTGAACAAGTAGGTCAGTGTATAATAACGACGATACTTGCGAGTGAAGTTTTAAATAGGAAACAGGGAGTACAGTTTTATTTAAACAATATTTAAACGAAATTAATAATTTTATGAAGATCTGACTTTCGATACTACGCAAGTCGTACAATGCTAAGTATCGAAACAACAGTAATTAAATTATCAGAATTGAGAAAAGATTTAAATGAACATTATTAAAATATTTGAAAAATATTTTAATTAATTATAGTAATTTAAAATAAAATGTTTGAAAATAATTGTCAATGAATACGAGAGTATTTAGTCACTCGTTTGACTAAACGTATTTTTCTCGAATTTATCTATGTTTTAAAATCTACTTTACTAATTTTCATACAATCGGAATAAATGTAATTCTGATAATCATATATTAAAAATTATTATGAATAATATGTTTACATGTATAGTATGAGAAATATTAGCTAATAAGGAATACTTATCCTTTGTAACCACACCGATTAATTCTAACCTCAGAAAGTGTGGCGGTAACTTGATAATTTCAACATTACCGATCTGTTCTCAAGTAACAATCAAATGACATAGAATTGCTAACAAGAGTTTTTTGAGAAATTTTTCTCTTGTGAATAAATGATTTTTGAAGCTAATTATTAAACGAATGTAATACATTTTAGATACTGTACAAGTCAGACAGCTTGACAATAACACTCGAGTATTAGAGATGCGTGCGCATATCCGCGTACGATAATTTTATAAATACCAGACATATGGTACCAATTTTTGATTTTTTATATTTGTTCAATTATTATTCACTATTGTTAATTCAATATAATTATTTGTATTACATCTTGTAACTGGTATCATGTTACCTCAAAGAACCTAACGAAATATGGTAATTCTCTGAATCAAAGTAACATAACCTATGTAGTTAAATTATTGTACTAACAACAGATCTACCAGCCTTGAGGAATTAAACAGAGTCTTGTTGAATTTTATTGTAATCAGTAATCAAAGGGTTGTTAATTATTGTTTTTAATTGTAAAAGATTTTATCTCTTATCAAATTGTTAATAAACCTCCAATTTTATTACCACAAAAGGAGTATCATTTCTAGTAAAAGTAAACTCATTTATTTTTAATCAGTTCTGACACAGGTGGCGGAAGATTTTCAAAAGTCTTAGAATAATCCAGAATATTCATAAAAAGTTGCTTCATTTACTATTGTGTGTGACGATATATTAACTATTCAGTCTGAATATTTTATTGTTGTATTTGAAGTGCCTGTATTTCAGAAGGAACATCACAGAACTGAATTGAAGCATTCAAGTGTGGTAAGTAAGTGAGATACACAACAAAGTGCGCGGATCATATTAATATAAAAAGGAGTGAACTATTACTGCGTACCCACAGAAAACAATACATTAACACCGATAACTTCTACGGTTACGATTACACCTTTAGATAAACAACATTATAGTAGACACCGGTGCGTGTCTACAACCACACGAACACACCAAACATCAATACCACAATACTATATACAATCTATACACTCTATAGTATACTTGTAATTTTATATTACAAGTTGGCGCTCCATCGCGGGGCTGAAGTCACTGAAGATTACACACCACAATCTATATACTATACTACAGTATACTTGTAATTTTATATTACATTATCCACCCTTTTGTTAAGTGTTTCATTGACATTTGCAATCCTTTCGTTGACGACTTCCCTCAACGCTTGATTTTGTTCATTTATAATTTGCCGTAACTGCTTATTACTGTTTTCAATTATCTCGTCTATTTGTTTGTTATTTTCTTGAATCTGCCTTAAGCTCTCGTCGTTCCTGTCAAACCTTTCATTAATTTGGTTTAAGCTTTCATTTATCAGCCGGTTATTCTCATCGGTTTCCTCTTTATTTCTGTCAAATTTCTCATTCATTAGTTTTATTAAGTTCTCACTCAAAATCTCGTTTTATTTCTTTGAGTTTTCGTTAATACTGTCTATTTTATTTTCCAGCTTTTCTGAATTTTCGTTTATACTGTCTATTTTATTTTCCAGCTTTTCTGAGTTTTCTTCAAATTTTTTGTTTAATTCTTCCTTCTGTTTCTTAAAGTTCTCCTTATTTTCCTCATTGGTTTGCTTTGAGTTTTCCTCCTGTTTCCTAAATTGTTCTGCCATAAATTTCATCATGTCTTGCCAATTTGGTTCTTCTCTGGCTACCGCTTTATCTGGTTGGTCTCCTTGGGCATCCTCTTTATCGCTCGCCTGTTGTTCCATTTCGGTGTCTGTAACTACCTCTGCTTCTTCTTCCCGTCTATCTTCTTCCGTTTCTTGGTCCTTCGTCATCCTTTTAGAAACACCTCTCGTATGCATTCCTGTGCCTCTAATAGTTGCCTGCTCCAGTTCAGTAATAGCGATATAGTCGATTTTTTTACTTAACTAAAGCCCACTCGTTGAGCGCCAATTTGTTACCAATTCAATCTGTTTATAAGGAAAAATATTTATTATGTTGTGGATATTATTCGGTTGTTGATTATAGACCTGTGTTAATTAATTATCAAGTGTCTTACCAGAGAAAAACGCTATACTACTGTTATTATAATGAATAATTCAGTATTTTTTTCCAACCCTAGTCACTATGTATTATCTAAATTGAAAAGAGCGGAGTGTGAAGAGAATAAGTTACCTAAAAATGAACTTTTTCTTGTGAAAACTTACTTTTTTCGTTGGACGCGTTTCGGCGTACGTATCCGCCTTCTTCAGCTTTGAGTCACACTGCCATCATTTCGTAACGGTTGTTGTGTGGAAGGTGTAGTGGGGGTGGTGTGTGGAGGAAGGGGATTGGCGCGGGGATTCAACTTGATGTTTGTTTTATGTAAAATTGTGTCAAAAAGTGTATGTGATTTATATTGTAATTGATCGTTAAGTATGTTGTTTGGTTGTGTTGTGTGGTGTTTATATATTTCGTATTGTTCAGTTGTGTTGAGTTTTCGACCTTTAGGTAAGTAATGTAAAATTTCAAGATTAGTGTCTATATTGGCGTAACTGTGGTTTTCTGTGTGTATGTGTGTGGCGAATGCGGAGTGTATATTGTTGTTGGTTAGAGCTTTTAAGTGTTCAGAATAACGGGATGAAAAAGATCTTCCCGTCTGGCCAATACAACTGAACAATACGAAATATATAAACACCACACAACACAACCAAACAAAATACTTAACGATCAATTACAATATAAATCACATACACTTTTTTGACACAATTTTACATAAAAAAAACATCAAGTTGAATCCCCGCGCCAATCCCCTTCCTCCACACACCACCCCCACTACACCTTCCACACAACAACCGTTACGAAATGATGGCAGTGTGACTCAAAGCTGAAGAAGGCGGATACGTACGCCGAAACGCGTCCAACGAAAAAAGTAAGTTTTCACAAGAAAAAGTTCATTTTTAGATAAGTGTTAGTGCTGTGAAAGAAGAGATGAATAATCAAGACAACTAGAATAAGTTAGTTCTCTATTCTCCCGTATTCACCAGCTGTCTGCAATCGAGCGCTGTTATTAGCGAATGACCCGTTCTTATAGGTTAAGTTGTTCCACTTGACGCTTTTATCACTTTCTTTCCCTGTAAATTACACCCTATTCGAACTACAATAACTATTCTACAATAACACAGACTCGTCAAATACAAGAAGGATTCTTTATTTTATATTACTTTAAATTTCCAACAGTTGCTTTCTTCGGTTATTAAAGCATCATATCGATCATACAATACCGAATCGATTTGTTATTGAACTCGTGGTTTATTTTACAATTTAATTATAATTTTCAGTTTATCTATTATCTCAGGGTACATGTAATTCTTTTAACTATTAGTAAGGCCAGGTAATGCAAATTCAGGTTACTAGGTATTACAATTTAAATTAAGATCTTATTATATAAAGTATTAACATAAGCAGGTTTTTACCAAGCGTTCACCAGATACTCATTCAGGCCGTGTTCCACTAACGATGTCAGATCTAAGAGTGGTGAAGAATGGTTAGAATTTATTCACCTCCAGCTTCTCAATAAAGTTGTTGTTAGTGTCCCAGGATGTAATAGAAAGTTCAGTTCTTGATCTTCGCTGATTTTTTCGTTTCTGGTGGTCACAGGTCCCGATGGAATTAGTGTAGTTTTAAGTTCTTGCTCTGCAGTCAAAAGTGAGGTTCAATAGTTAAATTTAATTCTCTTTAATTTTTGTGGTATGGTATTTATTCAATTCGACTTCTTCCAGTCTGGATTATCTTCATTTATTTATGGTTTCTGTTATAACTCATGTAGTGGTAAGTTTAGTTCATTTTTCTTAAGGTTTTTGATTTGAATTTTGTAGATAGGTTGTTTATTCTCAAAGTGATAGTTTAGGAAGTCGTCCAATCCGTCTTTTTAATTAGTGTTTATATTTTAACATTGATTTGTAATAATTTTATTCATGAGGTTTTGTGGTTTTCTGGCGATTTTTAATGACTGAACTGTCCTCGTTTACATATAACAATTGAATGTCTAAATCAACAAGATTTCCTGCACTTTGTTGCCTTAACAACCATTGCTTCTTCTGTCATTGGATAATATCTGTTATCCTAGAGCCAGAATTAGGAAATATTCTTACACTTATTTAATAAAATACTCCCTGCTTGGAATTACATTAAATCACCTAAAACTTTCACTTAATCTGCCTTATTAAACCGTATACATTTTACTACATTTTCTTCTTAATTGACTTATTTTAAAAGGTATTAATTTCCTTTTACAAAACACTATTTTTTAGGCCTATTAGTTTTATTACAGGTGTTATAATTTTTTGTTTTTAATTTAATTTTTCTTACCTGACCTACTGTACAAAGAGTCACTGGCTTATGGCCAATTATATCAATTTTAATTTCCTGATTTCAATTCATTATTATTATTTAGTTCATCATTGAACCCTTCATTGGTTTTTAACATAATTATAATGACCACTTGCCAACTTATTAACACTTGTTGTCTTCCTGGCCAAGTTTACAAATATTATTTTCAACATCTTCATTAATTATTTAAAGTAAATACACTTAACATAATACCATACATAATAAATATACTTGTATTTAATTATTTAAATACAAGTTTAACATGAATGAAATGAGTACACATTACTTAGTACTTCCTTAAAGCAATGGCTCCACACTTACTACACACAAAACATAAAATAAATATCATGTAAACACTATATCATGATAAAGTACAACAACAAGTACATTTTATAAAACATTAAATATTAATTGAACAGTATATTATATTCAAACTCCTACACAGTAAACTCATCCCATTAGACACAGTGTTTATAGTTTACATCTTACACTGCTCATTACATATTTTATATTTAGGTACACTTTCAATATTTTATTACCTAGTAACCTTACTAGGTATCATCAATGCATTTTTTAGGTGAGATTAGCCCTCTTGTACTTAATTATGGCATATCTTGGGCATTGTTTCAGTTATTTTGACAAAGTTCTTTATGTAACGTCGGGAATCTTAACTTTGTTACGTTACAATACACACGCACACACTCACATCACCAACACGTTCACCCAAATATTTAATTGTTTCGTTATGTTTGATATTTCTATTGTATTTCATACACAGGTCCTGAAGATGACAATAAATATTGTCGAAACGTCGACGCAAAATAACTAAAAGTTTTATTATTGACCGATCCTCACTAACCATCCACTAAAACATTCATTGATTGACGGTCACTAAAAATTTAAGGATTTATAAAAAATGTTTAACTAAAATTTTTGTTTCTTTAAATTTCGTTTAATTGTATTTAGTTAATTTTAATTTAATTTATTCCCTTATTCAAATTATTTAATTTGATATTAAACGGTTAAGAATTATTAATTAATGTTGATTTGCTTTTCATCAGTTTTGGTAAAGTTTTATTTAAAGAAATGTTTTGCGTCAGTTCGGTTCGATTGTGAAATCGACTCGTCACATATAGGTTATCTGCTGATTCACTCGTTTACGATGACGTTCCAATTGCCTAGGTGTGTTCACTCTCCCTTTCCTACTTAAAAATCTTCTATTCTTACTTTATTTAATACATAAAACTCCTTTTAAAATCAATTAATTATATTTATTAGTATCAATTTCTTTTCAAATTAGTGTTACGACTCTCAGGTCTAAAATGTTCGTTTCCCAGATCGACTCTTTACCTCGGGTCGATTGTAATAAAATTAATTTTTTCTGTTTCATAATATTAATTATAGGATTATTTTTAACTGCTATGAAAGGTCAGAAATGCTATTAGGAAGTACAATACTTACAAATGTTTAAAAATCTTACTTACTATTACATATAAAGTTAATTTTGTTTAAGTATTGAATAATAATTATTTAATTCAAATGTCCAAACTCAATAAACATGGCTGCTTCTGGTTTGGATTGATGATGATAAATTCAAAGATGGCTGCTTGGGTTCCACCTCAAAGACTACGAACATTTTGTCACTGTTTCTTTTAAAATAAATGATTTTATTTGAAGTGTTCACTGTAATTTTAGTTAATTCTCTGTTTTCTTTCACTATTGTGTTGTTAATAAGTGTTGGTGAAGTTATTCTTGGTGTTGTGTAGTAGTAAACAGTGCTTTTATTTTAAGGTTATTTTCTCACCATATCTAGTAGGAATACTGCTTTTCACTTTTTTATTTCTTATTTCTTATAGTTTTACTTTTTACTTATTCTTTTCTACCTTTATACTTATTAGATTTGCATTATCTTCATTTTTGAATTTTGTCTTGTTCTAGATATAATTTTCTTAATTTTCTCAACTCAGAATTGATACTTTGTTAAACTTTGGCTCCCGGCTTCACAGAGCTGACCTGTATGTTTTGCTGCCTAACAACAGAATAATATCGGTATGTAGAACCATACACGACTTCCATGTTCTAAGATTTATATTTAAAATCATTTACGAAATGAAATGTTTCCATAGAAACTACTTCTTTCCACTTATTGCTTCAGCCTTAACCACAGTACTGTGGTCACTAACGTATACCACCACACGTTATTGCACTCGATTTTCACTGATGCTGGCAGTCGACGGCACTGCTGAAACGTCTGGTTTTGCAGAAAACATTGGACTATGGCCAAACAGCCCGGGAAGGAATTTTAACAACAAACTACTACTTTGTTGCCGATAATGTAGTACACATATAAAAATTATCCCCTCTCCCTTCAACTATAATTTTCATTTATAGAAAATTACACCCACCCCATTCAACTAGCCTCTTCATTTATAGATATTTCGTCTATGTTTCTACAGTGGATTATTAAGATCTTCTTATCAGGATACTTTATTTACCAAAATTAAGTACTTTACTCTTGTTACAACAAAAAATGTTTCAGGTAAGGTACCACTTATGTACTGCTAAGGTACCGCCCTTTCCCCGTAACCGGTCTTCACCAAAATCAATAGGACTTGAGATCTCTACAATTTAGGGACGTATGCAAAAACTTATTTGTTTATGTTTGAATTTACGGCAGTTATCGTTTGTCATAGAAAAAATTAACCTTGTTATCACATAAAACGTTGCAGGTAAACTACCACTTTCTCTTAACTGATCTTCACCAAAATCAATAGGTCTTGAGTCCTCTACAATTCAGGGATGCATGCAAAACATTATTTGATTCTGTTTGAATGTGCGGCAGTTATCGTTCGTCATAGAAACAATTACTCTTGTTAAAACATTAAAGGTGGCAGGTGAACTACACCTTTCCCTTAACCGATCTTCACCAAAATCAATAGGCCTTCAGTTCTTTACATTATTTGATTCTCTTTGAATATGCGGCAGTTATCATTTGTCATACAAATAAAATTACCCTTGTTAAAACATAAAACGTTGCAGGTAAACTACCCTTTTTTCTTAACCGACCTTCACCAAAATCAACAGGCCTTGAGTACTCTATAATTCAGGAAGGTGTGCACAAAAGTATTTGATTCCGTTTGAATTTA
The DNA here is from genome assembly GCA_034769895.1 of Magicicada septendecula. Taxonomy (NCBI): domain Eukaryota; kingdom Metazoa; phylum Arthropoda; class Insecta; order Hemiptera; family Cicadidae; genus Magicicada; species Magicicada septendecula. The sequence continues at coordinate 265,161,381 of CM068375.1, forward strand.
CAGCAGTTATCGTTCGTCATGAAAACATTTCTCTTGTTACAACATAAACTGTTGCAGGTAAACTACACCTTTCCCTTAACCGATCTTCACCAAAATCAATGAGCCTTGAGACCTCTACAATGTAGGGGTGTATGAAAAACATTATTTGATTATGTTTGAATTTACGGCAGTTATCGTTCATCATAGAAAAAATTAACCTTATCACATAAAACGTTGCAGGTAAACTACCCCTTTCTCTTAACTAATCTTCACCAAAATCAATAGGCCTTCAGTTCTTTACAATTCGGGAACGTATGCAAAAAAAATATTTGTTTCTGTTTGAATGTGCGGCAGTTATCATTCGCCATAGAAATAATTACCTTTGTTAAAACATAAAATGTTGCAGGTAAACTACCCATTTCCCTTAACCGATATTCACCAAAATCAAAAGACCTTGAGTTCTCTATAATTCAGGAAGGTATTTGAAAAAGTATTTTATTCTGTTTGAATTTACGGCAGTTATCGTTTGTCATAGAAAAATTACCCTTGTTAAAACATAAAACGTTGAAGGTAAACTACCCCTTTCCCTTAACTGATATTCACCACAAACAATAGGTCTTGAGAAGTCTACAATTCAGAGCTGTATGCAAACATTATTTGATTCTGTTTGTAGTTGCGGCTGTTATCTTTTGCCACAGAAACAAATTATCCTTGTTAAAACATAAAACATTCCAGGTAAATTACCCCTTTCCTTTAACCGATCTTCACCAAAGACAACAGGTCTTGAGAACTCTACAATTTATGACTGTAGGCGAAACATTATTTGATACTGTTTTAATTTTCGGCTGTTATCGTTTGCCATAGAAAAAAAATCTATAGAGACACAGACAGAGACACACACACACACACACACTTTTCAAAATCAATATGCCTTCAGTTCTTTACAATTCAGGAACGTATGCAAAAATTATTTGATTCTGTTTGAATTTACGGCAGTTATCGTTCGTCATAGAAAAATTACCCTTGTTAAAACATAAAACGTTGCAGGTAAACTACCCCTTTCCCTTAACTGATATTCACCACAAACAATAGGTCTTGAGAAGTCTACAATTCAGAGCTGTATGCAAACATTATTTGATTCTGTTTGTAGTTGCGGCTGTTATCTTTTGCCACAGAAACAAATTATCCTTGTTAAAACATAAAACATTCCAGGTAAATTACCCCTTTCCTTTAACCGATCTTTACCAAAGACAACAGGTCTTGAGAACTCTACAATTTCGGACTGTAGGCGAAACATTATTTGATACTGTTTTAATTTGCGGCTGTTATCGTTTACCATAGAAAAAAAATCTATAGAGACACAGACAGAGACACACACACACACACACACACACAGACACTTTTCAAAATCAATAGGCCTTCAGTTCTTTACAATTCAGGAACGTATGCAAAAATTATTTGATTCTGTTTGAATTTACGGCAGTTATCGTTCGTCATAGAAAAATTACCCTTGTTAAAACATAAAACGTTGCAGGTAAAATACCCCTTTCCCTTAACCGATATTCACCAAAATCAAAAGACCTTGAGTTCTCTATAATTCAGGAAGGTATTCGAAAAAGTATTTTATTCTGTTTGAATTTACGGCAGTTATCGTTTGTCATAGAAAAATTACACTTGTTAAAACATAAAACGTTGCAGGTAAACTACCTCTTTCCCTTAACAGATCTTCACCACAAACAATAGGTCTTGAGAACTCTACAATTCATAGCTGTATGGAAAACATTATTTGATTCTGTTTGTAATTGCGGCTGCTATCTTTTGCCATAGAAACAAATTATCCTTGTTAAAACATAAAACATTGCACGTAAACTACCCCTTTCCCTCAACCAATCTTCACCAAAAACAATAGGTCTTGAGTACTCTACAAATCAGGGCTGTATGCACAAAATTATTTGAATCTGTTTGAATTTGCGGCTGTTATCGTTTGCCATAGAAAAAAAAATCTACAGACAGACACACACACAGACACTTTTCGAAAAATGACTTTTTTTTCATGTTTTGAGGTTAGTACAATCAGAATCTGCAATAATCTCGACCATGATTTTTTTTTGCCATCACCATACTTCCATTTCCTTATGGAACATGGAAGTAAAATGAATTTCTTACTCCTTCAACAGTCTTGACCAAATTTTGCTAATTTCTCATTGGTCAATAGATTTGAGTTCATGGGCCACATGACCATCATTATTTAAATTACAGTAGAGCGTCAGTAATCCGGACGTCAAAAATCCGGACCGTCGACAATCCGGATTCGATTCTGGCAACAACAAAAAAATCGCATGAAGTGAATATTTGTTTAAAAGCGTCGACACAACTGTAAAACTTGCAGTGCCCTACAGAGTGGAGCACGAATTGTGTGTTGCGTGGAGGAGGGAGAGGCAGTGAAAGCGGGAGAGTCAAGGTCGCACAGTCACATGTACACCTGCTACCCTGCACCTGTCAGTCGTGTCAGGCCACTGACCTCGAGTATTGTTCTCTGTGCGTGTACTAAGTTTTTGTTTACCAAATCGATCATTTGTGTACAGTAGAGCGTTTGTGTGTGTGTCAGTTTGTCTGTGTTTTGTTTTTTGTAACACATTACAGTACTGTTCTGTACCCATGATGGCGTCGAGTTCGAAGAAAAAGCACACTTTTTTAACCGTTGAAACCAAGTTAAAAATTTTAGAAAGGTTAGGAAAAGGTGAAAGTGGGGTATCACTTGCAAAGATTTATGGGGTAGGAACTTCCACAATAAGTGATATTAAGGCGAAAAGAGCCCAGGTGGAACAATTTGTGTCAAAACTGGACTCTGAAGAAGGTACACTGAAAAGAAAAACTGCAAGTTCAGCAAACAACAAAGCCTTAGAAGACGCAATGTACATGTGGTTCCTCAAAGGAGAAGCTTAGGAGAGCCAATTTCAGGCCCATTGATTTGTGAAAAAGCCTTACAATTTAATGAACAGCTTAATGGACCGAAAGATTTCAAAGCCAGTTCTGGCTGGCTTAAGAACTTCAAATCTAGGCATGGGATTAGAGAGTCAGACATCGAAGGAGAAAAACGTTCCTCAGATTTAGCGGCTGGAAGAGTTTTTAAAGAGAAGTTTATTAAGGAAGCACTTGAAAAAGGTTATTCTAGGGATGACGTATACAACGCCAATGAGACCGGGATAAACTGGCGAGCCCTTCCACGCAAGTCACTGGCGTCAAGACGCGAACAATCCGCTCCCGGGTTTAAAGTAAGCAAAGAGAGAATAACGGCTATGGTATGTGCTAATGCCAGTGGGGACCACAAGGTAAAATTGTTAGTGATTGGGAAGAGCAAAAAACCACGTTGCTTTAAAAATGTGCACACCCTTCCTGTTTCGTACACGTCTCAGAAAAGTGCTTGGATGACTTCAGTCATTTTTATTGATTGGTTTAAAAATGATTTTATCCCTAGTGTTACAAAATTCCGTGAGGAGAAAAAGAAAAATGGGAAAGTTCTTCTTATCATTGATAACACACCCACACATCCCCCTCTCGAAGTATTAAACGAAATCGATCAGAATTTCGAAGTGCAATTTCTCCCACCTAAAGTTACTGCAACTCTGCAGCCAACGAACCAGGGACTGATCGAGAAAATTAAGAGGATCTATAGAAAGCAGCTCCTGCGTTGCCTTTTATTGGCAGAAAAGGACGAAGAGAGTGTAGTTCAGTTTATAACAAAGTTGAATGTTAAAGATAGCATTTACATACATGCATGCCGATGCTTGGGAAACTCTCACCAAAAGTAATTTGCAAAGAGCCTGGAGAAAATTATGGCCTGATGAAGAAAGGAGGATTGAAGAAAATGCAAATGAAAATGAAGATTGCATTGTAAACGAGGTGACAGAAATCTGCAGCACGATCCCGGGATTTGAACAGTGTGACGAAAAAGATGCCAGTGAGTGGTTGGCTGTTGATGACAATGATCCTGGGTACCAGATTATGAGCGACCAAGAAATAGCTGACATAGTGTCTGAAGGTATGTAGCACTGCTTAAACATATAGTAGGCCTACTGTAACTTTTTTTTATTTTAGCCAAACAAGCTGTATGCATTATCTGACGCTGTACTGTTAGTCGTTTTAAATTCACTGTTCTATTTTAAAAATATTTCGCCAACTTTGCGCTTGTTCATTTTTTCTATAAAATTAGAAAAAGAAAACATTTGTTTCGTTTGTTTATTTAGGCATACTTTTTCATTTTAAGGGGACGCAGAAACAGTATAATCTGATGGGGACGAGAATGATAATGACATTGAAGAAGCAGAGCCGACACATTCCGAAGCACTTATGGCAGCAGAGACACTGATGTCATGGCTTGAAAAACAGACTGAGCATACCAACCCAGCTCATTCTCCTAAAACGAATCAAGGACTTAGCTGCAAAAAAACGAACTACTACCGCTGTTCAAAAGTCCATAAAAGATTGTTTTTAAGCTCAAATACTGTATGATTTACTGTAGGTATTTTTAGTACTGTACTTTACTGTATTTAGTTGTAGGTCTAGATTTACTGTACATAAAATAAGACAGTCTGTAAATGCAATACTGTACATACAGTATTTTTTCTGTAATTGAAAAACGTAAAAATTTAACTAAATTAACGGTTTTATTCATCCGCTCCACTTCTGTAACCATTCAGAGTGAATTATGAACAATTTTAGTAAATTTTTATGTTGAAGAAGACGTCTACCAGCGCTTTTATTGGTTCATTTCGAAAATCCGGACAATTTGATAATCCGGAAGGGGTCCGGTCCCAATTAGTCTGAATTATTGACGCTCTACTGTATTTGGTTTTTACTTCCATGTTCCATAAGGAAATGGAAGTATGGTGGTGGCAAAAAAAATTGTGTTCGAGATAATTGCAGACTCTGATTGTACTACCCTCAAAACATGAAAAAAAGTCATTTTTTGAAATGTGTGTGTGTGTGTCTGTCTGTAGATTTTTACTTCCATAGGGAGTAAATGTATGGTATGGCAATGTAGAAGGAAATGGAAGTATGGTGATGGCAAAAAAAATTGTGTTCCAGATTATTGCAGACTCTGATTGTACTACACTCAAAACATGAAAAAAAGTAATTTTACTTCCATATTCCTTAAGGAAATGGAAGTATGGTGATGGCAAAAAAAAAAGTGTTCGAGATTATTGCAGATTCTGATTGTACTACACTCAAAACATGAAAAAAAGTCGTTTTTCGAAAAGAGTATGTGTGTGTGTGTGTGTGTGTGTCTGTAGATTTTTTTTCTATGGCAAACGATAACAGCCGCAAATTCAAACAGAATCTAATAATTTTTTGCATACAGCCCTGATTTGTAGAGTACTCACGACCAATTGTTTTTGGTGAAGATCGGTTGAGGGAAAGGGGTAGTTTACCTGCAAAGGTTTTTTTTATCAAGGGTAATTTTTTTTTGCCAAATGATAACAGCCGCAAATTCAAACAGAATCAAATAATGTTTCGCATACAGCCCTGAATTGTAGAGTTCTCAAGACCTATTTTTTTTGGTGAAGATCGGTTAAGGGAAAGGGGTAGTTTACTGGCAACGTTTTATGTTTTAACAAGGGTATTTTCTATGGCAAACGATAACTGCCGCATATTCAAATAGAATCAAATAATTTTTTGCATACGTCCCTGAATTGTAGAGAACTCAAGGCCTTTTGATTTTGGTGAAGATCGGTTAAGGGGAAGGGGCAGTTTACCTACAACCTTTTACGTTTTAACAACAGTAAAGTACTTGAAAATTCATTTAAACTTTTTCAAACAATGGTAATTGTTAAACATAAAATAATTTTGTTGCCAGGCAATAAAATTATAATTTTTCATTTTAATGTAAATCATGTATGAGAGAAAATATATCGTTTGTGGCAGGCAAGCATATCTCAGTTATGTAATGTTTATGTTTCCATTTTATTATTATGACCATCACAATAAAAAGGCAGGGAAGGCACACACACACACACACACACACACACACACACACAAAATTCGCGTTATTTCTGGCCTCATTCATGTTTATTTTCTTACATTTGCACGCTTTTTAAATGGAAAGTGCCGAAACCCATACCAACATAACGCGTGCAAGCCGAAAAAGTGTCCAGCGTGGATAGCGATTTGCTTCCTGTGGATCGCTGGGCAGTGTAACTGAACGTGTTTACAGAGGAATGATTCATAGACAGACTTTTCGTCTTTAGGGAATGAACCCTCTGCAAGATGCTGAGGGCCCATGAGTGACTTCGAAGCGGTCCTTCTTTTCCGCGTGTTTGTTCTGTAAAACGTACACTGTAGATTCGCAGCTTTACTGTAAGCAACGCTCAATAGGATATGTTGAAAATTTTTGTCCACGGTGTACCCTCATACACACTAACCTGCTCTGATGTTTTAATTACGGACATCATAATATTAAAACTTTGGAAACTTGAGCACTACTTAATGGAGATCAATCATTAACTTATACAAGCCATTCATTTTATGCATATATTTTATATATATGTGTACTACGTTATCGGCAACAAAGAAATAGTTTTTGTTAAAATTCCTTCCCAGGATATTTGGTTGTAGTCCAATGTTTTCTACAAAACCAGATGTTTCGGCAATGCCATCGACTTCCATCATCAGTGAAAATCGAGTGCGATAACGTGAGGTGGTATACGTTAGTGACCCACAATACCGTGGTTAAGGCTGAAGCAGTAAGTAGAAAGAAGTAGTTTCTATGGTAATATTTCAGTTCGAAAATGATTTTAAATATAAATCTTAGAATATGGAAGACATGTATGGTTCTCCATACCGATATTTTTGAAAAGTGTGTGTGTGTGTGTCTGTCTGTCTGTAGATTTCTTTTTCTATGGCAAACGATAACAGCCGCAAATTCAAACAGAATCAAATACTTTTTTGCATGCAGCCCTGATTTGTAGAGTACTCAAGACCTGTTGTTTTTGGTGAAGATGGGTTAAGGGAAAGGGGTAGTTTGCCTGCAACGTTTTTTGTTTTAACAAGGGTATTTTCTATGGCAAACGATAACAGCCGCAAATTCAAACAGAATCAAATAATGTTTTGCATACAGCCCTAAATTGTTGAGTTCTCAAGACCTATTGTTTTTGGTGAACATCGGTTAAGGGAAAGGGGTAGTTTACCTGCAACATTTTATATTTTAACAAGGGTATTTTCTATGGCAAACGATAAACGATAAGAGCTTCAAATTCAAACAGAATCAAATAATTTTTTGCATACAACCCTGAATTGTAGAGTACTCATGACCTATTGCTTTTAGTGAAGATCGGTTAAGGGAAAGGGGTAGTTTACCTGCAACGTTTTTTTATCAGGGGTAATTTTTTCGATGGCAAACGATAACAGCTGCAAATTCAAACAGAATCAAATAATTTTTTGCATACAACCCTGAATTGTAGAGTACTCATGACCTATTGCTTTTAGTGAAGATCGGTTAAGGGAATAGCGTAGTTTACCAGCAACATTTTATGTTTTAACAAAGGTAATTTTTTCTATGACGGACGATAACTGCCGTAAATTCAAACAGAATCAACTAATCTTTTGCATACCTTTTTCAATCATACAGAACTCAAGGTCTGTTGATTTTGTTGAAGATCGGTTAAGGAAAAGGGGTAGTTTACCTGCAACATTGTATATTTTATACAAGGGTATTTTCTATAGCAAACGATAAGAGCCGCAAATTCAAACAGAATCAAATAATGTTTTGCATACAGCCCTGAATTGTAGAGTTCTCAAGACCTGTTGGTTTTGGTAAAGATCGGTTAAAGGAAAGGGGTAGTTTACCTACAACTTTTTTTTATAAAGGGTAATTTTTACTTCCATGTTCCTTAAGGAAATGGAAGTATGGTGATGGCAAAAAAAAGCGTGTTCGAGATTATTGCAGATTCTGATTGTACTACACGCAAAACATGAAAAAAAGTCATTTTTCGAAAAGTCTCTGTGTATGTCTGTAGATTTTTTTTCTATGGCAAACAATAACAGCCGCAAATTCAAACAGAATCAAATAATTTTTTGCATACAGCCCTGATTTGTAGAGTACTCAAGACCATGCTTTTTAAATGGAAAGTGCCGAAACCCACACCAACATAACGCGTGCAAGCCGAAAAAGTGTCCAGCGTGGATAGCGATTTGCTTCCTGTGGATCGCTGGGCAGTGTAACTGCACGAGTTTACAGAGGAACGATTCATAGACAGACTTTTCGTCTTTAGGGAATGAACCCTCTGCAAGATGCTGAGGGTCCATGAGTGACTTCGGAGCGTTCCTTCTTTTCCGCGTATTTGTTCTGTGAAACGTACACTGTAGATTCGCAGCTTTACTCTAAGCAACACTCAATAGGAAATGTTGAAAATTTTTGTCCACGGTGTACCCTCATACACGCTAAACCTGCTCTGATATTTTAATTACGGACATCATAATATTAAAACTTTGGAAACTTGAGCACTACTTAATGGAGATCAAACATTAACTTATACAAGCCATTAATTTTATGCATATTTTTTATATATATGTGTACAACGTAATCGACAACACAGAAGTAGTTTTTGTTAAAATTCCTTCCCAGGATGTTTGGCCGTAGTCCAATGTTTTCTACAAAACCAGACGTTTCGGCAATGCCATCGACTTCCATCATCAGTGAAAATCGAGTGCGATAATGTGAGGTGGTATACGTTAGTGAAACAGAGTACTGTGGTTAAGGCTGAAGCAGTAAAGTAAAAAGAAGTAGTTTCTATGGTAATATTTCATTTCGAAAATGATTTTAAATATAAATATTAGAACATGGAAGTCATGTATGGTTCTCCATACCGATATTTTACTTCCATGTTCCTTAAGGAAATGGAAGTATGCTGATTGCAAAAAAAAAAAAAAAATCGTGTTCGAGATTATTGCAGATTCTGATTGTATTACACTCAAAACATGAAAAAAAGTCATTTTTCGAAAAGTGTGTGTGTGTGTGTGTGTGTGTGTGTGTAGATTTGTTTCTATGCCAAACAATAACAGTCGCAAATTCAAACAGAATCAAATAATTATTTGCATACAGCCTTGATTTGTAGAGTAGTCTAGACCTTTTGTTTTTGGTGATGGTCGGTTAAGGGAAAGGGGTAGTTTACCTGCAACGGTTTTTTTTTAATCAATGATAATTTTTTTCTATGCCAAATGATAACAGCCGCAAATTACAACAGAATCAAATGATTATTTGCATACAGCTCTAAATTGTAGAGTTCTCAAGACCTATTGTTTTTGGTGAAGATCGGTTAAGGGAAAGGGGTAGTTTACCTGCAACGTTGTATGTTTTAACAAAGATATTTTCTATGGCAAACGAAAAGAGCCGCAAATTCAAACAGAATCAAATACTGTTTTGCATACAGCCCTTAATTGTAGAGTGCTCAAGACCTGTTGTGTTTGGTGAATGGGGTAGTTTACCGGCAACATTTTATGTTTTAACTAGGGTAATTTTTTATATGACGAACGATAACTGCCGTAAATTCAAACAGAATCAACTACATTTTTGCATATCTTTTTGAATTATAGAGAACTCAAGGTTTGTTGATTTTGTTGAAGATCGGTTAAGGGAAAGGGGTAGTTTAAGTGCAACGTGTTATGTGATAACAAGGTTAATTTTTTCTATGATGAACGATAACTGCCGTAAATTCAAATATAATCAAATAAGTTTTTGCATAAGTCCCTAAATTGTAGAGATCTCAAGGCCTGTTGATTTTGGTGAAGATCGGTTAAGGGAAAGGGGTAGTTTACCTGCAACATTTTATATTGTAACAGGAGAAATTTTTTCATGATGAATGATAAATGCCGTAAATTCAAACAGAATCAAATCATTTTTTACATATGTGCCTGAGTTGTAGAAGACTCAAAGCCTATTGATGTTGGTGAAGATCGGTTACGGGGAAAGGTCAGTTTACCAGAAACATTTTTTGTTGTAACAAGAGTAAAGTATTTAATTTTGACAAATAAAGTATCCTGATGAGAAGATCTTAATAAGCCACTGTAAAAACGTAGATGAAATATCTATAAATGAAGAGGCTAGTTTACTTCCATGTTCCTTATGGAAATGGAAGTATGGTGATGGCAAAAAAAATCGTGTTCTAGATAATTGCAGATTCTGATTGTACTACACTCAAAACATGAAGAAAAGTCATTTTCCGAAAAGTGTCTGTGTGTCTATCTGTGTGTCTGTCTGTCTTTAATTTTTTTCTCTGGCAAACGATAACAGCCGCAAATTCAAACAGAATCAAATAATTTTTTGCATACAGCCATAAATTGTAGAGTTCTCAAGACCTATTGATTTTGGTGAAGATCGGTTAAGGTAAAGGGGTAGTTTACCTGCTATGTTTTATGTTTTAAAAGGGTATTTTCTATGGCAAACGATAAGAGCCGCAAATTCGAACAGAATCAAATAATGTTTTGCATAGAGCCCTGATCTGTAGAGTACTCAAGATCTATTGTTCTTGGTGAAGATCGGTTAAGGGAAAGGGGTTCTTTACCAGCAACGTTTTTATGTTTTAAAAGGGTATTTTTTATGGCAAACGATAAGAGTCGCAAATTCAAACAGAATCAAATAAATTGTTGCATGTAGCTCTGATTTGTAGAGTACTCAAGACCTATTGATTTTGGTGAAGATAGGTTAAGGGAAAGGGGTAGTTTACCTGCAACAGTTTTTTTAAAATCAAGGTTGTTTTCTATGGCAAACGATAACAGCCGCAAATTCAAACAGAATCAACTACTCTTTTGCATACAGCCCTGAATTGTAGAGTTCTCAAGATGTATTGTTTTTGGTGAAGATCGGTTAAGGGAAAGGGGTATTTTACCTGCAACGTTTTATGTTTCAACAAGGGTATTTTATATGACAAACGATAACAGCCGCAAATTCAAACAGAAACAAATAATTTTTTGCATGTTGCTCTGATTTGTATAGTACTCAAGACCTAATGATTTGGGTGAAGATAGGTTAAGGGAAAGGGGTAGTTTACCTGCAACGGTCTTTTTTTAAACAAGTGTAATTTTTTTCTATGGCAAACGATAACAGCCGCAAATTCAAACAGAATCAACTACTCTTTTGCATACAGCCCTGAATTATAGAGTTCTCAAGACCTATTGGTCTTGGTGAAGATCGGTTAAGGGGAAGGGGTAGTTTACCTGCAATGTTTTTTTATCGGGGGTATTTTTTTCTATGGCAAACGATAACAGCCGGAAATTAAAACAGAATCAAATAATGTTTTGCATACAGCCCTGAATTGTAGAGTTCTCAAGTCCTATTGGTGTTGGTGAAGATCGGTTAAGGGAAAGGGGTAGTTTACCTGCAACATTTTAAGTTTTAACAAGGGTAATTTTTTATATGACGAACGATAACTGCCGCAAATTAAAACAGAATCGACTACGTTTTTGCATGCATCCCTGAATTGTAGAGAACTGAAGGTTTATTGATTTTGGTGAAGATCGGTTAAGAGAAAGGGGTAGTTTACCAGCAACATTTTATGTTTTAAGAATGGTAATTTTTTTACGAAAGATAACTGCCGCAAATTCAAACAGAATGAAATAATGTTCTGCATACACCCCTGAATTGTAGAGTTCGCAAGATCTGTTGTTTTTGGTGAAGATCAGTTAAGGGAGAGGGGTAGTTTACCTGCAACGTTTTATGTTTTAACAAGGGTAATTGTTTATATGACGAACGATAACTGTCGCACATTCAAACAGAATCAAATATTTTTTTGCATGCATCCCTGAATTGTAGAGGACTGAAGGTCTATTGATTTGGTGAAGATCGGTTAAGAGAAAGGGGTAGTTTACCTGCAACGTTTTATGTTTTAACAAGAGTAAAGTACTTAATTTTGATAAATAGTGTATCCTAATAAGAAGCTCATAATAATCCGCTGTAGAAACGTAGATGAAATATCTATAAATGAAGAGGTTAGGTGAACGGGGTGGGGGTAATTTTCTATTAATGAAAATTATAGTTGATTTGGGAGGGGAGAATTTTTATATGTGTACTACGTTATCGGCACCAAAGAAGTAGTTCTTTGTTAAAATTGCTTCCCGGGCTGTTTAGCCGTAGTCCAATGTTTTCGGCAAAACCAGACTTTTCGGCAGTCCATCGACTGCCATCATCAGTGAAAATCGAGTGCGAAAACGTCAGGTGGTATACGTTAGTGACCACAGTACCGTGGTTAAGGCTGAAGCAATAAGTAGAAAGAAGTAGTTTCTATGTACTATTTCATTTCGAATATGATTATAAATATAAATCTTAGAACATGGAAGTCATGAATGGTTCTCCATATCGATATTTTCTATGGCAAACGATAACTGCCGCAAATCAAACAGAATCAAATACTGTTGTGTATACAGCCCTAAATTGTAGAGTTCTCAAGACCTGTTGTTTTTGGTGAAGATCAGTTAAGGTAAAGGGGTAGTTTACCAGCAACGTTTTATGTTTTAACAAGGGTATTTTCTATGGCAAACGATAACAGCCACAAATTCAAACAGAATCAAATAATTTTTTGCATACAGCCCTGAATTGTACAGTTCTCAAGACCTATTGTTTTTGGTGAAGATCGATTAAGGGAAAGGGGTAGTATACCGGTATCATTTTATGTTTTAACAAGGGTAATTTTTTCTATGACGAACGATAACTGCTGCACATTCAAACAGAATCAAATAATGTTTTGCATGTGCCCCTGAATTGTAGAGGACACAAGACCTATTGATTTTGGTGAAGATCAGTTACGAGAAAGGTGTAGTTTACCTGCAATGTTTTATGTGATAACAAGGGTAATTTTTTCTATGATGAACGATAACTGCCGTAAATTCAAACATAATCAAATAATGTTTTGCATACTTCCCTACAATGCAGAGAACTCAGGGCCTGTTGATTTTGGTGAAGATCAGTTAAATTAAAGGGGTAGTTTACCTGCAACATTTTATGTTGTAACAAGAGAAATTTTTTCATGACGAACGATAACTGCCGTAAATTCAAACAGAATCAAATAATTTTTTACATATGTTCCTGAGAATAGAGGACTCAAGGCCTATTGACTTTGGTGAAGATCGGTTACGGGGAACGGCAGTTTACCTGAAACATTTTTTGTTGTAACAAGAGTAAAGTACTTAATTTTGATAAATAAAGTATCCTGATAAGAAGATCTTAATAATCCACTGTAGAAACGTAGATGAAACATCTATAAATGAAGAGGCTAGTTGAACGGAGTTGGGGTAATTTTCTATAAATGAAAATTATAGTTGAAGGGGGAGGGGATAATTTTTTATATACATACTACGTTATTGGCAACTAAGAAGTAGTTTGTTGTTAAAATTCCTTCCCGTCGTGTTTGGCCGTAGACCAAAATTTCTGCAAAACCAGACGTTTCAGCAGTGCCATCGACTTCCATTATCAGTGAAAATTGAGTGCGATAACGTGAGGTGGTATACATTAGTGACCACAGTACTGTGGTTAAGGCTGAAGCAGTAAGTAGAAAGAAGTTTCTATAGAAATATTTCATTTCGAAAATGATCTTAAATATAAATCTTAGAAAATGGAAGTCATGTATGGTATTCCATACCGATATTTTCTATGACGAACGATAACTGCCGTAAATTCAAACAGAATCAACTACTCTTTTGCATACATTTTTCAATTATACAGAACTCAAGGTCTGTTGATTTTGTTGAAGATCGGTTAAGGGAAAGGGGTAGTTTACCTGCAACGTTTTATATTTTAACAAAGGTATTTTCTATGGCAAAGATAAGAGCCGCAGATTCAAACAGAATCAAATAATTTTCTGCATACTGCCCTGAATTGTAGAGCACTCATGACCTATTGTTTTTGGTGAAGATCGGTTAAGGGAAAGGGGTAGTTTACCTGCAACGTTTTTTTATCAAGGGTAATTTTTTTTCTATGGCAAACGATAACAGCCGCAAATTCAAACAGAATCAAATATTGTTTTGCATACAGCCCTGTATTGTAGAGTTCTGAAGACCTATTGGTGTTGGTGAAGATCGGTTAAGGGAAAGGGGTAGTTTACCTGCAACATTTTATGTTGTAACAAGAGAAATGTTTTCATGACGAACGATAACTGCCACATATTCAAACAGAATCAAATATGTGATATATCGTTTTATTGATATTTATATTTCTTGATAATAGGTTACTGTTCACTATTTATTAACTGAATTCTTCGAGCGCCATCTTGTTACCAACTACGTATGAAAAATATACGTACTTACCGTTTTTTGGGTCCTCGGGTTCTTTTCAGCGAACAGGAGATCAGAATGGTTTATTTGCAATAACTAATTTAATTCACATTTAACTATCCAGATCAATATTATTTTATTAGATTCTCAAAAAGAAACACCATTAAGTTATAAATTTTTCGGTCAAAATACAAAATTTCTTTTCTCCCTTATACCTATTAACTTTCATAATTTAAGTATGTTTAAGTATTCGTAAAAATGATCATTTTGCTTAAGCAGTTTTCAAACTAAGATATAACATAAATACAGACAATTCTCTACAACTAAGACATAACGAAAACCAGCGCTTACACACACACACACATACAATTAACTTATACCCCGTGAGATCTCATAGCTTTGAAATAAAAAATGTTAAATATTTTTATATTGAAATTTTAAATGACATTGTGATTAACTGAAAATTTTGAAAGTTTGTTTTATTTGGGTTCCGATGTACTACTTATCTGCCAAACGACGTCATTTCGCTCCACCCGCACTGCATCGATTGTTTTTAAACTTTCACTTCCTATTTCCGAACTGTTATTGTAGATAAACTGTTACTCGCAGTTTTATTGTGAATTTTAGCTGTTAACTCATATTTAACTATTTTATTCACATTTTGTAAGGAATTGTTCGGGCGCGTCGGCGAACACACCAAACTTCGCCGAAAAACCGGCGAACCGGCTAACGCACAGTTGTTAGCGTCTGTATAATTCAGATGTTGTTTTGCGACTGACTTTGTTCTGTTGTGTCACACAGCTGCTGGCTCTGACACACCCAGCATTCTTAGTTGTGTAATGCGCTGACGTAACGCTCGCCTGACACGGTTATGTAATTTGTTGACAGATTTTGTTGTGTCCTTGAACTGACTTTGTACAGTTGCAGTTATTAAAATCTGTGTCTGTTGAATCTGTTTTTACAAAATATCATCGAATAACCTTCACAGTCAATGCTGCCACTGTTATTTTCGTTTCAAACAGGAAATTTACCCAAGTCTATAATTTCTGTCCCTATCACTCGACAAGGGATAAAGTTATTATTATTATTTATTTATGAAAAAATACAAATTATATTATTTATTATCAATAAAATATAAACTTCTTTACATTGTCTCAGGTAGGCCCCAAAATGCCCCGCTACAAATAATGTTTTGCATACACACCTGAATTGTAGACTTCTCAAGACCTATTGGTTTTAGTGAAGATCGGTTAAGGGAATAGCGTAGTTTACCAGCAACATTTTATGTTTTAACAAAGGTAATTTTTTCTATGACGAACGATAACTGCCGTAAATTCAAACAGAATCAACTAATCTTTTGCATACCTTTTTCAATCATACAGAACTCAAGGTCTGTTGATTTTGTTGAAGATCGGTTAAGGAAAAGGGGTAGTTTACCTGCAACGTTGTATATTTTATACAAGGGTATTTTCTATAGCAAACGATAAGAGCCGCAAATTCAAACAGAATCAAATAATGTTTTGCATACAGCCCTGAATTGTAGAGTTCTCAAGACCTGTTGGTTTTGGTAAAGATCGGTTAAAGGAAAGGGGTAGTTTACCTACAACTTTTTTTTATAAAGGGTAATTTTTACTTCCATGTTCCTTAAGGAAATGGAAGTATGGTGATGGCAAAAAAAATCGTGTTCGAGATTATTGCAGATTCTGATTGTACTACACGCAAAACATGAAAAAAAGTCATTTTTCGAAAAGTCTCTGTGTATGTCTGTAGATTTTTTTCTATGGCAAACAATAACAGCCGCAAATTCAAACAGAATCAAATAATTTTTTGCATACAGCCCTGATTTGTAGAGTACTCAAGACCATGCTTTTTAAATGGAAAGTGCCGAAACCCACACCAACATAACGCGTGCAAGCCGAAAAAGTGTCCAGCGTGGATAGCGATTTGCTTCCTGTGGATCGCTGGGCAGTGTAACTGCACGTGTTTACAGAGGAACGATTCATAGACAGACTTTTCGTCTTTAGGGAATGAACCCTCTGCAAGATGCTGAGGGTCCATGAGTGACTTCGGAGCGTTCCTTCTTTTCCGCGTATTTGTTCTGTGAAACGTACACTGTAGATTCGCAGCTTTACTCTAAGCAACGCTCAATAGGAAATGTTGAAAATTTTTGTCCACGGTGTACCCTCATACACGCTAAACCTGCTCTGATATTTTAATTACGGACATCATAATATTAAAACTTTGGAAACTTGAGCACTACTTAATGGAGATCAAACATTAACTTATACAAGCCATTAATTTTATGCATATTTTTTATATATATGTGTACAACGTAATCGACAACACAGAAGTAGTTTTTGTTAAAATTCCTTCCCAGGATGTTTGGCCGTAGTCCAATGTTTTCTACAAAACCAGACGTTTCGGCAATGCCATCGACTTCCATCATCAGTGAAAATCGAGTGCGATAATGTGAGGTGGTATACGTTAGTGAAACAGAGTACTGTGGTTAAGGCTGAAGCAGTAAAGTAAAAAGAAGTAGTTTCTATGGTAATATTTCATTTCAAAAATGATTTTAAATATAAATATTAGAACATGGAAGTCATGTATGGTTCTCCATACCGATATTTTACTTCCATGTTCCTTAAGGAAATGGAAGTATGCTGATTGCAAAAAAAAAAAATCGTGTTCGAGATTATTGCAGATTCTGATTGTACTACACTCAAAACATGAAAAAGTCATTTTTCGAAAAGTGTGTGTGTGTGTGTGTGTGTGTGTGTGTGTAGATTTGTTTCTATGCCAAACAATAACAGTCGCAAATTCAAACAGAATAAAATAATTTTTTGCATACAGCCTTGATTTGTAGAGTAGTCTAGACCTTTTGTTTTTGGTGATGGTCGGTTAAGGGAAAGGGGTAGTTTACCTGCAACGGTTTTTTTTTAATCAATGGTAATTTTTTTCTATGCCAAATGATAACAGCCGCAAATTAAAACAGAATCAAATGATTATTTGCATACAGCTCTAAATTGTAGAGTTCTCAAGACCTATTGTTTTTGGTGAAGATCGGTTAAGGGAAAGGGGTAGTTTACCTACAACGTTGTATGTTTTAACAAAGATATTTTCTATGGCAAACGAAAAGAGCCGCAAATTCAAACAGAATCAAATACTGTTTTGCATACAGCCCTTAATTGTAGAGTGCTCAAGACCTGTTGTGTTTGGTGAATATCGGTTAAGGGAATGGGGTAGATTACCGGCAACATTTTATGTTTTAACTAGGGTAATTTTTTATATGACGAACGATAACTGCCGTAAATTCAAACAGAATCAACTACATTTTTGCATATCTTTTTGAATTATAGAGAACTCAAGGTTTGTTGATTTTGTTGAAGATCGGTTAAGGGAAAGGGGTAGTTTAAGTGCAACGTTTTATGTGATAACAAGGTTAATTTTTTCTATGATGAACGATAACTGCCGTAAATTCAAATATAATCAAATAAGTTTTTGCATAAGTCCCTAAATTGTAGAGATCTCAAGGCCTGTTGATTTTGGTGAAGATCGGTTAAGGGAAGTTTACCTGCAACATTTTATGTTTTAACAAGGGTAATTTTTTATATGACGAACGATAACTGCCGCAAATTAAAACAGAATCGACTAGTTTTTGCATGCATCCCTGAATTGTAGAGAACTGAAGGTTTATTGATTTTGGTGAAGATCGGTTAAGAGAAAGGGGTAGTTTACCAGCAACATTTTATGTTTTAAGAATGGTAATTTTTTTACGAAAGATAACTGCCGCAAATTCAAACAGAATGAAATAATTGTTCTGCATACACCCCTGAATTGTAGAGTTCGCAAGATCTGTTGTTTTTGGTGAAGATCAGTTAAGGGAGAGGGGTAGTTTACCTGCAACGTTTTATGTTTTAACAAGGGTAATTGTTTATATGACGAACGATAACTGTCGCACATTCAAACAGAATCAAATATTTTTTTGCATGCATCCCTGAATTGTAGAGGACTGAAGGTCTATTGATTTGGTGAAGATCTGTTAAGAGAAAGGGGTAGTTTACCTGCAACGTTTTATGTTTTAACAAGAGTAAAGTACTTAATTTTGATAAATAGTGTATCCTAATAAGAAGCTCATAATAATCCGCTGTAGAAACGTAGATGAAATATCTATAAATGAAGAGGTTAGGTGAACAGGGTGGGGGTAATTTTCTATTAATGAAAATTATAGTTGATTGGGAAGGGGAGAATTTTTATATGTGTACTACGTTATCGGCACCAAAGAAGTAGTTCTTTGTTAAAATTGCTTCCCGGGCTGTTTAGCCGTAGTCCAATGTTTTCGGCAAAACCAGACTTTTCGGCAGTCCATCGACTGCCATCACCAGTGAAAATCGAGTGCGAAAACGTCAGGTGGTATACGTTAGTGACCACAGTACCGTGGTTAAGGCTGAAGCAATAAGTAGAAAGAAGTAGTTTCTATGTACTATTTCATTTCGAATATGATTATAAATATAAATCTTAGAACATGGAAGTCATGAATGGTTCTCCATATCGATATTTTCTATGGCAAACGATAACTGCCGCAAATCAAACAGAATCAAATAATGTTGTGTATACAGCCCTAAATTGTAGAGTTCTCAAGACCTGTTGTTTTTGGTGAAGATCAGTTAAGGTAAAGGGGTAGTTTACCAGCAACGTTTTATGTTTTAACAAGGGTATTTTCTATGGCAAACGATAACAGCCACAAATTCAAACAGAATCAAATAATTTTTTGCATACAGCCCTGAATTGTACAGTTCTCAAGACCTATTGTTTTTGGTGAAGATCGATTAAGGGAAAGGGGTAGTATACCGGTATCATTTTATGTTTTAACAACGGTAATTTTTTCTATGACGAACGATAACTGCTGCACATTCAAACAGAATCAAATAATGTTTTGCATGTGCCCCTGAATTGTAGAGGACACAAGACCTATTGATTTTGGTGAAGATCAGTTACGAGAAAGGTATAGTTTACCTGCAATGTTTTATGTGATAACAAGGGTAATTTTTTCTATGACGAACGATAACTGCCGTAAATTCAAACATAATCAAATAATGTTTTGCATACTTCCCTACAATGCAGAGAACTCAGGGCCTGTTGATTTTGGTGAAGATCAGTTAAATTAAAGGGGTAGTTTACCTGCAACATTTTATGTTGTAACAAGAGAAATTTTTTCATGACGAACGATAACTGCCGTAAATTCAAACAGAATCAAATAATTTTTTACATATGTTCCTGAGAATAGAGGACTCAAGGCCTATTGACTTTGGTGAAGATCGGTTACGGGGAACGGCAGTTTACCTGAAACATTTTTTGTTGTAACAAGAGTAAAGTACTTAATTTTGATAAATAAAGTATCCTGATAAGAAGATCTTAATAATCCACTGTAGAAACGTAGATGAAACATCTATAAATGAAGAGGCTAGTTGAACGGGGTTGGGGTAATTTTCTATAAATGAAAATTATAGTTGAAGGGGGAGGGGATAATTTTTTATATACATACTACGTTATTGGCAACTAAGAAGTAGTTTGTTGTTAAAATTCCTTCCCGTCGTGTTTGGCCGTAGACCAAAATTTCTGCAAAACCAGACGTTTCAGCAGTGCCATCGACTTCCATCATCAGTGAAAATTGAGTGCGATAACGTGAGGTGGTATACATTAGTGACCACAGTACTGTGGTTAAGGCTGAAGCAGTAAGTAGAAAGAAGTTTCTATAGAAATATTTCATTTCGAAAATGATCTTAAATATAAATTTTAGAAAATGGAAGTCATGTATGGTATTCCATACCGATATTTTCTATGACGAACGATAACTGCCGTAAATTCAAACAGAATCAACTACCCTTTTGCATACATTTTTCAATTATACAGAACTCAAGGTCTGTTGATTTTGTTGAAGATCGGTTAAGGGAAAGGGGTAGTTTACCTGCAACGTTTTATATTTTAACAAAGGTATTTTCTATGGCAAACGATAAGAGCCGCAGATTCAAACAGAATCAAATAATTTTCTGCATACTGCCCTGAATTGTAGAGCACTCATGACCTATTGTTTTTGGTGAAGATCGGTCAAGGGAAAGGGGTAGTTTACCTGCAACGTTTTTTTATCAAGGGTAATTTTTTTTCTATGGCAAACGATAACAGCCGCAAATTCAAACAGAATCAAATAATGTTTTGCATACAGCCCTGTATTGTAGAGTTCTGAAGACCTATTGGTGTTGGTGAAGATCGGTTAAGGGAAAGGGGTAGTTTACCTGCAACATTTTATGTTGTAACAAGAGAAATGTTTTCATGACGAACGATAACTGCCGCACATTCAAACAGAATCAAATATTTTTTTGCATGCATCCCTGAATTGTAGATGACTGAAGGTCTATTGATTTTGGTGAAGATCGGTTAAGAGAAAGGGGTAGTTTACTGGCAACGTTTTATGTTTTAACAAGAGTAAAGTACTTAGTTTTGAAAAATAAAGTATCCTGATAAGAACCTCATAATAATCCACTGTAGAAACGTAGATGAAATATCTATAAATGAAGAGGTTAGGTGAACGGGGTAGGGGTAATTTTCTATTAATGAAAATTATAGTTGAAGGGGGAGGGGAGAATTTTTTTATATGTGTACTACGTTATCGGCAAGAAAGAAGTAATTCTTTGTTAAAATTCCTTCCCGGGCTGTTTATTGTCTAAAGACTCCATTCCTGTTTTACTTCCATGTTCCTTAAGGAAATGGAAGTAAGGTGATGGCAAAAAAAATCGTGGTCGAGATTATTGCAGATTCTGATCGTACTACCCTCAAAACATGAAAAAAAGTCATTTTCTGAAAAGTGTCTGTGTGTGTCTGTAGATTTTTTTCTATGGCAAGTGATAACAGCCGCAAATTCAAACAGAATCAAATAATTTTTTGCATACAGACCTGAATTGTAGAGTACTCAAGACCCAGCAGAACTGTTACTTCTAAAAAGACTCCGAGAGACCATACAGCTAAGATGAGAGAAACATCGCTAAAGCAGAAAAAATAATGGACTTTTTTAAAAAGTAAATACTTTGATCATTCATGTATGTGTGTTTATTATTGTTTTTTCTCGCTAAATTAAAGTTGTTAATTTTTAGAAATGCTACTACTGTACTGTACTGAATTTAATATAATGTATATATAATGTCTAATTCTAAATAATTTTTTTCTTGTTTATTTAGTATAATATTCTGAAATAGATTTTGTTTTTCCTTAAGATTTACTCATAAAATACAGTACAGTAGGCTATTACAGTTTGAATAAAATCTTCAAAATAAAAAAACTCAACTTTTCTGTATAGCGGTAGGTAAACATCGCTAGTACCGGCATTTTCGCCATTAGTTTGGTTTATCCGGAATTTCGTTTATCCAAAAAGGGTCCGGTCCCATCAATTCTGGATAAACGAAAGTGTAGTGTATATGCAATAAGTAGTAATTATAAAATACAACATGGAATAAAACACGCATCTTAGTCTAGAAGGAAAATTCATGAAATAAATATAGTACATAACTATAGTATGCAATAATAAAATGCCAATGAAATCAGCTAATACTACTTTTAATTGTTTATAATCACTACTAATTTTTCACAATGTTAAGTACCATGTGTCTTTAAACACAGTTTTTTATCACTTCTTTTATTTAAAAAAGTTAAAAGTTTAGCTACTTAAAAGTGAGTGAATAGTTTAACTTTGATACTTCAACACCACTGGTTACAACAGAAGTTAACAATTTGTGGCCTTAAAAACAGTAATCTTTCCTTCAAGCCTTTCCATTTTGCATAGTTTCAAATGCCGTTGCTGGTAAAACATACAATAAAAATGCATCCAATACATGTTTATAATGTTATGCCAACTTAAAAAAGTGATTTTTGATCTTCTATAAATATCATAACAAATAAATGTTTTGGGAAAATTAAAATTTCTGTTAAAACATATGCAGTTAGTGAAACTATTATTTACTGTTTAATAAGTGATATTATATAATTAGATACATAGTGTTTCTAGTGAAATGTTAAAAATTACAGTCTTGCCTTTTTATAAATGACAAATTTTTTAAACATTATTCTTCTCACAATACAATAATGATCAAACCAGCTAATTGTAACGGGACAGGTTTGAGGGGTTTTTCTTTATTTCAATTGTGAATACAACGAAGTGTAGTTACCCACACAAGGCCTCAATTACAACAGTAGAAATTCCTTGTCAGGGCACCGAGTTGCAAATTTGGTCGGTATGCCCTGCAATAAGCACCTATTCCTGATATTCTGGAATGTGAGCAAGCGCGGAAGTGCACGTCTTTGCAGTTAAATTGTCACATATACGGCTGGTTGAGCAGTTACAGTGAGTAGACTATATGTGGCGTTGAATATTTGCCATGTCACGTGGTACCGCTGTGCGCCAATCACATACCAAGTTGCCGAGGATTAAGCACACTAGCCATCTTGAAAAAAAAGTTTAGCGTCGCTTGTCTTACTACAGCCAGCGGATCGTGCGGTCGTATAAAAACTTAGCTCGAGCAAATAAGGGTCGGCCGACCAGTATAAAAAGTGAACTAAACACGGAATCGGAAGTTATAAAATAGTACAACATGAACTAATCTCAGTGACTTCAAAATTAACACAATATAACATTTTTTCGGACAAATGTGAGGAAAATGCAGTGAGCAGCACATGGGCAGCAGTGACACCATTAAATAGGTAAATGAATCGCCTTCAATTAATTATGAATATTTAATTTAAAAGAGATCTTTATGATGGGGGAAAATAAAACTTAAATGTATAACGAATGAATGAGAGAGTGGACAAACTGGGTCGCTTTACAAAATAGATATAATCTAGTTGAGTAAATAGGGTTAAATATATTTCAGAATCTATTTTCAATGTAAATTAAGAGAAAGACGAAATTGTTGATGTGGGAGTTATTGTGGTAGTTGATGACAGAATAAGATGAAATAAAATAATGTGTTAAGTGAACGTATAAATATGTATTTGTTATTTGCATTTACCTGTTTTTCTCTGCTGAGTACACTAGACGACACCTGGTCCAAATACAGGTAGGTGACCTAATTTTAATATTTTTAACCAAATTTCAATATTTTAATCATTTAATTACTATGTATGATTTCAACTATGCCCGAAACAGGGACACAATATAAATATTTTAATAACTAATTCACGAATATGATTTCAATGGCGCCCGAATTTACAGGGATGTTGTAAATTAAAATTAAATTAAATTAATTTACAACCTGGTCGAAATGGCAGAGAAAAACAAGAGGGCAAATTTATGTGAAAGTGTAGAGGAGGAGTTAATTTTAAACGTTACCCAAGACAATTTAATATCGACGAACGAAAATATTGATGAGAGCGTACAATCAGAAATACCGAATGTAAATGAAATGGTCGAAGTTGAATGCAGTAGTAAGAGCCATAATGTAGATACATCTAAGCAATTAACAATGATTATGGAAATGATGTCAGGTAT
Source organism: Magicicada septendecula (assembly GCA_034769895.1). Taxonomy (NCBI): domain Eukaryota; kingdom Metazoa; phylum Arthropoda; class Insecta; order Hemiptera; family Cicadidae; genus Magicicada; species Magicicada septendecula. The sequence continues at coordinate 265,185,151 of CM068375.1, forward strand.
GAAAACTGATAATGATAAAAATAATGAGAAGTTAAACACGAGTTTAGGTGAGTTTAAAATTGAAATCAAATCAGAAATAAATGTAGTAAATAAACTTACAGACTTTAATAACCGCACTGAAGTTCTTGGAATTAAACTGTTGTGGACAACACGCCGCATTCCAATGCCACGATTACTTTCAAAACTTTGCTCTGCTTGACTACAATCGTTTCATGTAGGTGGCTCGCTGTTTTGGGACCGTATAAATTGAATAAAACAAAAATAAAAATACAACAAAATATAATACCCCTTTTCGCCCCGTTACAATAAGAAGCGAACTAAAAATGAGGGATGTGAATATGAACAGACGATTAGAAAGTATGAATGAGACTATGGCTGGAGTGAAAGGTGAGATAACGATAAATATAAGTAAAATACAAGACAAAATAAACTAAAGTAGAACTCTGAAGGAGGAGATAGAAAATGATACAGTTACAGGTGAGTGTAACAAGAACAAAAATAATGAAGGTATAAGTACTAAGGTAAGTGACGAATTTAAAACTAGCGGTAATTATGATAATATAATTAAAAATGTGGTGTTAGAAGGTAAAATAAATAATGATAGTGGCAATGGAGTTTTGATGGAAATACAAAGTTGTGCCGGTTGTCCAAGAACCGACGCTGATATAAGAGATATATTATAACCACACTCGTGTCTCGTGTCCGCCTGTATACCTCTGTAAAATATAACAGTGTGTCTGAGTGTGAAAGTGTGTCTGTGTTTTTTACCACTGCGTCCTCGCACGGCGATGTACTTCACGATATTTTGGCCCGTAGCGAACGTACTGGGGACCAGGTATCGTGATTCCCGATTTGATGTGCAAACGTAGTGGATAATCTCCGGGTGGCGCCAAATTGTTTATGGAAAACAATTAAAATGGTTTGCTTATTAATGTTTTGTTTGAGCGAGGCGACGAATTCAATCTGTCCCGCCTTTTCTCAATTTCTTGTCAATCGAGATAGCGGTTGCTGGATTCGCTACGTGAGCGCTAGCCGTCGCATTGTAAACCTTCACTAGACATTATATTTTTAAACATACACTTTGCTAATTGAAATAAAACACGATTTAACACACACAGTATAAATTTATTATTAATAGGAAGTTAATATTTTATAGACACAAGTTGTAATTAGTGTGTTCATATATAATTCTGCACCGGATAATTCTTTATAAGACTCTTACTCAAGGTTAAACGATCGACTTTTGAATACAAATAAACAGTAATGGCGTTCTATCTTGCCAATCAACAAATATTTCTGTCGATGTTTGTGAGTTGTTTGGATCACGTTAAAAGGTTCAGATGCAGTTACGACATTAAAAATACACAACCTTACAATGTTTTTTCCTTATGTAGGATAATGTGTAGTGGTAATTGTTTTGTACAAGTGTCATACAAGATGTTTATAATTCGTACATAAATATGAGGTTAGTTCTATAGTTAACAAGTTTTTCAGTGATATAAATTCATGGATCAATCCTTGTAAGAGAATAAAAATGATTTAGTGGTATTCACCATACATTGAGAAAGGTTCAAAGTGAGTTTATTTTTTGGAAGTTGAAATAAATTAACTGATACTTAACAGTCTTGCAGTACTGTATTATTCGGGATGTTAAGAAGGAAGGATTATGGCATCAGCATGGTTCAGCTTTCTTTATTCAGTCTTCGGCATCTGGTTCAAAGTTAGTTTGTACATATCTTGATATTTCATATGGATTTACATATCTTCTCCCTCTGGAAATGACCTTCTGCATACATTAGTCTTCTGTACTCTCAATTTCTGCACTTTGGTCTACTTCCAATATGTTTTAAACATTAAAAAGTGTTGTACAGACAATTCGCGTCTGTCTTGCGATAGCGTCACTTTTCAAGTCATCAAATTTAACGGTAATTAGCTTGTTACTCCACTGTTTCCATGGTAACGTAATTATTCTCCTTGGTTGATCTCAAAATAAACACATTGTTATCAATTTTCGAATTTCTTTCAGATCTTCCCATATCTTCGGACTTTCTTCCTCCTCTTATCTTCCTTCGGGGTTATTATCTAAATGCACTGTCATTATATTTTCTCACAAAGATTATTTTGGTACCCCACAATATTGGGTTTTATCAATTTTTCTAAGTTCAAAATTAATTCCATATTTACTAATTACATATCTTTATTTATATACTTCCTTAATTTAATATCTGGTTTTTAATAACAACTACTATTCATCCTTGGTGAATTATTCACTTGGGATTTGTCCATTACATGGTGATTTTTGTACAATCAGCAATTGTTTATGTTTGACAGTTAGGCCTGTTTCACATTTAAGTAGCCATTACTGGGTTTTGGTTGCTTCATACACAACATATTTCATTTAGTCCCAAATTGTTATTTTGCATTTGTAATTATGTTTAATGTATCTGGATGTGTTTTAATTAGTAACAACTGTGTTATTCAATCTTACTTGCTAATTATTTGCTATTCATTTCCAATATAAAATAAAACATCTAGGCCTATGGTCAGTATAACTCTTACAGCCATATCCCTTTCATAACTAACAGTTTATATAATTCATTATTTCTTATTTGTTGTTCTGGTGCTAAATAATCTCACCTCTATTAAACTTTTTCCCTTAAACTCCCCTTATAACATGGGTATTGAATTAATGTTGCTACAAACTTATTTTCTAATTCTTTTTCTCTCCCTTCCATATTAACACCATCTAATTACTTTTCCTTGTGAAACACACCTTTAAACTTTTACAATACATTTTCAAGTTATAACAATATTATTTACTAGTCATTACAGTGAATATTACTACTCAGTGTTCATTATTCACTGATTAAATGTTCTATTCCAAATACTATTCATTGCCACTTGTTAAATGTTATTGTTCACTCTTAAAATTAAAACATAAGTAATTTTACTAAGTCTTTACCTTAGACTACCCTCCTCTTACTATTTATATTATGGATAATATTTGCATTTATTGTTCACTAGCACTTTCTTAAATTATTTAGTGTTTCTTTAGTATCATATCACTCTAGTACAAATCACTTTCACTAATTCAACTTCCATTTATTTCTCATCATTTTATTTTCTTTCTCTACACACTATCTCTATAACATTATTAATATTGTGTCTTTCTTAGTTAATAAATTACATATATCCCTAACTCTTTTGGTTAGTGTATTTTTATACATTGTTTCATATTACTGACGGTTCATTAAGGTCATTTTATCAATACTAACATTCATTAATAGCTTTGGTTCTTAACCGAATTTCATTGTCTTTATTATTTTGGGTTACACTATTTCTCCCTTCTCTATTTTTCATTACTTGTCTAGTTTTCTTGATGCGTTTCATCTCGTCTTCTTCCTTCTGGGTTTGTTCTCTCTTGGTCTTCATTCTTCTTCTCCTTCGTTCGTCTTATTTTCTCGATTTTGATTTCTTCACTGGTTTCTTAACTGGCCAATCTCTGGGGTAGGGTCAATGTCGTTTGTCTGTCAGTCTATTATTTTAGTTTCTTTTATTAATCACTTTCACTTTATTACACCTCCTCCTTCCATGATAATTACCTTTTATTTATTTTTTACTATCCACATAATCTATTTATTCAAACATAATATCATTTAGCATTTTTTATACATACTTATTGTTATCAAAATTTATCTGAATTTGGTGATGTTATATAATGCTCTCCCACCAAAATTGATCATTTTATAAAACGTTATTCTAAGTTTGATGAAATTATCAATTGTATTGTATCATTTTCTTCTTAAACTCTCCTGCTTCTCACTCAATTTTTTATGCTTAATTCTGTATCTTTTATTTCTTCTCTTCTGATTCTTTTCTTCGTCATTTTTTCTTATTACGAACTGGCTTATTGATTTTTTATTATAAATTATTCCCTATAAATCTTATTTTCCCTAACTAACTTTACTTTGTAGCTGCAATCGATTCGGATGGGCTCTATTGGCTTACCTAACTCCGTCGTTCAAAACTACTCTTATTCTGAGATCAGGGGGACATCATCCCTGCTCAGTAAAATGATTGCTGGACTTATTCAACAGTCAATCTCAATTAATGAATCTTAAATATAGTCATCTCGTGACTCAACATAATAATAATAATCATAACATTTGTTGGGAATTTTTTACCTTTATATTTCATTATTGCTCAGTTCGAGTCATATATTTTTTCATCTTTCTTTATAGATACTACTTGATAATACTTGAAGCATTGCTTTTTATCGATACAATTCACCTTTTTATTCATTTTTAATTACTTTTTGTTTCATCTCAATTCATATTACAACTCTTAGAATGTTTACTTTATTTATTTCGTTTTTTGATCATTGGTTTTCTTAATCTTACTTCCATTTCTTTCTAAATAGTATTGGAAGTTGGTCATTTTGATTGATATTATTTTTTTCATAACTTTTCAAATATTATAGTAAGTTATTGTTTCTTACTAGGTAGGAATGTTTTTGGTTCATTCCTTTATAGTATGTTTTGCTTTTATTTGCCTTACATTTTGGCTAAAGATTATTGTAACTTAATCTTTTTTTGTTAGGAATGTTTTGTAATTCCACTCCATTATTATTAATTTTTATTCAGAGATTATAGTAAGTTAGTGTTTCTTACTTTATGTGGATTCTTGGTAATTGTATTTCTCCATTTTTATGATTGGTCTAAAATATTTTCGAAATATCCGTGTAAGCTGTCCTTACATAACTTTTTGAATTTTGAAATTCATTTTTTATATATATTTTTTCATTATTATTTATCAGTAAACTCATCTGCTGAGATTATTCTTCCTTTTTATTACAACTAACTTAGTTGGCTTTTTTAAATTGAATTCTTTTCAGTTAAGTTTGATCGACATAGTATTTTTTAATCGATGCTTGGTTATATACCCCCTTTATTTTCTGGGTGGTGGGGTTGGTTACTTAATATGTGTTGTTGCCCTTGTCTTGCGTGATAGTGTACGGCCCGACATATAGTAATAGTAATTTTTTAGTAATACCTTCAATGGAGCTGGGTAATTCCCTGTTCTTTATTAATACACTCTCTCCTATTTGGTACTGGATCGTATGTGGATGATTTTTAGAGTATTTCTTTTTCTGCTGTTCTACCTTCTCAATAATTTTGTTATAAATTCTTCTCTTTTCAAATTGGTATTCGGCATTGATGGGAAATTTAATTAAATCGTTTATCTCTCTAGGTGGTGGGCGTTCACACATCATCGAGTATGGTATGGTTTCAGTGAAGTTGTGGTAAGCAAGATTTATAAACTCTTCGGTGGACCTTAAGTAATGGTGCCACTCCTTTTGTTTGTTATGGCAGTAGGTCCTCAGAATACGGCCCACTTCTTTAAGCACTCTCTCAGCTGGGTTACTGCTGGGATGATAAACAGATGTTTTGTATGTTTTGATGCCATGTTCCCCGAGTTTATTTTTCCACAAATTTCCTTTAAACTGTGTCCCATGATCGGTTATTATGGCCGACGGTCTTCCCACTTCTGGTATATAGTTGTGCAATATGATTTCAATGATTTTCTTGGTAGTAGCACGGTTAATAGAATATAATTTGGTATATTTGGTAAAGTGATCGAATATGATGATTATGAATTTAAATCTGTGCCTTCCTCCACTGCGAGGAAACGGACCACAAATATCAAGAAATACTCTCTCTAGTTTTTGGCTTGATATTATGGGTATCATCATACCCTCCTTCTTAGCATTGTTGCATTTCACCATTTGGCAGATTTGACACTTTTGTATGGTTCGGCTTACCTTTCGATAGATACTTTTGATATATACTTGCTCCTCTAGCGCCTTTACTACTTTCATGGCACCCATATGGCCGTAACGGATGTGGTAGTCCATGATTATCTGCTCTTCGGTTGTAATTGGGATTACCAGTTTCCATTCTCCGACGCTAGGGTTATTTTTTATGAATAATAAATTGTCATGTACTTGGTAATACTGTACAAGGGGTTCTTCTTCCTTCAGTATTCTTTCTCTGATACTCATTATCTTTGGGTCCACATTTTGCTGTTTGCTTATCTCCAGCATTATCTTTTCCAAATCTGTTCTGTCCTTAATGATGTTATATACTTTGACTAGCAACTCTTTTTCTCCGTCGAATGTTTGTTGCTGGATGTTGATACGTGATAATATGTCGGCAGCAATATTTTTCTTTCCTGGTATGTATTCCCAGTTGATATGGTATTCTTGCAATAGTAATATCCATCGGGTCAGTCTTCCATGGCTAAGTTTGCATTGTTTAAGGAAAGATATTGATCGATGGTCACTCCTCACTGTTACGTTGTGCCCTAAAATGTATGTCCTGAATTTTTCACAGGCGAACACAACACTAAGCAGCTCCTTTTCCGTGACGTGGTAGTTCCTTTCACATGCATTTAGGGTCCTACTTGCAAAGCTTATGACCATATGTTGCCCTTTATCATCTTCTTGATACAAGACAGCACCGACACTCACGTCGCTCGCATCACAGTTCATGAAAAATGGTTTTTGGAAATCCGGATGGCGTAGCATGACGGTGTCTAAAAATTTTTCCTTTATTTGTTCGAATACCTTGTCTTGTTCGGCTACCCATGTCCATTTATTTTTTGCGGATAACTGTTTTTGAAATTATGCTGTTAGTTTGGAATAATGATCCTGGAATTTCCGATAATAATTACATATTCCCAGGAAAGATTGCAGCTGCTTTTTATTTCTAGGTGTTGGGAATCTTTGTATTGCTTCAACCTTCTCTGCTGAAGGGGTGATACCTTCTTCGGTCAGATTAAAACCTAAAAATTGTACCTTGCTGGCTATAAACTTAGATTTGTCCAGCTTAAGGGTAATATGATTATCAGATAACTTCTTCAAAACTGTTTCTACTCTATTACAGTGGTCTTGCCAGTTTGATGATGTGATCAATAAATCATCCACATAGATGGTAGTAAAGTTAAGTACCTCTTGTCCCAGTATCTGATCCATACACTGGACGAATACAGCAACGGAGTTAATTAGTCCGAATGGCAGTCTCTTGAATTGGTAGTTTCTCCCATCGAACAGAAAAGCTAGGTATTTTCTACTGTTCGGGTGTAGCTCTACCTGCCAGTATCCGCAGACCGTATCCCATGCGCTGATGTATTTCGTGCCATGGAATTTCTTAAGGATCTCTTCAATTTCACTTGGGGACGTTCTATCACTTACTATCATCTTGTTGATTTCTCTTGCATCAAGGCATATTCTTACCTTGCCGTCCTTCTTTGGTATTGCCACAATCGGACTTGTATACGGGGATTGGCTTAATTCTATTATATCCTCCTCCATCATCCGGTTAATCTCGGCCTTCACTGCATTTCTTTGAGAGTATGCTATAGGATATGATTTCTTCTTAAAATCTACGGGTTCCTTAAATATAATTTGATACTGATAATCCTTTACCTTTCCAGGAGCATCAGAAAAAATGTGTCGGTATTGATTATAAATTTTTATAAGATCCTCGGCCTGGTGAGCACTAATCGGTTGATCTCGTACTTCCCTTTGGAATTGTCGGATCTCTTCCAACTTGTTTGACCACATTTCTTCGTCCTCCCACTCATCCATTATTTTTACCTGTGCTGGTTGACAGTAATTATCCTGTAATATTGTATAACAGTGGTTTATTGAAGGTAAGTTGACACCCTTCACTATACTGGTTGTCCATACTCCATTTTCCGTGTTTAATGACACTTCTCCCTGCTTTAGGTTAATTATAGCAGAATATTGTCGGAGTATGTCACATCCCACAAGTATTGAAAATGGTAGGCCACTGGCAACAAGAAAAGACATAGTGAATGTCAGTCCTTCACTCTCAAGTTCCAGAGACACTTGTTTACGGACAGTTTTGTTTTGTCTGCCGGTAGCACCGATAATTGTTATGTTATTTATTGGTAGAGTGGGTATAGGTGTATTACATTTTTGTTGTATTTTGTTTAACTCTATTTGGTCAATTAAGGATATGTTGGATCCAGTGTCGATCATTAATATTGACATTATTCCATTGATTTGGGCATTTACGTACACTATCTCACTATTTCGGCTGGGCATTGGTTGATTGCTTTCTTCGACCAATTCGTCTCTGAGATTTTTTAGATAATGCGTTGTAATTATAGTGATTATATCTTTCGTCGTAGTATTTTCCCCAAGAGATTGGTCCAGTGATGGGCTGTCCACAGTTTTCACTGGCCTTAAGCGTTTAAATGAGGGTTGACCTCATTGCCCCTAACATCATTAGTGTTTGACGGTTGGTTAGCGTTCGGCTCCTGTTGATTATTCCGGTCATCCACGCTGTTCCTGTGATCTTCTTCGAATGGTTGACTTCTCGTATCAGGTACCTGGTTAGAGTACGTTCGCCGATAGTTAAATGAGGGATAGTTTCTTCTTGGCTCCTTTGTCTTTGCCCCCTCATGTAATTTACCTGTGGCCGGTATCCTGGATTATTGTTCTGATTATTGTTGTTGTTTCCAGGGCGATAATTGTTGTTGTAACCATTCGATGGAAAGTTACCCCTGTGGTTGTTCCTGAAGTTGTTATTATTATTGTTTCCACTTCTGTTAAAATTTCTGGGCACGTTATTGCCCCGTGTGTTCCCTTGGTAATTGTTAGGGTTATTTATCGGTGGCTTATTATCTCCCTGTTGATTCTATGACAATTGTCCTTCATTGGTTCTATTATTCCTGAAACTGTACCCTCTATTTTTCCTGTACTGCCACTCATGTTCATGGCTTTCCAATAAGCTAGCCATATCTTGGATGGTCTTTACCTGGCTGTACATCCGTGCCTTTTGGATGGCGTCGTCGTAGTGGTAAGATAACTGTATTACCAGACACTCTTCGGGTATACGTGGCTCCAAATTCCTGGCCATGCAGATCTTTCCCAAGAAGTAGGAGGTAAGGGATTGCCCATTTTGATTTTCATACCTTCCATTACTCAGGTTATTGCGGACCATGTTCTGAGTTGATTCAGACCAGTATTTAGCCTTGAACTGAGTCTTAAAGTCTTGAAGGTTTTGGATGTCTGGTCGGGTGGCAGTCCACCAGTTGTCATATGTCTCCTTGAACATTTCGTCCAGCATCCCTCTTATTGTAGTCCATCGAGTCTCTCGATTCTTGATGATCAACTCTTCTACCCTCTTCAAGAACTCAATAGGGTTTCTTTTATAATTACGGAAATTAATAGTATCTCTGTTGTCTGTGTTCATGATATGATTATTATTACATGGTCGGTCATGCCAGGCATCCACTTCTTCCCGTAATGACTCTTCTATTCTGCGCATTTCGTCAATCCTTTGTTGGTTTTTGTCTACTTTGCTATCTACTTTATTTAAGTTACTGTAAACTCCTTCCATTCGTTCTCCCAAGTCTGTTCGGACAGCTGCTACCTCTTTCTGGTTTTCTTCCCGGACTTGGTATATGTCCCGGTCTATCTGGGTACATCTTCTGACTGTTTCTTCATGACCTTCCTCAATTCTTCTCTTATTTTCTCCTTCGAGACGGTTCATTTTATCGAGTACTTCCTTGCGGACTCCAGAAACATTTTCGTTGGTCTTCTCTAGCTTCTCCAACGTTTCCTCTAATTTGTCATTGATTTCCGTAACCTGCTGCTTTGCTTCTTCTCGGTACTCCATTAATTGGTGTGCCATTTGCAGCTTCATTTCTTCTTTATTTTTCTCGTGGTCCTTCTTCAGCTGTTCCCTCAATTCTCCCTTCAATTCTTCGTTTCTTTGCTGAATTTCCTCCATCAATCGTTGTTGTAATATTTCATTATTCTTGTTAATGGTTTGTCTCAATTCTTCCTTCTGTTTCTGAAAATTGTCCTCCTGCTTTTTAAAATTTTCACTTGTTTCTTCCTTCATTTGTTTCAAACTCTCTTCATTCTTGTCGAATTTTTGGTTAATTTGTTTTATCAAACTCTCATTATTTCGTCTGTTTTGTTCAGCCATAGCTTCCATTATTTGTTGCCAATTTGGTTCTCCTCTACCTTCTCTCTTGTCACCCGCCTGTAGTTCCATTTCTTCGTCTTGGGTTGTTTCTGTTGTGGTTATTGCTGTCTCCACTTCTTCAATCGGTATTCCTTCCTCTTCTTCCCCTCTATTTCTTCTATCTCTTTCTCCTTCGCCAACTTTTTCGATAAACCTCTTGTGTGCATCCTGATTTCCTTTCGTGACCGCCGCTAGAACTTCGTATCTTCCTTTTTTCAAGCTCCACCGGTTGGTCGCCAATTTATAACCACACTCGTGTCTCGTGTCCGCCTGTATACCTCTGTAAAATATAACAGTGTCTGAGTGTGAAAGTGTGTCTGTTTTTTACCACTGCGTCCTCGCACGGCGATGTACTTCACGATATTTTGGCCCGTAGCGAACGTACTGGGGACCAGGTATCGTGATTCCCGATTTGATGTGCAAACGTAGTGGATAATCTCCGGGTGGCGCCAAATTGTTTATGGAAAACAATTAAAATGGTTTGCTTATTAATGTTTTGTTTGAGCGAGGCGACGAATTCAATCTGTCCCGCCTTTTCTCAATTTCTTGTCAATCGAGATAGCGGTTGCTGGATTCGCTACGTGAGCGCTAGCCGTCGCATTGTAAACCTTCACTAGACATTATATTTTTAAACATACACTTTGCTAATTGAAATAAAACACGATTTAACACACACAGTATAAATTTATTATTAATAGGAAGTTAATATTTTATAGACACAAGTTGTAATTAGTGTGTTCATATATAATTCTGCACCGGATAATTCTTTATAAGACTCTTACTCAAGGTTAAACGATCGACTTTTGAATACAAATAAACAGTAATGGCGTTCTATCTTGCCAATCAACAAATATTTCTGTCGATGTTTGTGAGTTGTTTGGATCACGTTAAAAGGTTCAGATGCAGTTACGACATTAAAAATACACAACCTTACAATGTTTTTTCCTTATGTAGGATAATGTGTAGTGGTAATTGTTTTGTACAAGTGTCATACAAGATGTTTATAATTCGTACATAAATATGAGGTTAGTTCTATAGTTAACAAGTTTTTCAGTGATATAAATTCATGGATCAATCCTTGTAAGAGAATAAAAATGATTTAGTGGTATTCACCATACATTGAGAAAGGTTCAAAGTGAGTTTATTTTTTGGAAGTTGAAATAAATTAACTGATACTTAACAGTCTTGCAGTACTGTATTATTCGGGATGTTAAGAAGGAAGGATTATGGCATCAGCATGGTTCAGCTTTCTTTATTCAGTCTTCGGCATCTGGTTCAAAGTTAGTTTGTACATATCTTGATATTTCATATGGATTTACATATCTTCTCCCTCTGGAAATGACCTTCTGCATACATTAGTCTTCTGTACTCTCAATTTCTGCACTTTGGTCTACTTCCAATATGTTTTAAACATTAAAAAGTGTTGTACAGACAATTCGCGTCTGTCTTGCGATAGCGTCACTTTTCAAGTCATCAAATTTAACGGTAATTAGCTTGTTACTCCACTGTTTCCATGGTAACGTAATTATTCTCCTTGGTTGATCTCAAAATAAACACATTGTTATCAATTTTCGAATTTCTTTCAGATCTTCCCATATCTTCGGACTTTCTTCCTCCTCTTATCTTCCTTCGGGGTTATTATCTAAATGCACTGTCATTTATATTTTCTCACAAAGATTATTTTGGTACCCCACAATATTGGGTTTTATCAATTTTTCTAAGTTCAAAATTAATTCCATATTTACTAATTACATATCTTTATTTATATACTTCCTTAATTTAATATCTGGTTTTTAATAACAACTACTATTCATCCTTGGTGAATTATTCACTTGGGATTTGTCCATTACATGGTGATTTTTGTACAATCAGCAATTGTTTATGTTTGACAGTTAGGCCTGTTTCACATTTAAGTAGCCATTACTGGGTTTTGGTTGCTTCATACACAACATATTTCATTTAGTCCCAAATTGTTATTTTGCATTTGTAATTATGTTTAATGTATCTGGATGTGTTTTAATTAGTAACAACTGTGTTATTCAATCTTACTTGCTAATTATTTGCTATTCACTTCCAATATAAAATAAAACATCTAGGCCTATGGTCAGTATAACTCTTACAGCCATATCCCTTTCATAACTAACAGTTTATATAATTCATTATTTCTTATTTGTTGTTCTGGTGCTAAATAATCTCACCTCTATTAAACTTTTTCCCTTAAACTCCCCTTATAACATGGGTATTGAATTAATGTTGCTACAAACTTATTTTCTAATTCTTTTTCTCTCCCTTCCATATTAACACCATCTAATTACTTTTCCTTGTGAAACACACCTTTAAACTTTTACAATACATTTTCAAGTTATAACAATATTATTTACTAGTCATTACAGTGAATATTACTACTCAGTGTTCATTATTCACTGATTAAATGTTCTATTCCAAATACTATTCATTGCCACTTGTTAAATGTTATTGTTCACTCTTAAAATTAAAACATAAGTAATTTTACTAAGTCTTTACCTTAGACTACCCTCCTCTTACTATTTATATTATGGATAATATTTGCATTTATTGTTCACTAGCACTTTCTTAAATTATTTAGTGTTTCTTTAGTATCATATCACTCTAGTACAAATCACTTTCACTAATTCAACTTCCATTTATTTCTCATCATTTTATTTTCTTTCTCTACACACTATCTCTATAACATTATTAATATTGTGTCTTTCTTAGTTAATAAATTACATATATCCCTAACTCTTTTGGTTAGTGTATTTTTATACATTGTTTCATATTACTGACGGTTCATTAAGGTCATTTTATCAATACTAACATTCATTAATAGCTTTGGTTCTTAACCGAATTTCATTGTCTTTATTATTTTGGGTTACACTATTTCTCCCTTCTCTATTTTTCATTACTTGTCTAGTTTTCTTGATGCGTTTCATCTCGTCTTCTTCCTTCTGGGTTTGTTCTCTCTTGGTCTTCATTCTTCTTCTCCTTCGTTCGTCTTATTTTCTCGATTTTGATTTCTTCACTGGTTTCTTAACTGGCCAATCTCTGGGGTAGGGTCAATGTCGTTTGTCTGTCAGTCTATTATTTTAGTTTCTTTTATTAATCACTTTCACTTTATTACACCTCCTCCTTCCATGATAATTACCTTTTATTTATTTTTTACTATCCACATAATCTATTTATTCAAACATAATATCATTTAGCATTTTTTATACATACTTATTGTTATCAAAATTTATCTGAATTTGGTGATTTTATAATATTTATATAAATATTTAAGTCGAACGCGAAATCGGTTAGCAGTTTCTCTATTTAACGGAGGGCAAAATCTAGTTTGCTGTGGTACCACCCACGCACTCTGTTGGTCGCCTGGAAATGCGGATTCAGCAGTGCGCCGAACCACTGTTTTGTTTTGTCTTGCGCCCGTCTCCCGTCCGTGAACAGCTACATCTCTCCGTCAGAGTGAAGTCTTTTTTTTGATTGTATTCTATCACCCTAGCATGGCTAGATAATCTAGTACAGATCTGCGGTAAGTAACTGTAACATATATATAATGCTTTTCATAAAATAAAATGTGAATTTGAGTTTTGTAAGTGTGAATGGGACTTGATAGCTTTTACACTGCGTGGCGTACACCGGAAATATTCAGTATCAGTGAATTATTAATTATTTAAACCCTCATGCAATAAAGTATATCTTAATTAAGATACAGTAATTGCCTGTATCCCTTTAGTGCAGTAAATTTATGCAATTTCGGCTGACTTATAAGTTTTCAAATGTAGTACCACGTGCTAGCGCATAAAAATGGACAGGTTATAGTGTGTAAAACTTTCTGTCCACATACGCATAATCAAGTACTTAAAAATTATATATTGGTTTTGGGAGAGTCTGTGAGTGAATTATAAATGTCGAAAGAGAAGACGTATGTTTTAATTAAAACGAACAGAGTTAAAAGGGTCAAGGGGAGGTCTGTTCAAATTTGTTCTATACGCGTTCTATCCAGTGTGCGTGTGGCAGTATCCTGTGAAAATAAGTGTTGGGACATCCCTCTAATTATTTATGTATGCTTAGGGTCCCTGTGCCAGCCGAGGACACCGGCCCAGGAATGAACATCTGCTCCTGAACGTGTTACCAGAGGCTCTCGACTTCACCTGCCGGAGGGAATAGCGACATCAGTATGCCACACCAACACTACAGGCACTAGACGTATGCACTCAAGCACCACAACATGTGATAAATAAGGTGACCTCAAACCAATTATTATTTTTTTTGACCTACATAGACACCCAGATTTGTGCCGATAACACTTCAAAAAACTTGTGGGGTATTGTGTGACACACTATGGTATTTCTTTCATCTTTAAACGTTTTAATTTGGGCCCCGGTTTAACTGGACATAATTGTGCGCGGATTTTGGGAGAACTTTTGTATAGTATGTACTGATATTTGATATTAAGTGTAAGCCCGGGGGCTGGCATGTATCCGAGGCTTCTTACAATTCATGCACTTATATTTTCTTTCTCGTTTCTGTAAAGGGGGGTGGTTCAAGAATTTTGGGACTGGAATTTCAGATATGTAAGGGGGGTTATGTTGGTGACAGGATGAACCCCACCGGCTGGTAGGGTTCAGCTATAATTCCTGTCAGGTTAGCTCTGGTAATTTCGGTTATATCACATATTCAATTTAGGTTTTGGGTTATGTAAAGGTTGTATGTTTTTTTATTCAGTAACAGTCCGGCCCCCTGTCTAATCCTGTGTAGGCAGGTTTTGCATGCTGATATTTGCATAGGAACATGTCGGCTACCAGGCCAGTTCAGTTTTCTTAAAAGGTTATATAAGGTATTATGTCACATCACAGTTGTAAAAGTTCTTTTTACGGTATTATTGCCAAATCAGTTTTCTTAAAAGGTTATATAAGGTATTATGTCACATCACAGTTGTAAAAGTTCTTTTTACGGTATTATTGCCAAATCAGTTTTCTTAAAAAGGTTATATAAGGTATTATGTCATATCACAGTTGTAAAAGTTCTTTTCACGGTATTATGGCCAATTCAGTTTTATTAAAAGGTTATATAAAGTATTATGTCACCTCACAGTTGTAAAAGTTCTTTTTAATGTATTATTGCCAATTCAGTTTTCTTAGAAAAGTTACATAACGTATTATGTCACATAACTGTTGTAAATTTTTAATCATTATTGCTAAACTATATTTTTTACAAAAGAAGTTATAAATTATTATCTCACCAAATTCACAAATACTGTTCAGGTCACGGAAAGATTGTAGCTTACTTTCTTTTCGAGTTATTATTGCCAATATTAATTTTCCAACAACTTGTGATTATAATTTCACAAGGTTTATATGCACAGTTTAAGCGCATTTTAAAGTTGTGTCTAGCATTCTGGCCAACCCAGATTCTTGGGGGCACTAGAGATATGTATATATATATATATATATATATATATATATAAAAGAATATACAATATTATCTACTTGCAGAAGAAACAAATTGAAAACATCACAAATTATATATATATATATTCGGATGACTGTATAGGTATTGTGGTTAAATTTCTATTAATTATTGATTATTTCTATTATATGGGGCGATATAGGTATGGCGAGAAACTGTATATAGGCGGGTGGCAATGTTTTAATGTTATAAGGGTGTTTCTTATTATGTCGTGATATTGAACATGTGTATGTGATAGAGATATATATTTATGTGAATTATGTATGTGTTATTTTGTGGGTTATGTACGGGGAAGGTTTATACAAAAAAAAAAAAAAAAAAAATGCAATTATAAAAACAAAAAGAAATTGTTACCTTATATGCTACATTACTCAATTACTCAATAAATGCTATTATTGTTGGTTATAACAGAGAGTTTAATTGCAAGTCCCGTCTCACTGACCCAGCGCATTTTGGCTTCTCTAGGCTTTTGGCCTAGTTTTAAATAACTAGTAGCCCCTTTCAAAAAAAAAAATTTTTATAATCCATAAAAATTCTAAAGAGGGGTTACAAAGTGATTATGAGAGAGAGAGGGTGAAAGAAATATTTAAGCTGAACAGAGGTTATAACGAATTAGCAGAGAGGTTAGATATTACAAGAGTTAATAATATTGAATACTTACCTTGTGAAATAGGTAGTACAGCAAATAATGATAAGGGTGGGGATATTGATTACTTTCCTTATGAGATAACTGATGTAGTCGATGAATATAATGATGTAACTTACCTGATGTTAACAGAAATTACTATACCCAATGTTGACAGGAATTTTGAATTGATAGTATGCAATAATATTTGTAGTTACTATATTGATACAATGGAAAAAAGTAATGATAATGATTATTATAATTATAATAATAAAAATGTGTCTGTAATTGTAAACGAGTGGTGTAGACGTAAAACCAGGTTATTATACGATGATGGGGGGTAGACAATTAATGTTTATGAACGTTTAATTATGTGATTAATGGTTTTGAATTGGACTGGTTTATGAAATGAAGTGTGGTAAACAGAAAAATATGACGAAAAAATTGGAAATAAATTTATAGTGAAATTAATTGTGTTTGTGTTGTCAAATGTATTTTAAGCAATGTGTATGTAGTAGAAATTGATTTAATAATAATATTTTATTAGAATAAATAAATAATGAAAGGTGATGATAAATGAATTATAACTGTTTTGACTATGGTAATTAAAGTGACTTGGTGTTGTAAAAAACTAATTGAGTTAAATGATTTGAGATGAACTAGTTAATTAATGAATGAGGTATAAATAGATTTTGATAATGAATTTAAAGATATTTATAAGATTTAAACTTGATAATAGACAGTAAACGAGTCAAAATAAAAATGTGTTTAGTTGTGGAGTCATATGGTTGTTATATAATGTATCAGAAAGTACATATGGGTATTACGTATTTGTTGTAATGATTGTTGAATTTCTGTTGAGGGTTAATGGTACAACAAAGAATAAATAATTAGAGGTTGATATAAAAAGAGTTAATAGAATTTAAAGCTAAAATAAAGCTGCAAGTTGTGTAAATTTTTTGATAAAATCTGAATTTGAAATGTGATATAATGAATGTTAATAACAAATTAAAAATTTTTTTTGGAGAATTTAATGGCGTAGTGAACGCTAAATAATTTATAATTGATTAGAAAAAAGGTCAATTGAAAGTAAAGTGTAATGTCTATGATTTTATATGCCAATTTACAGATGAATTGTTTATTTTGAGGTGATAATGATTAATATATAAATTGTTATGCAAAATGAATGTTGATAATAAATTTGAATTTCTGGAGAATCTAATGGTACAATAAAGGATAAACAATTAAAGGTTGATATAAAAAGAGTTAATAGAATGTTCAAGTTGTAATGTTTATAATTTTCTATACAAATTATTTAAAGGTGAATTGTTCAGTTGAATGTAGCAATGTTAATGTCTATTATGTTGATTATGTATGGGTGTAGAAATCTAAACATATAATTATATTGTGTGTAATATAAACTAAACTGATTCCCCAACTTTCGGGCGGTCACGGCCTCACCAAACCCTGACTGTGGAATTGGCTCAGCTTTGACTAGCTATGGTCGGGGCTCATTGCGTCTCATTCTGCCTTAACTGACCATAGCTGTTATCATTGTAAGAGGTGAATTTAGAAATTAACCGGAGGGTAAATCAGGGGAATCACAAGAACTATGGAACAGCGGCTATTAATCGAATGGGATGGTAGACCGTTTAAGGGCATATACCTAAGTTTAGTAGGATTACTGGTGTCCTCGGACATCAGTAATACCGAATGTTTTGTAAGGCCGAAGCAAGAACGGGGTAGGCAGCGTCTACCCCCCAAAAATTCCGTTCTTGTGGAGGCAACTGGGCGCTACAGTCCAGGGGGGCCATAGTGTGTGTGGGAAGGAGGTTACTCAGGGGAGTAACGCATTAGTATCATTAAAATGAATTGTGCTGATGAGCTAATTAAATGATTTTATTTTGAGTCAAGAGATACTATGCAAAAGGCAGATGATTAACGTTTTCCAATAGATAACTTGTTCAGAAGTAGTTGATTTAAATATGTTTTGCTCTATATGATATTTTATAAATGACTTTACTGATTGAAAAGATTAATTCTAAGAGAGAAGGAATTTATTATGTTTTATTATGTTGTGCTATATTAGAGTGTAGTAATTATAAACATGTGTTATGTATTTTACATTGTATAATTTTGTGTAGTGTGTCTAGGGTAAGGTCATTCACCTGACCCTGAAATATCAGCTGATGACTGATGTTAGACCCATGATATGTATCTTGTAACTGACTCATGGATTCTCTTGTTGATTAATGTAATTAAATAATTTTTTTTTTTTTTAATTGTTAAAAGAGATATTTTCGGAAATTAAATTTTTTGGAAAAAAAACTTTCTGTTCTTTGCAGTAAAGAATTTTATTTTAAATTTTAAGGTTCACTATAAGTAGAGAAGGTGTCAGCTGATTCAGGATGTGTATCTTATGTTATCTTTTGTAATCAAGTGTAGCTATTTTTGAATTTATGGTAGAAATACGTTGTTTATTTTTATTTGTTTATTATGATTGTTAGTAGCTAGATAAGAGGAGATATAAAATAAATTCATTTGAAGGATTTTGGAGTTTTAAGAATTATGGTAAAATTAATTAATTGAAGTAGATAATATGAATTATCTTAAAAGGGAATTTTTGATAAGGGACTTGGGTTTATTGCATTATTTGAACAAAATTTAAACACTTTAATTTTTTTAAATATAATCCGAAAAATGGAATTGGATTAAAATATAAAATATTTCTGTTAATTT
This sequence comes from Magicicada septendecula, assembly GCA_034769895.1. Classification (NCBI taxonomy): domain Eukaryota; kingdom Metazoa; phylum Arthropoda; class Insecta; order Hemiptera; family Cicadidae; genus Magicicada; species Magicicada septendecula. The sequence goes on from CM068375.1 coordinate 265,204,066, forward strand.
TAGATCAAGTAGGATGTAGATGTTGTGTTTAATCTAATAATGAGTATGTGTACGCGCCCAGTACTTGCTAAAGGCAACCCAGTATGCATGTAAGGGGAGTTATATCGGTTGAGGATCTGGTATGGTATAAGGCCCATTTTGGAATTTTATTCAGAATGTTACAAGGTTAGGTGGTACTATGGTGAGTAACTGTCCGACTTTACGGTGTTGGGATCTCGAAGTAGAGAAGTCCAGTAATATTGTTCAGGTGCTGCCATAGTCGCCGAGCTAGGGGGGTAGTTTACCCATGACGTGTTAAGAAATTAAAGGGGGTTGTTGGCACCATATCCTCGCTGATCCTCTTAGCGTTTAGCAATGAGAGTTTTTCTGTTTTGGCAGAAAACCTCTCATTGGGGAGGGGGTATTGTAACGGGACAGGTTTGAGGGGTTTTTCTTTATTTCAATTGTGAATACAATGAAGTGTAGTTACCCACACAAGGCCTCAATTACAACAGTAGAAATTCCTTGTCAGGGCACAGAGTTGCAAATTTGGTCGGTATGCCCTGCAATAAGCACCTATTCCTGATATTCTGGAATGTAAGCAAGTGCGGAAGTGCACGTCTTTGCAGTTAAATTGTCACGTATACGGTTGGTTGAGCAGTTACAGTGAGTAGACTATATGTGGCGTTGAATATTTGCCATGTCACGTGGTACCGCTGTGCGCCAATTACATACCAAGTTGCCGAGGATTAAGGTCACTAGCCATCTTGAAAAAAAAAACGTTTAGCGTCGCTTGTCTTACTGCAGCCAGCAGATCGTGCGGTCGTATAAAAACTTAGCTTGAGCAAATAAGGGTCGGCCGACCAGTATAAAAAGTGAACTAAGCATGGAATCGGAAGTTATAAAATAGTACAACATGAACTAATCTCAGTGACTTCAAAATTAACGCAATATAACATTTTTTCGGACAAATGTGAGGAAAATGCAGTGAGCAGCACATGGGCAGCAGTGACGCCGTTAAATACGTAAATGAATCGCCTTCAATTAATTACGAATATTTAATTTAAAAGAGATCTTTATGATGAGGGAAAATAAAACTTAAATGTATAATGAATGAATGAGAGAGTGGACAAACTGGGTCGCTTTACAAAATAGATATAATCTAGTTGAGTAAATAGGGTTAAATATATTTCAGAATCTATTTTCAATATAATTTAAGAGAAAGACGAAATTGTTGATGTGGGAGTTATTGTGGCAGTTGATGACAGAATAAGACGAAATAAAATAATGTGTTAAGTGAACGTATAAATATGTATTTATATTTGTTATTTGCATTTACCTGTTTTTCTCTGCTGAGTACACTAGACGACACCTGGTCCAAATATAGGTAGGTGACCCAATTTTAATATTTTTAACCAAATTTCAATATTTTAATCATTTAATTACTATGTATGATTTCAACTACGCCCGAAACAGGGACACAATTTAAATATTTTAATAACTAATTCACGAATATGATTTCATAATATAACAGAGCAACACAAGCTTTATTTTTTTGCCAATTTGGACTTTTCAATTGAAAAAACTGAAACATTTGTATACAGTCATCATGTAGAAGTAACATACATTTTCAGGACATCAGTTGACATTTCTTGTTTTTTTTTTGAAGTTTAAACTGAGATCTATCTATGTCCACTGAGTTCAAAGAGTAACCTTAATAGTATTGACCACACGAAGAATACTATAAAATTTAATATCTGTATTAGTTTTATTAATTACAAGACTATAATATTCATTCAAAATCAAATGCACTAACAGCCTGTATTACTACTGAAGACAATTTGGATGTGAGAGAAACAATATTCACTTTCGTTCATACTCGTATTTACATTGTGTACAAATAGCTTACAATGTCCTCCTATCTGGATCAATAGCTGTGCGCAGACCTCTGATTATTGTTAATGGCAAAAGTGATGCTATGAATGTGAAAGAAAGAAGTCCAATAGATACAAATATCTTCAGCAAAATTAAATCCATTGTAGTAGTTACGAACTTGTAACCTGCAACCACAGAAAATGGTACACTGTAAATTACTTCCCAACACCTCTAATAAATTCAACTGTACTAATTTAAATATATTTTTTATATTGTGCTAATCTTCCTTAAATAGAAACCACAAGCACCACAATACATTATCAAACATTATATTATCCATTTCTACAAACATCAGTCAATGTACTGCACAGTGGTCATGATTCACTGTGATAGTAAATAAAATCAAGGTCATGTAATCATACTCTCTTTATGGACAAGTGGAATCTACAATTAAAAATTTACTTAATATTTATATTAAACAAAACATTGAAATTAAACAAAAAATATATGTACTTAAATAATACAATAAATTTTGCAATCAAATTTATAATAATTATGCATTCAAATTCTGTTTAATAATTAACGAAATACATTATAATTTAGGAGAAAATAAAAAATAATTAATGCGACAAAGTGCTTTTAAATTTTACCAACATATCCACAAGCTTAAAAGTAGGCCTACAAAGTTATCGAATGCAACTTAAGCCATTCTCAAATCGTTAAGTACACAATGTTAATACTATAAAAACAAAATGTATGTTAATTTGATTTAAAAAGAACAGAATGATTTTTTTATCTCTGACCTTTTGACTTTCACAGTATAATATGAATAACTTGACACACTAATTGATTTTATAGAAAATGAAAATTACTTCTCTTTAGTATGCTGAATATAGTTTTCTTTTGGGAAAGAGTTATATTATGTTGTGTTGATTGAAAAAATAATAATAATATATAAATATAATCAAGTGAAAAACACGAAACAGAAACTTAATATATTTATCAACTCTACAGTTAAGTCCACTTCAACTAGTTCATAATTAACAAAAAGTAGAAACAATTACAAGAGTAATTTGTTCATGTCATTTTTATTGAAAACCCATATACTTTGTGATAATACACGGATTTTTTACAGTACATACCAACTGTGTGAAGGAAAACATTAACTTCTATTTTTTTTTTTTTACAATTATTTCTGGCATTTGCTACTTTTACAACGGTTTACCATTTACAAAAATGGACTTCCTTCTTTTTCATATTGTACTGCTGTGTTAACTATTCATGTTGATGATACCATACTTCACCACATACAAATATACAGTGCAAGAAATAATAATACGTCATTACCCAATTTTAATAAAAATTGGAGTTATGACTGTTTACCTCTCAGGTGGTGAGATGTATTTTGTATTTCATGGGCAGTCAGCATAATCCAATATCGCTGTTTTCTAAAAAAACATCTTGGAGTTGTAGTTTTATTAAAAATTTGGCAATTCTTAATCTGCTTAACTGTTTTACTTTTGTAAATGGACATCCACTGCCAATTATTGGGCGGAGCCTGATGAGCATAGCGAAATCAGGCATAGCCCTCTATCCATGACTCTATACACAACTTAGACCGCGAACTCCTCCTGAACTACTCAACCGAATGTTATAAAAGGTTGCATACGTATCTGGACTGTATTGTAGAGTGCACACATGTAATTTTTATTTCTCTAAATATTTGGTTCAAAAGATATTACGATTTTTTAAAAATCTTAGCTTAAATGTGTGAGAGGAAGAGAGATAGAGATATCATGGCCCCGCTCTGTCTCACTAGCACTTATGGGGATGCTAGCCGACTCACCGGTCACTGGCCGATTTCAGAGCTCACATGCTGGTGTGAGTGTGTGTGCGGCTTCCACTGCCCGCGCTGGCTGTCGCCCGATAAGATTTTGCTGTATACACTTTGTATTCGTGTGTTACACGTGTTTAATTCAAACAGTAGTAGAGCATTGTTCTATGGTGTAGCCGGATGTACGGATTGGACTTACGTGTTTAACAAGTGTCAATTTTTAGACGAGAATCTATGTAGTCGCTGATGCAACTGCAACTTTTCATTACATATTGCAACAAATCACAGTTCAGGTAAATTTTAATCCAAATTCTATTAAATTTATTATTCTTATACTTCTTTATTCGATTTTCCAAATTTTATTAAAATTATTATTCTTATATTTCTTACTGAATTTTGTATTTTTTATTTAAGTACTTTTTTCTATTATACACATATTCTGTACATTCTTATTCATCAATTTATATAAACGTAATATTTATAGTATGCCTTGACGAAGAAGAGGTCCAAATATTGGTCGTTTAACTACAAATCAAAGACGGATGAGACAGCGACAAAATGTTGCTGCAGCAACTGTTGAAGGTCGTGCAGAACATAACATGAATCATGTGTTATATGATCAAAACAACACAGGATATAGAAATCTTCAGAATGAATTTGAAGATAATTTACGATCTCTAGAATTCTATGAATGTGTAAATTGTTCTCGAGTGTTGATGCAGGAAACATTTTTTGATATGCGTCCCCAGTGTAAGTGAAACCCAAATAAGTTTACTGCAGTTAATCGTATGGATCCTAAAGATGTACCTATAGAACTGATGGATGTCATGTAGAACAACTCTTGATAGCAAGAGTACAACCAGTAATGCGTGTGTATAGGGTGAAATCGAGAGGCTTTCCCGGTCAATATGCTTATAAGGGAAATACTATAAATACTGGTCAAAATATAATGGAGATTGTTAGTTCCTTGCCCCCTACACCCACGTCATTGAGCGCTATAGTTGTACGAAAGGAAAGTGTTAATGGACATCGGGTATTCATGTGAAACGTGACAAAATTTTAGAAGCACTCAAATTTTTGAAAATGAATGATCCATTCCATAGTGATATCATCATCGATATGGAACAAATATCTCTACTTCCATTAAATGATAGTATTTATGGAATGATACCCACTGTTGATTTACCTGAGGTGAATACAGATGAAAAGAACTTTTCTGAAGAAATTTATGAAAGTATGATCCCGAAGAATATTCGAATCACAGAAGTTAATTGACTCCAATCTGCAGTGAATAATGTAATTCCATTGCCACAACGTACTGATATCATAAATTAATTCTCGTGCGAAGGATATGTAAGCATGGCATTTCCCATTTTACTACCTTACAGATCTGCTGAACTAAACGATAATACTCTAGCAAGTAGTATGAAACTTACAGCACTTGAATATTTTCAATTTTTGATGCAATATAGAGACCGACGTTTTGCACAAGATCCTACGTTCAGATTTTTTGCATTGAACACTGTTCAGTGTCATCAAGCTATTCAACGAGGGACAATATTTGCTAGAAAATCTCATTTCAATGGAACAATACAGCAACTGAGAAACACGCTGTCGAGTAATCCTCAAATAATAAGAAGTTTATATTATTGGTGTGGAAAAATATGAGGATCAAAATCTTACTGGTTTCAATGAAGGGGTAACTTGAATCAATGATTGAGCAGTGTGATAATCTTCCTACGGGTTTTTTTACTTTGAGTGCAGCTGATCTTTGGTGGCCTGATCTGGCACGACTCATGGGTTGTAATTTCGTGCAAGAGGAAACGTTAGATGAATCTAGAATCGCTCACCAAAAGCAAAAACTTATAAATGAGAATCCCTCAATTGTTGAAGATTATTTTTTGTTTCGTGCAACTTTATTCATAAAAAATGTCATCTGTAAGATATTCTCAGTTTCAGATTATTGGTTTCGTTTCGAATTCCAGCATCGTGGATGGTTGATCATACAGATGAATTGCAAAGTTTGTGGAATATGTCTAATGACAATTAATGTATATTGTACTATAATGTAGTGTATTCAATCAAATTGTGTATCATAAAAGTGTATATATTTTGTTGATTGTAAGAATAATGATAAATAAATTATTACGAATATCAAATGCTCTGCCCATTTGTGTCAGTGACACTCCTAGTTATACTTGTACAGTAAGAAAAATTTTAAGAAGTATTGAAAATGCCTTGCAAAGGCCAAAGCACACCATAATATCGCAAGTAAATTTCTGAAATGCAATTCTCTAACACGCATAATTACACCAACACTAACTTATCAACCAGTCTCATGAAGAAATCCACCAATTACAAAAGAAATTTGTGGATCAATTTGTATTAAACTACTATAGTTTGTTAATTATGCTGCACTATATAAAGGCACTTAATGTATACTAAAAAAAAGTACCAAGGAATTAACTTGAAATAGCTATTTTCTCTAGATTGGAAAAGATTTGAAGTAATCAACATTAGTGAGTAACGAAACAATAACTGAAAATTTAATTTAAACAAAAAATTGTTTTTCTGTATCTATTGGATACAGACATAAATTTTATGAAGATTTTGGATGGTTTTCAAGCACTTTGTTATTATTATTATTGTTGTTGTTGTTAATTAGGGAAGCTAGATAATTTTGATTTGCAAAATTATGTATCACAAGTTAATAATTTCTTGTTTTTCACATTTTATTAATATTAACTTGTGAGCTAAAAGTTAACACTTTGTGTATATAATATAAAGATCTATACTGTAATATCTTCAAATAAATACAACTGCAAGTAGGTTTATTTTCACCTGACGCACGTTTCACAGAAATTATTCTGCATCTTCAGAGATTTTTTAATTGTGTAGTATCTTCAAAAACCACTGAAGATACAGAATAATTTCTGTGAAATGTGTGTCAGGTGAAAATAAACCTACTTGAAGTTGTATTTGTTTGAAGATATTACACAGATATTATATAGGATATGATAGAAGATGTTGCAGGAAACTTAACGAGTTACTTACAAAGAAATACAGTGAAACCTGCCTAAGCCGGACGCCCTATATACCGGAAATCTGGACAAACGGAAAATAAATTTCGGAACGGAGTTATTTCCTATGTAAAATAATACTCTAAACCGGAAAACTGCCTAATGCGGAAACGGAATAATTTTCGGGAACTGTTTGCGTAAATAACCTGACTAAGACGGATTATTTTATGCGTAATACATAGCTACGTACTAAATTTTTTTGATCATTTTAAATTTTGAAAAAGTAATAGGCATTAATTTTGAGTGCGACTATACTTGCACCGAAGTTCTAGGAACCATTAACTCTAATCTTTCTTTAAGGACGCAGCAGGTACGCTACAGGGGGTAACATCTGTAAGTGAAAGCAATGTACCGTTACTTCTTCCAACCCTCTTGTAATACACACGGTAGGGTACAAGTGTTTGGTACTGTATAGTGTATTCATTCTTGGTTTCATTCTGACAAGTGATTAAGTATGAGTGGAAGAAAACTGCGAACTTGAGTGATTTTTAAATTTACTTTTTACTGTATTTGTGTACGTAATTCAGTAACAATGACTTCTAAACATAAGACACACTGGAGGAGAAAATTAAAGTTATTGAAGAACACGAAAAAATAAACGTCCAGCTAAAGAATTAACTGTGTTGTTTCAAGTGGGAAAAACTCAAATTTATGACATTTTGAAAAAGAAAATAAAAATTAAAGACGAGTGGGTAAAGGGAACAGCAGGACATGTGAAATGCATCACAAAATCTACGGACTATGATGAAATAAATCGTGCTATGTTCGAGTGGTTCGTTAGTGCGCGCGCTAAAGGAATTCCTATTTCTGGACCATTGATAGACTGAAGCTTTAGAGACAGCAAAAAAATTAGGCAAGCACAATTTCAAAGAGTCCAATGGGTGGCTCGAGAGTTTCAAACGTCGCCATAACATTGTTTTTAATGCTGTGTGTGGTGAAGCAAATGATGTTGATATGCAGACAGTAGCGGACTGGAAAGGGAAAATTGGAGATCTAGTTGCTGGATATGAACCTAGAAATGTGTATAATGGTGATGAAACAGGTTTGTTTTTTAGAGTGTTGCCTTCAAAGACTGTACGTGGTGATAAATGCACAGGTGGCAAGCTGTCTAAAGAAAGACTTACATTATTTATTTGTGCTAACATGACTGATGAACTTGAAAAACCTATAGAGATTGGAAAATCAGCATGTCCCAGGCCCTTCCAGCACCTGGATCGTAATTCCCTCCTAGTCAATTGGTGATCTAATCAAAAGCCTGGATGACCAGTGCTATAATGGAAGAGTGGCTTCTTTCTTTTAATGGAAGAATGAAAAGTCAAGGTCGTAAGGTCATTTTGTTCTTGGACAATGCAACCTGTCATCCAAGGATTGATTTGTCTAATGTGAAGCTAGCCTATTTCCCCCCAACACAACTTCAATTACACAACCTATTGATCAGGGTGTAATTTATACACTTAAATCCTTTTATAGGAAGTTTGTACTGCAGTCACTTGTTACTAAAATCAACACCAGTACCAATGTTTCTCAGCTTGTTAAACAGATTAATGTCCTTGATGCTGTTAACTGGATCCATCAGGCCACGAAGAAAATTCTCCCCGAAACAGTGAAGAAGTGTTTCCTTAAAGCTGGTTTTCCTGCACAACCATCGGCAGATACACAAGATGTTACAGTGGAAAATTTACAGGAAATTTCCATTCTCTGTAAGCAAGGAAATCTGCCAGATGAAGCTGAAGATGTAGTAAATTTTGATAATGAACTTGCCACGACTGAAGACATTCAAAGTGCAACTGATATTGCTGCCGAAAACAGCAGGTGTGAAGTCATGGAAGAAATGGACGATGACGACGAAGGCAACGAAAGGGAGCTAAAAATACGCACTTTTGGAGAAGCACTATCTGTTGTGAGTGACCTTCAGGAATTTGCAGCTTCCAAGAATGTTCCAGAACTCCTGGAGTTGATGCAAGATGCAAATGAGATCATACAACGTTCTCTTGTGAAGAAGTTGCGACAATGCACTTTGAAAGACATGTGGGGACAGAGAAACTAGGAGAAAAACTGCAATTATTGTACGTAAGTTGAAAATACAGTAATACAATACATATGAACTTTTTTTTATTTAAACACTTTTATTTTAAATTATTCCTTCATTGTAATCATATGCGATCATATTTTTTGTACTTTGTTTCATTAAAACACAACCCTTAAGACGGAAACCTGTGAAAACGGAAAAAAATACCGGATTTTACTGTAATAGATGTATACTGATATGGAATTTCCTTTTTTAATTGGTACAATTATGTCTTGGCAGCATTGACCTTATGATAAAAGTGTACACTACACCCATGTAATCTCATCCCGTTCCACTGGCAGTAGAGAGTGAACAACTGTGAGAGATTAATATTTTCCTTTGACTCTGTTCATTCTTTAAAATTATTTTAAATCTCATTCTTTCTCAGCGACTTATGTTAGTTCCTTCTTGAGTTAAGAAGCCCGATAAGTTAACAGTTTATATATACTAGTAACACCTACCAGTCGGACAAACTAGTAGAGTTGTTGACCATGAAAAATGCAGCCAATTTAGAATTTTAAATTATATGAATTGCCTCGAAGTGACAACATGTTTGTTGCACAGCCACTACAAAATTAAATATAAAAACTGTGGCTACAACATGGAATGTTCAGTTAATGACCAATTATTAGTGTACTACTGATTTTTAGATAGAACTCAACTTGTTGGTTTCCACTAATCACAACAGAGATAAATTACTCCAAAATGCTTTACTGGGAGTCACTGGACAAGTGGAAAGTAACATCAGCTGAGTTCTACCGAAGATACTGGAATTTATTGTGGTATTATTTTCAGAACAAAAAAGAAGTTAAAACTAACATATTCATATTGTGCCGAAATTCTGAAACTTCATAACTACCGATAGTTCAACAATTAGTTTGCAATTGAGTTAGTCCACTTCATGAAAATCACCCCGAAGGCCAATGGCAGAGCCCCCCTCCAAAAAAAAAAAATTGGCATTATCCTCCTAACTTTCACCTTCATCCTACAATACAACTGTAATTCATAATAATTCCGAAAGTCAAGAAAAGATTTATAATATTTTTTTAATTGAAAAACTATGTTTTAATCAACATTAGTATCATCAATAATATCGACATCGATATCAATAATTAATACTGTATTAGAATTTAGTAATAGCTGCACACAACAATTCAATTCAACCAAATACACTGCACTCACCGTCTATGGCTTTTTTCCGTGATGTTTTGTCCAGTTTACATGTTTCAAGGCACTTGCCTCATCATCAGAACTTATAAAATCAATCTATGTCATAAAAAATGACATTTGTCAAAATATTAAAAACACAATACGGTAATTAAACTATGTACATAAATTCGTTTTAAAAATGTTCGGTGTGCCTTGCAAGACAACACGCGCCGTACTGACGTAATCTAAGCCTTATCTCGACTATATCTCATAGCGGTATCGTACAGTATATTTGATTTATACTGTAATTGGTCGTTCAACACATGTGGCTTGGTACTGGCGTCATTGTATGATTTGTAAATTTCATATTCTTCAAGGGCATTCAAATAACTCCCTTTACTGCAGAAATGAAGGGGTATTAAATTTGAGCTAAAATCCGTGTAACTGTGACTGTTGTCTATGAGGTGCTTGGCGAAATTTGACTTGATATTGTCAAAGTTGTAAACTCGTGTAGGGGGTCTATGTTCAGAAAATCTTTTCAAAAAACCTCGACCCGTCTGGCCCACATAAAAAGCCTCACAGTCGTTGCAGACTAGCTTATAAACACCCGTTTTATTTTCAAGACTGGTATGTTCACGGGTGCGGAGATTATTCAAGATGTTATTACTAGTCTTATAGGAAACGACTATGTTGTTAACTTTATTAATAGTTGACTTAAAAATCCCCGGCATGAAATGCGTATAAGGTGCCGCAATGTACTTGCGTGTCTTTGTTTCGAGGTTCTCATTTCTATTATTTACATCTTTAGTTTCATTTTTAATAGTGTTACTCTTCTTTTTCTTTTGTTTTTTTAAAATATTATCTACTATTCTTTCATTGTACCCGTTGTTAAACGCAATGACTTTAATGGTACTTAACTCTTCGATATAATCCTCGATGCTAAGGGGTATAGACAACAAGCGATGTATCATGCTATGGAATGCAGCTAATTTCTGTGAAATGGGGTGGAACGATGAGGCATGTATGACAGCGTCAGTCATCGTGGGCTTCCTAAATATATTAAAACACAGTTTTTTAGTAACAAAATTCTTAGTTACTGTCAAATCTAGAAAATGTAACCGACCTCCAACTTCATTCTCCAAAGTAAACTGTATCTTGTTGTTAATGCCATTCAAGTAATTGTGGAGCTTGTCAATTTGGCGATTTGTGCCTTTATACACCATAAAAGTGTCGTCGACATATCTACCATAGAACGCCACATTGTAATTATATGTAGGGTTTGCAAACAAGAAAGAATTTTCAAAGTAATTTAAGTATACCTCCGCTAGAATACTAGAGAGTGGGGAACCCATAGCTAACCCCTCCAGCTGTCTGAAAAACTGTTTGTTATGTGTGAAATAATTCTGGTCCAAAATCACTTCCAACAATTCTAATATTTCATTTATGCAATTAGCATCCAGTTTATTGGTGTTAACAAGGTTAGACCTTAATAGGCGTAAGGTTTCACTCACCGGTACATTTGTATACAAGTTCACAATGTCAAAAGAAATAAGTTTATAGTGGGGTTCAATCATCAGGTTTTTCACTTTTTCAACGAAATCACAACTATTAATCAAACTTCGATTATTAATCAAATGTAATTTATGTTTTAATATACTCACTAATTTTCTAGCTGCTTTGTAACCGGGTGCAGTGGTAAAATTTACTAGTGGTCTAATAGGAATCCCCTCCTTGTGAAGCTTTGGCAGACCTGATAAAACGGGCGCTTTAGAATTAATTGGTTTTAAGGAACGTCTAGTACGTTCATCAAAGAGATGTGTACACATGTTTAAGCTACGATTAAGACGTTTTACGTATAAATCCGTGGGGTCAGAGGTTAGCAGGGTGATATTATTATTTGCAATGAAATCGCGTATTTTATCGTCATAATCATTCTTATTTATAATAACCAGAGTATTACCCTTATCCGCTTTAGTGACAAGGGCTTGATCGTCAGATAGTTTTTTCTTTAATGTTTTTAAAATCCTACGTTCGGCATTATAATTAGTCATAGAAGGAATGGGAGAATGTACGTTATTAAGTTGGTTACGTATAATTTTGTTAAATTTGTTATTTATTATGAACCGTGCTTCATCTTGTTCTTTTTGTTCACTAATTGCTTTAATCACAGTTTCGGCAGTTTCTAGCAACTAGAAGTTGCTAGTGCCGAAACTGTGATTAAAGCAATTAGTGAACAAAAAGAACAAGATGAAGCACGGTTCATAATAAATAACAAATTTAACAAAATTATACGTAACCAACTTAATAACGTACATTCTCCCATTCCTTCTATGACTAATTATAATGCCGAACGTAGGATTTTAAAAACATTAAAGAAAAAACTATCTGACGATCAAGCCCTTGTCACTAAAGCGGATAAGGGTAATACTCTGGTTATTATAAATAAGAATGATTATGACGATAAAATACGCGATTTCATTGCAAATAATAATATCACCCTGCTAACCTCTGACCCCACGGATTTATACGTAAAACGTCTTAATCGTAGCTTAAACATGTGTACACATCTCTTTGATGAACGTACTAGACGTTCCTTAAAACCAATTAATTCTAAAGCGCCCGTTTTATCAGGTCTGCCAAAGCTTCACAAGGAGGGGATTCCTATTAGACCACTAGTAAATTTTACCACTGCACCCGGTTACAAAGCAGCTAGAAAATTAGTGAGTATATTAAAACATAATTTACATTTGATTAATAATCGAAGTTTGATTAATAGTTGTGATTTCGTTGAAAAAGTGAAAAACCTGATGATTGAACCCCACTATAAACTTATTTCTTTTGACATTGTGAACTTGTATACAAATGTACCGGTGAGTGAAACCTTACGCCTATTAAGGTCTAACCTTGTTAACACCAATAAACTGGATGCTAATTGCATAAATGAAATATTAGAATTGTTGGAAGTGATTTTGGACCAGAATTATTTCACACATAACAAACAGTTTTTCAGACAGCTGGAGGGGTTAGCTATGGGTTCCCCACTCTCTAGTATTCTAGCGGAGGTATACTTAAATTACTTTGAAAATTCTTTCTTGTTTGCAAACCCTACATATAATTACAATGTGGCGTTCTATGGTAGATATGTCGACGACACTTTTATGGTGTATAAAGGCACAAATCGCCAAATTGACAAGCTCCACAATTACTTGAATGGCATTAACAACAAGATACAGTTTACTTTGGAGAATGAAGTTGGAGGTCGGTTACATTTTCTAGATTTGACAGTAACTAAGAATTTTGTTACTAAAAAACTGTGTTTTAATATATTTAGGAAGCCCACGATGACTGACGCTGTCATACATGCCTCATCGTTCCACCCCATTTCACAGAAATTAGCTGCATTCCATAGCATGATACATCGCTTGTTGTCTATACCCCTTAGCATCGAGGATTATATCGAAGAGTTAAGTACCATTAAAGTCATTGCGTTTAACAACGGGTACAATGAAAGAATAGTAGATAATATTTTAAAAAAACAAAAGAAAAAGAAGAGTAACACTATTAAAAATGAAACTAAAGATGTAAATAATAGAAATGAGAACCTCGAAACAAAGACACGCAAGTACATTGCGGCACCTTATACGCATTTCATGCCGGGGATTTTTAAGTCAACTATTAATAAAGTTAACAACATAGTCGTTTCCTATAAGACTAGTAATAACATCTTGAATAATCTCCGCACCCGTGAACATACCAGTCTTGAAAATAAAACGGGTGTTTATAAGCTAGTCTGCAACGACTGTGAGGCTTTTTATGTGGGCCAGACGGGTCGAGGTTTTTTGAAAAGATTTTCTGAACATAGACCCCCTACACGAGTTTACAACTTTGACAATATCAAGTCAAATTTCGCCAAGCACCTCATAGACAACAGTCACAGTTACACGGATTTTAGCTCAAATTTAATACCCCTTCATTTCTGCAGTAAAGGGAGTTATTTGAATGCCCTTGAAGAATATGAAATTTACAAATCATACAATGACGCCAGTACCAAGCCACATGTGTTGAACGACCAATTACAGTATAAATCAAATATACTGTACGATACCGCTATGAGATATAGTCGAGATAAGGCTTAGATTACGTCAGTACGGCGCGTGTTGTCTTGCAAGGCACACCGAACATTTTTAAAACGAATTTATGTACATAGTTTAATTACCGTATTGTGTTTTTAATATTTTGACAAATGTCATTTTTTATGACATAGATTGATTTTATAAGTTCTGATGATGAGGCAAGTGCCTTGAAACATGTAAACTGGACAAAACATCACGGAAAAAAGCCATAGACGGTGAGTGCAGTGTATTTGGTTAACAAACACGTGGCTTGGGACTACAATAGGATTTATTCCGTTTAATTCAAAATTCAATTCAATTTTAAAATAAAATTGTTCACCCCCTGACCACTTTATTTTAGCTTTCAGTGCTAAATTTTATTTTTTCTTCTCACAATGTATAGCATATTTTCTCTGTACACTGGAAATGGCAAATTTGTTAATATTTTCTTCATTTTGAACTTGCTCAAGATGATGTAAATTGCTTTTATAGGCATTTTCAGTAATACTTTGAGACACATCGAATTAAGTTTGTTCCACATTCTTAAAGAAAATATGACTGCACGTATCACTCTTTAGACTACAATTTTCACTTCTGATATTTTGTTTCCTAACATGAGAAAACTGTCAATTTCAAATTAAGCATCACAATCTGGAAAGTTTCATTGTTTAAGTCATGATTTATTTAAAAACAGAATGCAACCTCAGGCGTAACTTTTCTTCTATCAATATGTATCAAGTATGGTTCAAATTAAAAAAAAAAAGATTTGTGAGATTTCCCTCAGTAATACAAACAGGTCACAATAGGCCTACATTAATTAGTCATTAATTACTTGTTTTGTACCAAAATGAATATCCATTTGTTTCTTACTATTATTACATCCTACAATTTTACTTCAAAAATTATTGTAATATTTTAACTGCATACCTCATACGATAACTGCAAAACACATACGCAACTTGAAAATTTATCTGTCCGAAAATTACAGTAAGAGTATTACAATATTTAAACTTCAGTTGTTTTGATTGTTCATCATCTTTTTTCACAGCACTAAACTTTATAGAATATTGAAACTTTCAACTTGTGAAACTTACTTGTCTTTTCTTCTCGTACGCATTTCGGTGTGGTGTTCGCCTTCATCAGCTTTGAGACAGACTGCCATTAACTTGTAACGGTTTTTAATTTGAAAGGTATAGTGGGGGTGGTGTGTGGAAGAAGGGGATTGGCGCGGGGATTCAAATTATTGTTAGTTTTATATATAATTGTGCCAAAAAGTGTGTGTCATTTATACTGTAATTGGTTTTGTTAATGGAATAAATCCGCTTATAGTCCAAGCCACGTATTTTATAATCAACTAAACGCTATGTAACTCACCGTCTGTGGCTTAAGTAAATGTCTTTATACAATTGACATGTTTCGGGACACTTGTCCCATCCTCAGAATATTTAAAAAAGTCTCTTCATACCGTCATACGATGGCACAGTCGTCAATATACTAAAAATATTAAAATCCACATAACACAAAACACAATTACACTACACAAAGTACGCACACAACAATTTTCGGTATACACCGCATGGTAACCGACAGCGCACTGGTTCATATTTGACTCGTGTCGCGACAATATCGCAACACAGTATCATACAGGACATTACATTTAAAGTTCAGCTGATCATTTAAAACATGTGGCCTGGTAACAGGATTATTATACGCTCTATATATTTCAAACTCTTCAAGGGCGTTCATGTAACGTCCTTTATTACAAAAGTGAAGGGGTATCAAGTTGGTATGAAAATTAGTATAGTTGTGATTTTCATCAATAAGATGTTTAGCGAATTTAGATTTTACATTTTCTGTGTTATGAAAATAAGTGGGTGGCTTATGTTCAACAAACCTCTTGAGAAAACCACGGCCCGTTTGGCCCACATAAAAAGCATCACAACTATTACATATTAATTTATAGATCCCTGTTTTCTTTTCAAGGACGATTGGTTCCCGAGTACGAAGGCTATTTAAAATGTTATTTGTAGTCTTATATGTGACAACAACGTTTGACTTGTTTAAAACAGAAGACAGAATTCTAGGTAGAAAGCTCATGTATGGTATAGAAATGTATTTATACACACTGTCCCCAGGTGCCCTTAGCGTGTTTGCGTTTTTTCGTCTCATATGTTTTTTAAAGATATTATTTACTACTGCTTTTTTGTAGCCACTGGTGACCGCAATGTGTTTAATTGTATTTAGTTCGTCTTGATAATCCTTGTCGCTGAGGGGCAATGATAAGAGGCGGTTAACCATGCTGTGGAAAGCAGCCACTTTCTGCGATACCGGATGATAAGATGTGGCATGTATTACAGTGTCAGTTGTAGTGGGTTCCTGTAAATATTAAACTCCAATTTATTAATGTTTCTGGTGACCGTCAAATCAAGAAAATTTAATTTTCCACTGTCCTCGTGCTCCAGTGTAAACTGTATATTGTTATTAATACTGTTTAAATATGTGTGTAGCCTATCTATTTGTCTATGTGTGCCTTTATAGATCAAAAAGGTGTCGTCAACATACCGGCCATAAAATATTATGTTATCATTGTACACACTATTGGAAAAAATAAAGGAGTTTTCGAAATGGTTTAAGTACACTTCAGCAAGGAGGCCAGAGAGTGGAGAACCCATTGCCACACCATCATGTTGGCTAAAGAATTGCTTGTCATGTGTGAAATAATTCTGGTTAAGAATCACCTCCAAAAGATCCATCAATTCATTAATACTTTCAACATTCAATTTATTAGTATTGACGAGGTTATTTCTCAAAATTTGTAAGGTATCAGCAACCGGTATATTCGTATATAAATTAACAATATCAAACGAAACCAGCTTATGATGCGGTTCGATCTTTAGATACTTCACTTTATTGACAAAATCGATATTATTGGTTATACTGTGACTATTAACTATGTTTATGTTGCGTTTAATGACGTTTACCAATTTCTTAGCCGTTTTATAACCTGCTGCGGTAGTGAAGTTAATTAACGGTCTTATCGAGCAAATATAGTACGTAATTTTCAGAATATTAAGATCCAGCTTCATAAGACCATTTTACATATCAGATTTTATAAAACTTGTCTGAAGAATAATATTACACCTAATTAGACTCGTATAAAATTTAAATGCTCATCCTTTGCTTATATAAAAACTAAAAGGCACGCAGAATTGTACAGAATTAAAGAAGAATTAAAATCGTTATACAAGAAAAAATCCCATCTCATTTCAAGATTATACAGAGTACATTTGCAATTACTTAATGACGTACACCCGGCCTTGCTTGATAACTATCTTGATTTCATGAACAATGACATACAGCGAATTATTTATCAAATGTGTAGCAAGCAAACAAGCAAATTTCAAAGGTTATTAGAGAGACAACAGCAGGAAGTCAACAACATTGCCTGTAAACATAAATTTTATACACGATTGCAGAACTTAACATCAATAGATCTAACTAAAGAAGAATCTAATTTGTTGAAAAAGGGCTTGAATTATAATTTACCTCGTTCAAAATCTAACTTCAGCCATAAACATATTGCTGCTGAAATTATAAATGCTGAAGCTGTGGTCAAAGCAATAGAAGACCAGAAGGTCCAAGATGAGGCGCGGATTTTAATCAATAATAAGCTCAGAAATATCATAAGAAACCAGAATAATAATACTTATTCTTCGGTTCCGTGTACTTTTAATGATTATAATAAAGAATACAATATCTTAACGGGTTTAAAGCGCGAACTGTCAGACAACTGTGCTCTCTTAACCAAGGCTGACAAAGGCAACACTGTTGTATCGCTAACTTTATCGCTAACAACAACATTGAGAAATTAAACTCGGACCCTACTGAACAATACGTCGAGTGTCTAAATCGGGGCATAAATAAGAGGGTGCATTTGTTTGATGAGCGAACTAGACGATCATTAAAGCCCATCAATTCAAGGGCACCCACATTGACAGGGTTACCAAAATTACATGAGACTGGTGTTCCGATGAGACCGTTAATTAACTTCACTACCGCAGCTGGTTATAAAACAGCTAAGAAATTGGTAAATGTCATTAAATGCAACATAAACATAGTTAATAGTCACAGTATAACCAATAATATCAATTTTGTCAATAAAGTGAAGGATCTAAAGATCGAACCTCATCATAAGCTGGTTTCGTTTGATATTTTTAATTTATATACGAATATACCGGTTGCTGATACCTTACAAATTTTCAGAAATAACCTCGTCAATACTAATAAATTGAATGTTGAAAGTATTAATGAATTGATGGATCTTTTGGAGGTGATTCTTAACCAGAATTATTTCACGCATGACAAGCAATTCTTTAGCCAACATGATGGTGTGGCAATGGGTTCTCCACTCTCTGGCCTCCTTGCTGAAGTGTACTTAAACCATTTCGAAAACTCCTTTATTTTTTCCAATAGTGTGTACAATGATAACATAATATTTTATGGCCGGTATGTTGACGACACCTTTTTGATCTATAAAGGCACACATAGACAAATAGATAGGCTACACACATATTTAAACAGTATTAATAACAATATACAGTTCACACTAGAGCACGAGGACAGTGGAAAATTAAATTTTCTTGATTTGACAGTCACCAGAAACATTAATAAATTGGAGTTTAATATTTATAGGAAACCCACTACAACTGACACTGTAATACACGCCACATCTTATCATCCGGTATCGCAGAAAATGGCTGCTTTCCACAGCATGGTTAACCGCCTCTTATCATTGCCCCTCAGCGACAAGGATTATCAAGACGAACTAAATACAATTAAACACATTGCGGTCACCAATGGCTACAAAAAAGCAGTAGTAAATAATATCCTTAAAAAACATATGAGATGAAAAAACGCAAACATGCTAAGGGCACCTGGGGACAGTGTGTATAAATACATTTCTATACCATACATGAGCTTTCTACCTAGAATTCTGTCTTCTGTTTTAAACAAGTCAAATGTTGTTGTCACATATAAGACTACAAATAACATTTTAAATAGCCTTCGTACTTGGGAACCAACCGTCCTTGAAAAGAAAACAGGGATCTATAAATTAATATGTAATAGTGCTTTTTATGTGGGCCAAATGGGCCGTGGTTTTCTCAAGAGGTTTGTTGAACATAAGCCACCCACTTATTTTCATAACACAGAAAATGTAAAATCTAAATTCGCTAAACATCTTATTGATGAAAATCACAACTATACTAATTTTCATACCAACCTGATACCCCTTCACTTTTGTAATAAATGACGTTACATGAACGCCCTTGAAGAGTTTGAAATATATAGAGTGTATAATAATCCTGTTACCAGGCCACATGTTTTAAATGATCAGCTGAACTTTAAATCTAATGTCCTGTATCATACTGCGTTGCGATATTGTCGCGACACGAGTCAAATATGAACCAGTGCACTGTCGGTTACCGTGCGGTGTACACCAAAAATTGTTGTGTGCGTACTTTGTGTAGTGTAATTGTGTTTTGTGTTATATGGATTTTAATATTTTTAATATATTGACGACCGTGCCATCGTATGATGGTATGAAGAGACTTTTTTAAATATTCTGAGGATGGGACAAGTGTCCCGAAACATGTCAATTGTATAAAGACATTTACTT
The DNA here is from genome assembly GCA_034769895.1 of Magicicada septendecula. Taxonomy (NCBI): domain Eukaryota; kingdom Metazoa; phylum Arthropoda; class Insecta; order Hemiptera; family Cicadidae; genus Magicicada; species Magicicada septendecula. The sequence continues at coordinate 265,223,840 of CM068375.1, forward strand.
AAGCCACAGACGGTGAGTTACATAGCGTTTAGTTGATTGTAAATGGTCGTTAAGTATGTTGTTTGGTTGTGTTGTGTGGTGTTTGTATATTTCATATTGTTCTGCTGTGATAAGTTTTCAACCTTTGGGTTTGTTGTTACAACACATCAACAAAATAACAAACCTCACAACACACACAATAGAAATAATCCCTGAACCGACACACAAATTCCACACACGCACAGTAAACACAACTGATGTTAATTTCACAACTGATGAAATGGATTTATTAAACAAAGGACTAAAACATAATTTGAAAAACAATACAACTAACAACAAAAACCACAATATACATATACGTGACGTAATCATAGACACTGAAACAGCTGTACAAAACACGCACATTAACGATCAAGACCCAATACGTCACGACATAAAACGAAAACTCCAACGCACACATATACAACCAAAAAAAAAACACAACAACGAAATAAAAATGCTTAATAATGTAAAACAAAAGTTACTTGAACACAACATAACAATATTAAAAGCAGAAAAAGGGAACATAAATGTCATAATGGACAAACATGAACTAAACACTAAAATTGAGAATTTCTTCAACGAAAATAAATAAAGATCACACACTAAAATTTCAAAAACAGATTAACAAATTTATAAATAACACAAAACACATAATCAAACCATAAAGCACCAAATACCTTATACAAATCAAACCTAACCCCCCAAAAATAAATGCATTACCGAAAATACACAAACCTAACATTCCCATCAGACCATTAATAAACAACACACAAGCTCCCTCCCACAAAATCGCAAAACACCTAGACAAAATAATCAGAAAAAACATTAATCTCGGTAACAATATTTCTATCAAAAATAACATCGAACTAGTCAAGAAAACCGAACACATCCACATCCCACACAATTCAACATTAGCATCTTTTGATATAACCAATTTATACACCAATGTACCAATTCAAGAAACCATACAAATACTAGAACATTTACTCAGACAAAACAACACGCCCGAAACACACATACATGAGATCATCACACTCACTAAAATAATAACTGAGCAAAATTACTTTACATTCAATAACAAGATATACACACAAACAGACGGTCTCCCGATGGGATCCCCCATATCAGGAATACTGGCTGAAACATATATACACAACATAGAACAGAACCACATAATAAACAACAACAAATACACCAACAAAATCATTTATTGGCACAGGTATGTAGATGATATATTACTTTTATTCAATGTCAACACAAGACAGGTTGAAAACTTCCACAAATATATAAACACAATACACCACAAACTAAAATTTATACTGGAAATTGACCAAAACAATAGTATAAATTTTCTGGACCTAACAATTAACAAAACTAACAATACCTGTACACATACATATAAAATATACAGAAAACCAACCACAACTGACATGGTTATACACAACACATCAAACCACCCAACACAACATAAACATGTGGCCTTCAACCATATGCTTCACAGACTAACTAAAATACCATTAAGAAAACAGGACTATAATGACGAACTCAACACAATCAAATACATAGCAATAAAAAACGGATACAACCCTAATTTAATAAACAAACTACACAAACACATCATAAACAAAAACAAAAAAACACAAAATACCAACAACACGCTACAAACTAAATACATCACACTCACATAACATAACTCCAACACACACAAACTCGCCAACACATTCAGAAAACACAAGTACAAAATAGCATACAGAACAAACAATACCATCAAAAAACACATCAATGATACAAACACGGACATAGACAAATACAACAAAACAGGTGTTTACAAATTAAATTGTAATGACTGCAATAGTTTCTACATAGGCCAGACGGGAAGATCTTTTTCATCTCGTTACTCTGAACACCTAAAAGCTTTATCCAACAACAATATACATTCGCGTTTGCCACACACATACACACAAATAACCACAGCTACACCAACATAGATACTAATCTTGAAATATTACACTACTTACCCAAAGGTCGAAAACTTAACATAGCAGAACAATATGAAATATACAAACACCACACAACACAACCAAATAACATACTTAACGACCAATTACAGTATAAATCACACACACGTTTTGACACAATTATATATAAAACTAACAATAATTTGAATCCCCGTGCCAATCCCCTTCCTCCACACACCACCCCCACTATACCTTTCAAATTAAAAACCGTTACAAGTTAATGGCAGTCTGTCTCAAAGCTGACGAAGACGAACACCACACCGAAAAGCGTACGTGAAGAAAAGACAAGTAAGTTTCACAAGTTGAAAGTTTCAATATTCTATAAAAATTTAAACTTTATACTTTGTTATTCTACATCATTTCAAATGACATACTTTGTAACACAAACATGCACAAATACTAGCCTATACTTGTAATACAAATCAACGCTCACAATATAGCGTTTTTGAAAACATTTAATAACAAATGTTATTACTTGGGCCTACTTACAGTATCATATTTTCTGGCACAGCAGATTCATTCTGCACTGAATCTGCACAGTATGTACGTAGAAACATACTGTTACGCATTACAGAAAGTTCTACATGTTTCTTGGCTATTCCAGCACAGCACAGCTGTAAAGTTTGGGCGCGTATATATTGGTACTTTGAGAAGAAAGACAATTATGTAACACTTAACATGAGTCAACAATCGAGGCTTTTCCAGACTTCACCGGTCACGCAATGTGTTCAAGGCCGCAACTAATTAGGCTCTAGTGTTTTCGAGTAGTGTTGACACGTATTACGGATTATTCTGTAACACCTGTACTATCTATTTAAATGACAGCTGCCACTCAGGAGTCAGTTTAAGTGGTGATTTATTCAAGTGAGGTTCGAAGTATTGTGGCGAAGTGATATTGTGTTATACTTGTGCGGGACTCTATTAGTTGACATTATTATTGTGTGTTGACAAATTTTTCTCGGATTATTATACAAATTGATTATAAACTGTATTTGTGATTAATTAAAGCTAGTGATCAGTAACTTCATTCGTGTCTTGTATTTTGTTTTCCACTGTACCATATGACAATCAGTAGACCGTCGTAACAATACATTTAAATGACAAACTTTTGAGTAAGACTGTAGACTGCCTGGTAGTGGGAGACACGCATGCAAGTTTGTCTCTGAACTCCCACAGTTCACATTTTTTCTGCTTCTTAATTGTGTCTTGTAATAATAACCTTATAAATCAATTTTATTTGAAAATTTAATTTAAAGTAATTAAGTAAAAGACTAGTTCCCACAAAACATGATCTGTAAATACTTGAACTCTTCACCTGTGTTAAAGTAAATAGTGCACATGTGAACACTGGTTAGATAATGTATTGATTCTCAGAAACAAGAATTGTGACTTCTGAAATTAATTTCATTTTGGATTAGTTATATTAAAAGATAACACATTCCTCATTTTGAAATAATCTGAGGACACCTTCAATCAAAAAAGTAAACATTTGACAGCACACAACAACATTATTATAAAAACAACACAGACCTTGTAACAAAAATAAAAGACACACAAATCCCCCACAATGTCATGCCTGATTCTTTAGACATAAAAACCCTATACACAAACATCCTCGTCTCTGAAACAATCAGTATCATACATGGCATGATCAAACAGAATAACAGCAGATGAACTAATTACAGAAATAACTGAGACTCCAACAGAATCACAAAACAGAATTCATTCACCTATAACAAGACAACTGAACCGTTCTAAACCCACATCAACAAAATCCACACAAACACAACCTTCACTGCTGAATCAACAATAGTAGGCTATAAATTTCCTATACCTTATCATTAGATCAGTGGAACACTGACACCAATTTAGTAACTCACGAAACCCACTGTAACTGACACGCTGATACATACCACCTCCAATCGCCACATACATGCAACACAAACTGTTGGCTTTCAGATCCATGATACACAGACTAAACACTATTCCACTATAACAGAGAGACTATCAGGTTGAATTAGACAATTAAATATTTAGCTAAAGCCAAAAGATATGGTAGAACAATAACAAACAAACTTCTATGCAAAACCCAAAACAAACCATAGACGACAAGGACAACAAATTCATAACACTCACATATAGGCCTATGAATAACCACACTAAAAAAAATAGTCCAAAAATGTTAAGAACCATGATACAGCATTGCATACAGAACCACGAATAAACAGAACACAAACAGTCAGAAAACACACAAACAGCTAAACAAATTTGATTTAACTGGTATTTACAAACAAACTGCTCAGAATGTAACAAATTCTATATAGGCCAAACAGGTTGTAGCTTCAAACAAAGATACATTAACAACTACAACTCACTCAAACAACTAAAATATACAAAAGCACATGGAAACAACATCCTATATGAACAGACACAATTTGAATCACACATACTACTCAAACACAGTACACAGCACCACACAACAACGATCTTTCAGATGACTACACCATCTTCAAAAACAGAATGGACATTGCAGCTCACATTGAGCAAAAGCTAGCTCAGGCAATATGGTAAAAATTAAAAAAAGATCTTATCTAAACTACTTGTGTTCACATCAGAATGTGTTTATAACTTCATAGTAACACTCAGCCATGCTATGGCCAACAAAATCCAAGTAAATAATTTATTTGACCGACTTGCTAAAATTTTCTTATTCTACGATTTCCTAGATATCTTACATTCTAGTGATCTGTATATTCTCATATAATCACAGGCTCCAGAATAGTAGTATAAAATCATTTACTGAAGAATTTGTATTAGCCTAAATGTAATGTTTATGGATCATCACTACTTATTACAGGCAGATTTGCCAGACATGAATCATATTGCCAGACACAAATATTTTTGTGCCAGTAGTGCATATTACGCAGTGTGTATAAGCTAGTATAGAATCAGAGCTCAGTTTATTATGACAAGCCACATGGAGGTTATCGTATTTGCACTTTTCTAAAAACATCAATTTTATCAAAGTGTAACATTTAGTTTCATTTAGTAATTGCTAAATTTTCTGGTTTTTCTGAGTCAAGCAGATTAGCCTGGAGTGACTTCTTTTATGACTTCTATGGAAAGGAAAGTCAGGACTGGAAAATAATTTATAGGCTAGTGTGTACAAGTTTATGAAACTGTAAAGTATTAGAAACAACATTAAAGAACAGAGAGGTCAGGCATATGGTGCATCTCTACAGGAAGACATAAAATATTTCAGCAAAAAAAAAATGAAGAAACAGTGAAGAAAGAAAAATAAGAACTGATATTGACAAGGTACTATTCAACGAATTATTCATGAATATTGTAACATAACAAAATTATCACACTAAACATTTGAATTAATGTTACATAAATAAAAGAGAAAGTTCCATAGTGAGTGAGAGGAATAAATTGTTTAAGGATTACACTAGAAACTGTATAATTAAGTCTATAAAATGTGAATAAAAATGGAAGATAATAAAGAAAACCATTAATTAAAATAACCTACTATGAAAAAACCAGTTAAACCAGCAGTATACCCAGTAGATTGGGGAAGCAGTACAAAAAGGGAAGGACCATAAAAAAGGAAATAATCTGTCATGAAACCATTTTAATAAGGAAACTACTAATGTGATATTTGAAGAAGGGACGAAACATATCAAGATTCCAACAAAGAGACCAGAAACAGGAAGAGATATGCCAAAACAAAATGTTAATCATATAATAAATACCATGAGACAAAATTGAAACCGATATAGGTAAACCCCAAACAAGTTACAAGATACAATACTATAAAACACAAATTGTATATTAGTTGTAAGTGTAACATGTCAAAAAATATGTCAAAAGAGACTACCATAGTGTAGAACTCACTAAAAAGACTACCAGAATGTAGAATCCAATAAAGTGAAGTGAGATAACAAAATTAAGAAACTACAGAGTGTACAGTGAGAAACATAGTTAAAAAATCTATGAAAAAATCTTCAATGAAGTTTAAGTATTATAAAAAGACTACCATGAGTGTAGAATAATAATAACAAAACCATTGGAATGAAAGACAGTCTAAAGACTGACAACATTACTAGTAATAAGAGTTTTTAAATTAGATATAAGAAAAACTATTACATATAAAATGTTTTCTTTAATTATAGCTAAGTAAATGGTGAAGGACAAAAATACCAAAGGACAGATCATAACTGAAGGTATGCCTAATATTAAGATGTTTGCTATTTATTATTAATTAGATAGTATTTTAGAAGTAAGGTGTAAATAGATACACGATGTTTTTTTGATCACAGTTAAAGTGTTTTCAAAAGAATGATAAATACACAAGACAGTTAGTGACTGACAGTGTTACTAGTAATAGGAGTTTTTTATTTATTCTAATTAAATTATGTCTAGGATAAGCTATTTGGTTATCATTTGATGATACAGTAAAAAATAATAGGAATAAGATGTTTTTGTTAAAATTAGGTGATACATGGAAAATAGTTGATAATAAGATGTTTTTGTTAAAATTAGGCATAAGATGTTCATGTTATGGTTCAATGATGTTATTAGTATAAAGAAAGTTTAGTAGATACAAGATATTCTATTGTATTTAAAATCATGTCATTTAATTTTCCATTGTGTAAGTCAGAGAGGCAAGTAGGGCATAAAAATGTAATAATTTTATTCAAATCAGTAAACCAGAAATAATGTACAAACAGACCAGCCAAGACACCATTGTAGTAAACACAGACTGGCCTATAAAACAAGAAATTATCTATCAAAGAATTAATCTAGGTAATAGGAATAGAATTCAATACATACAATACAGAAATTGAAAGTATAATTAATGCAGATACAGTTAATAGCAAATAGAATGACAAGAGAAAGAAAATTAACTTCTTTTGGAAACAGTCAAAAATAGGCTTATGATAGTAATCAAATCAGACTAAACAGCAAATTAATCAATATTGAAATGTTTTAATAACCAAATTATTAACAACAAAGTAATTACGGAGTTATTAGGTGTATTCCAGGGAAATATTATACCGAAAAAACAAATAAAAACCTTTAAAACACTGAATTTGTACAAAATATGGGACATACAATAATTATCTAAAATTGTAATTTTTGGGCTTAAATGAGTTTGAAACAAACCCAGCTACATATCAAAAGATGTAAAATTAAATAATCAATATTACTGAATAGTTAGATTCATGTAAAACTAAGAAATATTTGAAATACAGTAAAAAATAAGAAAACTTGTTATGTATAGTTAGATAGTGAAACAAGTCTTAGACAGATATTTTATAATTAAACAATATGAAGAGGAAAAAGACATACCACAAATTGCCTTAAAACGACGACGTTGCGTCTTTTAGTCTATTGTTAATCGCAAAGCTGAACAGTTGAAAAATGTATTAGCGGAGTTTTGAAAACGAAATAATTTATATTAAAACCAAGTGTGGTTATGTGGCGTGTAACGGAGATGAACTAACAAGTGAAATAACCTTATCTATCTATGTCTAACACTTCACAAATTTCCAAAAACACAGTATAACACCATAAAACTCAACGCCAGAAATCGACAGCCATTTTGAACAATTTTTGGAACGAATTCACAGAGAACCAACACACATATGTGAACACCACACTACACAAGAGATCCATCCAGAATTCGACATCGCAGACGACGAGGGGACATTCAACACTATATTTTGGAACAACACCACTTCGCAGAAAAGGGAACATCGTTTTATTTCTGTGGGAGAAGATCTTCAATTCCAACGGCGTCATAGCAGTTAAAACCGAGCAGACGGCGGCCATTGCTGAATTTCTATAAAGACGGTCAACCAGTGCTTCCTGGAGCGGAGTGACGTCATTTCTTCGACTTGGTTCGAAATTTAAATAATTTCTTTCTAATTGACAATTGCAATAATAATTCTGTTCTATTTCAGATATTAACATTTAGTTTAAGAATACCTGTTAAATGTATCTTGTTCCTTGCCCTCTGACCATTTCGACTCGTTAAAAGAACCATAAATTTAAACTTGTAAAAAATACATTTGTTGATTTTTCTCACTGCCGACTGTGGCGAATAATTGCCAGTGCCTGGGATATGCGCAGTTTGACTGGCGCACAATTTTGAATGAATAAACGCAAATCAGTATTCAGTTACCAGCATTGTTTTTATTTCTACCATTAATGTTATTATTATTTTTTATTAAGCAAAAACATAATTCACATTGAGAGAATAGATATAGGAGGAAATTACAAACTCAAATAATTAATTAATTAAATTAAATCATTCCATCAAACTCGATACAAGAACGAGAAAAAATATTTGCAGAAATTTTAAAGTTTGATATATTTGTTATTTATCAATCCAACACACTTAGTTATAACATATTCTTATCATCAATATCTTTATATCTTGTTTATTATTACACTTGAAATTATATTACCATTTGACTAGCCTAACCAGTGGGACTTTAAGGAGTCAGACTGATCCAGTGATAAACAAAATATTAATAAGTATCAACGCATATCAATTCAATTCAATTTAATTTTTACATTTTTATTTTATATTTGTAATATTTTTATTATATTACAAATTGGCGTCCAACTTAAGGGGCTTTAAATAGGAGGTAATAGTGTTGTAAAATAAGGACGATTGTCCAAAATTCCTATTTTTAGCTTGGCAACGGTCAACAGGTCGGAAGAGGGAGCGAGATGCACAGGAGAGCTACATCAAGAAAAAGGGCTATGGAGGCCGAGCAGGAGATAAACATGGAGGATAAAGAAGTGACACCAGTGGAAGATGTGGAGTTAATGTTACCGCCAGCAGAACCAAATAAGCCTGCACCACAGAAGGAACAACCGGAGAAATCCACCGCAAAGGAAGATACAAAATTTGATCAAATGATGGAGATGTTACTCCGAGAATTTAAAACGACAAAAGAAGAGTTGGGTAATAAAATCGGAGATACCAACAAGAAAATCGAAGAAAATAGTAAGAAGATGGAGAATGATAACCAACGATTGAAGGAAGAGTTGGGCAATAAAATTGGAAATACCAGTAAGAAGATGGAGGAGAAGATGGAGGAAAATAGTAAGAAGATGGAGGAGAAGATGGAGGAGAATAGTAAGAAGATGGAGGAGAAAATGGAAGAAAACAGTAAGAAGATGGAGGAGAAAATGGGAGAAAACAGTAAGAAGATGGAGGAGAAGGTGGACGAAATAAAAAAGTTTAATCCAACACACTTAGTTATAACATATTCTTATCATCAATATCTTTATATCTTGTTTATTATTACACTTGAAATTATATTACCATTTGACTAGCCTAACCAGTGGGACTTTAAGGAGTCAGACTGATCCAGTGATAAACAAAATATTAATAAGTATCAACGCATATCAATTCAATTCAATTTAATTTTTATATTTTTATTTTATATTTGTAATATTTTTATTATATTACAATATCATATAAGGGAAGGGGAAAGATCAATACTAAACATTGCTTTAAAGAGTTTTAGAAGAACGAATTAATTGTAATTGTAGTATATTTTATTTAAGGAATGTTATTTGTTAATGGAATTTCAATGTTAACATGCTGAAAGCAATAGGAAAATTTTAACAGAAAAACACAACATTAGAAACTAAATGAGTTGTCAACACAACATAAGGAAAACTGGACAAAGCAGAGAAGATCGGCAGCCTAAACATACGCAAATGAACTTATATTTATAATTCAATGTAAGTTACAAAAACATGAACAGACAATGATAAAAGTGCCCTAAAATCTCAATAGCAAAGGAAACCATGTAGTTGTAGTTCATACTGATGGTGAAAGTAGGTACATACCCAATGCACTCGTAATATTCAAATTGGCTGAAAACAAGGAACTACGAAATACAAAAATACTGTTACAACATCACAGATCAATCTACATGTTTCTCGAACGATCCAGTGGAATACGGCTAAATGTTGTGGCATACGTGATTTCAACATGCGCTCGCAAGACTTCTGGAAGCCGCCAGCCGCGCGGACTGTGTCAATGCTGCAATTAATTACGTCGTAGTGCAGAGCTAACGCGCATTATGGAATAATCTAGTATTTCATGGGGGGGGGGGTATAAATACCAGTACTCAACGACGTTCAGTTTCAGTTATAGTGGTGATATATTACAATGTGGTTCGAGTTTATTGTCGGGAGATACTGTGTGCGTTCAAGTGGTTATTAGTGAAGTGTTGTTTTATAATCGGGTGGTATATTGTAATACAATTGTGTTTTATATTAGTTGACATTTTATTGCGTGTGAACAATTTTTATTTGGTTTGTTGTAGGAGACCTGTGTTGTTAATTACGAACTCTTTAACTGTGAAAATTAAAGCTGGTGATTAGTGACTTAATTGGTGTCTTGTATCTTGTTTTCCACTGTACCTATGACAATCAAGTAGACCACCGTAACAATAAGATGTACGAAAGTAATTACGAAAATATGAACTATGAAAATTATGAAAACTGGCTTACCAAAAAACTTAATCAGAACCATTGTGCAATAGTAAAAGACAATGTCTTCTGTAATAATGTTCAAATAAATTCACCTCCAACATAAGTAACAAAAAATAGGCAGACACAATTAACTGGTTAATGAACCACAGGATTCCTTCTAGTCCATCTATATGTTAAAACCTGAGCTCTAAGCAACAATTAAACAAAATATACCATGACACAAAACTTTTTAAATAAACACTATTTTGGTAAAACATGAACATTCTATTTTACAACTTCCTATCTGTCACTTCGATTTTTAATCCAAATGAAAAAATTCTGGTCATCGTGAAGGAGTGTTTTTTTATCTTACTGCCTGAACTACTTGTCATTTGTTACGTACAAGCTTCATGTGAGGTTACTGCCAAGAGTGCTGTCTGTCCTGCTTTTGGTGACGGCACCATCTTTCTACAGACCATTGTTTTGTGTGTGTGTTGTGTAATATGTTCAAATAGTATGTGTGATTTACATTATATCTGTTCACTTATGACATTTTTTCTATGCATTTTTGTGTGTTTGCATACTGCTAGTTGTTAGAGTGACTAATTTTCAGCCCTTTCTGTGTACGTGTAGAATTTTCATGTTGTTGTTAATGTCTGTGCATGTGTGGTCTGGCTGAATGAGATGGTTTGCAAAGGTGGATTCAGTGGTGGAGTGTAATGCTTTTATGTGTTCAATTATTATCTTTGTTTGAAGCTGCATCCTGTCTGGCCTATGTAGAATTTGTTATATTCTGAGTAGTTTAAATTGTAAACACCTGCTAAATCAAATTTGTTTAGCTGTGTGTGTTTTTTGACAGTATGGGGTAATTCCATGTAAAAAAAAAAAAAAAAAAAATTTGACACCCATGATCTCAGATTCTGATGAAACTTGGCATGTTTGTTCCTTTCATGGACATGAGTAACCATACCAAATGTTATTGCTGTATCTCAAACGGTTTAGATTTTACAGCCTGTTAAAGTTTTTGGAATTTTGCGGTTTTTATCGATCGGACGGAGGAAGCTAAATTTGTTTTCTGATGGAAAATAAATTATATCTTCCTTGTTTACCAACCAATGTTTATGCAAATTTTTATGAGTATATTTTGATATGTAACGAATCCAGAAAAAATTAATTATACCAGCAACTACCTACACATGGTCAGGAAAAAATACTAAATGTTACTTAGAAAATTTTTAAATGAAATACGGAGTTCCACGCTAAGTGGAATATCTTCAAAAGGGAAAAGGATAAACAAACAAATTTTTTTTAGATTTTTGTTCTACAATATACACTCTAAAATGAAAAAAATAAAACTGTTGGTTTTATAATGTTAATTAGGCCTGTACAGAGAAAATGAGTAATCAAAAAATTATCCTTAATTAATTAATAGAAAATTACATTACGATTTAATTTAGTTTTAAAAACTAATTGTTCTAAACTCTAGTCAACTCACTAGCAACTTTTATTTCAAGAAAACTTATTATAAGCAAACAAACCATTTAAGCTGTAACAAGACCATTACGTGGTGCTCTGTTTACTGATCAAGTACACTTGCTTAGACATGAAACTTTCATGTCTAAACAAGTGAGCCCGGTCAGCAGACAGAACCTGGCATCCACTGGTCAGTCAGTCACAGTCTGTTGCCAGTATAACATGCATGATTAGTGTTTATGTTTTACAGTTTTTTTATCTGTTTCAGTTTTTTACTGAACTGTGTTGGATTTATTGGTACTGTAACTGTTTGGTTAACAACTAAGTGTGTGGAATTTTGATTAGTACTTAATATTAATGTTATTTTAAAAAGAATTTATTGTTAATCAATATTTTTTGAATGGTGGAAAAATGGAGGAGAAATGCAGTGTGGGGGAAGTTACTAACAGTGATTGTCATTTGTTAAGCTATGTCTAGAAAAAACCCATACAAACTATTGAAAAACTGTCTGAAAGTGATGTAACTCTTTTAATATTGAGAACGGATTCAAGTTATGAGTTAAAAACTATTTATCTTCATCATCAAAGTGTGTTTTTGAAAAAGTATGAATTTTTACAAAAGGTATGTCGTGAGCCTTTGAAAAAACATAAATCTCTAATTAAAAAAACACTTCGTGTTGTAACTGGAGAACAGAGTAGGAGGATAATTTTATCAAAGGGCTACAAAGTGAAACCAGGACAAAAGCTTTGTGCATCTTGCAGGAACAATCTACTTAAAATCAAACAAATTGATGAGAGTAACGATGAATGTAATGATGAAAGTAGCTTAAATGCCCAAGATGAGGAAGTTGATGATGCGGGATTAACTGATGAACTACTCCAATTACAAAAAGTGCGATTGATGAACTAAATTCTTCATTCCATGAAATCGGATGTTCCCCAATGAAATTGCATGCACTTGGTGAACATAGCAGATCATCTTACGGTAAAGAAAAACTACAAAGAGTATATGAAAATGTAAAAAAAAAAATTCAGACTGTTCTTCAAGTTGATTTGCCAGAGGAGAAAAATGACTTTAAGGGAAAAAGTGTGATGGCAAAAATCTGAAGATCTGGACAAGCTCGTAGATATAATTAAAAAGAATTAAGGTGTCCATCAAGAAACAAACAGATTCAAATGCTGACAATTCCAGCTTCACTAATATGGTCTAGAAGAAAAATAAGAGGCTTTTAACGCATCTGATTATTCTATTCGTAAGGCTGAAAAACTGTTCAAAGACAAGGGGTTTTTAGCAGAACCAGATCCTAGACATGGGAAAAAGTTGAGTCCTGAAACTATTGAATTGATAAAAAGGTTTTATGAGAGTAATATGAGAGCAAAAGTCCAGAATTTTGCCAGGGATGAAGGATGTGGTGAGTATAGGAAAAAAAGTATATGAGAGAAAACGTTTGATTTTATGTAATCTTAGTGAGCTATACTCAAATTTTAAATTGGAATACCCTGACTTGGAAATAGGCCTTTCAAAATTTTGTTCCCTGAGACCTAAGTGGTGTGTTTTGGCTGGTGGCAGTGGGACACACTTAGTGTGTGTATGCACAATCCATAAAAATGTTATTTTGTTGATTCACGGAGCAGGTATTGAAGAGGATTCCAAAGAACTTTGTGAAGGAGCAGGAGGAGAATGTATGCTAAGGCATTGTGACAAGAGTCCATCAAAAGATAACTTTATCCAGTTTTTATTACGATGATGAAGACCCTGTCGAGTACAGTCAGTGGGTTTCAACTGACTGAACTGAAATGACACGGTGCTCGAGCACAGTTGCTGAGTTCATTGATAAGTTAGTAGAAAAACTAAATAAGTTAATACCTCATTCACACGTTGCCAAATCACAAGCTTCATTTTTTAAAAGTTTAAAGGAAACGGTTTCCTCAAATACAACTGTTATCTCAATGGATTTTAGTGAAAATTATGCTTTCATAATACAAGAAGAGGCTCATGGTTACCACTGGTCCTCAAATTCATGCACTATTCTTCCTGTCATGATTCACTGCAAGGATGTAAGCAATGAAAAACTGATTTTACCTCTTTGTATCATGTCTAATGACCTTAAACATGACGTGAGTATGGTATATGAGATCCAAAAAACTGTAACTGCCTTTCTGAAAGAGAACTACCCACATATAACAAACATTCGCTACTTCAGTGATAGATGTGCTGGGCAGTACAAAAATAAATATAACTTCATGAACTTGTTTCTGCATGAGAAGGACTTTCAACTAAAAGCTCAGTGGTCATTTTTTGCAACCAGTGTAATAAAATCTGTTTGTGTGGTGTGGCCGCTATCGTTTAAGCCCCGCGATGGAAGCCACTTTGTTATAGATCGAGTTTATGTGGATTGTAAAAATTAAAGTTTTTAATGTTGTTTAGTGTTAAACGTGTCAAAATGTATCTTCTCAGTCGTGTACGGGTAAACCGTATTTTGCTCTGCTGCATTCAAATGTTGCCGCCTCGCCACCTGATTGGCGCACAGCTTTCTGCAGTATGACCCAGCTTGCGCCTCGCTTTAACGCCTTCACTTCAATAATTATTAGTCGTTATTCTAAATTAACTGAATCAAACATACAGAATTGCAGATTGAGAACATTTATTAATCCTTTAGAATATTCCACTTGATTTATTATACATTAAAATTCGTTTTCTGCACCGGCTATTACAATTGTGCAGTTGGTACTTGCTCAGTTCAGTTTGTATACAATCCGTCAGTAATGTTAGTTTACAGTAAATATATCGTTTTATCTCAGGGGTGTTAAGTCCTTTCGGCTACAGAAATATATACTTACGGCTAACACACACAAAGTTATAACAATTCTTAAAACTAATTACATAAACAAATCGATATCTCATTACATTTGATTAAGTAATCACCAATGAAAACTTGTAAAGCAGTTTTGGGTTAGGTTTCATTTGTCAAAGTTTTGTTATTAAAAGGTTCGTTAATTATTTATTATATTTTACTTTCTTAATAATTGTTAATTGGTTAAAGTTAAATAGTGAATTTAAATAAGCATTTATTTTGACTCGGGATAGTGATCAGTGATTTGAAATAGTTATATTTAATTCAGACCTAAAAATTGTGAATTCGATTGAAGGGATAATGTTTATACTCATCGGTTAATTGTTGCTGAAGATCCTGATGTCGTCTTCTTCTATGGATAACTCCTGGGCTGTCGTCTTCTTCTACTCTCCCGTCGTCTGTTTCCCTCGTCTCGGCGCTTCTCCTCGCTGCCTCAGGCCTCGTATTTCTTCAGTTGATGTCGTCTTCTTCTTTCAGGATGTTCCACTGATCTTCATTTAGTGTCCGTGGTCGTCTCTCTTCGTCACGGCGTCGTTTCGTCTTCTTTGGATCACTACGGTTTGTTATTTAATTTTTATAAATAAAATTTCGTTCAGGATTCCCTGTACTGTAGTAATTGTCTTCCTCTGGTTTTAATTAGTTTGGAAATTACTTGAAGAATAATAATTTTAATTTTGATATGAGAGCTCCTCGATCCACTCTCTGGCGTTGGTCAATAATAACTACTGAAAATCTAACGGTTTTTTGGCGTTATTTTTCTTGTTGCTATGGTTACTTAATAAATTATGCTAATTTTCATTGGTTATTAACTGAAGTCATTGTTATGATTCATCGTCTTTTTTCGTCTATTTTTACCAAAATATCTTCAACTGAAGATTACTACTTTATACTAATAGCTAGAGTTATTACATTAGCACCATTCTTCCTAATTTTTCATGATGAACATTTTGATATCCCTCATGCCCACTCTTGAATAGCTAATTACATTTTTACTATTTTCCATATTTATATCTTACATATATTTTATTCAAAATTAGTTGTTAATCACATACTTTGGTACTATGAATACTCACTTACATGGTTTAATCATTTGGCACATTCTGCCTTAACTTTGGATTATTATTTGTTCTCAAATTAATAAATTTATATTCAACAGTTTGGCCTAGAGCCTAGATTCCATTCTACTTCCATCTAACATTTCTTACTAACATTTCTGGTAATTCTAATACAATTTATAAACAAAACAAACAATAAACATCAGTATCCCTAATTCTAATTCTTACTATGAAATGTTCCTTGTCAGGTTCTAGCCTGAAATAACTTTTAACTACTGTTCTCTGCTTACCCTATAATTTACTCTATGCTATGATTTTTTGAACACTAACAAAACTCTTAATACTTACTTAAAGAAACTCTTATAATACTATTGACAAACTGTTCCTTGCATGATATGTCCTATCTACTATTCCCTTCACTTAAATACAGTGTCAGTCCTTCTTAATTTGCTATTCATTCTAATACCTTAACTCTTACCTTAATATATAATCCTGATATCTTATTACTTAAATTAATAATATTACAATTAGTTCAATCTTACTTACTAACGCACAGTTTATTAAAAATTGTTTATCTGTTTAACATAGTTGGCTTACATAATATTTTGTTCTATACCCCCACTGCACTTTTCCTTCCATTAGAAAGTTTCTTTAATTACTACCCTGCTCACTTTGTTTCATTATTCTATACCTATCACTTCACTACTTATTTAGTTTTACACACACTTTTGGGCTTATTCACTTGTTTATTCAAGGGTTGTCTAATTACTTTATATCACTGTGTGATTATGGTCATGAATAACTAAGTTACCTCCAAATCACACTGATCACTTTTGGTCATCATTCTAATATTGCTTTTGTTTTGGCTCAAAGTATTGTTTATTGTCTTTGGCCATTATCATTACAAATGGTTTGGGGTATGGTTAGCTTCTAACCCCCTACATTATATTATACAAGTACATTCTTTTATCCACAAGATACATGTGATACTATTACCCTCCATTAATCTTATTGTCCTAGTATATCTCATATACTACAAACATCAGTTCATTATTAAATTTACAATATTCTGTTCACTTTTTGGGATGACTTGATTGTACTTAGGTTTTAACTGCTTCTTCACTGTCTCTTGGTTCCTTTGGTTTCTATCCGATCTATTGTGTCAGGTCATTGTCAGGTTAATAGTCATTTGTCATTTATTGGGTTATGATCTTTCAGTTTATAAGTTTTTGCCTCTTGCTCTTATCTTCAGCTGTTTATTTTATAATTAAATACAATTGAATCTTCACTACCTTATGTCATGTTACATAATGCATCGCCACCAAAATTGATTATTTCGAAACAAAGATTATTAGATTTTTTCTGAAATCATCAATATAGTTCATTTTATCAAGTTGTTATTATTCAGGAATTCATCCATCGCTACTTCTTCTGTATTCATTCTTTATTAAGTCATGGTTCATAATATAATAATTGGTATTATTTTCTTTCTTTATTATTCCCCTTTATGTCTATTTCCCTAAAATTTTTCTTCTCTCTCCTTCATATAAATTGGTAATAGTCAGAGGGCACGTGTGGCTCTATTACTCTGCTATCCATTTATACACATTTTGAGTTCAGAGGCCTTGCCTATCTGCTCAATAACATATGTTGGACGTATCTCAACATAAAATCATCACATAATAATATTCCTAATAATTATAATAATAGTCGTTCATTTCCGACTCACATAATATTAATACAATAAAACACTTTTGGGATTAATTATTCTTTCTTTCATACAACTCATGACTTTTCATCTCAATAACTTATTTGGATTCCTTTGTTTTAAGCTTGTGGCGATATTTAATAGGCATTTTGTATTGTTTTATGAACTTATTTTATATGGTAGTGATTCTGTTTGTCATCACTTTAATGCTCATTGATATTTAATTAACATTGCCGCTGGTTTTGGCTCACTTATATTTTTTCATTGATAGTTCAGTTAATCTGCCAGTGTTATTTTTTATTTGATTGTTTTGGTCTCTTCTTTTGTGAAACATTAATTTTTATTTATCCCCTTTTTGTGATAGGGTTTGTTAATGATGTTATGTAGCGTCATCATTATTTGTGTAACCTTGAATTATTTATATCTCAATTTTTATGATATTTCATTATACATATTCAAATTTACATGTGTTTACACATTTTGTTTCACACTTGGTCGTAAGTTTAGCCTTACCTTGTTTTGAATTTAGCTTATCTTTCTTCTAAATTCCCTTTCATTTATAATAACAATAGTTCCAATCAAATACTTATTGTAAGTTGTGCTTACATTTATTTTTGAATTTTGATAATAGTTACTTACAAAATTCTTTTTAATTTTCTGACACTGGTTCATAATACTTTTTTAAAGAAGACTGGTTATAAGTCCCTTTTATCTTTTTAGTTGTGATTTCACTTATGACATAGGTATTATTTTTATTATCTTTCAATATGAGATAGGGTCCATTATATAACAACAGTAATTTCTTCGTGATTCCCTCTCTGGAGCTTGGTAATTCTCGGTTTCGTATTAATACCTTTTCTCCTTCACTGTACCGGATTGTCTTCAGTTGCATTTTATGATATTTAGCTTTTTTCTTTTCTGTTTGCTCCGCTATTTTACTATAGAATTTGGCGTTATCAAACTGGTATATTGGATTGGTGGGGAAATTGACAAGTTCTTCTATGGCTCGAGGTGGTGGTTTTCCGTACATGATGGTGTACGGGGTATCCTTGATGGATTCATGGTATGCGAGATTTATAAAATTTTCAGTGGCTTCGAGGTATTCGCTCCACTTGCGTTGCTGGTCGTGGCAGTATGTACGGAGAATTCTCCCAACTTCACGGAGCACTCTTTCCGCTGGGTTGCTGTTCGGGTGGTAAATTGAAGTCTTGTATGTTCGGATACCCAGATCCATTAATGTGTCCTTCCATCGTCTTCCTCGGAATTGAGTACCATGGTCAGTGATAATATTCATGGGACTGCCCACCTCAGTAATGTATCTTTGTGTGACAATGTTCAATACCTTGTTTGTAGTAGCACGGCTGATTGGGTATAATTTAATAAATTTTGAGTAATGGTCCATAATAATGATGATGAATTTGTGCTGCTTTCTACCTCCACTTCGTGGCACAGGTCCACATATGTCTAGGAAAACTCGTTCCATTTTATTCGTAGAGGTTATTGGTTGCATTATTCCTTCCTTTCTGTCGTTGTTGCATTTTACAAGCTGACATATGTGACAGTTTTTTATTGTCTTCCTCACTCTCCGGTTAATATCCTTCAGGTATGTGTGTTCTTCTAACGCTTTTGTCACCTTCAGTGCACCCATGTGTCCGTACCTGAGGTGGTACTCCATTATGATCTCAGTTGCGGTTTCTTTAGGTATCAACAGTTTCCACGTGTTCTGGTTGGGTTCAGTTTTGACAAACAGAACGTCTTCATGAATGCAATAGTACTGAGTTGCTTTTTCTTCCTGTCGATCTAGTCTCTCTCGGATTTGATTTAATTTTGCATCCTCTTTCTGGTGTTGTATCACCTTGTTCACTATCACTTTTAGGTCAGAGTTATTTTTCATGATGTTAAATACCTTCACAATGGTCTCCTTTTCTCCATCAAAGGTTTGTTGTTCAGTGTTAATCCGTGATAGCACATCAGCTGCTGTGTTTTTGCTACCAGGGATATACTCCCAGTTGATGTGATATTCTTGGAGAGCAAGAATCCATCTGGCTAGTCGACCATGGCTGAGTTTGCAGTTTTTCAAAAATGAAATGGATTTATGGTCGGTGCGCACGGTGATGGGATACCCAAGTATGTAAGTCCGAAATTTTGCACATGAAAAGACCACACTCAACAGTTCTTTTTCAGTTACATGATAATTGCGCTCACATTGTTTAAGGTACGGCTGGCGAAGCTTATCACTTGGTGGTTTCCATCTTTGTCTTCTTGGTAAAGCACCGATCCCAAGCTAATGTCGCTTGCGTCGCAGTTCATGTAAAAGGGTCTGTTGAAGTCGGGATGGTTTAACATGACAGTGTCGAGGAAGTGTTTTTTGATAGTGTTGAAGATGGTATCCTGTTCTGGGCCCCACATCCACTTGTTTTTGGATGATAGTTGTGGTGCTAGTTTAGTAGTCAGTTCTGAATAATTCTGCTGGAACTTTCTGTAGTAGTTACAGATGCCCAGAAACGACTGTAACTGCTTCTTGTTTCTTGGGGTAGGAAAACGTTGGATGGCATCTACCTTATCAGTTGATGGTGTTATTCCCTGTCGTGACAGGTTGAATCCAAGGAATTGGACTTCTGCTGCTATTAGTTTAGATTTCTCGAGTTTTAATGTCACATTGTTAATGGATAATTTTTCTAACACTTTTTCAACTCTCAAACAATGCTCTTCCCAATTTGATGAGGTGATCAACAGATCATCAACATATACAGTGGTATAGCTCATAGTTTCGGGACCCAGTATCTGGTCCATGCAGCGAACAAATATTGCTACTGAATTTACCAGCCCAAAAGGTAGTCGCTTGAACTGGTAGTTCCTGCCTTCAAATATGAATGCTACGTACTGTCGGCTGGCTGGGTGCAGTTCTACCTGCCAGTACCCGCAGACCGTATCCCATGTGCTAATAAATTGCGTTCCATGGAACTTCTTGAGGATTTCTTCGATCTCGCCAGGAGATGTTCGGTCGTTGATCAGTATTTTATTTATTTCTCGAGCGTCGAGACACAAGCGTACTCTTCCATCCTTTTTCGTAACAGCAACTATCGGACTGGTGTATTGTGAACAGCTATATTCTATGATGTCTTCCTCCATCATTTTACTAATTTCTGTGCGTACTGCTTCCTTGGCTGCATACGCTATGGGATAGGATTTTTTATTGAAATTGGCCACTTCTTTAAATCTTAACTCGCATTGATACCCCCGTACTTTTCCTGGTTGGTCGGAAAATACATGCAGGTACCTGTTGTAAATTCTTATTAGTTTCTCCACCTCTTGCTCTGTCAATGGATTCCCATCTTGGGTTCCTCGGAATTGTCGGATCTCCTCCAATTTTTGATGCCATAGAATGTCATTATTTACTTGACTGTCTGACTTCACTTCCCACCTCCGGTCTGGTGAATCACAAACTGTTCTTATACTATGTATTTTACTTATTGGTAGGACCCCTTTGCTGCCAGTTAATTCAGCTACCCATTCTCTGCCTTCATATTTCATGGTTACTTTCGATAATTCCATATCGATAACTGCAGAGTACTGTCTCAATATGCCACAACCAATTAGGATGTCAAATGGTATGCTGTGAGTGATTAAAAATATCATAGGTAGTGTCACACCATTACTTATGACTTCTAGTGACACTTGTCTCTTAATTGTCTTATTTTGCCTCCCAGTGGCTCCCATTAAAATAATGTTGCTTATTGGTAACGTTGGTAAACTGGTCTTACTTTCTTTTTGAATTTTGTCATACATGTTTATATCAATTAGTGACACATTTGCGCCTGTGTCTATCATAAATTTTATATTTACATTATGTACTTTAGCGGTAACATAGGCAATTTCATTATCCGGGTGCTTGGTCAATGAGGAATTTTCTTCCATAAGCTCATCTCGGATATTTTTCAGATAATGATTCTGAATTATTATAATAGTGTTGTCATTTGTCTCGTCTGTCTGTGTCGTTATTAACCCAATAGATCGGATCAGTGACGGGTCCTTTGGTATTTTCACTGCTGCTGCTCGTTTAAATGCTGGCCGTTACCTTCGGCGCGGTCCTCTGTTCTGACGGGGTGATTGTTCTCCGTGTTCTGCCTCCTCTCAATCGAATGGTCATTACGAGTTATTTGTTCTCGACCTCTTCTGTTCTCTTCGGCACTCCAGCTCCTCGGTCTTCTATAACTGCGTCTCCCGTCATTTCTACCTTCTGCATTTATATAGTTCACCCGTCGTCTGTATGTTTGATTCTGTGTCGACAAGTTATTATTATGGTACTGGTTATTTGGTCTGTTATACCCACCTCCATTTTGGTTGTTTCCCCTGTTGTAAGGATGGCTAACATTGTTATTGTTATTGGGGTAATTCTGATTGTGGTTTCTTGGGTAGTTATTGTTGTTGTTTTGGTTATGGAACCCTCGATAATTATTGGGGTTGGATGGCGGATGATTGGCCGGGGTGTGGTTTCCCTGTGGCCCACTTGGTTGATTCCGGTTGTCATAATTTCTGTAGTTTGGTGAGTTTTTCTGTCTGTTCAGGACATAGTGTTTCTCCTGCTCGTACTCTCCCAATAATGCGGCCATCTCTTGTATAGTTTTAATGCATCCACTTAAACGGCTTTTCGTGATCTCACCGTCATAGTGATACGCCAATTGCGTCACTAGGCACTCTTCCGGGATGTTGGGTTCGAGGTTCCTTGCTATGCTTACCTTACCTAAAAAGTAAGCGGTTGGTGACTGTCCTAGGTAAGGGTCGAATCTGCCATTGCTTATATTGTTTCTCACCACGTGCTGAGTCGCCTCCGACCAGTATTTGTCTTTGAATAATTTCTTGAATTCATTGAAATTATTTATGTCTGGTCTCACCGCCGTCCACCAATTATCATGGACTTCTTTAAACATGTCATCTATCATGCTCTTGATTACCGTCCACCTTGTCTCTCTGGTTCGGGCTAAGTTCTCCTCCACTCGTTCTATAAACTCAATTGGATTGCGTTTATAGTTCTTAAAGTTTATTGTCTCTCTGGTTTCGCTACATAATACATGTGAGCTCATGATTGGTCGATCCTTTAATGCGTTGATCTCCTCCTGTAGGCGTAGCTCTCTAGCCCTAAATTCAGCTATTTTCCCTTCTTGGGCGGTTGTGCAGTCCTTCACTTCACTTACTGACGCGTCCAATCTGCTAAAGTTCTCTTCTACTCTGGTTTGTATCTGTTCTAATTTATTGTTGGTTTCTTTTTGGAGTCCTTCAACCCTCCTCTTACCTTCGCCTTCAACTTCATTCACCTTGATTAAAATTTCTTCTCGGACTTGCATCACTACTTCGCTGGTTTTCTCTATCTTCTCTTCCGTTTCCATTACAGTTTGTTTCAGTTCTTCTCTGTACTCAGTCAACTGTTGCTGTAATGTATCTTGGTTATATTCAATTTTGTCATTCAACGTTTCAATGTCCTCCTTCATGAGTCTCAAGGTTTCACTGGTTTTCTCATTACTCTTCTCTATTTTCTCTCCTATCAACTTATTCTCCTCCTTCATCTTCCATTCTAAAGTTTCGATATTCCTTTTGTTACTCTCCTCATTCCTGTCGAATTTTTCGTTCAAGGACTCAAACTTCTTATTCAATTCCTTCTCCATCTTCTCATTATTTTTGTCCATTTTCTTGAAATTGTCATTTATTGACTCAAATTTCTTGTCTAATTCTTCGTTATTTTGTTGCAATAATTTTTTAGTGTCCTTCATTTCTTCCTTCATTCTCTCCTCCTGCTTCCTGGAATCTTCTTTCATCTGTTGAAACATTTCACTGGTTCTGTTATTCCCCTCCATTATAATTCTCATCAGATCGTCTAAATTCGTTCCTTCCGTGGTCCTGATTGGCTCTGCTGGGATTAATAATTCTTCCGCATCCTCCACTGATGTTATTTCCTTTTCTTCCATTCGAACGTTTCTCTCGATCGCCTTTTCTAATCTCCTTGCTTCTTCTTCCGCCTCCTTTTCGCGTAACTTCGTCTGTCTTGTGCCGATTTTTTCCTGTTCCATTTCCGTAGTCGCCGCTAGAATCTGTAAAGTTTAAAGGTATTTTTCTTAACTATTCTAGCCCTACTAGTTGGCGCGCCACTTTGTAATAAAATATGTTTGTGTGGTGTGGCCACTATCGTTTAAGCCCCGCGATGGAAGCCACTTTGTTATAGATCGAGTTTATGTGGATTGTAAAAATTAAAGTTTTTAATGTTGTTTAGTGTTAAACGTGTCAAAATGTATCTTCTCAGTCGTGTACGGGTAAACCGTATTTTGCTCTGCTGCATTCAAATGTTGCCGCCTCGCCACCCGATTGGCGCACAGCTTTCTGCAGTATGACCCAGCTTGCGTCTCGCTTTAACGCCTTCACTTCAATAATTATTAGTCGTTATTCTAAATTAACTGAATCAAACATACAGAATTGCAGATTGAGAACATTTATTAATCCTTTAGAATATTCCACTTGATTTATTATACATTAAAATTCGTTTTCTGCACCGGCTATTACAATTGTGCAGTTGGTACTTGCTCAGTTCAGTTTGTATACAATCCGTCAGTAATGTTAGTTTACAGTAAATATATCGTTTTATCTCAGGGGTGTTAAGTCCTTTCGGCTACAGAAATATATACTTACGGCTAACACACACAAAGTTATAACAATTCTTAAAACTAATTACATAAACAAATCGATATCTCATTACATTTGATTAAGTAATCACCAATGAAAACTTGTAAAGCAGTTTTGGGTTAGGTTTCGTTTGTCAAAGTTTTGTTATTAAAAGGTTCGTTAATTATTTATTATATTTTACTTTCTTAATAATTGTTAATTGGTTAAAGTTAAATAGTGAATTTAAATAAGCATTTATTTTGACTCGGGATAGTGATCAGTGATTTGAAATAGTTATATTTAATTCAGACCTAAAAATTGTGAATTCGATTGAAGGGATAATGTTTATACTCATCGGTTAATTGTTGCTGAAGATCCTGATGTCGTCTTCTTCTATGGATAACTCCTGGGCTGTCGTCTTCTTCTACTCTCCCGTCGTCTGTTTCCCTCGTCTCGGCGCTTCTCCTCGCTGCCTCAGGCCTCGTATTTCTTCAGTTGATGTCGTCTTCTTCTTTCAGGATGTTCCACTGATCTTCATTTAGTGTCCGGGTCGTCTCTCTTCGTCACGGCGTCGTTTCGTCTTCTTTGGATCACTACGGTTTGTTATTTAATTTTTATAAATAAAATTTCGTTCAGGATTCCCTGTACTGTAGTAATTGTCTTTCTCTGGTTTTAATTAGTTTGGAAATTACTTGAAGAATAATAATTTTAATTTTGATATGAGAGCTCCTCGATCCACTCTCTGGCGTTGGTCAATAATAACTACTGAAAATCTAACGGTTTTTTGGCGTTATTTTTCTTGTTGCTATGGTTACTTAATAAATTATGCTAATTTTCATTGGTTATTAACTGAAGTCATTGTTATGATTTATCGTCTTTTTTCGTCTATTTTTACCAAAATATCTTCAACTGAAGATTACTACTTTATACTAATAGCTAGAGTTATTACATTAGCACCATTCTTCCTAATTTTTCATGATGAACATTTTGATATCCCTCATGCCCACTCTTGAATAGCTAATTACATTTTTACTATTTTCCATATTTATATCTTACATATATTTTATTCAAAATTAGTTGTTAATCACATACTTTGGTACTATGAATACTCACTTACATGGTTTAATCATTTGGCACATTCTGCCTTAACTTTGGATTATTATTTGTTCTCAAATTAATAAATTTATATTCAACAGTTTGGCCTGGAGCCTAGATTCCATTCTACCTCCATCTAACATTTCTTACTAACATTTCTGGTAATTCTAATACAATTTATAAACAAAACAAACAATAAACATCAGTATCCCTAATTCTAATTCTTACTATGAAATGTTCCTTGTCAGGTTCTAGCCTGAAATAACTTTTAACTACTGTTCTCTGCTTACCCTATAATTTACTCTATGCTATGATTTTCTGAACACTAACAAAACTCTTAATACTTACTTAAAGAAACTCTTATAATACTATTGACAAACTGTTCCTTGCATGATATGTCCTATCTACTATTCCCTTCACTTAAATACAGTGTCAGTCATTCTTAATTTGCTATTCATTCTAATACCTTAACTCTTACCTTAATATATAATCCTGATATCTTATTACTTAAATTAATAATATTACAATTAGTTCAATCTTACTTACTAACGCACAGTTTATTAAAAATTGTTTATCTGTTTAACATAGTTGGCTTACATAATATTTTGTTCTATACCCCCACTGCACTTTTCCTTCCATTAGAAAGTTTCTTTAATTACTACCCTGCTCACTTTGTTTCATTATTCTATACCTATCACTTCACTACTTATTTAGTTTTACACACACTTTTGGGCTTATTCACTTGTTTATTCAAGGGTTGTCTAATTACTTTATATCACTGTGTGATTATGGTCATGAATAACTAAGTTACCTCCAAATCACACTGATCACTTTTGGTCATCATTCTAATATTGCTTTTGTTTTGGCTCAAAGTATTGTTTATTGTCTTTGGCCATTATCATTACAAATGGTTTGGGGTATGGTTAGCTTCTAACCCCCTACATTATATTATACAAGTACATTCTTTTATCCACAAGATACATGTGATACTATTACCCTCCATTAATCTTATTGTCCTAGTTATATCTCATATACTACAAACATCAGTTCATTATTAAATTTACAATATTCTGTTCACTTTTTGGGATGACTTGATTGTACTTAGGTTTTAACTGCTTCTTCACTGTCTCTTGGTTCCTTTGGTTTCTATCCGATCTATTGTGTCAGGTCATTGTCAGGTTAATAGTCATTTGTCATTTATTGGGTTATGATCTTTCAGTTTATAAGTTTTTGCCTCTTACTCTTATCTTCAGCTGTTTATTTTATAATTAAATACAATTGAATCTTCACTACCTTATGTCATGTTACACCAGTCATGGTAAAACAGAATATGACGGAATAGGGGGTACTGTAAAACGTTTAGCTAGGAAGGAAAGTCTTCAACGACATCTGGACAAACAAATTATAACAACAAATGAACTCTTCTAGTTTTGCAAATCCAACATTACAAATATTAACTTCCAACTTATTTCTAACGAAGTAGTCGATTCAACTCGCCTGGCTATGAAAAATCGCTTCAAAGACGTTCAAACTCTTCCAGGAACAAGATCATTCCACAGCTTTCAGCCAATAGACGATTGAGGCTAGAAGAATCAGCAGTGATGAAAAACCAGCTCTCACTTTCAACTTATATAACAAACAGCAAACTTTACTTGTGAAAATAGAAGACTTATATCCTGGATGTTTTATCGCTTGTGTTTATGACAGCTTATGGTATTTTGGTATGGTGAGTGAGGTGAATGCAGAAGAAGAAGATGTCACTGTGAAGTTTTTACATCCTCATGGACCATCACCATCATTTTTCTGGCCCAAGGGGAAAGACGCGTGTGCGGTACCCATCCCTCATGTCACTGCAATCGTGGATCCCCCAAAAACAATGACTGGAAGAACTTACCAATTCTCTCAAGAATGCATGATACTTGTTCAATCACGTTTTTCAAACACTGGACAAAATTAAAGAACAATGACCTAGAATATGAAATATTTTTAATGATAAGTTTTGTACACAATACATTTTCCATTCCCACATACATTGTAAATATATGCCTAACTTTATAATTATAATTGTTACTTTATTATTTATTTGTTTTAAAATCCTGTTTCTTCATAAATTTAATTTAACAAAATGCGGCCAAACAAATGAATTTTAAAAATTATTTTTATCTATGAAGTAAAAAAAATAATGAAGGAGTGAAAAAACCAACAGTTTTATTTTATTTATTTTTTTTTATTTTAGAGTAGGCCTATATATTGTAGAACAAAAATCTAAAAGAAATTTTTGATTATCCTTTTCCCTTTTGAAGATATTCCACTTAGCGTGGAACTCCGTATTTCATTTAAAAATGGTCTAAGTAACATTTTAGGATTTTTTTCTGACCATGTGTAGGTACTTGCTGGTGTAATTTATTTTTTTTCTAGATTCCTTACATATTAAAGTATACTCATAAAAATTTCCATCAACATTGGTTGGTAAACAAGGAAGATATAATTTATTTTCCATCTGAAAACAAAGTTAGCTTCCTCCGTCCGATCGATAAAAACCATGAAATTTCAAAAACTTTAACAGCCTGTAAAACCTAAACCGTTTGAGATACAGCAATAAAATTTGGTATGGTTACTGAAAGGAACAAACATGCCAAGTTTCATCAAAATCTGAGGTCATGGAATATATGAAAATATGAGTTTCATGGTGTGGTTGATTTGACATGGAATGACCCTATGTTCTGTTTTGTTTGTAGTTCTGTATGAAAGGCTGTATCCTACTTCTTTAAATCTGCAGGCTATTTTCTCAGTGTGGTTACTGATACATGTTAGTGTTTTGAATTTGTTGTTTTCTGTTTTTGTCTTTTGTTTGTTTTGCATAGAAGTTTGTTAATTATTGTTCTATTATATCCATTGGCTTGTGCTAGATAGTTGATTGTGTTTAGTTCGTTTTGACAGTCAATTTCTTCTAGTGGAATGTTGTTTAGTCTGTGTATCAGTGGTTCTGAAGGCTGACATTTTGTGTTGCATTGGGTGATTGTAGGAGTTACGTATCAATGTGTCAGTTATAGAGGGTTTTCTACATACACTGGATTTGTGGCTGTGTTCTAGTTTTGTAATGGTATGGTCTAGGGAATATATGCTACTGTTGTTTTCGTATTCAGCAGTGAAGGTTATGTTTTTGTTGATATGGGTTAGGAGCTGATCACATTGCCTTGTGTAGCCTATTCCTTTGTATAGTAGTAAGATGTCATCAATGTACCTATGCCAATATAGTATTTTATGTGAGTGTCAGTCAATGTTTTTAAGGATTTGTTTTCTCCAAGTGTTGTAGAAAGATTTCAGCTAGTATGCTAGATACGGGCGAACCCATTGGTAGTCAGTCATTCTGTGTGTAAAATTGTTTGTTAAGGTGAAGCAGTTCTGTTTAGTGACTAGGCTGAGTATCGGTTATTTCTGTTATAAGTTCTTCTGCGTGTTGTTCTGTTTGAGCATGTCATATAGGATAAAGATTGTTTCAGAGACTGGAATGTTTGTGTATAGTTTTTTTTATGTTGAAAGAGGCAAGCATGGTGTTATGGGGGTGTGTATTCGAACGATAGCACTGCCACCAAAAGCAGGACGGACAGTGATCCTAGCGACACTCTGATGAATAACTGAAAACTAGTTCAGGGGCAGTAAGGTAAAAAAAAAAAAATAGGCTAATAATTGTGTTCCCCATTGGAATAATTTACTATAATTAATGCTTGATGCCTTTACTTGGTGAAAATCCATTGTAAATTATAGTAAAAAATAAAACCATAAAATAGTTTTTGTGATTTCCACTCGTCAATTTATTAAAATTATAAAACCATGACAGCTGTTTCGGCAACACAGTGCCTTCATCAGATGGTATAAGCTGACTAATTTTCGTACAAACAATACAGAATATAAAATATAATACAAGTGCTGTTGTATAGAGAGCGATAGTAATCTCGTGTCAATAAGATTTATACACATTACACAAATATATAACATAACATATACCAAGTCTATTTATACAAATTAAGCAGAGGCGAGCTATTTAGATCTAACTGATCATTTAATAATACATTTAAATATTTGTGTTTATTAATTTCAAGGGTTTCTAATAAATCAAGCTTTTATTAATTTCAAGGGTTTCTAATAAATCAAGCTTTAAATTAAATAATTCAGGTTTATTCACAAGCTTTAAAACTAGTTTACCCTCCCTCAACACAGATTAAAAGATATCACACTCTCACTTACATAGGTTCTGCTTCTGATAATATTGGTAAATATTTCACACAAAGGAATGTAAATATAGCTTTTAAGACGCAGTCTTCTTTGGGAAAATATATTAAAAATAATAAGAGTAAAACAGATAAACTGCAAAAGTCTGGTGTATACAAATTATCCTGTGGGTCTTGTAATAAAGTGTATATCGGACAGACAGGTAGATCTTTCGAAAAAAGAATGTATGGTCACAATTATAGTTTTAGATATAATGATGGCAAATCAAATTATGCAAATCACTTGTTAGAAAAAGACCATAGTTATAATGACAATTTTGAAATTTTACATTTATCTGATAAAGGTCCAAAGCTTGATTTATTAGAAACCCTTGAAATTAATAAACACAAATATTTAAATGTATTATTAAATGATCAGTTAGATCTAAATAGCTCGCCTCTGCTTAATTTGTATAAATAGACTTGGTATATGTTATGTTATATATTTGTGTAATGTGTATAAATCTTATTGACACGAGATTACTATCGCTCTCTATACAACAGCACTTGTATTATATTTTATATTCTGTATTGTTTGTACGAAAATTAGTCAGCTTATACCATCTGATGAAGGCACTGTGTTGCCGAAACAGCTGTCATGGTTTTATAATTTTAATAAATTGACGAGTGGAAATCACAAAAACTATTTTATGGTTTTATTTATTTTTTTTTTTACTATAATTTACTATAGTTAATATTTAACTAACTATAGTTTAGTGATAACACTCGGACAACAACATTCAAGAATCACATATAAAAGCAAACTCAGTTGCGAGTTCGTTGTTGATTTTGTTGTAATCAACAACAACATTACAACTCATATAATTAAACTGATGACAATACATTACTACATTTTCCCTGAATTGCAACTTATTCAAAGCATCACATTCTCCAAAACATGTGTTTGTGGATGTCTTGGCTTGGTTCATTTTAAATTATTTGGAGTGAATTCTGAAAACGGTTGAGTGCTCTGTGCGAATACATTTTCTGAAGCTGAAGTGTGAGGAACGTGTAAGAGACGCGCTCTGGCATACTGCTCACCGAAAAGGCAAAGTTCACATAAGACGATATGAGCAAACGTTCCGCGAACAAACAAAACAAAACTTACCGGTGCGTACAAAGACACGATAATATTTTAAACTGCTGTCTACTTTCCCCTCATCCACTTTACAATATTTTCGCTACAACCTGCGTCGACTACATCTTGATGTGATAATAATGAGTGAAAATAATGAAAAACGAATATTTTCACAAATGCATTCGGTCACCACATAGACCTATTTCACTTTAAAGTCATAAAGTACCGATATAAGGTAGGGTGCCGTCGTACTGATATTGAAACTTAAATTTCTGGCAGTAAACTAGTTATAGTTACAATAAGTATGACATACTCGAACTATCAGTTTAGGTTAGTCATGGTTTTTAATGGAATTCGTTCATTATTGAACTATTTTAACTTAAAACTCATATAATTAAAGAAGTGAACGAAATAAATATGACAGTATAATCTGTTAAATACTGAATACTATGTAGCATTCATTACACACTAAAAATAATGTCTCATTACAAGTGATAATAAAGAACAATTTGGTACTGTTATGTATTTACGTTTTGTCGGAAATCGAGGTAAAGCAATATGACCTTCTCAACTCTCTCTTAATCACAAAACTTCCACGGTATTCACTTTATACACAAAAACAAAAAACTTAACCATGACAAAGAACATCCCCACACAACAGATCAGTTCAAATGATTATTATTTTTCTAAAATACCATAGCCTCCGTAATTCATCGCGGTGTTCAAACAGCAACTACTATCATCCAATCGTTTTAATATTTTTATATAAATTAATTACTAAACAATACATTTAAAGAAAAATATTCTCATGAACTTGAAACTCTATTTTAATGAATGTTTATGAAAAGATACGTCGTGTAATACAAAACGAACTAAATAAAATATGAAACTTTTGCCATTCAATACAGTAACTTAACTAGAGCTCTATTATATTATAGATCCTTAACTTAACAAGCAAACCGAGTTCACAGTTTTAACTCAACCGTTTAACGTTTATCTGACTACACTGAAAAATATGTAATAGTAAATGTACTTCGTTCAAATTAGAAAACAATGTCTGCATTTCAGGGAACTTGCTGGTTAATGTTAATACCATGTATTTCTTAGGGGAATGAAATTCTTATGTTGGCAGTCAGAGAACATTCTCCAAACATTTGATTTTAGATATTAGGTTAGGTTACCGGAATGTGGTAAAGGCGTGGATATGAACGTGTGTAAAGTGTAAAGCAAGGTAACATTTAAGACAGATATTTTTTTTAAAAAGTGCACTTTTTCGTAACAAGCTAGAGATATATATTAGTATCACTTTTAATTGACAGTGTTGAACATGATTTCAGCGAGATCAAACTCGTTGAAGTCACTTTTGAAACCGCGTTTACTTAGAAGTTGTTATAATTGTAAGTTCAGTACAGTAGACGAAGAATATGTTCAAAAGCCGGAATATCCTCCTATTTTGGATGTATCACCAAAAGCTGTTGCAAGACGTGAAATGTTGGAGTACCATGAAAAACTTAAACGCTTAAACACCGTTGAAGAAAAATTATTTGCCATCAATATGCCTCGTTACATGGGATGGAATTCGTTAATTCTGAAAGAAGGCAATCTACCTTATGACATTCTACCCTTTATGCAGTATATAACGAAATGCAGATTCACAGAAACGCCCGTTTTACCTCTTCCAAACAGCGTATCTTCGCAACAAAAAGAACATTTATTAAATAAAGTACGAAACCAAATACAGGAAGCTGTTATCCTAGAATTTCACAATAAAAGGTAATTATGTGTACCAGAATTATTACGTATGTTTCAGTTGTGTTTAGACTACACGACTTGCTGTTGTTTTATTCAGTGTGTTTATTTAGATTAGGGGAACGGCTGTAATCCAGTTGTTTTAACTACATAACTGCAGTCTTGTAGTTGACTGTATAAACAGCAGTCTTGTAGCATATATTTGTTGTCTGGTGCCTTTAGAGTAGCATATTTAATTCAGATTGTTTAAGTCACAACAGATTACTTATCAGTACTAATTGTATTGTTCAAAAACTAATGTACCCTTTATTAAATATCACTATAATATTGACGACTCGGAACACGCGGAAGACTAAGTTTTTTATAAGTAAAAACGTAAAGTTTTACCTTACAGCCTAAACCGGCTTTCACCTATAGAAGGCTTCATCAGAGGCTGTCGCTGGCAGCGCTGCTCGTCTTGTTGTTGGCGACGAGATAGTGTTTCGAAAGATCGAAGCTGTGTGTGTGTGTGTGTGTGTGTGTGTGTGTGTGTGTGTGTGTGTGTGGTGAGATGTGTTCGAATAATGCGTGCGATTTGAATTGTGTCTGTTCATTTAGGATGTCGTTTTTATTGTTTTTGTGTGTTTGTATATTTCTAATTGTTCTAGAGTGTCTAGTTTTCGGCCTTTTGTGTGCACGTGTAGTATGTTCATGTTATTGTCGATGTTTTTATATGTGTGGTTTGCTTCAATGAGGTGGTTTGCGAAGGTAGATTCTGTAGTGGTGTGGAGTGCTTTTATGTGTTCAATGTATCTCTGTTTGAAGCTACGTCCTGTCTGGCCTATGTAGAATTTATTGCAATTTGAACAATTTAGTTTATATACACCGGGTAGATCGAATTTGTTTTGTGCTTTGGGCATGCGTTTTGATAGTGTGTGTTCTGTTTTGTTAGTAGTTTTGTAAGCGATTCTGTATCCTGCTTTTTTGAATTTGTGGGCAATTTTTTCTGTTTGTTTGTTGATGTATGTTAGTGTTATGAATTTGTTGTTTTCTGTCTTTGTCTGTTGTTTGTTTTGTGTTTTGTGTAGGAGTTTACTGACTATTGTTCTGTCATAACCGTTAGATTCTGCTAGATATTTTATCGTGTTTAGTTCGTCTTTGTAGTCTATTTCATCTAAGGGGATGTTGTTAAGTCTATGTATCATGGTTCTAAAAGCAGCTAGTTTGTGTTGTATTATATAGGTACCCTTTATATTACTAGACATTGGGTCTACTGATATATGTAGACATGAAGCTGATTCACATTTATTATAATTCAGTTAGTTTTATTATATGCATTAAGCTTGTTATATAGAATTTTGAGATAATTTTACAATTTTTGAGCCGTCTTGAATCTAGCTTATAGGTTTCAGTACTAGGGTTCTCTCTTGTTACTAAGGCTTAGCTGTACAAAACTTAGTAAGGTTAGGTTTGTAAGCATGCTTGTACTAACGGTTTGGTTGTTTTGATGGTTCATCCTCTTCATTCACAGCACTTAATATTAGTGATTACTGTACTTTCACTTGTGAAAACTTACGTTTCTTATTGTCCTCGAACGTTTCGGTGTGGTGTACACCTTCCTCAGCGAGGTTTGAATACAGAGTGTCGTGAAAAATTGTAACAGTTTATTCAGAGGTTGGTGGGATGTGTATGGGGGTTTTTGGCAGGAGGGGGTTGGCGCTGGGATTCAAAGTATAGTTTGGTTTGTGTATGATTGTGTCGAATAGTACGTGTGATTTAAAGTGTAGTTGGTCATTTAATATGTTGTTTGGCTGTAGTCTGCGGTGTTTATATATTTCATACTGTTCAGCCGTGTTGAGTTTCCTACTTTTTGGTAAGTAGTGTAGTATTTTGAGGTTGTTTTCTGTTGGTGTAGCTGTGGTTTTCAGTCTGTATGTGTGTGGCGAATGCGGAGTGTCTGTAGTTATCAGAAAGGGCTTTTAAGTGTTCAGAAAATCTTGAAGAAAAGGATCTTCCCGTCTGGCCTATGTAGAAATGTTTGCAATCACTGCAGTTTAATTTGTATACTCCTGTTTTGTTGTATGTGTCAGTGTCTGTGTTTGTATCGTTTATGTGTTTTTTGATGGTGTTGTTGGTTCTGTAAGCTATTTTGTAATTGTGTTTCCTGAACTCCAACACACACAAAATCGCAAACACATTCAGGGAACACAATTACAAAATAGCTTACAGAACCAACAACACCATCAAAAAACACATAAACGATACAAACACAGACACTGACACATACAACAAAACAGGAGTATACAAATTAAACTGCAGTGATTGCAAACATGTCTACATAGGCCAGACGGGAAGATCTTTTTCTTCAAGATTTTCCGAACACTTAAAAGCCCTTTCTGATAACTACATACACTCCGCATTCGCCACACACATACAGACTGAAAACCACAGCTACACCAACATAGAAAACAACCTCAAAATACTACACTACTTACCAAAAAGTAGGAAACTCAACACGGCTGAACAGTATGAAATATATAAACACCACACACTACAACCAAACAACATATTAAATGACCAACTACACTTTAAATCACACATACTATTCGACACAATCATACACAAACCAAACTATACTTTGAATCCGAGCGCCAACCCCCTCCCACCAAACCCCCCACACACATCCCACCAACCTGTGAATAAACCGTTACAATTGTTGTAACAGTACAAACTGTCCTATAAAAATCAACTAACTAAGTAACCAGAAGTGATGATTACCAGGAGTAAATCTACTATCAGCATTAAATGACAATACAGCATAACCAGATGATTTGACTGAGACATTGACAAATACTAGTTCCCAAGTAGATTAGTTAAGTGAGCATAACAAACCATTAAACAAAGTCAAACACCATAAGTAGAATAAAAGGTGAAAGAAATGATATTTATAACATGTATTAAAGTAATGTAAACAGCACATTAGTTGAGTAAATGAAGGGTAATAATTTGAACAACAAATAAAAGGAAATATATTATTGATAATAACAAACTATAGATGAATTATAATAAATGAACCATTAAAATAAGATTAACAGTATAATCGCAATGTTAGATCAACCTTGAAAGAAGAGTATGCTAAGGCATAATGAATAATGATGATAGAATAATTAATGAGAGAACAAATTGTATATGTTCTAATAATAATATGATCTCAATGTAATCAACAATGTAAAAACTATATGTATTTAAAAATGTTATAAGGTGGTCAATTATGTAAAAAGATGTATTATCAGTTGAGGTGAACAAAACCTTATTATGAATTGTGTAGAATAAGAGAATGGCATAAAATGAGCTAAGATGACTCAATGAATAATAGATAATAAAATAAAAGCTCAAAATAATGACTCACAACTTATGTGGAGTCCATATTGAAAGAAGTAGAGTAATTACAACAATAACCCCACGCTTAAAACAATTATGTAAGAGCTAAAAATAGAATGACCGCATCATGACGTCATTTTTAACCAATCAGAAAATTACTTGAAAAATTAATTGTCGCTGCCTAGCGGAATTTTCAGTGGACTATATATACAGATGTACGAGTGAGGAGAAACACATTTTGTCAAATTCCATTCCAGCAGATACTACAGGACTCCAGATCAACATTTTCATCAAATATTATTAAACCACAGCAGTGAAGAAATACATACCTATTAAAGTTGTGCCGTTGCAAGGGTATTGCTCCGGCGAGTTTATATTATCGCGCCGTGACGTCGTAGCAGAAGACAGCCAAAGTCGTAATTATCTACGTAAATGCCGTGCTGGCGAACTGTAACGAAATTCAGGACGCCGCTACTGTCTCGCGGCGATCTTATAGAGTGGGCGGTTAATCAGCTGATTGACCGATTGCTACAGGCTATTTTTCCATAGCCTCGTGTTTTAAAGAAACCGTGTCTTTTTTTTCTTCTCGATCTTTCCACGGAGCACTTCGAGGTCTGGCGGCGTGGCAAGCAAGGGTTTCTTCTACTAATGTGGAGTAGTAATTTATAGAGTGTCTTAGGGTTCTCGCACAGGCCAAGAGAGGGGTGAATGACCTGATGATGACAACTACAACCGTCACATCATCAGAGCTGGACACTAGAACACTCCCCCATCGCCGTCAGGCTTAGAGATGCTCCTCAACATCACAAGACTGCTGGATAGAAGGAAACGAGCCGGAATGATGAACTGACCATCAACCTCACCCACCTTTCTTCACAGGATCTAACGGGTATTGCCAAGTCTACAAATGTGCAGGTGGGCCGATTCCGTTTATAAAATCTCGTCCGCAACACCACACCGGTTTTCATTTCACAAAGAAAGTATACACCTGAACAGTATTTGTATATTCTGATTAATCAAAATTAGAACAAGTCCTGTGGCTAGTTATATATATATTTGTTATTATTATTGACTGTGTTAAAGGACCTACCTTCTATATTGCTCAATTAATTACTATTGTTATTAGTATTGTCAATGCATTAACAAAAATGGGATATATATAGTATGTGTTATACATGTAAAGACTTACACATAAACCGTATTTTTCTTTGTTATAATGATCGAAACTTTGTTACAACTACAAGTCAGAATTTATAGTCTTAACTGTGTCAAAACGTATCCACTTTGTATACTAAATTGATAATTTTGGTTGTTACTGCTATTGGCAATTCTCATTGAGACAGATAGTATATATACATATAATGATTGGTATAAAGGCCAAGACATAAACAGTATTTTCATGTTCAGAAAGATTAAGATTTTGTTAGAACTAGTTAGGTGGATATACATTTGTGATATATGTATTTTCTTAAATGGTGATAAAAGGATCCACCTGTTGTGCTTGAATTATTTTATTGTTATCAGC
This sequence comes from Magicicada septendecula, assembly GCA_034769895.1. Classification (NCBI taxonomy): domain Eukaryota; kingdom Metazoa; phylum Arthropoda; class Insecta; order Hemiptera; family Cicadidae; genus Magicicada; species Magicicada septendecula. The sequence goes on from CM068375.1 coordinate 265,261,206, forward strand.
ATTGGCGATTATTATTGATATGTACTAAATGTATATATGTCTACATCTTTGTTTGTAAAATGAAAATTAAGAACGGATATGAGATACACAAGAAGTCAATTGTTAAACACTGTATTGAACGCTGAATAATTAATTATTGCCGGTAGCATGAAAATTTTACTTATTGATTATATTGACTGTATAAAGATGAGTGAGCACCAATAAAAAGAGGGTTGTTAACTGTTTGTTTTATTTGCAAGTCTTGTCAAGATGGGTCCAGCCATTTTATGCTTCTGTCTAGTCCTGGTGGCTAGTTATTAAAGTTTAAGTAACCCCCCCCAAAAAAAAAGTACACAATCTTTGGGGGGGGGGTTCAAAGTGCATCACAACAAGAAGTGTACCTTTAACTAGTTGTGCGAACCAAAAAGAACGAGGTTAGGTGAATTACCTAACCAAGTATTTATTTTCAAGAAGTCACAATCGTTCATTCACGTAAAAGTGAAGTATACGATCAGTGTACAAGATCGTAAAGTGAATTAAAAAATAATCCAATGCGATTATAAAACAGGGAGTACAGTGCCATATATAATTACAGTGTATGAATATTATGTTACCAGTATAAGCAATAATACACTTATGTACTAACGCAAAACATTAATACTACGAGGGCTATCCAGAAAGTAACAGACGTTTTGAAATAAAAAATTTACAAAATGAAAAAACAAAATTTTATTATATACATTTGAAAGGTACACTCTTAAGCTATTTTTCTACATAATCGCCATTCAAATTAAGGCACTTATCATACCATGGCACACGTTTTTCAATACCGTCTCTGTAGAAATCTGCCGCCTGCGATTTCAACCACTGGTTTACACCGGCATGCAGTTCGGCGTCAGTATCAAAGCGTTGTGTAGCGAGCCATGTCTTCATCGCTGGGAAGAGGTGATAGTCACTCGGCGCCAAATCGGGGCTGTATGGTGGATGATCGAACACCTCCCATCCAAAACCATCGAAGAGCTCTCGGGTACGATTGGCCGTGTGTGGACGTGCGTTGTCGTGAAAAAACAAAACCTTCGCACTAAGTTTTCCCCGACGCTTGTTTTGTATCGCGCGCCTTAACTTTCTCAGTGTTTCACAATACCTCTCTGAGTTAATTGTTGTGCCACGTTCAAGAAAATCAACGAGAATCACTCCTTCAGAGTCCCAAAACACAGTAGCCATGATCTTTCTTGCTGACAGCGTTTGCAAACACTTCCTTGGTTTCTTGGGAGAATTTGTGTGTCCCCATTCCATCGACTGCCTTTTTGTTTCACTATTGACATGCTTCACCCAAGTCTCGTCCCCAGTTACGATACGATCGATAACTTTGTTACCATTTTTGTCGTAATCTTCGAGGAAAGTTAGTGCTGCAGCCAGTCTCTGTTTTTTGTGGTCTTCCGTTAGGATTTTCGGAATCCACCTAGCACAAAATTTGTGGTAACCAAGCTTTTCCGCCACAATTTCATGCACCAAACTCCTTGAAATTTGGGGAAAATGTTTCGAAAGTTCCGTAATCATGAAACGACGATCTTCACGAATTTTGTCGTTGATTTTCACCACCAGTTCATCAGTCACAAGGCTAGGTCTACCACTGGGGCCTCATCGTGAACATTGGTACGGCCATTTTTAAAATCAATGCACCATTGCCTCACTCGGCTTTCACTCATTATTCCTTTTCCGTACACATCACAAAGTTGGCGATAAATTTCAATTGGTTTGTGATTTTTTGCCAACAAAAACCTAATCACAGAACGCACCTCACAAGTGGCGGGATTTTCTATTGCAGCGCACATTTTAACATGTCACAGAGAGCAAAGTAAGAGGGGCACAGACCGCACGCTACCACAGCTGGATGCGTACTGAGTGTAGGAACGTTCTGACACCAAGATGGCGGCTCTATCCCCGCCCACCGCCGCAGTCGGTCAAAACGTCTGTTACTTTCTGGATAGCCCTCGTATAAGAAATAAGCACTGTCTATACTTTTTTCAAGAGGAATTATACGATTCCAATATAATAATTAATGATATAGGCCAACCATAGTTAACCTCAAAACTTGTAGAGGTCAGACAAACATTTCGTTAATCAATTGAATTGTTAAAGGTGTCTAACATACCAAAGTAAACTTTTGTAAAGCATCGTAACTCGAGGCATAGTTATTTTATTCTGTAGTTCTAAAGGATTCACCCTTGAGGTATAAAAATTTTGTAAATAAACAAACCTATAATTAGAATCATCATTGCCAACCTTCTTGAGAAGTTACTCACCTTTATCACATTTATTAATTATTATATAAAACAAACTTACCTTGATTAGTCCAGGATTCGGCACACGAACTGTGAACTATAAATGTGATTGAGGGTTACGTATTTCAATAACTACGCTCATCTATATTAATCATCTCTGTTTATTATTCAATTTCAGCATTTATTTTACTCTTCTTTTAAATTTACTTGGTATTCATTGTCTTCTCAAGACCACTACTGTTTATTTTAATTACTTTTCTTCAAAAATTACAAAAACCTTGAGTCTACTTTAACATGGTATATATCTATTTCAAACCTTAACGTAAAATTTAATTATATTCTATAAAGACAACCCAGCATCTTGCTCACTCACACTCTCATACAGTATTTAAATTATTCCCCCATAATATAGAGCTCTTTATATTAAAATTTATATAACTGATTTGATGGGATACATTTATGTTTTTTAACGGCATCACTGCTGCCCATGTGCTGCACCACTATTTGTCCGAAAATCGTTGCAATGTTATAATTTTTTGAAATTTCTCTTGATTAACTCGGTTCACCGCATCGAACGTTACATTCTGCACTGTTTTATTTTAGTTATTTCACATTTCTACAGGTTAAAAGATTTTTTTGGCTCGCGAGCCTAATATGTTCATCCGGCCGGCTGGATGTTTGGTAGACGACGAATGACGCCAACTCTGGCGTCTAAAATGGCCACTTCTTCTACATGTTCATCAACTTGCACTGCGATTCACGTAACAGAATCACGTGACACAATAATTAGTCATCACGTGGTGTCACTTGTGGTGCGAGTCTGTGTATTATTATTCTGCATTTTGGGGCTCGCAAAAAGTTTGTGACAAAAACTATGGTTGGGCAAGCAGGTGCGCACTCATTCACATTCCTGAGCACCTGGAAAACTGTGCTTGTTGCAGGGCGTACTGAAAAAATGTGCGACTTGGTGCCCCGATAAGGAATGTTTATTATTCTAAACTGAGGCCCTGTGTGGGTAAACCTTGGGTGTTGCATTTACAATTATAATAAAATTCATCATCCCATTCTGTCCCGTTACAATACCCCCCCCCCAATGAGAGGTTTTCTGCCGAAACAGAAAAACTCATTGCTAAACCCTAAGAGGATCAGTGAGGATATGGTGCCAACAACCCCCCTTTAATTCAATTCTTTAATACATCATGGGTAAACTACCCCCCTAGCTCGGCAACCATGGCTGCATCTGAACGAGATTACTGGACTTCTCTGTTCGAGATCCCAACACCGTAAAATCGGACAAGTACTCACCACAGTACCACCTAACCTTGTGACACACATGAAAAAATATCAATAATTTGTCTTATACCATACCAGATCCTCAACCGATGTCTCCCCTTATATACATACTGGGTTGCCTTTAGCAAGTACTGGGTGCGTACACATATTCATTATTTAATTCCATACTACCTCCACATATTAATTATTAATGTAAGATTCACAACCATTTTATATTGGCTTCTCTACAAAATTCATTCGCATTTCTCATCTTGTATTGACTTGACGTTACAGTTTCAAATCAAAAACAAATCAAACCAATCAAATTAATTCATTTAAATTTTAAATCATTTAAGGGAAATAGTTCTAAGTCCCTTATCCAAGATTCATATTACAATTAATTTGATCATCTCTTTCAATTAATTAATTTAATCTTTTTTTTTTCAAAATCCTTTAAATGAATTTACATCTCCTCTTAACTAGATGCTAACAATCATAATAAACAAAACAAAATAACTTATTTCTATCATAAATTCCCTTATCACTACTTTTGTTTACAAACCACATAATATGCACAATATAAATCAGTTAATACATTATCAATACACATAATCAGCAGTATATCCTGAACATAAAACACAAAAACACAACAAACTGTACCTCGAAACAAATAAAAAAAAAAAATTTTTTTTATAATTAAATAATAAATGTAATGAAATGTAATAATGTTTTATTAAATATATATTCTGACAATTAATAGAAAGAAAAATTACGAAATAAAATTACATTGATTATTAAAAGAACATATGACTTGATTATATTGATCAGTATACAGTTCACACCAGTCATCAGCTGATGTCTTACTAACAGGTGAATGACCTTTCTATAGGCACACTACATACAAATAATACAAGGTAAAATACTTAACACATGTTTATAATTCCTACACTCTAACATAGTACAACATAATAAAACATAAACACCTCCTCTCCTAGAATTAATCTTTTCAACCAGTAAAGTCATTTATAAAATTATCATACAGAGCATAACATTTTTAAATCAACTACTCCTGAACAAGTTATCTACTGGAAAACTTTAATCATCTGCCATTGTCAGAATATTTCTTAACTCAAAATATAATTATTTAGTTATCTCCTCAGCTCATTAACACACTTCAGTGTAAGACTTTAATACGTTACTATCCTTAGTAACCCCCTTCCACACACACTATGGCCCCTCTGGACTGTTGCGCCCAGTTGCTTCCACAAGGACTGAAGTTAAGGAGGAATTGGCATCTCCTGTCCTTGCTTTGGCCTTACAAAACATTCGGTATTACTGATGTCCGAGGACACCAGTAATCCTACTAAACTTAGGTATATGGCCTTAAATGGTCTACCATCCCATTCGATGGATAGCCGCTGTTCCATAGTTCTGGTGATTCCCCTGATTTACCCCCCGGTTAATTTCTAAATTCACCTCTTACAACGATAAGCTATGGCCAGATTTAGGCAGAACGAGACGCAATGAGCCCTGACCATAGCTACTCAAAGCTGAGCCAATTCCACGGTCAGGGTTTGGTGAGGCCATGACCACCCGAAAATGGGGAATCACAAGTAAAAGATATTTATATGTTTGATATAGTTACATTTAAAATTTACAATTTTCATTACATGAAGTTCCTAGTCTTGATTTGGTGTTCTATCACCATACATTTTCTTTCTTAACTTTCCCTACTTTGACTTTCATTAACCTAAAATAGTGAGTACAACAAAATATTTACTTATTCACCTAAACTAATCTATTCCTACTTACATAGGCTATCACCAACTAACGATTGAATCTTTAATTATGATTTAATTTACAACTTAATAAAAAGAATTTACTCTCTCTCCTTCCATTAAAATAAACATTTAATTTGCATCTGAATAAAAATTACAAACATTTCAAATTTAGTTTTAGTTTCAAATTCTATTAACTCTTTATCTTGTTACATTTTATTATTACACTTCAATTATGAATTTCTGTTAATCATTTTTATCATCAATTAGTTTGGGTGATTCTCAATTATCCACCATGACCTAATTTATTATATGGGTATTTAAATATAACCTTACCCTCTTCTTCCCTTCTACCACTCACTAACAGATTTACATAGGGTGACACCAATCTCTCAAAAATGTTTACCTCCACTAATTCTCTAACTCCACTTAAATCATTCTCCTCTTATTACAAAATACCTGATACCCTCTTGGTACCTAGGATGGGTGTTCCCTTCCTGTATACTCATTCCCTTATTAGTTCCTGGCCCTTTCCAGGTAACTCCGCCAAACCCCATTTAAAACTACTCACCTCCCGCCACAACGCCTTGCGTTGAGGACTCCTTACACCTCCACCCTCACTACAAAATTTCACCACCACCTGTTTACTCTCCAATTACATCACTCTCACTTTCTCTACATACATCCACTCCCTCTACTGTGTCCCTACTACTACCCTGTTTCTGTATTACTTTTATTCCAAAATTCTTATTCTGTCTTAACACCCATTTAAAATTAACTCTGACTGACTCAATGCCTTATTGAAATAATTATTATCACCCAAACTCTATCCTTTATAACATTTTACATTAAGTTAACCATTGAAAACTACACTAGAAAATTTATAACTACCTCAAATTAATTTAATTACCTTATTTAAAACCTTTTAAACTCATTTAAAATTTATTATTCAAACATTAAACATTTTACTTTATTTAAATTGCATTATAGACTTCATACTTACATTCCATCACTCAGTTGACTAAACACATGATTCCTGTCATAGACACAACATTATAAACATTCATTACAACAAATATAGCGTACATGACTCCCTGTATCTTCTGAAACATTATAACAATCATATGACTCCACAACTAAACACATTTTATATTTACTCATTTACTATTTATTATCATAGTTGTCTTGATTGTTCATCTCTTCTTTCACAGCACTATCACTTTACTAAAAATGAACTTTATCTTGTGAAAAACTTACTTTTTTCGTCGGACGCGTTTCGGCTTAAGTATCCGCCTTCTTCAGCTTTGAGTCTGACTAAAAGCTGAAGAAGGCGGATACTTAAGCCGAAACGCGTCCGACGAAAAAAGTAAGTTTTTCACAAGATAAAGTTCATTTTTAGTAAAGTGATTTATTATCAGGTTCAAATCTTATAAAATCATTTAAATTCATTATAAAAATTTACTTCTACCACATTTAAATAAATTAATTCATCTACAATCTATTTTAATTCAATCAGTTATTGAAACACAAAGTTACCGTATTTTCGCGTGTACCACGCGCACCTTTTTTACCAAAAAATATTTCGTAGAAATGGGGTGCGAGTGTTACACGAGGAAACTAACTTGCCAGTCTTCATCAGAGTGGTCATTGACCTTATGCTACCGCAATTCCTGTTCAAACCTCAGTCACTACTATGTACCGTACATCGGGCGGATATTGACCTTGACTAAAGCATTGCACAGACAACACTTTCAACCCCCACTGCAAAATAGCAGGTAGAATTTCATAGTGTTTCTAACAGTCTACTGTTAAAATTCGGTTCGTTCTGTACCGGTTTGTGAAAACGTAAGCTGTGTTTTGAAGTGTTTTACGGTATTCACCAAATGTTTATTGTGTTACGGTATTTACGTTATTCAATGTCGAATTTACGGCAATCGTAATTACTACGGTATATCGTACTGTATCATATCATTTTAAACAATTTGTCTTCGTTTGTGTTTTGTGTTCTTTTAATTTATCAAGGTGTTGTTTCGTTTTACAATGGAATATGGGAAAAGATTGCGTTCGTTTACTGCCGGAGAGAAGTTAAAAATTATAAACGAAGCAGAGGTAATAGGAAATAGAGCAGCGGGTCGAATATACGACGTGCCGGAATCGTGTATCAGAGACTGGCGTAAGAAAAAAAAAAAATTAACGGAAGCTCCTTTAAAGAAAAGAGCTTTTCGAGGTAAAGCTGCAAAATATCCTCAACTAGAAGTTAAACTTACAGCATTTATAGATGATAAGCGTCAATATGGTTATGCTGTTTCCACAGAAATGTGCCAAATAGAGGCAATTAAGATTGCGAAGGAGCTGAATATTAACATAAATGAGTTTAAAGCAAGCAGGGGATGGCTTCAAAGGTTTTTTAAAAGAAGTAACCTTTCTGTTCGACGGAAAACAACGATATCTCAACGTTTACCAGAGGCGTACACTGATAAACTCTTGTGTTTTCAGCGTTACGTAATTCAGTTAAGAAAACTGAACAATTATCCACTATGCCAGATCGGCAACGCGGATCAAACTCCAGTTTATTTCGAGATGCCTGTGGGTACGACAGTAAATAAAGTTGGTGACAAAACTGTAAAAATTCGTACAGCTGGTTGCGAGAAACAACGGTGCACTGTAATGCTTACTGTTTTAGCCGATGGAAAGAAACTGCCTCCTTATGTAATCTTGAAGCGGAAAAACCTTCCAAAAAATGAAAGTTTCCCACAGGTTTGATAATGAAAGCTCAAGAAAAAGGGTGGATGGACAATGAGTTAGTGCTTGACTGGATAAAGCGCGTTTGGAATCGGCGACCTGGAGCATTATTAAAACGCCCAGGGATGCTTGTTATGGATAGTTTTCGTGGCCATCTGACTGACGACGTTAAGAAAGTTTTATCAGAAACAAAGACTGAACAAGTGATTATTCCAGGTGGAATGACTTCGATGCTCCAGCCACTTGATGTGTGCATAAATAAGCCCTTCAAGTGCCAGTTAAAAAAAATGTACACCCAGTGGATGAGTACTGCACCACACGAGCTGACGCCGACAGGAAGACTCCGAAGGCCATCACTGACGCTGATCTGCAGTTGGATCATCAAAGCATGGGACAGTATACCAGAAGACTTAATAAAGAAAAGTTTCAAAAAAACTGGCATTTCCAACGCCTTGGATGGCAGTGAAGACGATAAACTGTTCGTTAGTGAAGATGAGGCAGCGTCTGCTTCTGATGAAGACTCCCCATTCGACAGTAGCAACGACGAATGAAAATCAGGTAAGACACTAGTAAAAAATTTTCATAAACTACATCAAACATACCGGTATCCCTTGGGTTTATAACTGTGTTCGTTTTCATTGATGTACTGTTCTAATACACTCTTAATTGTCTTTAGGTTGGCAAACCCGAATTTACAATTACGGCTGGTTCTGTAACGATTGCTGTAACCTTCGCTTCTAATTACTATATCTAGTTGTAATAAATATTAATTGTCATTGTAATAAACATACATTTTTTTACTTGTAATAAAAAATAAATCCGTAAGTTAGTGTAACAAAAAAAGTAACTTGACGTTTATTTCATTAGTTATTACAGTTTTTCCCTTACAATAGATACATGGTAATACTATTCCAAATACCGGTATATGATTTTTTTTTCACATTTTTGAATACGCGATTTTTTGTTTGTTTGTAGGACCTAAAAATAAGGGGTGCGCGTGTTACACGAGGGCGCGTGGTTCACGCGAAAATACGGTACTTTAATTACAATAGTCAAAACAATTACAATTCACTTATTACCAACTCTCATTATTTATTTAGTCTGATAAAATATTATTATTATTATTATTAAATCCATGTCTACTACATACACACATTGTTTACCTAAAATCTATTTTACAACACAAACACAATTAATTTCACTATAAATTTATTTACAATTTTTTGTCATTATTTTCCTTGTTTACCACACCTCATTTCATAAGTTAGCTAGGTCATCACCATAAACTAAAATAATTAAACGTCCATTCACTGATTTTTTTATTTAACCGCCATCATCATATAATAATCTGATCTTATGACTACACCATTCATTTACAATTAAATACATATTACTATTATAATTATAATAGTCATCATTATTACTTTGTTCCATTGTATCAATACTATTGATAATACAAATATTATTGCATACTATCAGTTCAAAATTCCTGTCGACATCGGGTATGGTAATTTCTCCTTTAGTATTTTCTGTTAAAGTAAGGTAAGTTACATTATCAACAACTACTGCTGCTACATCAGTTTCAATACAAGGTAAGTACTCAATATAATTATTCACTCTTTCTATACCTACCCTTTCTACTAATTCTTTATAATTCCTACCAACCTTGAACAACTTTATCTCCCCATCAACACACAACTCTCTCTCTCTAAATATCTCTCACCATAACGCCATATCACATTTTCTCTACCATCCCATACAGAGGGCACTAACTCATAAAATTTCAGGGAACAACTCAAAGACCTCATGTCTTCCAATAATAAGGGACTCTTTGCCCTTCAACAACAACATTTGTAAACACCTTGGTTCGCAATAAACCTGGGGAAAATTTACCCTCTGCAACCCCTCTATCTGTAAACTCTCTTCATACTCTCTAATTGATAAACACTTGTTTCTACCCCTTTACAACCCCCTACTCCCATTATTCTCTTACTCTCACTAACTATCTCTCTACCTATCTCTACCTCATCACTATCTATTTTCATTATATCACCTTTAAATAGCTCGTTTTCCACTATTTTATCACTGTTACTTATTAATTCATTATTAGAATTATCGTTATTACTCACCTTGTCTACCGCCACCTGTTTTCCATTTAAATTAACACCATTACTATTAACACTTATATCTCCGTTATTTTCATTTATTTTGCACTTACCTGTATCTGTTCTCCACTCTTTCATTCTCTCAAATTTTCATTCTAATTCGTATTTTAATTCGTTAAAATTACTCTCACATTTATTCTTTACCTCATTGATATCAATTTTAAGTTCGTTAAACTTTCTACTCTGTTCATCAAATTTTATATCATTACTATCAAAACGACTCTTTATTTATTTATTGTGTTCTTTCAATTCCTTGAATTGATTTAGTAAAATATTCATCATGTCATTATCAAATTTACTATTACATTTGGTTGAGGTTGGAGTTAACTGAACCCCCGAATCCTCCGTCATATTCGTTTCATCTGTTACACTTAAATCGACTATTTTGTCTTGACCCACTTTCGGAGTTGAATGAACTCTCAGGCCACTTATGACAGCTGATTCGCTCATTTCAACTTCAATCTCGTTAGTATCCATTTTTAAAAATATTTTTTATGATTTTTTAATCTTACAAAAAAAAAAAAATCTTACATGTACACCATTAATATTATAAGTATTACGTAACTATAGTATGCACATCATAACCTGTACTTAATTTATACATACTCCGAAATCACGCTTATATTCACTTGTAGGTGTGGTTTATATACATTATTTTATAAACAGTCCCTGTTCGGGCGCCATTGAGAAGTTACTCACCTTTATCATATTTATTAATTATTATATAAAACAAACTTACCTTGATTAGTCCAGGATTCGGCACACGAACTGTGAACTATAAACGTGATTGAGGGTTACGTATTTCAATAACTACGCTCATCTATATTAATCATCTCTGTTTATTATTCAATTTCAGCATTTATTTTACTCTTCTTTTAAATTTACTTGGTATTCATTGTCTTCTCAAGACCACTACTGTTTATTTTAATTACTTTTCTTCAAAAATTACAAAAACCTTGAGTCTACTTTAACATGGTATATATCTATTTCAAACCTTAACATAAAATTTAATTATATTCTATAAAGACACCCAGCATCTTGCTCACTCACACTCTCATACAGTATTTAAATTATTCCCCCATAATATAGAGCTCTTTATATTAAAATTTATATAACTGATTTGATGGGATACATTTATGTTTTTTAACGGCATCACTGCTGCCCATGTGCTGCACCACTATTTGTCCGAAAATCGTTGCAATGTTATAATTTTTTGAAATTTCTCTTGATTAACTCGGTTCACCGCATTGAACGTTACATTCTGCACTGTTTTATTTTAGTTATTTCACATTTCTACAGGTTAAAAGATTTTTTGGCTCGCGAGCCTAATATGTTCATCCGGCCGGCTGGATGTTTGGTAGACGACGAATGACGCCAACCCCGGGGTCTAAAATGGCCACTTCTTCTACATGTTCATCAACTTGCGCTGCGATTTGCTTAACAGAATCACGTGACACAATAATTAGTCGTCACTTGTGGTGCGAGTCTGTGTATCATTATTCTGCGTTTTGGGGCTCGCAAAAAGTTTGTGACAAAAACTATAGTTGGGCAAGCAGGTGCGCAACTCATTCACATTCCTGAGCACCTGGAAAACTGTGCTTGTTGCAGGGCGTACTGAAAAAATGTGCGACTTGGTGCCCCGATAAGGAATGTTTATTCTAAACTGAGGACCTGTGTGGGTAAACCTTGGGTGTTGCATTTACAATTATAATAAAATTCATCATCCCATTCTGTCCCGTTACATTCTGGGTTAGGAGAGATTTAAGCCAGGTAGATTGTAATCCGTTATTATTGTTAAATTGAATGTATAGAGTTAAAGTAAGCACGCTGTGAGCAATAAACCAGTGAATTATTAATTAACAAAAGTTGTCAGCAATTATTGAAGCAATTATTAGTTATTTTTCTCATTTAAAAGAGCTGCAATTTCAAGGCACTCAAACAGTTGAGTTGGCGGCTTGGACATGTGAAGCGCCAACCGTTTAAATACATAAACAAACCAGAAGGAAATTAGTTAATTAAATTATTTTAATCAGTCAATCAAAGAAATAATTTAACAACATCAATTAAATTTATTTATTTTATTCTTAGAATAAATTATTTTATGGAATAAGATCCAGAGATTCCATATGGCGCCCAAGTAACACAAATTTAGCTCACTTACTTACAAACAGTGCAGTTATACTGTTTTGACAACTTAACAGTTTTATAACGTAAAGAGACCATCTGAACAACCAGTACAGACAGAACTAAACTACCAGTGCTACACCAAAGGTACGTGAGAGTTTTAATTACTTAATAATATTGTCAATACAATACTTTACTGTACAAAGATGATTTAGGTCTACGGTAGTGCTACGGAACTTCAAGAGGATTCCGAAGTGAACAACATTCAATTAACTAAGATTGCAATAATTAATTAATTAAATAATGAAAGTTAATTAAACAAAAAACACAAATTCAATCAATTAAATAACAATTAAAAATATTTAATAACCGAATTAAATAAAAGATAATCGACTAAGAGGTACGCATTCGATACGTTATAAATTGACACAATCAACGTGTGACTATTTTTTAAACGACATACGTAAGCGGTTTTGTAATAAAGTGGCGACCAACTAGTGTTGCTTTAAGTAGATAGAAGAGTACAGAATTCCAGTACAATATTATAATTAATTCTACTTTAGCTCGGGAACTACAGTAAAACAACCATGCTTCCCATACACAATACTAGATTGCCTTCAAAAAAAGGAATTAACAAAGAAACAGACACCGAATCAGACATGGAAGAACAGGAAGAACAACCAACGCCTGAAGTAGAGGTGACAGCAGGTGATACCTTAGAAAACCCACCTGACAGACCCACACAAACCGAAGAAACAAAATTGGACAACCTGATGATTACGATGGAATGATTCGACCGGATGGAAAGGAATAGTATATCATTAAATACTAAAATAGAAGAAACCGAAAAAAATAATAATAATAACATGGAAACTTTGAAAGAAGATTTGGGTAAGAAAATCGACGAAATAATAAAAACATGGAAACGCTCAATAAGAAAATAGACGAAACCGATAAAAATAATAATAAAAACATGGAAGCCTTAAGCAAGAAGATAGACGATAATAATAGAGAATTAACGGAAAACCAAAATAAATCCATAGAAACAATGAATAAAAATATCGAAACATTAAATAAGAAAATGGACGATAATAATAAATCTTTAAAAGAAGAATTAACAGAAAACAATAATAAATCCATGGAAACTTTAAATAAAAACAGCTTCATTAAAAGAAACATTAGAAAATAATGTAGAAGCCTTGAACCAGAAAATGGAGGATTACAATAAGTCAATGAGGGAGGAGGTAGATAAAAATGTCGAAGAACGAATTACCGCAGTTCGAAGGGAAATATCCGAGGCTCACCCGACACATCAGGAGGTACAGCACATCCAAGAATACCTCCAAGTAAGAATTGAGTATGTAAAAGATAACAGTACAGCCCTACACGAATCATTGCAGAAAGAAGTTCAAGAAGAAGGGGTACGAGTACAAGCGAGATTCGAAGAAGTAAGTACCAACATTCACACAGTCCGGAGTCAGGTGATAAAAACTCAAGAGAAAATCGAAGAACTAATCAAGAGAAAATCAAAGAACTGAACCGACGAGAGTTGATCACACGGGAAGAATTCAAGTCCACGCAGAGTCAACCATGCCATGCATCGCATATCCCAATTATGGAACAGCGAGAAATCATCAATTTCAAAAATTTCAAACGCAACCCACTAGAGTTCCTTGAGAGAGTGGAGGAGTACATCGCAAGAAACCGGGAAACTTGCTGGACTGCAATCAGAAGCATGTTGGACGAGATGTTCAAGGACACCAATGACAACTGGTGGATGGCGAATCGACACGATATCCAGAACTTTTCACCGAATTTAAAAAACTATTTAAAAGCAAATATTGGTCGGAAATGACACAAAACATCGTAAGGGACAACCTGTGTAATGGAAAATATGAACCAACGTATGGACAAACACTATCGTCGTACTTCCTTGGAAAGGTATGTCTAGCCAGAAACCTAGAACCCAGGATTCCTGAGAAGTGTTTAGTATCAAGACTGGCAAACCATTATAAAGAAGACATCGAACAAGCAAGATGGGGCGGTCAGGTTCACACTATCCCAGAGATGGAGAAACTACTTGACAGGGTGACACAAAGAAGATATTACCAACAAGATCGACCAAAGGATACCACTAACACAAGAAATACTGACAACCGATATAATCACTATAACCATAAGCAATAATCCTGGTAACCAGAATAATAACAACATGAACCAGAACAATTCCAACCAAGTACACCCAGGTAATAATAATGATAACCGGGAGAACACGGGAAATAATAATAATCGGCCGAACTATCATGGTAATAATAATTACAACCAAAATAGAAACTACCGACCTCGAGTCAACTACATCCACGGTCACAATCGAGGATACCAAAGGCCATACTATCAATCGTACAGGAGATATGATAGCGACCCATACCGAGGAGGATATAACAGAAGTAGGGAGGATGAGCAAGATAGAAGGAACGACGAACACGCCGACAACAATCCTGGAGCGAGACAGGAACAGCCGTCTAACCAACCGCAAAATCCACCGGATAACCGGAACAGTGACGGGAACCAACATTTAAACTAGAGAGGGCAGTGAGAACACGAGAAGGCCCATCACTGAACCAATCTGTTGGGAACATACAAATACCAGACAATTCGACGAAAGACAGTGACATCACAATCATCAATAACCATTATTGGAGAACATCAGAGAAGATTTGATGGAAGAGGAGGCTGTGAGTACGCCGCATCATGACAGTGAGATCATTTATATAAGTGCCGAAATCAATGGGATCATATCAAAGGTAATGATCGATACGGGTTCCAGTGTATCACTAATTGACAACACGGAACTAGAAAGAATATAAGCTAAGTGTCGAACCATTTTACCCACATTACCTGTACACAGTCTTATTCTAATCGGAGCTACAGGACGCCAGAACAAATCAGTAAAGAAACAAGTATCAGTAGACCTCAGAAGTAAGGGTGTAATTATCCCAGTGGCTTTTTTAGTAGCGAGTGGGCTACCGTTTAATATGTTAATTGGATGTGATGTATTAAGACAGCATTCAGCGATTATTGACCTGAGCAGAGGAATAGTGTCTCTGACTTCAGAAGATGGAACATGGACGGCGGAGTTAATGGATGCCAATAGAGCCTCTTCGATCCGTACCAACTACCAAATAAGTGAAAATTATTATTGTAGAGATTATACACCACAAGAGGGCATTAGATACGAAGAAAACAACCAAGAATTATGGCGTAACAAATTAGAAGAGATAAGAACATTCAGTAAAGAAAAGACAGGTATAAAAATTAGTGATGTACAAGTGGAAAGATTAATAACCATTTACAACAAATATCGACACATTTTTTTCCGATGCCCCTGGTAAAGTGAAAGATTATCAGTGTAAAATAACATTTAAAGAACCCGTAGACTTTCATAAAAAATCCTATCCTATTGCTTATTCTTTAAAAGATGCCGTAAGAGCAGAAATACAACGCATGTTGGACGACGATATCATAGAACATAGTCATTCTCCATACACCAGCCCCATGGTGGCCGTACCCAAGAAAAATGGCAAAGTACGCATTTGTCTCGATGCAAGAGAAATCAACAAAATGATAACGACCGAGCATCTCCTGGTGAAATAGAAGAGATCTTAAAGAAATTCCATGGAACAAAATTCATCAGCACATGGGATACTGTCTGCGGATATTGGCAGGTAGAACTTCACCCAAGTAGCAGAAAATATATGGCGTTCATCTTTGACGGGAGGAACTACCAGTTCAAAAGACTGTCTTTTGGACTAATAAACTCTTTAGCCATTTTTGTCAAATGTATGGACCAGGTATTAGGCCAAGAAACACTCAAATTCACCACCGTGTACGTCGACGATTTGTTGATAATGTCAGCTAATTGGGACGATCATTGCGAACGTGTAGAACAAGTTTTAAGGAAGTTATCAGAAAACCACGTCACTTTAAAACTAGACAAGTCAAAGTTTATTGCCAATGAGGTAAAATTTCTAGGATTCAACTTGACAGAGTTTGGCATATCCCCATCACAAGAGAAGGTACAGGCGATACAGCAATTCCCTACACCAAAAAATAGAAAACAACTGCAGTCATTTCTAGGGATATGCAATTATTATCGCAACTTCCAAAACAATTATTCTGAACTAACTGCTCATTTAAGGGACAGGTATCTTCCAAGGACAAATGGACCTGGGGAGCCGACCTTACAGTTGATTAAGGAGAAGTTTTTAAAATCAGTCGTGCTGCAGCATCCAGATTTTAACAAACCGTTTTTTCTAAATTGTGACGCCAGTAATGTGAGCCTAGGAGCAGCTTTGTATCAAGAGGACGAAGAGGGACAACACATGGTCGTTAGTTTTCCAGCAGGGTACTGAACAGTTGTGAGCGGAACTACAACGGCACAGGAAAGGAGTTGTTGAGTGTAGTTTTTGCCTGCAGTACGTTCAGGAATACATACTTGGATACCCCATAACAGTCCGGAGTGACATAAATCAATATCTTTCTTGAAATGATGCAAGCTAAGCCATAGACGATTGACCAGATGGGTACTCATGTTACAGGAGTATGAAATAAATTGGGAATACATACCCGGAAGGAAGAATGTAGTCGCAGACATACTATCTCGCATCAACCTAGATGACCAGACTTTTGAGGGTGAAAAGGAAGAAATAGGAAAAGTATATCACATTATGAAAAGCAGAGCAGACTTGGAAACCATCATTAGTGACATAAAACAACTTCAAAAAATAGACACAAAATTAGCAAAACTTCATAACAGATTAAAAGAATCAGACGAAGATATCACCCCTTAATACTGCACGCATAATGACATATTATTCACAAGACAAAAACCACACCAAGACAGTTGGAAAATAGTAATACCACCAACCAAAGAAAAAACCTTGATAATGGACTACCATGTTCGATACGGGCATATGGGTGCTCTGAAGGTAGTGAAAGCTCTAGAAGAGCACGTATACATAAAGGATATTAACAGAAAGGTGAGAAAATATATTCAAAAGTGCCATGTATGTCAACTGGTCAAGTGCAATAATGAAAGAAAGGAAGGAGTCATGATTCCAATAACATCTACACATAAATTGGAGAAGGTATTTCTGGACATCTGTGGACCATTTCCGCGCAGTGGGGGTAGACACAGATACAAATTTATAGTCGTAATATTAGACCATTTTAGCAAGTTTACCAAACTTTACCCCATTAATCGTGCTACCACAAAAACGATTCTAGATATAGTGCTAAAACAGTATGTGCTTGAGGTAGGAAAACCAACCTCCATTATTACAGACTATGGGACCCAATTTAAGGGAAAAGGTGGAAACATGCTCTCCTAGAACAAGGAATCAAAACTTACAAGGTTTCAGTCTATCATCCTAGCAGCAATCCTGCAGAGAGGGTATTGAGAGAGGTAGGCAGGATATTGAGAACATACTGCTACGGCCAACAAAAGAGATGGCAAGAATACATAGCAGCTGCTGAAGAATTCCTAAACTTGTCATATCATCAAACCATAGAGTCTACACCGTACACAGTAATGTATGAAAAACCACAACCTCGAGAAATTGGAGACATTATCAACTTCCCCAATCAACCAGAATACCAGTTCAATAAAATCAAGTTTTATAGTAGAATTGAAGAGAAAATAGAAAAACTGAAGAAAAAATACCTAGAGAATCAACCACATGCCGTAACTTATAAAATAGGAGAAAAAATATTGTTGAGAAACCGTGAACTACCCAGTACTATGGAGGGAATCACAAAAAAGTTATCGTTGCTATACACAGGACCATATGTCATCACAAAGGACAACACCAACAACACTTATACCATAATGAACCCTACCACCAAGAAAGTAAAGGGAACTTTTAATCAATCATCAATAAAGAAATATTATGAAGAAACTGAACAAGTATAAATTGATAATTTTATCAACCATGTGAAATCTGTTTTCAAAAATAATCAACTTTGGAGAGGAGGCATATATAACAGTACAAACTGTCCCATAAAAATCAACTAACTAAGTAACCAGAAGTGATGATTACCAGGAGTAAATCTACTATCAGCATTAAATGACAATACAACATAACCAGACGATTTGACTGAGACATTGACAAATACTAGTTCCCAAGTAGATTAGTTAAGTGAGCATAACAAACCATTAAACAAAGTCAAACACCATAAGTAGAAAAAAAGGTGAAAGAAATGATATTTATAACATGTATTAAAGGAATGTAAACAGCACATTAGCTGAGTAAATGAAGGGTGATAATTTGAATAACAAATAAAAGGAAATATATTATTGATAACAACAAACTATAGATGAATTATAATAAATGAACCATTAAAATAAGATTAACAGTATAATCGCAATGTTAGATCAACCTTGAAAGAAGGGTATGCTAAGTCATAATGAATAATGATGATAGAATAATTAATGAGAGAACAAATTGTATATGTTCTAATAATAATATGATCTCAATGTAATCAACAATGTAAAAACTATATGTATTTAAAAACGTTAGTTGTCTTGTATTACACCACACAGAACTTGACAATGTAATACAACACACACAAGACAACATAGAAAAACTCAAATTGACAATACAAAATCGACACAACAAAAAAATAACGAACCTCACAAAACGCGTAATAGAATCGACCCCTGAACCGGCACACAAATTCCACACACGCACGGTTAACACAACTAACATTAATTTCACAACTGATGAAATGGATTTATTAAACAAAGGACTGAAACATAATTTGAATAACAATACAACTAACAACAAAAACCACAATAGACACATACGTGACATAATTATAGACACCAAAACAGCTGTACAAAACACGCATATTATTGACCAGGACCCAATATGTCACGACATAAAACGTAAGCTCCAACGCACACAAATACAACCGAAAACACAAAACAACGTGATAAAAACGCTTAACAATGTAAAACAAAAGTTGCATGAACACAACATAACAATATTAAAAGCTGATAAAGGGAACATAAATGTCATAATAGACAAACATCAACTTAACATTAAAATTGAAAATTTCTTCAACGGAAATAAATAAAGACCCCACACTAAAATTTCAAAAACAGATTAACAAATTTATAAACAACACAAAACATATAATCAAACCTGAAAGCACCAAGTACCTAAAACAAATAAAACCTAACCCCCCTATACTAAATGCTTTACCAAAAATACACAAACCAAACATTCCCATCAGACCATTAATAAATAACACACAAGCTCCCTCCCACAAAATCGCCAAACACCTAGACAAAATAATCAGAGAAAACATTAATCTCAGTAACAACACATCTATCAAAAACAACATCGACCTAGTCAAGAAAACTGAACACATCCACATCCCACACAACTCAACACTAGCATCTTTTGATATCACCAATTTATACACCAATGTCCCAGTTCAAGAAACCATACAAACACTAGAACAATTACTCAGACAAAACAACACACCTGAAACACACATACATGAGATCATCACACTTACCAAAATAATAACTGAGCAAAATTACTTTACATACAATAACAAGATATACACACAAACAGACGGTCTCCCGATGGGATCCCCCATATCAGGAATACTGGCAGAAATATATATACACAACATAGAACAGAACCACATAATAAACAACAACAAATACACCAACAAAATCATTTACTGGCACAGGTATGTAGATGACATATTACTTTTATTCAAAGGCAACACAAGACAAGTTGAAAACTTCCACAAATACATAAACACAATACACCACAAATTAAAATTTACACTGGAAATTGAACAAAACAATAGTATAAATTTTCTAGACCTAACAATTAACAAAACTAACAATACACACACATACAAAATATACAGAAAACCCACCACAATTGACATGGTTATACACAACACATCAAACCACCCAACACAACATAAACATGCGGCCTTCACCCATATGCTCCATAGACTAACTAAAATACCCTTAAGTAAACAAGATTATACTGATGAACTCAACACAATCAAATACATAGCAATGAAAAACGGTTACAACCCCAATTTAATAAACAAACTACACAAACGCATCAATAACAAAAATAACAAAACACAAAATACCAACAACACACAACACAATAAATACATCACACTCACATACCATAACTCCAACACACACAAACTTGCCAACACATTCAGAAAACACAAGTACAAAATAGCATTCAGAACTAACAATACCATCAAAAAACACATCAACGATACAAACACGGACATAGACAAATACAATAGAACAGGTGTATACAAATTAAATTGTAATAACTGCAATAGTTTCTACATAGGCCAGACGGGAAGATCTTTTTCATCCCGTTACTCTGAACACTTAAAGGCCCTCTCCAACAACAATATACATTCTGCGTTTGCCATACACATACACACACACATAACCATAGCTACACCAACATAGATACTAATCTCGAAATATTACACCTTTTACCCAAAGGTCGAAAACTCAACACAGCTGAACAGTATGAAATATACAAACACCACACAACACAACCAAACAGCATACTAAACAACCAGTTACAATATAAATCACATACACTTTTTTACACAATCATACAAAATACAAACAATAATTTGTATCCCCCCCGCCAATCCCCTTCGTCTACACACCACTATACCTTCCAAGCAACAACCGTTACTAAGTACTGGCAGTCTGTTTCTAAGCTGACGAAGGCGAATACGACGCCGAAACGCGTTCAACGAAAAAGACAAGTAAGTTTTCACAAGAGAAAGTTTCAATATTATATTAAGTTAAAATTGTTATAAGAGGGTAAATTATGTAATAAGATGTATTATCAGTTGAGGTGAACAAAACCTTATTATGAATTGTGTAGAATAAGAGAATGGTATAAAATGAGCTAAGATGACAATGAACAATAGATAATAAAATAAAAGCTCAAAATAATGACTCACAACTTATGTGGAGTCCATATTGAAAGAAGTAGAGTAATTATAAAGAGAAAATGAAATGATAGACAAACAAATTATGACAAAACAAATATGAAAATCATAATCATGTATCATAAAGAGTATAGCAAAATAGAGATATAATAATAATCAAAAAGGTGTAAGTCACCGAACAATGTGAAGTATAATAAGTGTAGAAAGTAAGAATAATTTTGAATAAGTAATAATGAAGTAAGGAAACCATTAAATAATGATAAACAAATATATTATAATGATTGTTTATGTTCAGCTGGATACAGCAAATTTAGATATAATATGTTAATTTCAATAAGATAATTGTGTTCAAAATAGAAATTAATGAGGGTTGAATCAATGTTAAAAAATACAAAAATAGAATCTGCAAAGTGTAGCAGAAGACATTTGAAAACAACACAATATTTAAGATAGGCTTTCATTAAGACAGAGTTTATTAATGATAAATGTATCCAAACTGGCCGCTATTCATATCAAAATAACCAGAAAGGAACGAGCAATACGATGCTAGTAATAGAACCAAATTTATAATTATTATAACTGAGATACAAACATAAATATGATAAATTTTGGAAGGGTACAAAGAACACCAACAACAATAATAACCCCATGCTTAAAACAATTATGTAAGAGCTAAAAATAGAATGACCGCATCATGACATCATTTTTAACCAATCAGAAAATTACTTGAAAAATTAATTGTCACTGCCTAGCGGAATTTTCAGCGGACTATATATACAGATGTACGAGTGAGGAGAAACACATTTTGTCAAATTCCATTCTAGCAGATACTACAGGACTCTAGATCAAGATTTTCATCAAATATTATTAAACCACAGCAGTGAAGAAATACATACCTATTAAAGTGCATCACAACAAGAAATGTACCTTTAACTAGTTGTGCGAACCAAAAATAACAAGGTTAGGTGAATTACCTAACCCAGTATTTAATTTCAAGAAGTCATAATCGTTCATTCACGTAAAAGTGAAGTGTACAAGATCGTAAAGTGAATTAAAAAATAATCCAAAGCAATTATAAAACAGGGAGTACAGTGCCATATATAATTACAGTGTATGAATATTATGTTACCAGTATAAGCAATAATACACTTACGTACTAATGCAAAACATTAATACTATAAGAAATAAGCACTGTCTATATATACTTTTTTCAAGAGGAATTATACGATTCCAATATAATAATTAATGATCTAGGCCAACCATAGTTAACCTCAAAACTTGTAGAGGTCAGACGAACATTTCGTTAATCAATTTGAATTTTTAAAGGTGTCTAACATACCAAAGTAAACTTTTGTAAAGCATCGTAACTCAAGGCATAGTTATTTTATTCTGTAGTTCTAAAGGATTCACCCTTGAGGTATAAAAATTTTGTAAATAAACGAACCAATAATTAGAGTCACCATTGCCAACCTTCTGGGTTAGGAGAGATTTAAGCCAGGTAGATTGTAATCCGTTATTATTGTTAAATTGAATGTATAGAGTTAAAGTAAGCACGCTGTGAGCAATAAACCAGTGAATTATTAATTAACAAACGTCAGCAATTATTATTTATTTTTCTCATTTAAAAGGTTCAATTTCAAGGCACTCAAACAGTTAATTTGGCGGCTTGGACGTGTGAAGCGCCAACCGTTTAAATACATAAACAAACCAGAAGGAAATTAGTTAATTAAATTATTTTAATCAGTCAATCAAAGAAATAATTTAACAACATCAATTAAATTTATTTATTTTATTCTTAGAATAAATTATTTTATGGAATAAGATCCAGAGATTCCATATGGCGCCCAAGTAACACAAATTTAGCTCACTTACAAACAGTGCAGTTATACTGTTTTGACAACTTAACAGTTTTATAACATACTGAGACCATCTGAACAACCAGTACAGACAGAACTAAACTACCAGTGCTACACCAAAGGTACGTGAGAGTTTTAATTACTTAATAGTATTTTCAAAACAACACTTTACTGTACAAAGACGATTTAGGTCTACGGAAGTGCTACGGAACTTCAAGAGGATTCCGAAGTGAACAACATTCAATTAACTAAGATTGCAATAATTAATTAATTAAATAATGAAAGTTAATTAAACAAACAACACAAATTCAATCAAGTAAATAACAAAAATATTTAATAACCGAATTCAATAAAAGATAATCGACTAAGAGGTACGCATTCGATACGTTATAAATTGACACAATCAACGTGTGACTATTTTTTAAACAATGTACGTAAGCGGTTTTGTAATATTGTTCACAACACTCTGTATTCAAACCTCGCTGAGGAAGGTGTACACCACACTGAAACGTTTGAGGACAATAAGAAACGTAAGTGTTCACAAGTGAAAGTACAGTAATCACTAATATTAACGGTGGTTTGTATTGATACACTCTGTGTGACATCCCTTTGTACCTTTTCATTTTATTTAAAAACTACACATTAGTGATGCAGTGTTCACTGAAGATTAGAAACATTATAGGCATATATATCAGTGTGAAGTATGGCTAATAGTTCCGAGTGACTACCTTGTCACAAAAGCTTGCAGAAACCGGATTTTTTTGTGTTTCTACATAAACTGCAGCCCAAAACTCGGTGCAGAAGCGAAACATTCGCACTTTTTATTTGCAAGTTGTGAAAAAAATGCATAATTACTTATAGCAATACAGCATTTAAACACAATGATGTTGTGTGGCCCTTGGGCCACCCCACCTTACATCGAGATGGTTGCTTTTTCTGTGATCTGCACAAAAAAAACAGAGTATTATTGAAAAAACGAGTTCTGTCACAAAAAAGGGAGACATGTATAGTATCAGGGGGTAAGGGCCACCCCGCCTTACTGCCTTATTTCGAGCTTTTTTAATGTGGATTTTACAAAAAACGGGAAAGGTTAGTAGTTAGGTTAGTTTGCACGTTAACCTAACAACATTAATTTAACCTCATTTACGTCAAAAAACGCACCTTATTTTGTGCAAATTTTTTGATTCCACACCTAGTCTTGACCTGTAGTTTATGTAGAAACACAAAAAACCCGGTTTTTGTGGCTGTCCTGGACAAGTTAGTCAGTCGTAACTATTACCGAAGTATGTACACAGTGTAATAACAACAAAGAACATAGAAACTTTTGCTCTGCATGTCTGATTTCTACATATCTTGTGTACACACTTGTGGGTATATTGGGGTGGATTTCTGTTACGGCCTGCTCATTCATTGTAGAGATAGAAATGATTAAAATGAGACAACTTGCCAGAAACAAGAACTATTGCCAGAGAGGTTAGGAAAGCTCACCTAACCTGTCCAGGTCAGTCAGTGAAATTTCTAGAAAGACACATGTTTGAAATACAGTCTTGGGTTATCTTTTATTCCACTGTAGAGTTTCTCAATTTCAAAAATAATAGTCATGCTGGATGAGACCAACTCTTTGATTACGCTAAAGAGCATTTCAACTTGCAGTCCAGGACAGCAAATATAAAGCATTGTCTTCCTCATGGCAGACACTGCCGAACATCTTTATGTTATGTATCATTGTGGATATAAGCCAAACTGTATTTCATGTTATTATTGTAATGAAAATAGAAAATAGATTTATGATGAATGGTTTTGACTTTGTTGAAGAATAACAGAAAAGTGCCAAACTTTGCGTTATGTCAGATCAACAATGCAAACAGAAAGTAGAAGACTTGGAATAAATATTGGTAACAGAAGTTGGATTTCCACTTACTTGTTTTGTAAATTAATGAACGTCCAATTAACAAATTTCTAAGTAACAAAATCTTCCATGTAATGAATTTTTTCTATGCACTGTGAAAGTTTTGTAAAAATAAATTAAAGTTGCCTCCACAGTAAAGAAATTCAAACTTTTCATATATAATTACCTTAATATCCACTTTAGCGATACACAGTTTCGTCACTGATGACGCGTTTCGGGACTAAGTCCCATCCTCAGATACATAATTAATAAATTAAAATATTAAAATCACGACCATGATACTGGTCAAGTCAAAATAAATAAAATAAATTATAAATCGCATGTAATAAGTTTTGCTAACCACGGCTAGAGCTCCCGCATGCGTTCACCCGCTTCAAGCTCAAACTTTTCAGTAACAAAGTTGTGATTAATGTCCAGTTTTTGGTGTCTGACATAATATTGATACAATCAATTTCATTTGCATTTGTGTATATATTGTACTGCTGTTAAAATGCACACAGTACATAATAGGGAGATAATAAATTTTAAAAGAGAAAGGATGCAGATTTTGTATTGAATGTAAACAAAAAAACATTGGGAATATCGACTTACTCAGTCAACATAGAGGTCGATTCCTATATGATATAAAACCATATTTAGTTATATGTTCAGAAAATAATATATGAAATTGGAATGAATGTTATAAGAAGAGTAAAGAGTAATAAAATTATAATGTAATAAATAACCAATAGAATTACGAATATTAGAGGTAAAATAAAGATGTTTAATAAGAAATAGAAAAATGATATATGTTTTAATAGGTATATGATAAACAGATGTAAAGAAATTAGGGAATTATCATAGGGGCAATTTTGTAAATTGTTAAAAAATGGTATTGTATAGTGAGGAAGAAAATGTTTATTAGTCTAAAATTAAATGCATTAAAAGTAACGTTATTAGTCTTAAATTAAATTCATTAAGAGTAACGTTCTGACTCTTCAATTAAATTCATTAAGAGTAACATGAAGAGTCTAATTATATATCTAATAGTAACTACATGAAGAGTCTTAAATTATATTAAATAACATTTGTACATCATCAAGTTAATGTAACAAGGAAAAGAAAATACAGTAAAGGAATTTAAATTGTGATACCAGAGTTTTGATTATAATATTTAATAAATAAATAATAATACGAGAAATATAACAATATCCTTGATAGAACGACGACAGAAGAGGAAAACCTTGGACTGAAGAAGAGTTTAAGTGGCCATAAAGGATAGTTAAGTGTTCTGAGGAGACATCTGTGTTGCAGTAGTCCTGGAGAGCGGCATTCAGTGGTGAGAGCAATAAGAAATTTGTGTAAAAGAACAGATTGCCAAGCCTAATATTGCTTTCGAAAAAAGGTAAACAACAACCAGAAGTGAACCCGTGGCAGCTGGAAGAATTCAGAGTCGGTTAAGTTACATTAGTTTGTTATTTATTTCTTGCATGGTTAATTATCAAAATACTATATATTAACTGAATCTGGTTTGGTTTAAAGAAAAGAAAATAATAGATACAATTGTAAATACGATCAAATAACTTAATAATCATTAACCCTGAGAGAAATAGTTTCTTTACATGTACTGGTAAATAAAAAAAAACGTAATAACAGTAGGTACATTTCTTAATTACCATATGTATACATAACTACAACACATAAATGGCTGATCCAGCGTGGAGCAGATCTTAATTACAATACCTGTAATTAATGTACAGTACAATATATATATATATATATATCGTCACAGGACAAATGGCGCCAATCGTACACACTATAGTTTTTTAGGCCCTTAAAAGGACCGTTTGTCGGGTACGCTAAATCATTTGCGTACGCTGCCCGAGCCGCGCTGTGATGTTCGGCGGCTGCGTCCGCTGTTCCGGGCGTGCTGCGGTTCTCTTCTTTCGGCAGCGGTATGTAGAGCCCGCTGCTGTCCCAGTCGATGTCCATCACTGCTTCTCCTGCGTTCTCCATTCTTCCTTCTTCCTTTTCTTCCAGCTGGCTTGACGACGTCCAATGGAGTGCGCCAAAAATTTTTAGCGGCGCTGTTTTTATGCCCTGACAGGTCGTATGCCACGAACCTATCAGAGTGCCGCTGGTCCCTGGTTGGCTCGCCTCGAGCACGTTAGATGGTCACGTTGAGGCCAATCAAGCTGCTGCCGATCCTTGATTGGGTCGCCTCGCCTTCTCGTGTCACGTCTCGGCTGGCGCCGAGAGCAGATCTTCGCCTCGCTATGTCACAACTCCCCCGGGTCTTGAATGCTCTCCGGTGGCCAGCCCATTGTTCTTCTCCGGCGGGTTTGAGCCGTTGGCGGTGAACCTTGTATGGACGTCCGTCCTTCTCCACCGTGTAAATCTGCCCGCCGAGGGTTGCGGCAACGCTAAAGGGACCTTCCCAGGCTGGCTCCCATCCAGGGTACCTCCGTCCTTTGGCTGGTCCGGCGTGGCTCTTGACGTACACCAGCTGCCCTACGGCCAGTGTAGGGTCCTGTGTCCTCCGTTCCGGATACCGCCGCCGCTGATACTGCGTCTGGTGTGACCTGGCCGCCTCTTCTCGTTCCTCAATTGGCCGGACGTCCTGTTCTGCGTGTGGCCGACTCCAGTCGCCGGGTCGGCGTAGGTCTCTGCCCAGCAGAAGCTCGCTCGGTGTCACTCCAGTGGCGGCGTTTGCACGATTCCGCAGCGAGAACAGAATCGTCGGCAAACGCTTGTCCCAGTCGCCATGGTCCTTGGAGTCATGGAGCTGGATCCGCAGCGCCTTCTTGATCTCGCCGTTGCGCCGCTCGGTCGGGTTCGCCCTGGGATGGTAGTTGGCTGTAGTCCACGGTCGTATGTGCAGCTTGTCGCACATCTGCTTCCACTTGTGGCCCGTGAGCGGCTTTCCGTTGTCGGTGAGCAACGCCTCTGGGTATCCCCAACGAGGGAACACTTCTTCCTCCAGGTAGCGGATAATGGTGTCGGCGTCCGCCTTGCGCACGGCCTTTGCTTCCACCCATCTCGACATCATATCCGTGATCACTACGATGTACCGGTTGCCGGCTCGAGTCAGCGGATATGGTCCCATGACGTCCAGGGCGACAGTATTCCAACATCTCCTGGGTCGGTGAGGTCGCTGTTGGTCCTGTTCGGGATTTGCGCCGCGCTTGTGTAGGGCGCATATTCTGCAACTCCGGACGTATCTGCGGACATCAATGGTTAGGCCGGTCCAGACGAAGTCCTTGCCGATGGCCCGAAACGTTTCTTCGGCCCCCGGATGACCGGCTTCAGGGAAGTCGTGGAAGTGCCTGATGACCTCCATGCGGACACTCAGCGGCACGTACAATCCTGGTTCCTGGTTGCGTCTGTCCTTCCAAACCAGGCCGTTGTCCACCCGGTATCCTCTCGCTGTAGCCGCCGCAGGGTCGTTTCTCCACGCTTGGCACTCCTGGTCGCCTTCTTGCGCCTCCTGCACTGCCTGATGGATGCCGACAGCTGTGATTTCTTGTAGTCGGGGTGCAGCTGCCGCAACACTGCGAAGTGGCCTCTCTTCGGCTTCGGTGCATTGATAAAGCACCGCTCCAAGTCCCTTTTGGCTGGCGTCGGTCTGCAGAAACATCGGCAAGTCTCGATCCGGTCGTGAGAGTTTTAACGGCTGCCGGAAAGCGGCCTTAACCTCTTCGAAGGCTCGCTGAGTTGTGTCGTCCCAATGCCACTTTCTTGTCCGCAGCAGGTCCGTTAACGGTTCCGAAATCATGGCGAAGCAGGGGATGTACTCTCGCAGCCAGTTGCAGGTTCCCAGGAAGCGTTGCAGCTCTTTCTTGTTGCTGGGGGCCGGCTGGTCTTCAATCGCTCTGAGATGTTGCTGCTGCGGGAGGTTGCCGTCCGGAGTAATCTCGTGGCCCAGAAAGGCGACTTCTTCCCGGCCGAAGTGACACTTGTTGAGCGATCAGGTCAGCTGGTGCATCTGCAGCCTTTCCAAGACTTGATCCAGGTGTCGCAGGTGCGTTTCCCAGTCGGGGGAGTAGACAATGATGTCGTCCAGATAGACGAGGCAGCACTCCCGTAATAGTCCCGTGAGAACATCCTGCATCAGCCGTTGGAAGGTGCTGAGCGCGTTCTTCAGCCCAAAGCACATCACCCGGAACTGGTAGCGACCTCCGTCGGGCACCGAGAATGCTGTGTACTTCTTTGCTTCTTCCTCCAGCGGGATTTGCCAGTAGCCGCTCTTGAGATCTAGGGTCGAGAAGACTTGGGCCCCGCTGAGGTCCTTGATTGTTTCGTATATCAGCGGCAGTGGTGAGTCCACATCCTCGGTCTGATCGTTCAGCCTCCGGAAGTCTACGCAGAACCGGGGTGTGCTGTCCTTCTTCTTCACAATCACCACCGGAGAGCTGTATGGCGAGGTGGCCGGTTCAATGATACGCTGCCTCAGCATCTCTTCTACCTGTTCCCGGATGGTGCGTTTCTTCTCGTCGGAGTACCGGTACATTGGGAGCCGGAATGGCTGGCTACCTTCTATCAGCCGGATCTCGTGCTTGGCCGCAGATGTAGTGCGGAGCGGGCCACGGGAGAACAAACTGCGATGACGGTGTAACATTTCCAGAAGCCGTTTATGGTGTTGGCCACCTGCTGACGTTTGAAGGCTAGCTTCGTCAATGTCCTCTTCCTCGGGCTCCGCGCGGTCATTCCAGAAGACCGTCTGTCGGTTCTCGCTGCCAATGTGAAGGCAGCCCCGTCGGTAGTCCACAACTGCTTGGTTGGCCGTGAGCCAGTGGTGGCCCAATAAAACTTCTTCTTGCAGTCCGGGCACTTCTAGCAGACTGGTGGTGGTCGCGAGACTTCCAATTATAATGTCTGCGACGACGGTGGCCGTTGAGTGACATTGCTGACCGTGTAGCGCTAGCTGGACAACTCGGGGCTCCGTCTTCCTTCCTCCGGGCAGCAGACCGGCTCGTACGAAGTCGTAGTTTGCGGCGGAGTCCAAGGCTGCGGTCAGTTTTCGGCCGGCGATCTCTATTGGAATGCGCGGTATGTCCGCACCTAGTTGGTTCACGCGCCCCGGTGGGCTATTTACCGGGGCGCTTGGTCGTTTCCCTGCCGGTTCTTCACAGGGCAGTCCCGATGGAAGTGTCTTCCCGGGCAGTAGCGGCACTTGGGCGTTAGGCTGTTCAATCTTTGTTCCTCTTTCGTGCTTGAGGCCGATCGACACAGCTTCGACCCCCCTACTCGATCCAGGGAGTTTTCAGCAGAGTCATCCCGACCTCGCGCACGACTATCTTGATCCAAGTCCGCCTCGATGCTCATTGCCCGTTGTAAAAGTTCCTCTAAAGTCATAGGCGGCGGGAACCTCAGCGCAGGTCGAAGGCGTGGCTGCAGCTGTTGTGTAAGCATGGCTATGCTCGTCCTCTCGTCACCTCCGGGGTACAGACGGCGAAACAGCTTGATTTTTCTCAGGATGAAGATTTCCGCCGATTCCTGCCGCTGCGTTTGTCCGTACAGCTCGGCCAGCAGCTCTGCATCTCGTTGCATCCCGCAGAAGT
Source organism: Magicicada septendecula (assembly GCA_034769895.1). Lineage (NCBI taxonomy): Eukaryota > Metazoa > Arthropoda > Insecta > Hemiptera > Cicadidae > Magicicada > Magicicada septendecula. The sequence goes on from CM068375.1 coordinate 265,291,886, forward strand.
GATGCCGGAAGCGGTCGCAGAACTCGGGCCAATTTATCTGCAATCCCGTGTATCTCTCTGCCCACGTGGCAGCTTCTCCTCGGAGCTGCCGCACTGCGTAATCTGCCCACTGTTCAGGTGGGACTCTGTAATCCCGCAGCTGTCGCTCTAGCTGTTGAAGTTATCGTTCTGGATCCTCGTACTTGATGCCATGGTATGTAGCGGTGATCACCGGTGGCAACGTGCACCTCAGAGCTGCGGCGAATTGCGCAAAGCCTTGCTCTATTTCGAACCCGGTGTCCCGCTGGGTGTAGCTGTTGGGCGCCATGTTGTTTTGTGTGCCGGCTGGTAGTTCTCTGGCGTGGCTGGATCCTGCATCCGCAAGATGATCGTCGCCCCACGTTGGGCGCCACTTGTCACAGGACAAATGGCGCCAATCGTACACACTATAGTTTTTTAGGCCCTTAAAAGGACCGTTTGTCGGGTACGCTAAATCATTTGCGTACGCTGCCCGAGCCGCGCTGTGATGTTCGGCGGCTGCGTCCGCTGTTCAGGGCGTGCTGCGGTTCTCTTCTTTCGGCAGCGGTATGTAGAGCCCGCTGCTGTCCCAGTCGATGTCCATCACTGCTTCTCCTGCGTTCTCCATTCTTCCTTCTTCCTTTTCTTCCAGCTGGCTTGACGACGTCCAATGGAGTGCGCCAAAAATTTTTAGCGGCGCTGTTTTTATGCCCTGACAGGTCGTATGCCACGAACCTATCAGAGTGCCGCTGGTCCCTGGTTGGCTCGCCTCGAGCACGTTAGATGGTCACGTTGAGGCCAATCAAGCTGCTGCCGATCCTTGATTGGGTCGCCTCGCCTTCTCGTGTCACGTCTCGGCTGGCGCCGAGAGCAGATCTTCGCCTCGCTATGTCACAATATATATATATATATATATATTGTTACGTAACTTTGATACGGTGTGTAAATATTAGTCAACGGGTACACGCGTTCAAGTCCCGCTGTTGAATGTCACTCTGTTCAATAATTATGTTACTGTTTAAAATGTTTATATGGGGTCTCTTGTATATGCAGTAATTATTTTAATAATTGATAAAGTATAATTTATTTGTAGTGATATGGTTTGTTATGAATAAAGTCTTAACTAGTTGATCCGCTAATGAATGTAACGGTAGCGTCTAACTTGAAGTCGAAATCCTCTTCTATATAAAAATGTCGTCTGTGTATGTGTAAGTCAAGTGTTGTCTGGACAAAAATATATTAATATGATTAACACTTCACGTACCTGGTTGTCGTACTTGAGGTTCAGACGTTCACCGCTACTGAATAAACTGTCAAGTTCCCTTTTTGACCAGTCTAATATTTATAAACAAGGTTTTACGACACCTTGAATGTTATGTGGGCGCCATATGGGTTTTCTTAAAGAAATGTCCCATAAAAAACAAACTTCTAATTTTATAATTGTGTGTGTTTACTTTTTACTGTTTCTATCTTTTAAATGTTGATTGAATTGAAAATAATTCAAATGGTATACTGAAAAATTTCTGTTTAATGTACCTCAGTGTATGTAATACTGAGGGTTGATTATTTAATGTAAAATAATTCAAACAAAAGTTAATGCTGTATAATATTATTGGTTTATTATAACCTCTATACTTGAATTGAAAAACACAGTTAACAATAATATAATTCGGATCACAAGTTATCCGTTTATTGACTGGTCTAGCTCAGTTTAAGCACAATAAAAACTCTTAATTTTACTAACAAAATATTTATCTTAATGGACTAAGTACCTCAAGGGTAAGTTCTTTGAAATACAGAATAGAACGATATTAATTTCTTTTAATAAATACTACTATGATGTAATAATTCATTTTAGGCCTCTTTAATAACTTGCAATTAAATAATTGGTTAACAAGAATTTTGTTTGCTTATATTCTAACTGATATTAGTTATAAATAATTCTAATACATATATTCTTACGTTGGGTTATATTAAACCCTCTAAATAAATTAATACAGTGTTTTCTACGAATAGTTTGATTGTTTTTGCGTCAGTACAAGTATGTTAATTCCTACAATCAATGGATGGTATATAAACAATAAATTTGGTCACCGTACTACCTTGATTTTTAATCGTATTGATTAAAAATGAACACTTTAACGATAGGATTATATTGATCGCTAATACACTTCACTTTAATCGCACTTGGAAACGAGAAATAACCTTCTTCTTACTGATCTTAGGTTATAGCCTTTACAGGTTATGGTAAATTTACTCGTTCCGATTACACGCACTGTTTATATAAACTCACAATTAACTTTCGATGCACTCAGAGACGATGACTCGCCTTTCCAATGGTTAATTTGATAAAATTTAAGGTATTTACTACAATTGTACTGTTGTTGATTATTAAAATATAAAACGATGCAGAGACGCAACTGGTTAGCTTGTGGATAATGATGCGAATGCCAATTTCTTAGCGTCCTTTTGATTATATACCCCGCTCTCGATCGCCGTTAGGAGTAATTTTCGCTAAGTAAACTCGTTTGCGACTGGTACAAAATTATGTCGTAGTGACGTAATGTTTTTAATAAACACCACCGACGCATCTTTTGTACTCAACTGCCGTTGTTGTTAGTATTCACTGGCACTTTCTTAAATCTTGTTAAAAAATGATGCTAACACTAATTATTACAATTCCATTCTTTAAGCTATTATCATCAAATTAAAGCTTAGTTTCTGATCTTTATTTTGATGTGGCTTGAGGCCGGTTTGAACCTAGTTTTCACTGACAATACATAGAAATACCGTCCTGAAACATGGTTTCTTAGTGTCGTCTGCTAATAATGCAAAATGCGACTATTTCCCTATCTTTGATATTTGGTTATTTACATCTGTTTTCTCTTTTGAACGTTATTACATGAATAAAAGTACATACATTATTAAAACTAAATGCTGTTTACAGCTGAACAGTATTAAATCTTGGTATAATTATGACAATACATTATTCTGAAAATTCCTTATTCTCTAATTACATTTTTACATGGCCTACTCATTTTTACGGCATATAATATTAATTAAGTGGTGGTACTTCACACCTTATTCATTATTTTCACTATTCTGTAAGTTTATGTTAATTAGGGGTCCTGGTTCCCTATTATTTTACTGACATAAACTCGTTCATACAGGGTTTGTATATAGTTTTAGTACAAGGTTTATTTCCTGCTTATTATTATCTCTACTTACATTTCGTTTATGTAGGAAGTTGCTTATTTATACATAAGGCTTCCGTTTATAATTACCCTTATTCTATACTGTTACATCTTTGTTGGTAATTCTATTTTTTATAGCTTTGTGGCTACAGCTAGCATAGTATATAGTCTTTGTTATTTCTGTACCATTGTTCTATTACTTTCAGCCAAAATGTTGTTATTTGTTCTTATCTTGTTAAAGTCATTGGTTATTTTGTTTATATTATATGATTCTACACATCAAAGTCTTGGAGTGGCTCACTTGACAGCTTATTTGTGAACCTTGCTTGTCCATTAGTTATAGTCAGTCATTGTATTTAAGTTGTAGTGTCATGCAGTGTATTCATCACTGCTTCTTGGGATCCCTCCTCTTCTTTCTTCTTTGCTGGTCTCCTCTCTTCTTTGTTACATTCATTATAATTATTCACTTTACCACTCTAGTGTCATATTTCACCCTTCTGGTGTGTATTATTGTTATGGAACATTTTGTGATGTTACAATATATATATATATATTATAACGGAACCAAATATTAACTATTTGGGGTTATATGTTTACCGCATACTGAAACCATATTTAAATAAAAATTAACAGTTAAAACTCCATTTGAATGTAGCGCATTGAAAATAATGCTGTGTAAAGCAACGCACACGTGGTCGTTATGTAATCAGTTCGCTGTACAAGGAAGCGACCACACCCAAACTGTTAATTATTAATATCTCGGAAACTAATAAATAAAGGCGAAATCTAACATAGCCAAAATGTTTGCCGAGATATTAATAATGACGTGTGCAAATTTGATGCAATATAATTAACTAATGTAAGAGTTAATTAAAATAATTAAATAACTCCTGTTAAAATAGAGTTACAGTAATGAGATTTTAATATATTATAAAGATAATAATTTGTGACAGATTGTATATTTTAGATTTCACACAACTTGATTTGCAACCAAGCTATTGCAAAATTAAGTAAGTACAGGATATCCTTAGCGACAAAGTGGTTCCGGCGGAAAATTAAATATTAGATAATAATTCTATTCTCCGTCTGTGGGAACCAGACTTCATTCTCACGGACTAAGGGAATTCTAAATTTTATGTAGTAGGGAGAGTGCGTCGACCAATGAAATCATTGCATGCAGCCCCGGCTACTGCGATGTTTTCTGGTGGAAAAATCACTCTATTGCCAGTACTCGCGAAGTTAAGACGTAGTCCTTCGATCGTCTAGTAGCCAAAGTGGTGAAGATCAACAAGAAGACTCTACGTGGTCAACACACACGCGATTACGAACACACTAACTACAGATCATCTGTATAGCTCGCAATTGTTGTGTAAAGGCGAGATACTCTTCAGGACATCAACTAAGCTTATTGTGTACTACCAGTTAGTCATAAGCACGCAAGAGATCCACCCGACTTCAAGACCAGACTTCAAGAATACAGCAGAGAGGCCGTCTAAATCATTGGTTAACAGCTGACGAGCAGAGCGACCGCCCGAACGAAGCACACACACACACACACACACGCTGACGTGCAACGTGCAAATCGACGGAGAACAGGAAGCAGTTCCAGCAGACAACAGCAGACGTTAAAATATTCACAAACAGCAGGGAAGCAGAGTGTTGCCGAATTTTGAACTCCACGACCGAATCCAGCAGTTCTAAGCAGATTACTTTCTCTAACCAAGGACTCGAATCGACGAGGGACAAATCGGGACGACATCCTCTTCAGTAACAGGAAAGCAAAACCTATTTATTTATTTTTCAGATCAAATTTTATATTTTTCAATTAAAACATTGTAATTCAAATAATTCAGGTGCCAAACAAAAAGCAAAGACTCTAGTAATTAAAAAAGTAAATTCGTTGTGATAATCTGTATAGCAGTTTAAGGCTTTAGTAAGTTAGAGTTAAGAAATAGAGGTAGTATAAAAGCGCTATACAAATCTTAACTGACAATCTAATCGTAGATCATACTGCAGTAGATCAGAAATAGAATCACTAGAAATGAAATAACGTGAACTAGACTGTCACGTCTAATTTATTTTTATTAATTATTCTAATTAATATCAGAGTTTTAAATTTTGTTTCATGAACACTTAGATTCAAATTAATTAAATAAATTTAATTAAATTCAAATCAATTATTAAAGTCAAATTTAAATTGCAATTAACTCGCAAAGAACGAGTTCAGTTTCTTTCAACTATTAGACAATCGAAAAACATCGATTCATTGTATAGACTATAAGAAAATTCATAACATTATAACCATTCTATTCTTGTGTGTTGTTGGTGTAATAAACAACGTTTTATTACCCCATATAACAGTGTTTTATTGTTGTACGATAAAGCCTACCAGTCTCACAAAACTCTCCCCCTTTAAAGTAACCCATTTCGTGTGTTGTTGTAATAATTTGAGATTACTAGCTTGCGAACTTCAAATCCAAAATCCACACGCCCTAGTCGGAAGAATCTGCAAGATCAGACAGCAGGTGGGTACTCACACACAACATTACATTACAATAACGCGTAGAAGTGTAGTTATAAATGGCGCTCCAATCTCGTGGGGCTCGAGAAAATTAATTAAATTCAATTTAAATTTAATTTTCACTTTAAAACAAACTTTGCTGTTTTAACTTATAAAACAGCTGGCGTCCAACATAAATAATCCCCAAAGAGTTTTGTGACTGGTGTGTGTACAACAGTAAAGTTATTGTGTGTATTTGAAACTGTTCTGTGTATTTTAAATTGTGTATATTTGACATTGTTGTCTATTTAAAATGGATATGGATAAAATACAAAGGAGCTTCCTTAGCTCTGGTTTCTTATCTTCTTCTGTTAGTTCCTAATTGTTTGGTCAATCACCTTCTTTTCTTGAGTATGTTTCGTGGTTCCCTTCTTTGTGTTTCTGTTGTTGGGTCAATCACTTGGGTTGGGTAATATCGTCGTTCGTCGTGTCATAATATTTATATTTTAAACATTTTATTTTATATGAAGTATTTTTATATTAAGAATTATCTTTTTTATCACTGGTACGGGATTTGGCTTATTTGTGTTGTAACATAATATATATATATATATATATATATATATATATATATTGTAACGTAACGAAGTTAAGGCCCCATACATTACACAAAAACTTCATCACTATCAAAATAAAACAATACCCAATGTGTGCAATAATTAAGGTCAGGAAGGTAAACCTTCATATAATAAACGTATTAATAATACCTAGTAAGGTTACTAGGTAATAAAATAATAAAAATGTCTATAAATATAAAATATAGAGTGATCAGTGGAAGGTGTAAACAATAAACATAGTGTCCAATGATGTGAAATTACTATAGACAGTTTGAACTGAGAGTAGACTGGTTAATTGGTATTTAAGATTTTATAAGATGTACATGTTATTATGTTTTATCATGATGTTTTGTTCTCATGGTATTTATGTTGTCTTCTATATGTAGCAGGTGTGAAGCAATTGCTTTAAGAAAGTATCAAGTAATTGATACTAATTTCATTCATGTTAAACTTTATAAGAATAACTATTTGTGTACTTACTTTGAGTAATTAATGGAGATATCGTTAGATAATATTTGTAAACTTGGCCAGGAAGGCAATAATTATTAACAAATTGCCAAGCGGTCATTGTAATTATGTTATAAACAGATGAAGGGTTCAATAACAAAATAAATAATAATAAATTGAAATAAGGATAAAATAAAATTAGAATGATTGGCCATAAGCCAGTGACTCATTGTACAGTAGGTCAGGTCAGAAAAGTTAAATAAAAAATAAAAAATTATAACACGTGATAAAACAAATAGGCGTAAAATTAGTATTTTGTCAAAGGAAAATAATACCTTTTAAACTAAGTCGATCAAGAAGAAAATGTAGTAAAATGTATATAGTTTAATAATGCATATTAGGTGAAAGTTTTATATGATTTAATGTAATTTTAATAAGGGAGTATTTTATTAAATAAGTGCAAGAATATTTTCTAATTACGGCTCTAGGGTAACAAATATTATCCAATAACAAGAAGAAATGGTTGTCATGGATGACTGAATGCAAGATATCTTGTTGATTTCAACACTTAATTGTTATATATGAATGTGTTGAGTTCAGTGATACAAATCCAGAAAAGAAACTAAAAACCTAATGAATAAAGTATAATAAATGAAAATTCAAAAATAGTAATCCATTAAAAGGACAGTGGATCGACTGCCGAAGCTATCCCTCAACAAATATAATTCGATCTACTAATAAATTTAACGAATTTCTAAAAAACAAATTAATCAACCCATTAATGGCAAATGAATAATAATGAAGAGTAACCAGAAATAAATGAAGACAACCCATAGACTGGAGATGCCAAATTAATTAAATATATTAAAAACACAAAGAAATTTAAATAACGTCCAAAACCTCACTTTACAAAACCGAATGAAGTCTTAATACTACACAAATTCCATTGGGACCTGTAACCACCAGAACCGGGAAGATTCACGAAGATCAGAACTGAAACTTCTACTACATCCTGGGACATCAATACCAAACTTTTATTGAGAAGACCGAGGCTGATATTTTCCAGACATTGAATCAACATACTGTTCTCATCTCTGCGTAGCGAAACATGGCCACATTAAGTACCTTGTAAAAGTACGATAAAAAACCAGCTTATGTTTGCACTTTATATAATAAGATTTTATAACTAAATTGTAATACCTTGTAAACATATAAAATAGATCGAAATATATTAATAAATAAAAATACTGCCAGGACTTACCTGTACTCATTTTTACTTACCTGCTGCCTAAATTTTTCTCAGAAGCCCAGAGTCGCCACGGTATTTTTATAGGTTATAATACCGAAACCTTAACACTTCACCTTAAATAAAACGGGACAATTATAACAATCTGACTAACCCCCAATAATAATTCAGAAGATATCCGGGAACGTTTAGACGAATCTTGCCACACAGAAATGAGAAAGTGGTAATGACGAAATAACTTAGACTAACACATTTTAGGTCATGAAATAACTAGTTTTACTTACAGACAGACGGAAATCATTACAACCAAACACAAAAGAAACAAAACACATTCTGAAATGGTTAAATAGGCCTTACACTTAAATACTTTTTTACACTATAGAAAGCAGCCCAGCTTTGCTCACACACACACACATATACAATTTAACATATTCCCCTTATTTTGTTTTACGAAGTCATGTTTTTATTTACGGTAATTTGATTAACTGTTCACTGCCGACCGAACACGTGTTTTTGTTGCCCGATTCCACGGTCCGTTATTTAACTGTCGTCAATTCACAATTCCACTGCACCAATTATAATATTGTTACATCCGTTAATTCCTCGGGTCCCGGTCAGTATGAAGGCGTTATTTTATTTAGTTATCCATATTTAAAAGTTCGACCCGACCGGGCCCGCACAATGCGATCAGCGTCTGTCAGCGAACTTGGTTTCTCGTGGACTGCCTATAGCATGCAGGCGGATATTAATGCCATGCCGGCGAACGAATTTCGTCGTCGCTCACAGCCTGAGTTGTTGCAGTTTAGTGGCTATGTGTCTGACACATAGCAGTTTTTTCTGTGTTGTACGCCGATGATATTTAGGCGCTTATGGCTCGACGTCACAAAATAGGCGTGACTTAAGTTTTACATCCGTCGACTTATTAAAGGAGGCGAACAGAAAATGTGCTTTTCACCATCTTTGCTGGTTCACCCCAAGCGTCAGTCCGCGCGCCTGGTGGTGTGATGCATATGTGCGCGCTGTCACACATTCCCAAAGTTCTCGGAAAAGAAGGCTGAGTAAATTCTTAGTTACCGATTGCACAACTATGGTCACGTATTACGGCTTTGTTCCAACACTGTTCTTTCAACACGTGGTCTGTCACTAATGGAAATAAATTTACAACTATTTTGATAAAGCCCCCCATTTTTTAATAAAATAAAATCCCGCAAATTTGGCCCATTACAATACCCCCCTCAATGAGAGGTCTTCTGCCAAAACAGAAGAAATCTCATTGCTAAAACCCCTAAGAGGACCGGTGAGGAACTGGTGCCAACAACCCCCTTTTGTTCTTACACTTCATGGGTAACCGACCCCCCTGGCTCGGCGACTATGGGCACACCTGAACGAGATTACTGAACTTCTCTGTTCGAGATCCCAACACCGAAAAATCGAACAGATACGCACCACAGCGCACCTCACCTTCTAACATGTTTCCCCAAAAAATCCAACTCCCTGGCTTAGATCATGCCAGATCCTCAACCGATATGTTTCCCCTTATATGCAAACTGGGCTGCCATTAGCAGATACTGGGCTCACACACACACACACTTATACTACATACTGTAAAATTAAAATATCCTTCGAAAATTTATTTAAGTTACAATTCATTAGCTGTTTTCCTTGAAAATCAAAACACAAATTTTGCATCTATACTGAATAATTCTCTTCATTAGTTTTTTGTTATTAAAAAGTAATCAAATTAAACATCTCTTAAAATAGCAACATCCTTAACCTAACATGTGATTACACCTATATTCTAACAATACAATGCAAATAAAACACTAATAATACACAAACAATAACATCATCAAAGTTAAAATATCCATTAGCTGGCAGGCGCAAAATGAAGAAATTTTTTTTTCCAAAAAATTTTTTTAACAAAATTTTAAATACAAAAATTTTAATTTCTTAAAACATTTTCTTTCCATATTGAAATTATTTAAAATTTGTTCGAATCAATTAAAAACAAAATTGGCTTTACTTCCTTGCTAAACATGCCTAGTATAGGACCTCACCTATCAGCTGATCCAAACTGGGTCAAGTCAAGAACCTTGACCTACATATTTTATACACAAGTTCTATCTGAAAATACATTATACATCTGTAAAATTCTATCTTGAAACACAAAAACATAAGAAAATAAAATATTTAAAATAACAAAATATTATTATAAATAACAATCAAATTGATATTTAAATTGTTCAAAATAAACACTTTATAGCTTTACATTATTTTCAAACACTATCAAAAATTTGTCACTGGTTTCAGTCAAAAATTTTATATTTTTCAACTATAAATCTCTTTATTTAATAATCTCCTTCTCCATTACTTTGGGTGATTTAATTATTTGTACTAGCTTGATCTGCCATTTGGCATTTATACATATATAATCTTTACCTCTTTGATTGTAATACTCACTAACAACTGTAACTATCAGGACACCCATCTCTATCAAAACATCTATCAAACAATCTCTAAACCCAACTTACCATTAAACTCAAATTGCCACATTCTCTCGATATATAAAAAATACTCTAACCCTTTGTACTTAGGATACATGTTTCCCCCCCCAAAAGCTCATTCCCTTATGTTGGTTCCTGGATTCTACCTAAAGTAACCCTTTCCGGCGCCAAACGGTCCCTTCCCGTCCCAACCCTTTTGTTGCGGACTCCCACATTACACTATCCCCTCTTACAAAATTGCCATTCCCAAATCTCATTCTAATTACCCTACTTCAACTACAAAATAACATCATCAATTATAAACATCAATATATCAATCAATACTCTACATATATTCCTCATAACTACTGTGTCAACATCAATACTTCTCAATATCTATTACATTACCTCACAACAACATTACATTAATTCAAAACACTATTTTCATCTCTACTACCACTTTAACTTTAACTTGGACTGATCTATATGTCCCACAAAATATTAATCACCCATAATCTGTCTTTTATTAACTTTCACAACTTATTTAAAATCTTAACTTTATTAAATTACTTTTCTCATTATTTAAAATAACATCTTTAACATTAATTACCTTGAACATTATTAGACAATTTATCAGTGACATTTTACTACTGATCAGCTGACATTCCTAGCAAAGTGAAAACACATTTCAAAATTATACACATTTTATGAAATACCTATGGTTATCAATCTTTACATCTACCATACTACACATCATTGTTTCCCCTCTTACTGACTCTGGTACTATGTAAACCGCCTGCCAGTCGGTTTAGGTATTTACTTGTTTATACTCATTTCAAAATCACCAATTATATAAAACACATATTTGTTATCAAATCTTACCTCTAACACAATAAAATAATACATTTCTAAAATACAGAATGAACACATTATACTGAACGTATGAACACCTATTTATCAAAGCAGAATACAAGCGTTTAATTAGAGCAAAATTAGAGTTAGCATTTTTTATGTTATGAAGTTTAAATTCGTGGCTCATCTGAGCCACCTCCCATCCACACACACTATTGTAATTTATGTAGGACTGTAGCGTCCTTTTTCTTTCACAAAGACTGCATAGTTGGAGGAATTGGACATCTCCGTGTCTTTGCTTCGGCATTTACATTTTAAAGATGGTGGATATCGACATATCCTTGTTATATATTGAAAAGCCCTTAAAACGGGTCTACCACCTGGCTATGCTGTCCCCACGCGGACAGAGTGGTAGCCGCTGTTCCATAGTTCCGGGATTTCCCCTAGTTTCACCCCCCATTTAATTTCTATTATAAACCAATTTCAAGTCAGCCATGGTCAAGGGACTTGATATGGCCATAGCTGACCGCTAGCCAAATCCACGATTAGTGCTGGTAAGGCAGTAATCGCCCGAAAAGTCGGGGAAATCTAACTTCATTTCAATGCCTGTTCTGCTTATCATCACTATGTACGGCACGAGAGTTTATCATGGTACAATTGTACAAAAAGGTGTGCCGCACATTTTCGCCATGTTGGCCTCCGATGGAGGTAACACTCACTATTACCCCCAACCCATTCCACTATCTACTGGGGCACAGGCCACCCCAGCAATAGCGCATTAATAACTAAATAATAAAAATTCTTATATACAACATTCTAACGTAACATTTTCATCAATCATCACTCATTTAACTCATTTAAATCATTCATAACTTTCTACCATTTAATTTCTTAAACTTTTCAAATTCATTATTAATATTTATTTTTCATCATATCTCAGTTATTATTATCTTTTAAAATATTATCTCAAATTTTTCATTACTGAAGTTACAATTCTTTAACCAAATTTAAAATTAAACATCTGTACACATTTGATTATAGCTGACTGGTATTATAAAAAATTTTTTATACTTACAGTCCATTTAAACGGACCTACACAAAATATATACACCATACACCAATACTTTCACGTAACCTCTGAAACATTTAACAACAGGTTATTCCAAATCAAACAATTTAACAATTAATTACCAAGTTCCCCTCTTGTAAAATAATTTAAATCACTCAAAATATGTAAAACATCTCATATTATTTCAATTACTTTAAAAATTTTTAATTAATTATTGAAAATACAAGTTCCATTACTATCAAAACAATTACAATTCTCTAATTACTGTCTTCAAAATTCATTTTGTTATTTATTTATATTGCAAATATTAATATTATTATTATCACAATTACCTACATACACATTGTTTATTTAACATTCTACAATACACACAAATAAATTTACTAAACATTTATTTACAAATCGTCATCATTATTTATTCAGTTATATCATATTTCAATGTCAAAATCAGCTGGGTCATTACCACATATTAACATACTTAAACTGTTCCTTCCCCGATTTCTTAATCTAGCCTCCATCGTCATGTAATAGTCGTACCTTTTTATAACATTTCTCTTTCTTACTTGTACTCAATTTGTTACTATTATTATTATTATAATAAACCATTACTTCTAAGTTCTTCATTATACCATTCATTAGGTCATACAACTTGTCATTATCCATTAATTTTGTCCAGTCTCCATTAGTAAATTTCCTCAATACCAAGTCAATTATTTTATCATCATAAGTTAAATGGTTATTACTTGAACGTACTTCTAACCTTACTTTCCACTCATCATAATCTCTCCTTAAATTATATACTTCTATCTCTTTATCAACCCACAGTTCTCCATCCAAATGTCTCTCATCATAATGCCATTTCACACCTTCTCTCTCATTCCATGCAGAGGGTACTAATTTAATTAAACATTTCCTGACTTCTCCAGGAACAACAAAATACTTCAAAAAACAATTATTCGTAGAACACTTGTCTACCCAATATATACGTGAAGATCTTTCTTCACCCCCCAGAACACCTCGTAAAAAATTTACCCTCTGTTTCATACCCACAATATAACTCTCTTTCCACTCATCATCTAATTCATCAACACTAATTGCTACGCCTTTACAATCTATTACTTTCTCTCTCTCACTCACTATCTCTATCTCACCACTATCCAATACTTTATTCTCAACTATATCATTATTATTCTTCACCATTATCTCATCATTAGAATTAATTATATTAACATCACCACTTACCTCAGAATTGTACTCACCATCTCCCACTATTTTGTCACTGTTATTTCTGAATTCATCATCGTTATCACTCATCTGGTTAATTATTTCTTCACTATCATTAACAACATTATTACCACTTACCTGTTCTAATTCAACTTCTGTACTCTCTTTTAATTTATCTGCCTCTCTTTTCCACTTCTCATTGTGCTTTTTAAATATGTCATCTAAGCTTGCTTTTTGTTTACTAAACATTTCGTCTAACATTACTTGTAACTTTTTCATCAGCTCTTGATTCGACTCACTTAGATTAGCATAACTTACATTATTATCTGACACCTGATCGTCTTTGTTTTTGTTAACTCGGTCTATCTCTCTACCTTTATTTACCACTAATACACTATCATCATTGTGAATAGGCCTATTTACTGTCTTACCTTCTACCACTGTTACTTCCACTTACTTACCTTTATCGTTCGTCATCTTACTACCAATACTAATATCATCACTATGCTTTCTAATTTCGGCAAATATTCCCTCTTCTTGTTCTTCCATCCGCATTAAATTGTTATCTAAATTACCCCACTCCTCGTCTGTCATTTCGCCTACCACCTCTTACCCAGCTCCATAGAAGGCATCACTAGAAAGTTACTATTATTATACGTGGGACCATACACTATAACAAAAGACAAGGGCAATAACACTTACGAGATCACTCACCCCGTCACCAAGAAAATAAAGGGGGTATACAATCAAGCCTCAATTAAGAAATATTATGACAATCAACAATAACTGTAAAAAAAAAAACAATTTAAAACAAAAAACCAACAAGAATACTTTAAATAAAGAAAAAAAAAAATAACGTGACAAACAAACAAGTCTGCCAATGTCATAAAGAAAAGATCTCTAAAGAATGTCAAAATTCCAAAACATTCGTAAGTACAGCTTACACTAAGCATTAGAGAAACCATTATGATGAAAAAAAAAAAAAAAAAAAAAAAAAAAAAAAAAAAAAAAAAAAAATGTGATACGATACAATTGATAATTTCATCAAACTTAAATTCACGTTTTATAAAATGATCAATTTTGGTGGAAGGGCATTATATAACATTGCCAAACCCTGATCACATTTGATATTAAAAAGTATGTAAAAAATGCCAAGAAACAATATATTTTGATAGATAAATGATAACGAGAATGAAAGTAGTAAATATAATCAATAGTGAAGGAGGAAGAATACAACCAAAGGTGGTCACAAAACAAGAAAATACGAACTAGACTGACAGACAACTGACATTGACCCAACCCCAGAGATTGGCCAGATATTAACCAAAGTAAAGCGAGACAAGAAGACAGTGAAGAAAAAAGAAAAAAAAAAAAATTTACATGGCCATAACAATTAACTCACAAGATTGTTTTAAAAGAGCATAATTTTTTATTATTGTTAATAATTTATGTTTAAATTTTTATTAGTGGTAACTTGTAAATGACAGTATCTCAGCAATTGTTATACATAAAAAAACCATGTGTAGATATGATTGTATGTACATCCTTATCTATAGGTGATGTGTCAGCTGATATGTTTAAAATTACACTCATACAGACAGGGAATAGAAATGTGTGCGTGGTTCAGTCAGAGAACAAATTGTATATCCTACTATATACTTTGGAACTTTTACTAAGATTATTTCAGCAGTATGTATGTTATCTCAGCATTATGTATTTGAAAGTATAAGGTTTTGGAGAGTTTATTTATTCGCTAATATTATTGCTGTTGCTACAGATGTAGTAGGTTTCAATTAACACAATATATTTTAACATTATTAAACTGTTGTTATTATTACTAATTATGACATTTCAGACCAATTTTTATCACTTAAATGACAATATATACAAAGTTATGTTTTATTTGAAAGATGTATTTACAATACCATGTTGTTTGCATATTATAAAATGATATGTGACAGTCTGAAGTTAACAAAAGAGACATGAACTCATTAGATACAAAAACTTTGTAATAATAGTGAGATCGTGAGAAATATAAGGGTAATTAGAGATAGGTAGGGAGTGACAAAGATGAACAGTGAAGTGATAAGTGTAATAAAATAAACAGCATATAATCTTAAGAAAAAAGAGTTAAACAAGTGTGACAAACCCAAAATATAAGCACATGTTAAATGAGCAATTAAGTTAAGTATATTAGACTGAAAGACACAGAATAATTGTGAATGTAAAAAACAGAAAAAATATTATCTCAGTATAAAAATCACCAGGGTGATTACTGTTATAAAAGAGATGGTGTAGATATAACACTCACCAAATTTGTTCATTTGTTAATTTAAAGAAAGAAGTTATTGGCTTAATGTTTAAGGCAATAAATACCAAAAGAAATAGTTTTACAGTAATATGTTAGTATGTTTTAAGTAAGTAAGGAATTTATAAAGAAAATAATAGCAATACCTTTATAAGAAATAATAGGCAAATTATATTAATTATGTGTAACGAAAGGGAACATGGCAGAATTATATTAAAACTTAGAAATAAGTAAATTATGTATTAACATAGTATTATCAATTTTGGACTAAAACATTAATACATGACTTAGACCAATCTTGTAAGATATCAAACTAATCTTTGAAAGAAAATAGAAACATCTACGTAAAGATTACAACCATTGAAATTATCCCCAAGTAAATATAGCCATTATAAAATATTTATTCAAATTAAACAAAAAATTCAAAGTTTGATAACAATGTGTTTATTTTGAGATCGACCAGGTAGAATAATTACGTTACCATGGAAACTGTGGAGTAACAAGCCAAAAATACCGTTAGATTTTTTTACTGAATGCATGACGCTTTAATGGTATAGACGCTAATTCTCGAGTGACCAAAATTGTCAATTAAAACATAGCAAATATCAGAAAAAGTTACTACTAAGTGTATACCAAGACTTAAGACAAGGACTGGATCCATATTATTGAAGTTGAGGCCAAATTAATGAAAAAAGAAAATAAATTACTACCAATTAAACTGGAAAAGATGCCTGATGTCCTGAACCCAGCAAATTAAAGAAGATTATAGTATAACCCATGAATAACAGATCGTATGAATTCGCCATAACTACGGAAGTGATAAGTACCTCTTAAATTACCCAAAATATATAAATAAACTCACGTTAATTATCTCACTAAAGGTCGAAATCTCACTGAACTGAAATCAATTACTTTCAAAGATTAAAAAGAATACTAAGTCACTGACAATTTATAAACTAACCAATATAAACTGTTGTTAATGATCCATAACTTGTAAACACTTTTACTACACTGCGCTAAACAAATTATACCTACACAATATGTTAGTTAAGTTTACTTGATGTAAGGGTGTGTATTTTTATTGTTTTTAAAACATTTGTAATCCTTTGAACGTAACCTCAAGAACCTATGACAAACCAACATTAATAACTTGTATACAATTTTCAACAGACGCCATCATTAAACGTCTGGGTATCAATTCAAATATCGATTGTCAAACCCTGTAATTGTCTCATATAAACAACCGGAGCATTTGTATTAGAATAATTTGTATTAAATGAATAACAATCACTAATAAAAAATGTGTAAGTATTGAGTGTAACCACGGTGTTATAATTTCATTAGGAGGTGCACAATATTTTATGTACATTTTAGCAGATGACTAACGATTTACACAGCCCACGCATCGAACTGCTGTGTGCTCCAGTGGGCCTAGCTGGCGGAAATATTTGAATTATTCAAACCGCCTGAGCTGCGCTGGTCATATACCTTCGAATTTTATTTTAATTGTTTTAAGAAAACAATTTGGCGCCACCGGGAATTTCATACTCCTAATGAACATCAGGTAAAAACATCAAGACCTGGTTATTCGTACGTTCGCAACGAACGAAATCTACAGAAGTTGCACGCATTTGAACTACGGATCGAGAAGACACGTACACCCATTACACACAAATTGTACATTATCCACATTTTACAGAGTAAAACGGTAGCCGTCAACAGGACTACATTACAAAGTGGCTTCCATCGCGGGGCTTAAACGAGGCGGACGACACGATAAACATTACAACTTTTATTTTTATGAAACAATATCATTATTCATTGAGATGTAATGGTATTATAAATCTATGCCATATTATAAATCTGTGGCAACACAGGAATTACTGTTCTAGCACAAGGTAATGTGTTGTTACAGCAGTAGGTGGACTGAAACTCTTTTCACCAGCAGATTTACACGTTTCAATAAGAACAGCCACCATATAAGTTCCACACAGATTACAAGGAAAATTGTACTCAATATTGCATGCGTATATGGAACACCACACAATTACATGCACACACGGAATAAGAGCATTTAAGCAACTCAGCTGAATTTTGCCCCACTAGGCCAAATGAACACCTTGGCCAATAACTAACACATTTTCTTAAGTTTTATTTTTGTGTTTTTTTTTTGTTTTTTCTTTTTTTTTTGTGTAGGAAAAAAAAAGTTTTTTCTTTTTTTTTGTAGTGTATAAAAAATCAGCCAGACCCCCACTCGACCCATAAAGTCCCAGGGCAAAATTTAAAAATTTTATTTCTCCATACCTGTTCATAGTGCGTGCATATTCACGCGTGCTGTGTTCCTCAATACTTACACACACGTATATCACACAATTTAACATCTCGGTCTTCACAGGATCACGGACGCCGGCCCCCAGGGACCCCCATGGCACACTGTCCCATAAAAAAAAACCACAAAACTTTTCAGCTCTATACCATGAGCCCAACACGTGGTCGTGATCAGCTCCTCTTGAGAACAGCTGACCGGAACCAACCCATCGAGTCAAAAACGCAACTCTGCACTCAACGAAAAGAAAACCATAGGCCAACCACTACTTGAGTCCGAAACAATCTCACTCCACAGCTCACAGATTTCCCAAAGGCGCCTGCACATCATGACGAAGTTCAGCAGACTCCCTCTAGCAGACGGAACGAAAGATACTGTAGTTCGAAGTTACCGTAACGTCTCCCAGATGGGGTAAGATTGGAAATAACAAACAGTCGCCGTAACGTCTCACAGATAGCGAAGTGACACTGTCCGAGGCGAACTACCCAAATGCATGAAAATATCGCCCGGAATCCGTATAACCACTACTTGCCGTACACCTAGGTACGGCACACCCCCACAACAAAAGGAGTCCAACGGGTTGGACGACACTGGGACTGCCACCCCTGGAGGAAAAGCGGGGACTGACTAAAAACCAATAAAAAGATAAAACCAGGCGGAAGTTGAAAACGAAAGGACACCAGAAGGAAGGACAAGGTGTGTGTGTGTGTGTGTGTGTGTGTAGCTGAGTGTGTGTAAGTGTAGAAGATACGGGGAGTGTGAGCGGCCGCGGCCTAAAGCAATAGAAAGAAGAAAGGAAAGGAAAGGAGCTAAAATACCGATAAAACTTGAAAACAATAAAACGCTAAAAAGTAAAACCATAAAACACAATCCCTCCAGCGAAGCCCCCCGAAAACCAAACCGAGGACCCTAACTAAATCTAACTGGGGTGAACAATACCAATTTACCTCTCACGGAAGCTCCATCTGCGCGCACGCCTTCAAATGGGACACATGGGCCACCCTCACCTTCATCCCATCCTCCGGATCCACCAGGCTGGCAGTGACGGGCGAGACAAACTCAGAAATCCGGAAGGGTCCCAACCATCTATAGCAGAGCTTGGCAGCGCGACCCTCCACCTTAGAGCTGAGCGGGTGGCTCCTGCAATAAACCAGCTGGCCCACCTTAAAAGGGTTGGGGACTCTCCCAGCATTATAGCGACGCCGCACGCGCTCGTGCGATCGGAGCAGGGCTCTCCTCACATCTTTCCACCTGTGAACGACCCCTTCGTTAGGCAAATCCGGGAGAAGATCCCCCAGTTTCCACAAATTACCAAGGGGATGAGCGGGGGAGAAACCAAACATGACCTCAAAAGGCACGGCACGATGGCTTTCATGAAGGGACGAATTGAACGCCATCTGCAACCACTGGAGATTCTGGTCCCACGTATTCTGCTGCTCCGCGTGATAGGCGATAAGAGCAGATCTCAGATTGCGGTTGAATCGCTCAGCGTGGGAAGGTTGCGGGTGGTAGGGGGAAGTGGTTACATGCCGGATGCCGTGCCTGAAACACATGTTTCGGAATTGCCTCGAGATGAATTGCGGGCCATTGTCTGAGACAATGATGGAGGGAAGCCCGAAATGCTGAAAAATACTGGTCTGAAGGGCTACGATGGTATTGGCAGTACTAGCCTGATGCAAGGGAAGTAGCCAGACATACTTGGAGAAGGCGTCCACACAAGCAAGGAGGAACGAATTCCCGCCCTTGCTACGCGGGAAAGGACCCACGTAGTCGATGAAAACCTTCTCCATCGGTCTGCCAGCCACCTCAGAAGACAGCAACCCCAACTTGGTGTTCTGAGTGGGCTTGCTCAGACTGCACAGATGACAACACTTCACCCGGGTGGCGATGTCCCGGTCCATGCCTTTCCAGATGAAGTTTTTCCTGATCGCGGCGATGGTCTTTGAAACACCCAAATGGCCTCCAACCGGGGAATCATGGTAATATTGGAAGACCATTGGCACCAACTTGCTCGGCAGCACTATCTTAGGGACCCGTCCTCTACGTTCCCTGCAGCAGAGGACGCCCTTGGACAGATGATATGGAGCCTTCATCTCGCCTGATTTGATTTTATCGATGATAGGACCCAACACCTCATCATCAAGCTGATGAGGGATAACTTCCGTGAAGGCGAGGGGGAACTCCAGGAGTACGGCGCAGGGTTCATTTATTGGCTCCTCACTGGGTAGGTGATACATATGGGACAGAGTGTCGGCAACAACATTTTGGGTCCCCCTTATATGTTGTGCCCGAAACTTAAAAGAAGAGATCTTGACCACCCAGCGGCCAAGTTTACCCAGTTGACGGGGGTGCGCCAGAAGCCACGAGAGAGCCTGATTGTCCGTCTCTAATAGGAACTCAGCGTGTTTCAAATACCTCCTAAACTTGTCAAGGGCGAAGACTACCGCCAAACACTCTAACTCGTATACCGAGGATTTCTTTTCAGGGTTGGTAAGGGTCCTGGATACAAATGCAACTGGCTGCCGAGCACCATCCACCTCCTGAGAGAGCACGGCCCCGATCGCCACAGAGCTGGCGTCGGATTGCACAATGAAAGGCTTCGTGAAATCGGGCATCCGAAGCATGAGAGGCGACAAAATGGACTCCTTTAGGGACTCGAAGGCACGTTGCTGCACGTCTCCCCACACGAATTTGGCCCCTTTTTTCCTTTAGGAATTTAGGGGAGCCGCAATCTCAGCAGCCCCCGGGATGAACCGCCGGTAAAAATTCACCATCCCCACGAAGCGGGCCACCCCTTTAGCGTCCCGAGGAGGAGGAAAATCCCGGATTGCCTGCGTACTCTCTGGATCAACCGTGACCCCTTTATGAGAGACAAGGTGACTGAGGAAGGAAATTTCCTCCTGGGCAAATTTCACCTTGTCGGGATTCACCGTAAGCCCCGCGCGCCTCAAGCGACACAACACCTCACGGAGATGGTCAATATGTTCCTCTAGAGTGGAGCTGTAAATGAGTAGATCGTCCAGATAATTAAACACATACTTAAATTTAATGTCGTGGAACACAGAGTCTAATAGATGGGTTAACGTCTGCGCACCAACCGCCAGTCCCATGGGGACTCTCTTGTATTGGTACAAGTTCCACGGCACGCAAAAGGCAGTGAACGGCCGAGAATCCTTGTGTAAGGGTATCTGGTGGTATGCTGAATTCAAGTCGAAAATGGTGAAATATCGGGCCTGCGAAAACCAGTCAAAGGCCGAATGCAGGTCCAGGAGGGGCACCGACTCAACTTCAATATTCTGATTCAATTTTCGATAATCGATGACCAGCCTATGCTTCCCTCCCGGTTTAGGCACCAGGAATGCTGGACTGGCATAGGCCGACGTGGAAGGTTCAATAACCCCCTGGTCCAACAATTCCTGCACCTTCTCATGCAAGATGGTCATTTTAGGCGGAGCGAATTTATACGGGTGCGAACGGACAACCGCGGAGTCGCACAGACGGATCCGATACTCCAAATTGTGAGTGAGTCCGAGGTTGGCGGTCAGCACCTCGGGGAACTCATCACACAATTTACGGAAAGTGGTCTGTAGAGATGGGCTTAAATTATTAATGTACGCCGGGGGTTGAAGTTCTTCAAGACCTTCCCCCGCCTCATCCCGATGTCCAAGAAAGGGGATGCGTACGGCACCGTTGAACTTAAAGAAGCATACGTGCCCCTGGATATCGAGAACCATGCCACTTTTCACAATAAAATCCGCACCCACAATACAGTCCACGCTCAAGTTCAGAGCCACAAGAAACTCCCAAACCCACGAAAAATAGTTTATTTTAAATTTAAAAGCCACCAATTTGGAGGTCGGCAAAACCTCCCTCGAGGCCGTCCAACATACCACCGACGAAGGAGTATTCGACCGGATCAATGACTCCCGGACCAACTGCTGGTAAACACGGTAGGAGATAAGACACCGTGCCGATCCGGAGTCCACCAGGGCCCTAACCCGGCCCTTCCCAACCTCCAGCTCCAAAAATGGACACACGGAGAGACCCGGACGAATCGGCCTCCCCGGATGGGTGTCCCGTCTCAACTGCACATAACGGGACCTGGGATGCGACATCGCTACCAAACGTGGGGAGGGACCGGCGTCCCCTCAATCCCCCCCACGCAGGCCATTTTTTGAAGGACGGTTTTCCCGCGAGACCTCCGATCGTTTGAGAGGGCAATTCCGGGCCAAGTGCCCCATCTTCCCACAGGAATAGCAGCGGACTTCCCGCCTCTCAGAGTCGCTACCACGTTGCTCTTTCCAAGGGTTGCCACCACGTTGCTCCCGGGTAGGCCGCTGCTGACCAGATGAGGAACAGGGGACAGGGAAATCGGAACGGCCGGAGCGAGCCTCATCGTTCATCTGGATGGTGCGGGCGAAGACACAAGCTCCGCTGAGATCAGCGAAGCTGCGCGGTCGCTCCAAAAACACCAACCTTGACCTCTCCTGCGGATTAAGGCCCTCCAAGATAACCCGCACCACCTCAGCCTCCGACACATCCACCCGCAGCAAACGGGCAGCACTTTTGATCGAGTTTATAAATACGTTCAACTGTTCCCCTTGCCCCTGAACTCTGTAGAATAATCGCTGCCGCATCCGGTCACGCAGCCTCCCGGGCATAAACAGTTCCAAAACATCTTTGTGGAACGCCTCAAAATCCCCGCCCGCGCCCAGATGCCAGACCACATGATCCAGCAGGGGCGCCCGACAATACGGGTAAATCAAATTTAACAGGGCAACGCCAGTCACCCCAGGGACATCAAAAATGCCGAAAACCCCTTCAAGGAATTTGACAAGCTGGTCAAGGTCCAACCCGTCGACCACTGGAAGCCGACGGAGGAGGTCATAAATGGGGTTCGGCAACGATTCGTACTTAACACTAGCAAGGGCTATACCCAACCCTCGAGGGACTTCCACATGCTCCCCCTGAAATCCCTGGGGGCGACTGCCCACCGAAATAGACGGACGTTCCTCCACCAGAGCGCTACAAGATTCCCCCAGGAGACCCACCCACTCAGGGGCCACGGTCTGGCGCATGGGCATCTCCTTAAGGTTACTAGGGCTTTTGGGAGCCTCCCCAGGTAGACCAATCTTTGACTGGAGGGCCGACGCCGTCCGCCTACCCTCCTCCTCCAGATCATCCTGCAACAGCAAATTACTCAGGCGGGCGGACAAGTGGTGCATCCTTTGGGTCACCCGCTGCCAAACACGGGTGGAACTCCCCATATATTCCGAGTCCTCCATCAGGGTGGAGAACTCGGTCCACTTGTCCTCACACACGGCCAGCTCCTCCTCCAAATCCTCGATTTCGACTCTCCGGGTGGGAGCGTCACCCACCAGCAGTTCCCGCAGTTGACGCCGCAAGGACGCCACGTCCCTCTGGGGAACCCCACCCCGCAAACGTATCTCGAACAGGAGTTTGTCCTTCGTGAAATATTCAGGCACCAGACCGCGGCCTTCACGACTCCTACTCTGCCCCTGCTCCGCCATAGTATCCAACAACAAGAGACTGAATCCAACAAGAGCTGACAATCAAGGTGCCTCAGGGTCCCCGACCCGGCACCGGACCAACAATGAAGACCAAGATGAAGTGCGATAAGACAACCAAGACAACAATGACCACACAAGAACACAAACAAACAGATAAACACTTAAGAACCCCCAAGATACAATCAGAAATCGCCAGGCTGAGCGCAACCCCCCCTAGGGGTCCCGGACCGGCAACCGCACCCAAAGACCAAGGTTTACAACACTAATAACATATCACACTAAGATATGGAGGTCACCTCATCCATTTCCAAATTCCGATTCAGAGGTGGCCAGGACTACGTCCAACCACGCTCTGCTACCATTTGTGAGCCGCTCATCACCCATGACGTCACAGCAAAAATTTAACTTTCCAAGTTGACATCCTACAAATTTTTTTTTTTTTTTTTTTAAACTACAACTTACCTTGATGACCGGCTCACCATTTCACTGGAACTAGGAGGGGCCTCCTAGTGGAAGAATATCCGCATGCTGGATAACCTTTGGGTAATTGGATGAATGAGGTGACCTCAGTTTTAAAACTTCAAAAATTAACAAGTTTATTGAGGCTATCTTTTTTTTCTTTTGTAACAATGAAATTTCATACAAAAAACACAGGCTGTAAGTTATTCCATTAGAATTATGGAAAATGTGTAAATATTTAAAAACTATGACAGGGTATTCAAAATTTAAAATGTAAAAGTATTCAATATTCAAGAAATATTCCATGCAAACCATACAAAATATATATATATATCATTTAAAATCTCTTACATGGCATACTATACAAAATATATAAAACATTTAAAATCTCTCACAGGGCATACTGATCACCATTAACATGCAGCTTTCAATAATATAAACAACTTTCTAAACCCTGTCACAAGCAATTCTATCGTACAACCTCCGTAAAGCCACAACAATTTAAACAATTATAAAAGTAATAGAATAACAGTCTCCAATAGATTTTTGCAAATAGTTTTAACAGGTTCACAGTTTTAAAATTATATTACACCTTTCAACATATTCATTAAAAATAAATAAATTTTACTAAATAAAGTATATATTGTTGATATAATTTAAATATTATAAAAATCACAATGTTTGTTTAGTGTAAAACTCCCAAGTTTTCTTCTTTCTTTTTTTTTTTTTTTTGTGTATGGACTTTTATTTTTATGAAACAATATCATTATTCATTGAGATGTAATGGTATTATAAATCTATGCCATATTATAAATCTGTGGCAACACAGGAATTACTGTTCTAGCACAAGGTAATGTGTTGTTACAGCAGTAGGTGGACTGAAACTCTTTTCACCAGCAGTTTTACACGTTCCAATAAGAACAGCCACCATATAAGTTCCACACAGATTACAAGGAAAATTGTACTCAATATTGCATGCGTATATGGAACACCACACAATTACATGCACACACGGAATAAGAGCATTTAAGCAACTCAGCTGAATTTTGCCCCACTAGGCCAAATGAACACCTTGGCCAATAACTAACACATTTTCTTAAGTTTTATTTTTGTGTTTTTTTTTGTTTTTTCTTTTTTTTTGTGTAGGAAAAAAAAGTTTTTTCTTTTTTTTTTGTAGTATATAAAAAATCAGCCAGACCCCCACTCGACCCATAAAGTCCCAGGGCAAAATTTAATAAATTTTATTTCTCCATACCTCTTCATAGTGCGTGCATAATCACGCGTGCTGTGTTCCTCAATACTTACACACACGTATATCACACAATTTAACATCTCGGTCTTCACAGGATCACGGACGCCGGCCCCCAGGGACCCCCATGGCACACTGTCCCCTTAGCCTGACATAATCATTTAAAAAAAAAACGCCGGCATAAAAAAAAACCACAAAACTTTTCAGCTCTATACCATGAGCCCAACACGTGGTCGTGATCAGCTCCTCTTGAGAACAGCTGACCGGAACCAACCCATCGAGTCAAAAACGCAACTCTGCACTAAACGAAAAGAAAACCATAGGCCAACCACTACTTGAGTCCGAAACAATCTCACTCCACAGCTCACAGATTTCCCAAAGGCGCCTGCACATCACGACGAAGTTCAGCAGACTCCCTCTAGCAGACGGAACGAAAGATACCGTAGTTCGAAGTTACCGTAACGTCTCCCAGATGGGGTAAGATTCGAAATAACAAACAGTTGCCGTAACGTCTCACAGATAGCGAAGTGACACTGTCCGAGGCGGACTACCCAAATGCATGAAAATATCGCCCGGAATCCGTATAACCACTACTTGCCGTACACCTAGGTACGGCACAATTGTTTTCGACCATTTTTCTAAATATACTAAACTTTATGCTATCAGCAGAGCCACTACCAAGAAAATTCTGGAGATAGTCATTGGACATTCCATAACAGAGATTGGTAAACCTTCATCCATTATCACCGATCATGGTACGCAGTTCAAGGGAAGCAAATGGAGAAATAGTCTTCTAAAACACGGTATTAAAACGTATAAGACTTCAGTCTACCACCCCAGCAGGAATCCTGCGGAGCGTGTATTGAGGGAAGTTGGCAGAATACTCCGAACTTACTGTCATAACCAACAGAGGAGGTGGCACGAATACTTGTCACTTACCGAAGAATTTCTCAATATATCTTACCATCAATCCATTGAAAATACCCCCTATACTGTTATGTTTGAAAAGCTTCCACCTAGGGAAATCCAGGATATCATCAATTTTCCAATAAACTCAGAATATCAATTCGAAAACATTAAATTTTATAACCGGATAATGGAGAAGACAGAACAAAAGAAAAAGAAGTATGAAAAGAATAATCCAAAACCAATAAATTACCAGATTGGCGAAAAAATATTAATAAGAAATAGAGAGTTACCCAGTACACTAGAAGGAATAACGAAAAAATTATTATTATTATATACTGGACCCTATGTAATAACAAAAAATAATAACAATAATACCTATGAAATAATGAACCCTATCACGAAAAAGATTAAGGGAACATATAATCAGGAATCTATAAAAAAATATCATGAAGAAACGCCATCACCCATCATAAAGTACTGACAAGACGGACGAAAATATTATTTAATATAAACCCTCTAAATCCAAAAAAGTAGGTAAGCACAACTTACTAAATGATTTGAACAATATTATTTAATAAAAACCACAACATTCAAAAGGAAGTAAGTACATCTTACTATATGGTTATGAAGAAAGTATTATGTACGATAATATTTTAAAAGATTGAAAGTAAGACGGCTTTCTTACTTGATAATTTAATAGCCTCTGGTGAGCTCTGTAGCAGCAGCAAGCAGAATTGCTAACAAGACATAAATAATATAAAAATGACTTACCGTATCTCACGACTGGGTTGATCCTGACACTCAAGGCAGGATAGACTGGTTGGGAAAAGGATAGGTTACATGTACGGAGTTCTACCTGCCGAGGAGTCCCGACCCGTGGATGCTGACACTAAGATGGCTGGCGTGCGACAAAAGCTACAAGTCCATTCCCTTCATGGGCCCTACAAAAGCCATAGCGCCAACTTCGGAAAATGAAAATAATGACCGGTTCGATCCGAAATATCGAACACCGGCCCCCGTTGACCGCAATGGGTCAACCACCAACTACACCAAAGGACATGGCCAAAATACATTACAAAAATTTGGCTTTTGGTTGAACAGGAACACTCTCTGAAAATTACCCTCCTACATAGGAGGGGGTCAATGCAAACACAAGAACATACAAACATACAGAAAAACATGCAATGAATTAGAAAACCATGCCGAATAACTCCGCCGCGGGCGCATCAACCAGGCGAGCAATCCGAAAGGTTCGGGTAGAGCAGACAAAACCCAATAACATACAATAAACAATGGCCTAGCCAAACACAATGTAAAACTCAGCAAATCAACTTAGTTAGTATTCCCTAGTTTTTTTAATATTTTTTTCCCTTTTTTTTTTATTTTTGTTGTTGTTCCCTTTATTCCCCTTTTTTTGATCTTTTTTTTTTACTTATTTTGTTGTTGTTGATTTGTTGAGCATCCATAACTCCCAATAAACTGGCACAACGCCATGCCAGAAACCTTCCACAATGTAAAATTCACTGCGGACAACAGCTGGACGGAATCACCTGGGAAATCCCAGAAAAGTGTCAAGTAAGTCCACAACAATCATTGAAACTACTTCTGCTCACCCGAAAAACAAGATAAACCCAATCAAGAAGATATAGGCAACCGGTATAATTTAATAGCCGGTCGTTCAAAAGAACCTGTGGAGGTTTTAACTAAAGCGCGACGAACAACCCTGTCGCTCCCCGGAAACACAGCTGAAACTCGGCCCAGAGGCCACATCAGGGGGGGGGAGAATTCTGTTCCTCCATAACCACCAGGTCCCCAACCATTAAATTTCTTGACTTAGATGACCACTTCGATCTGGCATGAAGTGCCGTCAGGTATTCCAAACGCCACCTTTTCCAAAAGGCTTGGAGCAAAGCGGCAATTTGTTTGTAATGACGGATGGTCCCTTCATTTAATGAGACTTCAGCTTCCGGGGGCGCGGTAATGGGGCGGCCAACCAAAAAATGACCAGGCGTTAGAGCCTGGTAATCACTTGGATCTGAGGATAGGGCAGTCAAAGGACGGGAATTTAAGATTCCCTCAATGCGAATGCATAACGAAAAAAATTCTATGGTCAGCGACCTGGTCCCAATCATGCGTTTCATGTGAAACTTGGCCGACTGGACAGCCCGTTCCCACAAGCCACCCTGATGAGGGGCAGACGGAGGGATAAATTTAAATTCAATGTTATTGTCGACAGCAAAAGCTGTTATCTGAGCTGACAGGTCAGGATTGGAAAGAACATTTTTGAGCTCCCGTTTAAGTTCGGAGCGCGACCCCACAAAATTCCTACCACAATCCGAATACAGTGTTTTCGGAGCCCCATGACGACTAATAAACCGCCTCAACACATCAATAAACTGGGGCATTGAAAGATCCATAGCCACTTCAAAGTGAACTGCTTTAGTGGCTAAGCAGATGAAAATGCATAGATAGGCTTTGACGATAGGTGCCTTCCGAACAGCGTAAGCCCGTACCAAAAAGGGGCCAGCATAATCCATGCCGGAAGAATAAAATGGAGGTGCCGGATTAACCCTAGGAATTGGCAAATCCCCCATTAACGGGTTGGTGGGGCGAGGACGCGCCCTGAAACAAGGAAGACATTTCCAAATTATAGTTCTTATTGCCTGACGTGCGGACAAAATCCAATAATTTTGGGCAAGCTGAAATTGAACTTGCAAGGGCCCAGCATGACCTAACCACACATGGGTGTGATGAATTAGCAACCCTACTAGGTGGTGATGCTTGGGCAGTAAAATCGGAAAACGATTTCTAGTAACCGCAGAGTTGGTCAAGCGACCGCGTACTCGAATGAGGCCAAAATCATCTATAAACGGGACCAGGCGCTGAATGCGGACCGGGAGCCGCTTACCTAAACGAAAAGCCGCGAGCTCCTGTCCAAACACACTGCGCTGAATGTAGCGTAAAATATACTTAACAGCCAACTTCTTCCAATCCATGGCTGTGGAAGCTTCAATCCGCGAAGGCATAGCCCACCTTAAGATGACTGAGGTAACCCCTACCACTAAGGGCCACGAGGACAAGTGCTCAAACAATTCCACCCGGGGCTCCTGAGTGAGAAACGAAGAGACCTTGGTTTCCAAGGCAACATCTTGCACGTCGTGATTCGGGCGATAATTAATAGGGGGCCAGTGCAGAGCATCAAGCTTTAACCAATCTGGCCCTGACCACCACAATGTCGACGACCGGAGGCTGGAGAGTGACGTACCTCTAGAGGCTAAATCAGCGGGGTTAGAAACACCATGAACATGACGCCAAGATTTAGTATTGGTCCACTCGGTAATGGCAGCCACCCGATTAGCAATAAACGTTTTCAATTTAAAAGTAGGCATATTCAGCCAATCCAAGACAATCGTCGAGTCCGTCCATAAGAAAACTTGACTCAATTGAATACATGACGAGAATAAGCCAACATAATGACGAACAAGTTTGGCTAAAAGATAAGCTCCCAACAACTCCAAACGTGGGATTTATAGGGTTTTAAGAGGTGCCACTTTAGTTTTAGACGACACCAACGAAACCACCGGAGGACCAGAGTCAGTATAAATGGACAGATAGAGGACGGCCGCGTAACCCAACTGGGAAGCATCACAGAAACCATGCAATATAACCCTTTCAATATGCCCACCTTTAGGGAGGAATGGCTGGGAAATAGTAATTACCGGAAGATGATTCAAAGAGGACAGGAATTGACTCCAATAATCATTTAAGTCATCACTTAGAGGAGCATCCCAGTCCAAGCCCTCAGCCCAGAGTTTTTGGAAAAAAGCCTTGGCCCTGAAAATCACTGGCGAAAGCCAACCACATGGGTCAAATAATTGTGCCATCTGGGATAACACGACACGTTTGGTAAATTGAACCTGAGCATTGCTGCAACAGGCCAAAGGAGGAAATGAGAAGCAATCGGTTGAATGGTCCCAACTTAAACCCAGAATATCCTTATCCTTAGCAACGACGGAATCACTCGGAGCGGCTGATTCAGGTAGGCAGTCGGGTTGATTAGTGCACCATTTTTTCAAAT
The DNA here is from genome assembly GCA_034769895.1 of Magicicada septendecula. Classification (NCBI taxonomy): domain Eukaryota; kingdom Metazoa; phylum Arthropoda; class Insecta; order Hemiptera; family Cicadidae; genus Magicicada; species Magicicada septendecula. Next base: position 265,322,375 of record CM068375.1, read on the forward strand.
TGAACCCTCCTGAAGACAACAACAGAATTAATTCCCGTTGTAATTTGCAAAGCTCTGATTTTGAATCAGCGCCAGCAGCAATATCGTCAACAAAAATATTACGGCTAAGTACCGCCGCTCCCGCAGGAAAATTAACTGCCTCATCCTGAGCCAGCCGCTGCAAGGTTCGCAACGCCTGAAAAGGGGCGCAAGCCAGCCCGTAAGTAACAGTACGCAAAGCGAAAACCCTTAGTGGGGCGGTAACCTCTTCACGATATAAAATACACAGGTACGCCGAGTCATCAGGATGCATAGCAATTTGGCGATACATCTGTTCGATGTCGCACGTGAAAACATGGCTAAACCGCCGAAACAAAGTCAAAACGTCGGACAGTAAGGTCTGCAACTTAGGGCTGACACATAACACATCATTTAAGGAAATCCCAGAGGACGTCTTCATGCTGGCGTCAAACACCACCCTTATTTTTGAAGTATCACCTCTAACTTTAAAGATACCATGATGAGGGATGAAATATTTTGGAAAATTGGGGTCAGACACCAATGACATATGCCCCTGAGCGACATAATCCGTTATAAATTGTACATACTGGCTCTTAAACTTACTGTTCACCGCAAATTTCCTTTCTAACGCAAAAAACCGAGATATGGCTCCCTTAAGGGAATTTCCCAAAATGTGAGAAGAGTTTTTGAAGAACGGCAAGCGCACCTGGTAACGACCTGACGGCAACCGACTTGTTGACTCCATGTAAAACCTTTCAGCAAAGTGATCCTCTTCAGATAATTGGTGGGGTACAGCTGGAGGCTCTTCGACCTCCCAAAAACGATGAACTTGCTCAAGTAGGTTTGTTGTATCCGTTGATAACGTTGTGACGGAAGGATAAAAGTGGTGGAAGTGACAGTGAACCTGATGTGCAGATACTAGATCCAAAGGAAGGCCAGTGAGACCGCTAGCACAAGTCAATGCACAATTAAGTGAAATTGGGGCTCTACCCATAATCACAAACCCAAAACGTGTCCTAACTGCAACAGGCAAACCTGCACCCAAAGGAATAGTCTCTCCCATAAGAATAGCCGCTACAATGTCGGCTCCAAACAACGCATCAATTGGGGCTGCTACATCGAAGGTAGGGTCAGCTAACAAAAGATCTTTTGTAGCCTGCTTAACTTCAGGCAACACCTGGAACCTAGGTGAGTCCGACGAGATCTTAGAAAGAATTATAAAGGCGTGGTTAGATGCCACAACCTCGCGTTTTAAAGTTTCCAAGGACAGATGGCACACCTTTTTGCTTTGGTGGCAATATCACCTACCCCATTGACACTTACTGAAGCGTCAAAACAAGCACACTTTAAGCGAGATGCACATGCTTCAGTTATGAAAGAAGCACGGGACGCGCTATCCAGGATGGCCCTAACTACAATATAACCACCATTGGGAGACGACAAGACTGCTAGACAGGTGGCTAACAGAACCCCAGCAGGATGGGGCAGAGACACGGTCAGAGTAGTGCTAGACAGATCAACTTGGTCAACAAGCGATGACCCCGAAGCCTTGAGTTCAGCTGTGTCAGAAATCTGTGAACGAGACGGAGACGGACGGGCACTTTTGAAATGAAGTAAAGTGTGGTGGTACTTAGAGCCACACGTTTTGCACCTATTTTTGCACCAGCCCGAATGTTTATGTTGGAGGCACGAAAGACAACATTTTTTATTTTTAAGACTTTGAAATCGCGCCCTAGGGTCCCTCTACTCAGCCACGCCGGACACTTGAGAAGCACATGGGTCCGGGAGTCGCAATGAAGGCAACGTGAACTAGATGCATCCCGTTGCGTAACCTCTGCAGATAATGTAGACACAGCAAGAGAAGTCGCCTTAGAAAAAGAAACCTTGTGGGTTTTCTGGTGGCTAGTGCTAGGAAGAGCAGGTAAAGCCGATTCCAAAGATGCCTGTTCTTTCTGTTCCGCCATAGTGGTTAAAAATGTCATAATTTCTGTTAGGGCAGGGAGATTCTCTTTGTCCGTAACAGACGCCTCAAAGCGTTCACGCAATGATAGATCCAGCCTAGACAATACAAAAGACGCATATATTGCTTGATATATATCAGCAATGTTTAGAGCTGACAACGCTGAAAAGTTAGCATTGAAGCTGTCCACCAATTTTCTAATAGACGCAGCTGATCGCATAGAAGCGGCTGGTAACTGAAGCAGATTGGTACAATAAACCCGAGCGGCCAAACGAGGATTGTGATAATGACTTTTAAGAGTTGACAGTGCAAGTGAATAACTATCATCAACTATGGGAAACGTGGCAACCTTCTCATAAGCCTCACCCTTAAGATGAGTCAGTAAATATAACAATTTCTGCTTTGGAGTGAGGGCAGGACTTTCGTCCACCAATGTGGTGAACTTTGACAAAAACTCGGACCAACATTTGGCCTGGCCATCAAAACAAGGTAAAGAAAGCTTCGGCAACTCATGAACAAGAACACCTGAGTGCCCGCCACTTGCCGATGAAAACCGACCGGAACCAACCGGTATCTCTGGTTTAGTTAGTTTGGACGCTAAAATGCTACCCCGGACATAAATATCCTTAATTTGAGCTACCACCGAAAAAATGTGGTCCTCGTCCAATCCCTGGGGCAATGACTCGGCCGATAGGTAAGGCTCGATCTTACCTAGAAGGTCCTGATATTCTTCGGACAACCTGGTGGCCAAAATACCGGCTTCATGTTGATCCACGGCTCTCAATTGCGGCAACCCTTCCAACTTATTTATTAAATGCTGCAACGCAAGTATTCCCACCGAAGTGGTCCGGTCAAAAGCTGCCAGCGACAATTTAGCAGGCATATTGAATTAAAAAATATCGACAACCGACAACCACCCTCAATGAGAAAATTAGAAATTGAACAACAATCATGATCCGACCTAGCCTAACAGTGATCGAGATAACTAAGCGTCTGACACAACTACTTTTCATAAACAATACCGAGCAAGATAAATACAAAAGTAAATTAGTGCAAGGCAAAATACAACTTACACAATCCAACAGGCAAATAGTACCAAACACAATAAATTAAACACGCAACAAATTAATTTACACAGCGCAAAAACACGACAACAAAAACACAAGTTGCACAAGATTACAGCACATACGGTGCAAAATAATGGTACACAAAAGTGCACCCAAAAACAAACATGTATAATACCAAATAGAATAAATACACACAAAACACAGCAAAGTACAATGTACAACAATTCACCAGTTACCGAACCAAACACAATAACTGGGACACATTAAATGCCAAAATTGCTGGTCAACGCGGCGTGTATGGACAGGATATCGCATATGCAAAATATAAACCGCACCTAAAGGTAATGGTCAATGCCAAAAAAAATTAAATACAAAGGCAGGCTATACCGACCCCGGATAACCTAAAACCGTTCCCTTTATGCCTGCCAGTCGCAAACACGTAGTGCACAATTTCATGTGGAACGCAAACCGTAACAGGACGGAAACAAACTTCACCAGACTTGACCCAGTAATTAAACGACTACCCAAAAAACAAGGTGCAAAATTTTGACACAATATCTGCCCACCTGGTCATGCACACACGACGAAACTGCTGACACCAAGCAACAGCATTGAAACGCAAACTCGTAGTTCACATGCGTACATATTATGCCAACGTGCTTCCGTGCAATAGCATGCAAATGACGAACATTCATGACATTTGAAAAATTAATGGCATGCAAAACAACCACAAGCAGGCACAAAAAACGAAACGGCACGGCACGTTGGTAATTAAAATAAAAATCACACAGCCAAAACTGACTTATAACCCAATTACTGAATCTCGAAACACCAGCAGCAACATGCACAAAATTACGAAACACGTGCTCCCAGTCGTGACGGCAAGCAATTTAATTGAAAAGCTAGCAACCTCATGAGTCCTCTGGTAGTAAATAGATGTACGATAATATTTTAAAAGATTGAAAGTAAGACGGCTTTCTTACTTGATAATTTAATAGCCTCTGGTGAACTCTATAGCAGCAGCAAGCAGAATTGCTAACAAGACATAAATAATATAAAAATGACTTACCGTATCTCACGACTGGGTTGATCCTGACACTCAAGGCAGGATAGACTGGTTGGGAAAAGGATAGGTTACATGTACGGAGTTCTACCTGCCGAGGAGTCCCGACCCATGGATGCTGACACTAAGATGGCTGGCGTGCGACAAAAGCTACAAGTCCATTCCCTTCATGGGCCCTACAAAAGCCATAGCGCCAACTTCGGAAAATGAAAATAATGACCGGTTCGATCCGAAATATCGAACATATTAAGAAGAGTTAATAACACCCCCAAGATTACAGAAGGAAACAAGAAATATTACTATATGTCTACAAAGAAATATTATAAATACTTAAGAATAAAACCCCAAGATAAAAAATTTTTTATATAATTGAACTGGACCTATGCAAAATAATTAAAAAGAAAAAAAAAACTATGATCTAAAATACATGCCGAATTGCCAAACAAATTGAAAGATTGTTTATGACAAACAAAATAAATGATTGTTTATGACCAATATAATTTCAAAAGGAACAAGACAAAATGTTTATCAACATAATTGGTAGTAATGTGACCAGACAAAATGGTAAAATAAGAATAACAATGAATAATTTAATGACTATAACTACACTGAACTTAAGTAATAATAATAATTAAAACAATTACGATTTAGAAATTCTGGGAAATATAAGAACAAATGAAGAAATAATACTTAGAGTTACTGTCACAACAAAAAAGAAGATCAAGATTAATTACAGATAATGACTGTCAGAAATGTTATCGGAAAATGATTAAAGAAAATAAAATGGAATCACGAAGTATAAAAGATATAAATAAGTAAATATAAAACACAACAATATAAAGAATTCCCAAGATGTTTATTATTAATTACTTAAGAAGATTATTATTATATTTAAAGCTGACTGTAGATGAATTCCAGCAGTACTATATTAAAGTGTAGTGTGGGCAGCAGAGTATGAAACCAAACAGTGCCTCTCTGAACTGTACCAACTCACATATTAGGGATTGTTAGGGAAATTGAATATTTAAGGGATATTAGAATCGTTGCGAAGAATGACATCAAATTCCAAAAAAATATGACGAAAGAAGACAGGAGGAAGATAGCTGACAGAAGAATAATGTAGAAATGCATTGATAGCAGTAACTAGCAGTAGAAGAGAAGTCAACTTAAAGGTTTATTGAGTATTGTGACCAACCATCGACAAATACTGTTTAAAAAAAAAAAAAAAAAAAAAAAAAAAAAACCCAAGAATGTTGATATGAGTAATAAAATGTCATTAAATAGAAAATTGTAAATACAATTCTAAACAAGTTACATTGAGAATTCCATCGTTGACCATTGAAATTGATATGAAGGAAATGCATGTAAAAGATATAAGTTAAAAGCATATGTAACGCAACAGAAATGCGGTCCCCAACAGTACATAAAGAAATATTAAAAATAGAATAGGGAAGTAAATATTTATATCCCACACTAGTAAAAGGGTCAGATAAATAAATTTATCATTGTATAAAAATAATAAGAATGCAAGGTAGTAATAGTAATAAAAAATAAACATGTAATATAGACAATGGTGAGAAATCTCAATGTTCAGTGAGAGGTAAATAAATAAAAAACATTGATAAAAAATTGTAAGAAAGAAAAATAATATTGACTATTTTAAAGTAATTGATGGTATGAAAATAGATAAGAATGAGTCAGTAATGTACGTTATAAGTTAATCTAAAATAATGATTATGAATTGTATAATGTTATGTTGTTATCATAAATATGATGTTAAGGTTTGTGTTATCATATGAAAGCTTACTTGTTGATATAATATCAAATAATGAAGCAATATGTATTATTTGTTTACTGTTGTAGAACTGTGATTGAACTCAGTTATTGAGTATTAATTAATTTCATTTTTCTTATGTGTGATCTATAGGTCAAGATAAAGTTATTGTTAGATATCATAAAGATAATTATTTGTGTACATGTACGTAGTTAAAGATTGATTATGTTTGTAAACTTGTATAAAAAGGCTATAGTTGTTAACAAGTTAAATTCAAAAATAGATCCAAGTATAATAAAAAGGCCTAACAGCCAATAACACTGTATAATAACTCAGATCAGAAAGGTTAGGTAAAGAATTTAATAACAAATACTAAATATAATTCAATAAGTTAGTAGAAACCAATTATAATTAATAATGAATAATAAACAAACCCAAACTAAACAAATTATGATAATGCCATGGTGCAATAATATCGATAGATAATGTTTGATATCGGAAAAACAATATTTATTAAAAGAAACAGGCTAAGAGAGAAAACCCAGCTGAATATATAGAAATTAGTAAACAAGCAATAAATAAGATTATATTCTGATATAATGGAAGTTTAGTAAGGAATTATTATGATGATTGGAAGAATATTATATGAAATTATTATTATATAACTAAATATTGAATAAGAATAAAAAAAGTTGTTGCTAGGGACGACAAAATGAATATAATTTGTTGATTTTGATTATTGTAATTTATGACATGAACGAGAAGAGATTAAACCAAGAGAGATGGTCAATAAAAACTAAATTAATCTAAATTATTAAATCCACTAACGTTCACAATATATGAATGACTAATTGTCATAATTTAGGCCAAGTAAACATTAACCAAATTGTATAATTGTATAATACAAAACGATAATAAGTAATTGAATTCTAAGGAATGACTTGGATTGCCCAATATCAGATCATGAAACGGATGTTAATTTAATGAGGTAATAAAACCAGATAAAGAACTACCTGTGTTAATCCTACAAACCAAACGAAAATAGAGTAACCATCAAATCACATTGGACATCGCAGTTTACATCATATAATAGAAAAACGAATTTGGATCCAGAGTTTGTCGAAGCACGTAATCACAAGTTTGGCCGTTGGTGAACAAAGGGAGCGGTATTTCTGCATCAACTCTGACCAAGGATTCCACTTTATTACAACTTTGAAGACAAGAATAAAGAAAATCATCTCATCTGCGTTTGATACGGGGCGACAACTAACAAGGTTAGAAGCAACAGCCTTCCCGAGTCACATGGTACCTCGAACGGTAATCTTCATTTATATAAATAATATTAAACAAAATAACACTTTAATCTTGTAATATCTTGCATTCCTATTTATGTATTTTTGATCTTCCCAGCAGTTGAAAGAACCTTCACGCCCTGAATCTAAATTAATTATAAAAACAACTATAACTGAATTTAATATAAAATATTGTACCAATCAATAATCGATTAACTCAGACGAATAGCCTTTTCGTATATCAAGTAAAAACAATCTTATTGGGTGTTAAAATATTTGAACTAATAAAGAACCATTGTATACTTTCAAGATCTTATCATTTATGTATTATTTAATGAAGTGGGAATAAGAATTAAACAGATAGAGTGTACAATGACTAATCACTGTACGCGGTGGGTTAACCTCTAAATTTCATTTGTCTTGGAACTGCAGCGCTTGTTGCGGAATTCTCAGATACCAAAGAGAGGAGAATTACATACGAAATTTCTCTAATTCTCTGCAAGGCAGAATAGGCTTGAGCGGAATTTTTGAATAACACCCTACATACATAAGTCTCATTCACACCAACACTTTTAGATTAAATAGAGAGATAAGGTAGTCATAATTAACTATATTACTATATTTAATAAACCCAGATATATAAGTAATTGGCATATTAAATAAACAAAGAGAGGAAGAATAGAGAGGTACGTACCCGGTACATAACAAATTGACGAACCCAATAGTGGGGCTTAAACCGTACACACAGGTCTCATAACAAATTGGCGTCTAACAATGTGAGGCGTTAGAGAAACCTAAATTAAGATAGATTATCCAAAATAAATCAACACACACCAGCACACCATACATAACAATATATATATATTTTCTATATAAGTAACTCGATGTTTCTTGCAGTAATTATATAATTTGTGATGTTTTCAATTTGTTTCTTCTGCAAGTAGATAATCATTATCTACTTGCAGAAGAAACAAATTGAAAACATCACAAAAAAAAAATATATATATATATATATATATATATTATAACGTAACAAAGTTAAGGTCCCCGACGTTACATAAAAACTTTGTCAAAATAACTGAAAACAATGCCCAAGGTATGCCATAATTAAGGTCAAGAGGGCCAATCTCGCCCTAAAAAATATATTGATGATACCTAGTAATGTTAGTAGGTAATAAATTAGTAAAAATGTAGCTAAATATAAAATATGGAGTGATCAGTGTAAGATGTAAACTATAAACACTGTGTCTAATGAGATGAGTTTACTGTGGATGAGTTTGAATATAATAGACTGTTTAATAAATATTTAATGTTTTATAAAAATGTACCTGTTGTTGTGTTTTATCATGATATTGTGTTTACATGATATTTATTTTGTGTTTTGTATGTAGTAGGTGTGGAGCCATTGCTTTAAGGAAGTACTAAGTAATGGGTACTCATTTCATTCATGTTAAACTTGTATTTAAGTAATTAAATACAAGTATGTTTATTATGTATGGTATCATGTTAAGTGTATTTACTTTAAATAATTAATGAAGATGTCTTAAAATAATATTTGTAAACTTGGCCAGGAAGACAATAATTGTTAATAAATTATCAAGTGGTCATTATAATTATGTTAAAAACCGATGAAGGGTTCAATGATAAACTAAATAATAATAATGAATTGAAATCAGGAAATTAAAATTGGAATAATTGGCCATAAGCCAGTAGTGACTCTTTGTACAGTAGGTCAGGTAAGAAAAATTAAATTAAAAACAAAAAAATTATAACACATGTAATAAAACCAATAGGCCTAAAATTAGTATTTTGTAAAAGGAAATTAATACCTTTTAAAATAAGTCAATTAAGAAGAAAATGTAGTAAAATGTATACGGTTTTAAGGCAGATTAAGTGAAAGTTTTATGTGATTTAATGTAATTCCAAGCAGGGAGTTGTAGCGGGTCATTTTTGGGTGTTTTTATTTTTAACAGTTAGGGGCATATGTATTTTTATGTATTTCATTTTGGGCGGACTTTTCATAAAATCATTGTGCAACCGAATTCATTTCATTTATAATGGACCACGTGTTAACAGAACGGTGTTGAGCAAGATTGGTTGAGACAAAGGCGATACGCAATTTCCATTGTGCAACGCAACGAGCAAAGAATTCACCTCCACAAATTTCCAAGAACTATGCGAGAGTGTGGCATTGCGCTCCCATGCGCACACCAAGCATGGGCGCCTACCCAAGCGTTGGCAAAAAAGTAAGATGGCCATATAGTGAAATTTTCATCGTTCCGTTGGGTTCACTACGGAAGTGTCGTTTAGACCAAGCCCACTTAAATGACGTCAGCCAATGCCTACAGAAGATCATATGCGGCATTGACTTAAAAAAGCTACATGCATGGCATGGGCTGAAGCTTCGGCGACGACGCCCAAGGCAGTGAGTTCCAGTGTTGAAAACTGGGGAGAGGGAACAGAGAACCAACTTCTGCCCAGTGCGTCTCACCTACCGACCGCTTGCGGTCTGGTTAAAATTTTATATTACAAAATATAATTACATCGGCCGACCTCACAGTTAAAATCTGAAATATTAACCAACAGTGCGCAAATGGAATACTAACAGTAATCAGTAAATCCAAGTGAACTAATAGTTTCTTTTCCGGGCACGTGAACGAGGACTGTGTACGGGCGGGATGACCGCGTGGTGGACATGGGGAATTTATAATTCAAAATGTTAAGGGTGTTATAGATAAGGCATGAATGTGTGTGTGGCAAAGCTGGGCGGCTTTTGTGTATTTTTGTGTTTATATTTGCATTTGTGTCTGGTCAAACATAAGGTAAGCTATAGTCTGTAAGGTGCAAAAGTTGCACAACATGTAACAAGAAGATTTAACATTTCAACATTTCTGAGTAATAAAAAAGTCTGATTTCTCTTCCATACAATTGAGAGTTAAATTCTTTCAATGCCTTATTTCGTTATATGTATCGTCAGAGTTCGTCGAACGAAATGGGTTTACCTACACTACGAAATCCGGCCAGATCAAAATCGTAAGGTAAGTGGAAGGGTTAATGTAATTTGAATAAAATAATTTTACCAAAAAATAAAAAAGTTACAATTGGTGCCGTGACCAGGATTTAATATAACTGAAGAGGGGTTATCTTAACGCCGGCCTACATCTGACGATGCATAGCGAAGTAGGGTTGTGAAAGTAAATTGATGTTGTAATATCAGTTTTGAAAAAAGACTGATCATTGGTAGTTGTTACGTAAGACAAAATAGATTAAATAAAAATGTCTGAAAACACAGAGAAGAGCAGTATAGTAGATTCAATTATGAGTGAGAGTGGCATTGGTTCGATGAACCCGTCACCAAGTGTGAGCGAAGTAAGTCAGTCAAGGCCAACAGCTGAGTTGAGCGTGCAATCAATAGTTAACGATGACCTAACTGGATCAATTATGGTCGATCACGCAGAAGCGAAATCTACCCCAATATTGAGTAAATCGAATAAAACGAAAGAGAAAAAATTGTCATTAGATGACCTATTAGATTTTATGAAAGTTAATTTCGATAAGCAGAATAATGAATTAAATAAGCGTCTTGATAGAAATGACGAGAAACTTGAGATTTTAAGTAACGAATTCAAAGAACAGAAAATAAAATGCGTACAGCAGAATATTAAAAATGATATTATTTTTAATGAAATTAAAGAACAGAATATTCAGTTTCAGCAAAATATAAATATAAAATTTGACGAGTTGATAAATAACATACAAGACAAGAATGTATGTCTTGAAAATGCCAATGAAATGACAAGAAATAGTCGGAATAAAGTAGAACAGAGTAAGAATAATACAAACGAAAGTTGTAATGACAGTGTTGTGTTAGGTAATGAATTAATAAATGATAATGATGTTAATAATAACGAGAATAATAATGTAGTCGAAAAATTGGTATCTGAGAGTACTAATGAAGTTGTAGAATGTGAGTATGAGATGTTAATGTGTGTTAATGAGTTAGAGAGAGAGTGGAAAGAGAGTTATATTACAGGTATGAAACAGGGGGTAAATTGTTTACGAGGTAGAATGGGGGGTGAAGGAAGACCTTCACGTATATATTGTGTAGACAAGTGGGCTACAAATAATTGTTTTTTGAAGTTTTTTGTTTTTCCTGTAGAAGTCAGGAAAGATTTAATTGAATTTATACCCTCTGTCTGTAATACTTTTGAGAGTGTGATTTGGGGTTATGAAGAGAGAGATGTAAACAGAGAATTGTGTGTTAATGAAGGAACAGAATTATATAACTTAAATAGAAAGTATGATGAATGGAAGGAAAGTTTAGAAATATATGTGAATGATAATGATTACAATGATTTAATAAAAATGATTAACCCGAAGTTAATGAATTTACTGATGGAGACTTGATAAAAATACCTAACGTAGACTGGTTTAACGAATATTTGAATAAGTTGATTGAAGTTAGTTTTTCTGGTTACAACACACAAAACAGTCATTTGTGTGCTGATAAAATTGAACGATGTTATGTAGAACCAAGGTTGATTTGGAACGATGGAGGTTAAACTATTAAAACAATAAAAGACAGTATAAATATTTTGTTTTATGGTTGTTTGACATGGCAGATTTGGACAGAAGTGCGGAAAAACTGAACAATAAATAAGAGTTTGTAAATAAAATATAGTGAATTTATATGTGTGCATGTAAGATGATTGTTGTGATAATAATATTGAAATATTTACAAGCAAATAAATATCAGAATGAAGTTTGAAAACAGTAAGTGACTAATGGTGATTGTTTCGATAACTATATAATTTATATTGTCAGTCGTTAATTAATTTAAACTAATTCGATATGCTTAAATATTTTGATTGCTTATGTAAATGTTAATTAATTAATTTCTTAATGACTTTATTTTATTTTATGAGATGGAAAGGTGGCAATGAATGACGAATTGCTTAATTTAAATTAATTTTTGTGTAAAATGTTTCAGAGATGGTAGTGATTATGTTTTGTGGGTATATCGTGTTAAATGGAGTGTAAGTATGAAAATTTTATAATCACGTATAATAAAAAATGTTTACAGGTGTGATTGAGGTGGTAATGCAATAGTGAAATTTTAATGCAATCATTGTGTTGAATAAATATGATAATTAAAAATTTTAATAATAAATGAAACGTGATATTTAATAATTATCAATAATAAATTTTGAAAATTTTAAGAAAGTCAATTGGTAAAAGGTTATGAATGGGTTAGACGATTATTGATGTAAATATTATATGATAATGTATATGTGTGTATTTTTTCTAAGCCAAGAATTAGACGCCTGGCAGGCAATCAACATAACAGAAGTAAGTGTTGATAATGTATTACATGTAATTATTCAATTTTAAGATGTGTTTTTATTATGTTAGGATATCAGCTGATCAGCAATAACGTCACTGGTATATTGGTTTGTAAATGTTACAAGTAATTAATGTTTAGGTTACTACAGATATTTTGAAGTAAAGATAAAAAGAATATGAGAAATAAAATAACAATAATTCATGCAAATTAATAAAAGATAATTCATGGGTGATAAACGTGTTATGGGACATGTAGACCTGTCCAAATTGAATTAAAAGTTGAATGTGAAATAGTGGAGATGAATATAATGTAATGTTGTTTTTGAGTTGATGTATGTTATAGAAGTTGGTGAAGCATTAATGTTGACACAGTGGTAATGGAGACTTTATGTAGATTTTGAGTGACATATTGTTGTTTTTATAATTAATGAGGTTATTTTGTGTAATTGTAGTAATGTAATGAGATTGAGATTTTTGGGGATGGCAATTTTGTATTAGAGGGTAGTGTCATGTAGGAGTCCGCAACAAGGGTTGGGACGGGATAGGGATAGATTTTAGTGGGGAAGGGGCCGCCTTAGGTAAGAACCAGGGGCCAAATAAGGGAATTGAGTTTTTGAGTAGGGGAAACACGTATCCTATACAAAGGGTTGGAGAGTATTTTATAATGGGAGAAGGTAACGATTTGTGTTAAATGATAAGTTGGGGTTTAGAATGTCCTGATTGGTAGATATTTTTGATAGAGATGGGTGTCATGATAATTGAGTTGATTAATATTAGAGTCAGAGGGAGAAAGTTTCTATAGGTATAGAAATCTAATACAGAAAAACGAGAATAAATAATTTACATCACCCACAGTATATTAAAGTAAGATTGTTGAAAAGAAAGAGAGATTTATGATAAAGAATATGCAATTGTTTATTTTTTTCACCAGTGACAGAATTTTGATAAAATTTGAAAATAATGTAAAGTCAAGAATTGTTTGTTTTAAATAATTTAAATGTCAATCTGTTTATTATTTATAATAATATTTTGTTTGTTTTAAATATTTTGTTTTATTATGTTTTGTATTTCAAGGTAGGATATTACAGATGTTCAAAGTGTTTTCAGAACTTATATATAACATATGTAGGTCAAGGGTTCTGGACTTGACCTAGTTTCGATCAGCTGATGGGGTCATACACCTACTAAACTTGTATAGTAGGAATCAAATCAAATTTTAATTTGTTTGTTTGATTAATTCAAACCAATATTTGAATAATTTTAATAGATGTTATTGAATAAATGAATTTAATAAAATTTTTAATAAATAAATTTAAATTTTTTTTTTGAATTTTAAAATTTTGAAAATTTTAAATTTTTTTTTGAAAAAAAAAAAAAAAAACGATTTTTCACCTGCCAGCGAATGACTATTTCAGATAAGGATTTTATTATATGTGCATTAACCATGTTTCTTTTATTGTATTGCATTATATTGGTAGACTATAAGTGATTCCCCTGTTAGAATAAGGATGTGTTTATATTATTAGAAATGTCTAGGCTAAGTCATTTGAAACAAAAAATTAGAAAAAAGAGGAAGAGAATTTTTTGATAAAAGATTATTTTTTTTGAATTTTGAATTTTTTAAATTTATAGTAAATTTTAAAAGAAATTTTATTTTTTTTTATGCGTTATGGTAACATGTAATGTTAGTATGTGTGAGCCCAGTATTTGCTAAAGGCAGCCCAGCTTGCAAAAAAGGGGAAACATATCGGCGGAGGAGCTGGGATAATTTTAGCCAGGGATTGAGGATTTTTGGGGGTAGCATGTTAGAAGGCGAGGCGCGCCGTGGTGCGAGTCTGATCGATTTCTCGGTGTTGGGATCTCTTACGGAGAAGTCCAGTGATCTCGTTCAGATGAGTCCATGGTCGCTGAGCCAGGGGGGTCGTGTACCCATGCAGATTAAGAACCAGGGGGTTGTTGGCACCAGTTCCTCACCGGTCCTCTTCGGGGTCATCGATGAGATTTCTTCTGTCGTGAACAGCAGAATTCTCATCGAGGGGGTATTGTAGCGGGTCATTTCATGGGCTGAAGCTTCGGCGACGACGCCCAAGGCAGTGAGTTCCAGTGTTGAAAACTGGGGAGAGGGAACAGAGAACCAACTTCTGCCCAGTGCGTCTCACCTACCGACCGCTTGCGGTCTGGTTAAAATTTTATATTACAAAATATAATTACATCGGCCGACCTCACAGTTAAAATCTGAAATATTAACCAACAGTGCGCAAATGGAATACTAACAGTAATCAGTAAATCCAAGTGAACTAATAGTTTCTTTTCCGGGCACGTGAACGAGGACTGTGTACGGGCAGGATGACCGCGTGGTGGACATGGGGAATTTATAATTCAAAATGTTAAGGGTGTTATAGATAAGGCATGAATGTGTGTGTGGCAAAGCTGGGCGGCTTTTGTGTATTTTTGTGTTTATATTTGCATTTGTGTCTGGTCAAACATAAGGTAAGCTATAGTCTGTAAGGTGCAAAAGTTGCACAACATGTAACAAGAAGATTTAACATTTCAACATTTCTGAGTAATAAAAAAGTCTGATTTCTCTTCCATACAATTGAGAGTTAAATTCTTTCAATGCCTTATTTCGTTATATGTATCGTCAGAGTTCGTCGAACGAAATGGGTTTACCTACACTACGAGATCCGGCCAGATCAAAATCGTAAGGTAAGTGGAAGGGTTAATGTAATTTGAATAAAATAATTTTACCAAAAAATAAAAAAGTTATTTATTTTATTAAATAAGTGTAAGAATATTTCCTAATTCGGGCTCTAGGATAACAAATATTATCCAATGACAGAAGAAGCAATGGTTGTTAGGGCAACAAAATGCAAGATATCTTGTTGATTTAGACATTCAATTGTTATATATAAACGAGGACAGTTCAATCATTATAAATCTAAAAAAAAACCACGAAACCTCATCAATAAAATTATAATAAATCCAAATTAATATATAATCACTGATTAAAAAGACGGATTGGACGACTTCCGAGACTATCACTTCGAGAATATAAAATGCCTATTAACAAAATTCAAATCAAAAATCCAAAAAAATAAATTAACTAATCCTACCATCGGGGAACCATAAATAAATGAAGATAACCCAGACCTGGAGAAGTCGAAGTGAATAAATACCATACAACAAAAAATTAAAGAGAATTAAATTTACCTACCTCACCTCACTTTTAACAACAGAGCAAGAACTTAATACTACACTAATTCCATCGGGACCTGTGACCACCAGAAACGAAAAATCAGCGAAGATCAAGAACTGAACTTTCCGTTACATCCTGGGACACTAACACCAACTTTTATTGAGAAGCTGGAGGTGGATATATTCAAGCCATTCTTCATCACTCGTCGATCTGTCATCGTTATTGGAACACGGCCTTCGAGTATCTAGTAAACGTTTGGTAAAAAACCTGCTTATGTTGATACTTTATATAATAAGATTTTAATTTAAATTGTAATACCTAGTAACCTGAATTTGCATTACCTGGCCTTACTAATAGTTAAAAGAACTACATGTACCCTGAGATAAAAGACAAACTGAAAATTATAATTAAATTGTAACATCTAAACACAAGTTCAATAACAAATCGATTCTGTATTGTATGATCGATATGATGTTTTAATAGTCGGAGAAAGCAACTGTTGGAATTTTAAAATAATATAAAATAAAGAATCCTTCTTGTATTGACGATTTTGTGTTATTGTAGAATAATTATTGTATTTCAAGAAGGGTGTATTTTACAGGGAAAGAAAGTGATAAAAGCCTCAAGTAGAACGACTTAACCTATAATAACGAGTCAGTCGCCAATAACCGCTCGTTTGCAGACAGCTGGTGAATACGGGAGAATAGAGAACTAACTTACTCTCTGCGCTACTCTCTTTCCAATTTAAATAATACATACTGACTAGGGTTGGAGAAAATTACTGAATTATTCACTATAATAACTGTAATATAGCGTTTTTTCTCTGGTAAAACACTTAATAACCACTTAACACAGGTCTATGGTCAATGACCAAATAATATCAACCCATTAATACATAATTTTATAAATAAATTAACATTGATTTACAGGAGTGATTATATTTTACTTATAAGATTATTTATATTATAAATATTTGGGCTTAATTAGGCGAGAGTTCAAAGTAACAAATACATACAGAAGAAAGTGGTTACAAATTGACGCCGACAGTGTGGCTTTTAAACATTCTCAAATATAATTAATAAAGTAACAGAAGAGCATTAGTTGCAGTTGTTACAATATATATATAAAGTCCGTTTCTTGATGTATATAATACTTTAATATTTATACTAAATTTACCTCATATAGAAAAAACATCTTGAGGTAAATTTAGTATAAATATTAAAGTTTTATATATATATATATATATATATATATATATATATACCTCTACACTATTCTAGAGGTTCGTGTGCGTAGTTAGAAAGTGTGTAGTTTGTATGTGAAGATTTTTATTGGATACAATGGTCATTCTGCTCAGAAAAGTTTCTGTTGTGAAATGTTCTGTGTCATATAAACTAATTTATGTGTAAAATTAATACCAAACTGTAATAATTTAGTGCCTGTGTACAAAATTAGTAAACACATTTACCTTTTTTTTTATTTTTGCTCTGAAAGAATTGTAATAACTATTGGTGGTATGTAATTATATTGCACCAAACGGATACATAATCTGGAAAAGATTTGCCTCCTAAAAAATTTCTCAATGAAGAATTTTTCAGTTGGATGATAAACTGAGTTACATTTTATCAGATTTCGACTGTATGTTTGGAGCCTGTTTTTGATGACAGAACTTTTGTTTTAAATTTCAGGCACAAGTATGAGATTGATGGGTCAGCAGATACCATATCTGACATCAAGGTAAATGATGAGATAGGTAAACAAGTAGTCGAACAGATAAACAGGATATTGCTTATTAATCTCTGTTCAGAAATTGATCACCTCTTTGCAGCTGAAGTAAGTTAATAAAACAAGTTAAGCCATAAATTTTATAGCCTGTGTCTAATCCTTTATAGACTAAGTAAAATTAATTATTTAAAATTAAATTCTTTTTTCAATCAACTGATAAGCACTTTGGAATTTGCCTATGCCAATCTGTTATGAACCTTTTCATCAGTTTTTCAGAATTTAAATGTTTCTTAATTTTTGTCTGCATATTAGAAATTAAAAACTAATTTCACAAACTAATTTATTATAACCCGGTTTATGCAATTCAAACAAAATCAAGAACCAAAAATACCATGTTGTAAGTTGATACTTTTTGATTATACTTTCATATTAGTGGTGACATTGTAGTATATTGGACTGACTTCATAAACAGTAATCTGTAATAATAATATATATATGTATGACCACTTATGTGTTCCACTGTCATGGCAGTTATTCATTTTGTTTATCAAAACACTTGATGCCATTCCAGATTTCAGCTTGCTCTTTCAAGTCCTGGATTGACCAAAGATTAGACGCTGTTGTTTACACCATTATGTATTGCTGGTAATCATGTATGCTATGCCTATGTGGGATTACTTAGCCACGTCGTACAGGATAAACTGCAACATCATACTACAACACATACTCAACATTCTATTACAACTTCTGCCAAGTTTTTCATATTACTTTGAGAAAAAGATATGTACATATTGTTCAGTCACTAAACAGTACCTTGAGGTATGGTTTTACATGGATGCAGCATGCAACATCTCGATTGCCAGGTTTGGGGATTATTGTTCAGCGGTAGGTTTTGGGGAAGTGGTCTCATTTAATAATATTATTGGAATGATCTATAATCGCAGATAACTTAAGCAAGACTCCCTGCTATAATAAATAAATTTCTTGGGAGATTTCCTGGCGATTGTACACTCGTGACATAAACCAAGAATATTATTTTACTACATGTATAGCAAAAGATTTGGGGCACTGCACATGCTGACATTTTGTAAGCATGTACTGAATGCAAAAGGTTCATAAACCTCCAAGGCATTCTAATTACAAAGTGGGATGGAAACAGAAGTATGGCAAAAAGCACTGTTGCTCAAATCAGAAGATCAACAAGATGAGAAACGTAAGTAGAAGCAGGTGTCATCAAAGCGTTGATACGGGAGCAAAAGCAGATGCACGAACATACTGCAGCAGAGTTGGGTCTATTGCGAGATGAGCTTAATAAACAAGTTACTAGAATATCGGAGGTACAGGAATCAATAACATTAAAAATAATTTTAATGAAGTAGAAAAGTCTGTCTCGAACGTGGAAGAAGGTATGAGTCATAAAATATCTGATGTAGAGGACACTGTAGCAGGTGTGAAAGATGCAGTCTCAACTATAAAAGAGTCAATTGCAAATATAAAAGAACAAATTTAAAGTGAAGTTGAGCAGTTAATGAAGATACAACCAAAACAAATTTCTGAACAAACTGTACCAATGATGAAGACAGAAAAGACAATAGAAAAAATCACTTTGCCTTTGGTTGGGGCAGTTCATGTCAAGGCTCAACATTTAATGCTCACTGGGCGACGTATCTTCGGTAATTTGAAGCTGCTGCTAGCACAAATAATTGGACAGAGAAAGACATATCAGGTTCACTCGTGCTCGCTTTAAAAGGACGTGTGGCAGAACTACTACAGAAAGTCCCACCTGACAGCCAGAACACCTATGCCAAATTGATAAAAGCTTTAGAATTACGGTATGGTGATAAAACATTTACGAGATGTGTACTACACTCAGTTGAGAGCAAGGCAACAGCAATTTTTATTGAGAGCGTGTGAACAATTGTTAGTTGATTTGTTGTAACAGACTATCTTGTTGATTGTGATAATTAAAGCTGGTGATTAGTGATGTAATTGATGTCTTGTATTTTGTTTTCCACTGTACCGTACGATGATCAGTTAGACCATCGTAACAGTAGGTCAGAAGTGTGACAGAACCATTAACAGTGGAAACAGTGAACACTTTGTACATGATGAGCGTAATTCATAATTAATCAGTAAACAATGGATGCCAGTCAGATGATAGAAAATTTCCAGGCGCTGCTGCGGCAGACAAAGGAACAGCTAAAATTAGAACGACAAAAAGAGGCAGAAGAAGCAAAAAGAGAGAAAAGACACCGACAGGAGGTGGAAGAAGCAGAAAAATGAAGAATGCAAAACGTAAGCAGGAGGCAGAGGAACGGAAGGATGAAACAGAAGACATCAAAGCATTAATACAGGAGCAGAAACAGATGCAAGAACATAGTACCACAGAAATGGGTCTCCTACGAGGTGAGCTTAATAAACAAGTTACTAAAATATCGGAGGTACAAGAATCAATGACATTGAAAATAGCTGAAGTAGAAAAATCTGTCTCGAGTGTTAAAGAATCGATGTCTACAAAAATATCTGTCATAGAAGAATCCGTGTCAAATAAAACATCTGCAGTAGAAAATTCAATGGCAAACATAAGAGAACAAATTAAAAGTGAAGTTGAACAGTCCATGAAGATACAACCAAAACAAATTTCTGAACAGACTGTACCAATGATAAAGACAGAAAAAGACACAGAAAATAAGTGAATAGAGAAAGTCACTTTGCCTACAGTTGGGACAGTTCATGTCAAGGCCCCAACTTTTGATGGAACCACGCACTGGGCAACGTATCTATGCCAATTCGAAGCCGCTGCATGCACAAATAATTGGACAGAGAAAGACAAGGCAGTGTCACTCATTCTCTCATTAACAGGACCTGTGGCTGAACTACTACAGAAAGTGCCACCTGACAGCCAGAACATCTATGACGAATTGATTAAAGCTCTAGAATTACATTACGGTGATAAACTTTTGCAAGATGTGTACTACGCTCAGTTAAGAACAGGACAACAATGCTCCAGGGAGAGTCTTCAAGAGTTTGAAGCAAGTATCTACAGACTGATTAGATTGGCCTATCCTGAAGCACCAGGAGATTTTTGAATAAGGTTTGCAGTGCATACATTTATTGACGGCATCGGAGATTGTGAACTTCAGCAAGTGTTACGAATGGCAAGACACCGAAATAGCTCAGAAGCTCTTGTTCATGCCCTAGAGTTTGAAGCTGCCAAGTCAGTGTCCTGCTACATTAATGGGTTTATGCCATCACATTGTAGTCACAAGATTCCTGTATCACATTGCCGTTATGATGGGTGCAGAAAAACAGTGTTGTCGGACAAACAAGTCAGAAGTTCAAGAGTGCCGCAACAATTTGAATGATGGGAAAAAGACAGAAGACTGAAGTGTTACAACTGTGGGAAATGTGGTCATCTACAGGTAGACTGTTGGGAGAAGAAGATACCGAGAGAAGAGAATGATCGCACCAATTGGAGAAGTAAAGCCCCAGAACAGCACACAGTTCCCACACTACATAAGACCAGTGGAACTTGATTGTTAATGGATTTGCAGAAGGTAAACCAACATCGTTTACAGTTGACACGGGCACAACAGTGTCCATTGTGCACCCTGACTTAGCCAGCAACCACCAGCCTCTAATTAGCTCTTGTACAATACAGACTGTGACTGGAAGCCCCGTCAAGGTGCTACGAAAGGTAGACGTACGTGTACGCCTGAGCCTTCTCGAGTTTAGCCACCAAATGCTCGTTCCAGACATTGTCGATGAAATGATTCTTGGCACGGACATTATGAATCCCTACGGATTCATTGTGGACTTAAGAGAGAATGTCCCGGCCAAGAGAAGATAAAGCTTTGCATGGCTAAAATGACAGGGTCTACCAACCATTCGATTAAGCATGTGGCATTGGCCGAAAAAAAAGTCAACAGGTCTGGTCAAGAGGAACCCTCCCTATTGTAAGTGGAAATGGAGGAAGAACTAGCCGAGGAAATACAAATAAGTGTAACAACAAAAGAAGTGATTGGAAAGCCAAGTATGGGTGTCGAGACAAGACTCTTGCTTGTTCCTTATCTGTTAGAAGCGCCCGGGGGAAAAGTTGCTGAAAATGAAGTTACACAAGAGGTTGCTGACAAGAACCAAACAGACTTGTATCAGCTAGTGGTGTTTAGGTCATCAGTACATGACGCAACGGGAGTGATTCTAGCAAAACTAGTGGTTGAGCAGAAGACTCGCATTCCTAGGAACATGATGTTCGGGTCACATGAGACTGAATTCGAAGAACCGGAGAATTATCTTTCGCAAGTATACCAGCTATGTAGATCACCTGGCCGAGTATTACTTCAGAGATGGTTTGCCAGTTAGGGGGAACAGGCTTAAGGAGGGGGCAGTGTTACAACATTACAGAACAGTCTACGTGTTTCTCAAATGTTCTAGTGGCTGTAATGTGTGTGCGTACGTGATTCTCAACGTGTTAGCTAGACTGTGGCAGAATTCACGCGGCCGCGCGCTATGTGCAAAGCCACAGTCAATTACTTGCTGGTGTTTTCTAGTAGCGTTCTTGATGCATAGTATGGAATATTCTGTATTTTTGGCGGGGTATAAATACAAGTATTCAGTGACGCTCAGTTCAGTTTGAGTCACGATTTATTGGAGTGCGGATCATAATATTGTGGGAGAGTGTTATGTGTTTTATAATTGTGTGGGACAATTATAATACCATTGTGTTTTATGTTAGTAGACATTTTTATTGCATGTGAACAATTTTTATTTGATGTGTTCTAACAGACTATCTTGTTGATTACAAACTATTTAATTGTGATAATTAAAGCTGGTGATTAGTGACGTAATTGGTGTCTTGTATTTTGTTTTCCACTGTACCATACGACGGTCAGTCAGACCGTCATAACAATATTTTTATATTAGTGATAGGAGATTTAGTTCGTATCACATTCACAGTCTAAGCCTTGAAAGAAGAGGAAAGAATCATTTTTATTGCAACAATATGCAAATTATTTACTTGTATACAATTTTTTGTAACTCAGACTATAAAAGCACAAGTTCATAACATCAAGGTTTGATTCTTTTCAGCCCACCTTGCCATAGTCACAATCTTCCAAATCCATATTTCCATTACCTTTGCTGCTCTCCATTTAATCAGTTGTCACTTGTATAAAACTTTAAGCCTCCATGCAGGTGCTTTCACAAATACTTTATTACAATGTTAATATGGCATATGATTAGTGCTAGCTAGCTGTTGCACTTCTTTCTATGGATATATGTATAAGAAAAATTATATCTGATAGTGTTTTGTATCTAATGAAATTCAAATATTGATTACTGTTTTAGGTAGATTATGAACCACGATTAGAGGCATTTTGGAAAGTCGGTGGATTCTATCCTGATCAAGAAACATATAATAAACGTGTAACAGATATAAAAGATGCAGAAAAAGAAGCAAAGAAACTTCTGAAAAAGAAAGAAAACGATGAAAGTAAAATTGTAGAGCCTGATGAGCCAGTCGATCACTGGATTCAATATTTTGGTTCCCCGATACTACAACTGAGGCATAGTCTACCACTCCTTCCTCTTGCACAGTTACCACAGCAGTCTAGTAGAAGTGAAAGTGAACGAGTCGAATCTGGACAGACGCCACCTGTAGGTTATGAAGTGATTCCTCATAAATATGACCCCTCTTACTTTGGCTATCAGTTTGATTTGTTACATGGGACAAACATACCAGGCAAGTATTGGTCAACTTGTCAACTTTATATTGTGTAAAATTTTTTGAGTTTCATGATTGGTAGTTGTAGTTGTGAATGTTACAATTTTTATTATATGTAGTAATTAAAATAATTTTTGGTTTTAATTCAGTTTTATGTATAAGGGCACTGGTAGTACCATAATCTGGGGCTCAGACAAACAGCACTCTAACCAAGCAATGTTCACAATCTTTCATCAAACATAATGCCAAGTCTCTTGCCAATGATAACTGAAGACATATTGTATATTTCTTTTTTTTTGCATCAGCATAAAATTAGTTATTTTCATTTTTGGTAATATTTTAACTAATCTAGTGCCTTACCATTTAAAACCATCATGTTGTTTATGTCCTGTGTAAGGGTACATACCTTCAACACACATTTATGAAGCAACATGATAAGAATAAAATACTAAATGATTAACACTATGAATAAAAAGGGATGAGTCAGAAATAAAGGAATGGGTAATTAACATAATTATGCTATCAAACAAATAAAGGTGATAATAAAAGTAACCTCTGATAAGAGAAATGTAGCAAGCAACAAAACAAAACTTGAAAAAACAATAGTACAATGCGATTTAACCAAAATAACCCAATAGATTGATAAGTGAGTAGGTAGAATAAGCCCCAATACAAGTGCTAGGAGATATAGAAACAAGTGAAATCAAATGAGAAGGTGAATGAAAAGGAAACAAACAATACATGAATGAAATAAAATGAGAAGAAATGAAAAGACTCAAACGAATAATATAGAACAGAAAAGGAGAAATGTTACACTCAAATAAAGTAATGAAAAAGAAATCAATAAATAATAAATGTAAAAGAATAATTATTAGTATCAACTAATTAATCAAAGTAAATGATAAGTATTATAATCCAATAAAGTAATGACAAACTAAAAGTACACTAACCAATAAATAGAGAATAAATATTGTAAATCACTCGATAATGATATGAACTTGTTAACAGTATAACTAACCAATGTAAAGTGAGAGATAGTTTAGATAGTGAACATGAGTAAGTGAGAACAAGAATTTTATGTTAGGGAATACCCACTAGTAACACTTAAATAATATAAAAAGTGCAAAGTGTAAGAGTAAACTCCACAAAATAAATAGAAACCCTATTGAAAGGGATAGACGCCCAAAAAACCAGTGATAAACACTAAAGGTTAATGGTGAGCAGTGTTAGTAAATAAGGATATTGTTATTATTAAGATTAAGATTAACTGTAGAAGAGGAATACAAGAATATTCAGGGAAAAAATCCCAGGAAGAGTCAAAGTTTAGTGTTACCATGGTTAGCTAGTAAAGATTAGAATAGAAAAACATAATAAAGAATAGAAAAGCAAAAACAATAAGTACCCTATGTTCTAAGGGATAGTTAATTAACTAAAGTAAATGACGTGATGATGTTTATCACCAAAAAATAAATAAGAAGTAACAAATGGTAAACAAAAGTAGCATAATAACTGTTAAAGAATTGTTTGCTTAAGTTTATGAACAGTAATATGGCTGAAAGAGTTGTACAGACCATAAGCCTAAATGTTATGTTATATTTTATAGAGAATAGTAAATAATAAACCAATGATAAACCATAGCAATATAGATAAGAAAATAGATAAATTCATGCAAACATAATAATACTAGAAAAACAGTTAGAAAATAATAGACAAACCATAATATGGAAAATAATGAAAACATACAATTATAATAAAACAGACCCAAAACAATTCAACAAATAAACAAATCATTTGTAACACCAAAACAAAACATGTATAAGGGTAAAATAATATGTAATTTGTATAAAATAAGAAAATATAGCCAATTACTATATAGGCCTATGAAATGCCTAACTGTAAGAAACCAATAACAACAAATTGTAAGAAATTAACTATGATATTAGGAAATCCAAGGCTAGTCAATGATAATTAATGAATCATTTTAAGAGATAAATGTTAAATTAAGGACATAAAATAATAAAGAAATGTAATTAAATAATATCAACATAACTGTCAAAACATAATACATAAGCAAACCCAACTTTGTGGGATGTCAAAATGATCTTTGAAAGAAAATACGAACAGTTGTGATAATATCTCATACTTAAATAAGAAGACTGAAGAATAATAGCAATCAGAAGATATTTAATCATTTTGAATAAAAATTCAAATATTCTAACAACGGGCTTAAGTCATGAATAGCCAATCAGAATCAGTCAGTTACCATGACAACTGAACGTTATGTATGAATATTCCATTAGAAACTATTGATTCCATAGTGACGCTCAAGAGGAATAGACGCCAAGCTGTAAATGACCCAATTTTTAATTTAAGACAATCAAAAGTAATCAAATTTAGTAAACTGAAGAACCAAACTGCCTGATGAGGAGCTAATACATGCAACGTAGGCAACAGACCAGATTAATTAATTCCAAATTAATTAAATTCGATCAACTAATACGGAAAAGACGCAAGGCGTGATTGAATCCCAAGATGATTGAAGATTGAAGAATGAACGATGACCCAACCTAATTCAACTGACTGACACTACACTTTAAGTCAACTGATTGATAAGTATTGCTGAATTAACCGAATTCAAATTAAAAATTCTCCTTAATTATTATCACTACACTTTGAACTCTCACTATAAACTGATGATCTTATTTCTTTCAAAGATTAATTGAAAAACAAAACACTAAACTTATGTGAACGAGAAAAATAACCTGTACAAAAATTATTAACTTTTGAAACACACTTTATAACACTTCAAGAACAAATTGTAATTACTCTTTATAGTATATAAGTACAAGTAATGTAAGGTAGTGTACTTTATGTAATCATAACTGATCCTTTTTTCGTAAACCAAAAGAATCCAGATCAGATTTATTGAACGAAAATTGTAAAAGATAAACATTTCTGTAGACGCCATGTCAGATTAACTAACGTCATTCAAAATCGATTTTCGCCAAGCCTTGAGAATAATTGTCTCACTGCCGGAGCAAATTTGTTTAATAACAAAATATTATTATTGTATAATACTAAGTAATTATTAATCACAATTTAATAAACCAGTACAGAGTCGTAACCACTGTTCTTTATTCCATAGGATATTGTGTTATATGATTTGTGTACACTAGGGACAAGCGACAGTGGCAGTGAACGCTAGACATCGGGAACTCTGCGAACTACATAATCAATTCGCACGCGGCGGGAGTAAATTTGAATTCACCATACCGTCATAGCCACAAGCGCTCAATCATCCTATTTTGTATTTTAATTGTTTTCAGATAAAACAATTTGGCGCCACCCGGGATATACAACAATTATAGAAGAACAGGTAAGGATTCCACTCGTGTGTACCGGTAATACGAAAGATCGCTGTGGACACCGTCAGCGTAAACATTAAGTAACGACCACACGTGTGAGGGGAACGCACGATATATACACATTTTAACGAAGACGACAGAGTTCCGTCGTTACAAAGTGACTTCCATCGCGGGGCTTAAACAAGGCGGACGTCCTCATCGTATCGTTACAAAGTGGCACACCAACTAGTGAGGCTAGATTTACAAGAAGAATAATACCTAGCGGCGGTTACGAAAAAAGGAGAACAAGATGCATAAGAGGGCGTCATCACTGAGACGGACAAAGGAGGCCGAAAAGAAGTTAGAGTGGAAGAGAAGGAAGTGACATCGGTTGAGGATGTAGAACCGGGAGTAAGAGAGGAAACCAGAGGAGAACCAAATTGGCAAAAAATATTGGAAGTAATGGCCGAACAAAGTAGACAAAATAATGAAAATTTGTTTAAACAAATGAATGAAAAATTTGACAGCATTAAAGAAGATAGTAAACAAACTCATGAGAATTTTAAACAAATGAACGAAAAATTCGACAGAAACGATGAGAGTCTGAAACAAATTAAGGACGATAATAAACAAATGAACGAAAAAATGTACAAGAACAGTAAGAAGATGGAAGAAAAAATAGACAGCAACAATAAAAAAAATAGACGAACTGAAGCAAGACAACCAGAAAAACTTGGAGGAGTTGAAAGAAGAATTAAGCAAAACTATTGAAAATAATAACGAACAAATAAATAAGAAAATCGAGGAGGAGATGACGGGGATCCGACAAGAGATTTCCGAAATAAACGGAAAATGGGAAAACACGAATCAGGAATTACAACAAACGAAGGAAGACTTCGGCAACCGAATGACTAACCTTGAAGAAGACAGTCAGATCCGAATGGAGTCCATACGAACCGCAACTGAAGAAAACATAACACAGGTGCGGACAGACTTCGGAAAGAAATGTCGGGAGTTCGACACCGCCGTAAGCGAAGTTCGCGGACAAGGTCAGCACAAGAAACGGGAAATCGCCAAAATCAGAGAGGAGTTGGAAGTTATTAATAGCAGACCACCCATAATATCGCAATTCCAGCACATGGACAACCGGGAGGTCATCAATTTTAAACAATACACAAGCGTAACCCGATGGAGTTCCTTGAGAGAGTTGATGAGCAGCTGGCAAAGACTCGGGAGAATCTATGGACTATCATCCGAGGATACTTGGACGAATACTGCCGGGACATAAATGACAACTGGTGGACGGCAACAAGACACGACCTCATGAGTTACGAGGAATTTAAAGATGTATTTAAAGGAAAATACTGGTCGGAGGCAACTCAGAACATCATCTGAGATAACATATTTTTCGGCAGGTATGATGCCAGCAGAGGGACGACTTTCACTGCCTGTTTTTTGGGGGAAGGTCTGTCTAGCGAGGAACCTGGAACCGAAAATTCCTGAAGAGAGCCTGGTCACAAAACTTGCTTTTCATTACGAAGAGGGTGTTTTCAGAGCGCGACTCTGCAGTCAGATCAAGACAATACAATCGATGGCAGCTCTGTTAGAAGATTACGAAAGGGAGCAATACTATCGCAGAAGTCGACAACGGGACGACAGGGGTGACAACAAAAACTTCCAGAACGGTAACCACTATAATAATTACAATTACCGCTCAAACTATAACAGCCATAGCAACACTAACAACTACACCAATGAGTCATATAATAAACCAAATAATAACCATCCGGCCAATCAACCAACCAACGGTTATAATAGTAACAATCGGCCAAACAACCAAAATAATCAATACAACCGGCCAAATAATCCACAGCATCAACCTTATAGGCCGAATAACACAAACTACAACCAGCCAAATTTCAATAATAATAATAACGATAATAGAAATCGGAATAACCAAGATCATAACTATCGCCAAGTACACTATGTGAGGGCCAAAGATGATGGGAGAGGCAGGTCGTAATATCAAGGACGATGAAGTACCGACCAAAACGCATATGGACACCGGTACAGTAGCAGCAACTACGGACGGGATACCAGGACCAATGTAGGCAGAAGTCGTAGCCAAGAGGTATACCGGCGTGACCACTATGAAGAAGATCGTAACCATCCTGAACCCCGACCGTCAACAAGCGGAAGTCAGCCAACGAGTCAACAAGACAGGCGTGACGAACAGCCTGAGCCGGCTTTAAACTAAGAGCGGCAGTGAAAAATCTACTTGTACCCTCACTGAACCAATCTATTGGGTTAAATCGTAACGTTGCTCAAGCAAACAATGAACGAATAATTACAATCGTACGCAATAATTACTTAAAAAATATAAGAGAAGAATTGCTCGAAGATAAAGACAGCCAATCTGATAACAACCACAACAGTGAAATTGCTTATATCTCGACTAAAGTTAACGGAGTTCCAACGCGAGTAATGATAGACACGGGATCCAACATTTCATTAATCGACACTATCGAACTGCATAGAATACAGGAAGGGAGTAAGATGACTATACTCACGCTACCCATCAGCAACATTGTCCTTGTAGGAGCGACCGGACGACAGAATAGAACCGTCCGAAAACAGGTAGAACTCGAACTGACGAGCGACGGACAAACCATAACAATGACATTCCTAGTAGCCAGTGGATTACCATTCCAAATGCTAATTGGTTGCGATATGCTGCGTCAGTACTCAGCCATAATTGACCTAAGTAGATCTAAACTATTCTTGAAGAAGGGTGACTTGCAATGGACAACGGAATTAATCGTTAATGATGAAAAACCATCGAACAGAACCACGTATCATATCCAGAAAGACCGAAATACTGGGGAACAAACAACGAACAATGGAATTTGTGATGAGACCGACAATGAACAACTATGGCACGAAAAAATCGAAGAAATCCGAACTTTCCAGAGAGCGAAGACGAATGCACAATTAACCGTTCAACAAATGGAACAACTTATAGACGTGTATGATAGATACCGACGCGTATTTTCAGATACACCTGGGAAGGTCAGAGATTATCAGTGCGAAATTGAATTCCGAGAGCCTATCAACTTTAATAAAAAATCTTACCCGATCGCATTTTCATTGAAGGAAGCGGTGAGAACAGAAATCAACCGATTAATAGCAGAAGACATAATTGAACCGAGCTACTCACCATACACCAGCCCTATCCTAGCAGTTCCAGAGAAACACGGGAAGGTGAGAATATGTCTAGACGCCCGTGAGATTAACAAAAACATTGTAAATGATCGTACATCCCTAGGGGAAATAGAAGAGATCCTGAAAAAGTTCTACGGGACCAAATTCATCAGTATATGGGACACAGTCTGCGGCTATTGACAGGTCGAGTTACACCCATCCAGTAGAAGATACATGGCATTCATATTTGAAGGGCGGAACTACCAATTTAAAAGATTACCCTTCGGATTGCTGAATTCGGTAGCAGTATTTGTAAAAATTATGGACCGGATGCCTTACAGTTTACGACAGTCTATGTAGACGATCTCTTAATAACATCAAATGAGTGGGATGAACATTATCGCTGGGTAGAATACGTGTTAGAAAAATTGTCAAATAACCATATAACTCTCAAACTGGAAAAATCCAAATTTTTGGCTGACGAAGTGCAATTTTTAGGGTTCAACTTGTCTGGACATGGGACAACACCATCACAAGAAAAAATTGAATGCATACAGAAGTTTCCGACACCAAAAAACAAGAAACAACTCCAGTCATTCCTCGGTCTTTGCAATTATTACCGAAAGTTTCAAAAGAATTACTCGGAAATGACAGCCAAGTTTTCACATCAATTGTCATCCAAGGACAAATGGACGTGGGGAGTCGAGCAAGACACAACATTCCAAAATATTAAAGACAAATTCATCGAGTCAGTAATGTGACGTCATCCCAATTTCACCAAGCCATTCTACTTAAATTGCGACGCCAGTGACGTTAGCCTCGGATCCATTTTGTACCAGGAGGATGAAGAGGGGAATCATTGTGTAATCAGTTTCGCAAGTAGAGTATTAAACAGCAGTGAGAGAAATTACAATGTCACAGAGAAGGAATTGCTAAGCGTTGTGTTTTCCTGTGGAAAATTTAGGACATACATCTAGGGGCACCCGATTACAGTAAGGACTGACCACAAGTCCATATCGTTCCTGAGAAATTCTAAATTAAGTCATGGAATATTGACGAGATGGAGTTTGGTATTACAGGAATACAATTTGAATTGGGAATACGTCCCAGGCAAGAAAAATGTTGTAGCCAATACCCTGTCCAGAGTAAACATTAAAGACCAGACTTACGAAGGAGAAAAGGAGACTGTCATTAAAATCTACCATATTATGAAGAGCAGGACTGACTTGGCCAACATCATGAAGGAACTGGAATGACAACAAGAACAAGATCCCAAGCTGAATAAAATTCGACAACGATTAACAGACAAAGACGACCATGTATCCCAATTTTACTGCAATCACCAAGGAATACTTTTTATTAAAACCAGATATAAATTCAACACCTGGAAAATAGCCATACCACGAGCCACAGAGAAGGAACTAATTCTCGATTATCATGAGAGATAACGCACATGGGCTCGTTAAAAGTGGTAAAGGCCTTACAAGACGCCAACAGAAAGGTGCGGAAATGCATAAAACAATGTCATCTGCCAACTAGTGAAGGTCAACAATGACAGAAAGGAGGGCACCATGATACCTATCACCACCTCTTGTAAATTGGAGAAAGTTTTCATTGACATATGCGGACCATTTCCGCGTAGTGGAGGGAGGCATCAATACAAATACCTCATTATTGTGTTCGACCACTACATCAGGTTCACGAAGCTCTACCCCATCAATCGCGCCACTACCCAGAAAATATTGAACCTAATACTTGTGATGTATCGTTTTTAATGATAAATTAAATTGCATTGAATTTAAAGTTATTGTCCATTTTATTTACTGAATTCTTCGGGCGCCATCTTGTTTTTATTAAATACAAGAAACATAATAAAAAAAAAATATACACGGGTTCTTTTCGACGAACCCAGGAGAACAGAACATGGTTATTCGAAATAAAGAAAACTTTACTTTGTTTCCCCTTAATAGATTTTTATTGACATTTTATTACTGCTAACACACTATCTCCTGACATCTCTACTATCAATTCAGATTAATGAAATTTATTTAGTATATAATGGTAATTGAAACATAGTATATAAATTGCAACTATACTTCTATAAAATTAAACATGACTAACATATACATTATGACCTAACAACACAAACCAGCCTTCTTAATTTATTTAGTTTCACTCACTCATGTACTCCCCACACACACACAATGAATTTATACCCCGTGAGATCTCATAGCTTTGAAATAAAAAAAATGTTAAATATTTTCATATTGAAATTTTAAATGTCATTTTGATTAACTGAAAATTTTGAAAATTTGTTTTATTTGGGTTCTGATGTACTACTTATCTGCCAAACGACGTCATTTCTCTCCACCCGCACTGCATCGATTGTTTTTAAACTTTCACTTCCTATTCCGAACTGTTATTATAGATAAACTGTTAATCACATTTTTGTTAGTAATTTTAGCTGTTAACTCACATTTAACTATTTTATTCACATTTTGTAAGGAATTGCGGGCCCGCACTTACGTTTCGAAACTTTTATACAGACCACTCGCGAGTGGTGATGGCGTTATACTGGGAAGAGAAAACAGCGCTATTTTTTCAAGCCACGGTTGTTGTGTGCTTGATTCTATTGTTTTAGAGTTTGTATCCTTGCGCCGGTACACTACTTTCGTTATGTAACTTGTTTACTCCTCAAGGATAGGCTCTGACGTAACGCTCGCCTGACACGGTTATGTAATTTGTTGACAGATTTTGTTGTGTCCTTGAACTGACTTTGTACATTTGCAGTTATTAAAACGGTCCACACAATATTATTAAACAAGTTTGTATTCATAAGGTCAACAGCAGTGCAGCCACGTTGCGATCGTTTCAAAATAACAAATTTACCCAAGTCTATAATTTCTGTCCCTATCACTCAACAAAGGATAAAGTTATTATTATTTATTTATAACAAAAAAATACAAATTATGTTATTTATTATCAATAAAATATAAACTTCTTTACATTGTCTTAGGTAGGCCCCAAAATGCCCCGCTACAATACCCCCTCAATGAGATATTTTATGCCGAAGCATAAAAAATCTCATTGACACATTCATACTTGCTAGAGGGATCAGCCAGGATATGTCGCCACAACCCCCTGTAAGGTTTACAACAACAAAAAATATAATCAACTCACCCTTGGTCCGGTGACTGTGACCGCATCTGCATGACAATACTGGACTTCTCTCTCGAGATCCCAACACCGTAGAGTCAGACAGATACTTGACGCCCCTGCTCTGACGCGTAGGCCAGCTCAGGTCCGCCGCCACAGCATCACCAAACACTGAAACAACAAATCAAAATATCAAATAGTGGCCTTATACAACACCATATCCCCAACTGATCTTTTTCCCCCTAGCGGTGCTGGTTTGCGCTAAGAAGTGCTGGTTTTGTTTTTACTTACTTATTATTAACATATCAATACATCTAATATAACATAAGAAACATCTTAAAATAAACAATTTATATTTAAAATGTTACACACTTTATATCATTAAATTAGCATATAAAATCAAAAATTACTTTTAAACTTGATTTACTCTTATTAATTCGTTTCTCAAAATTACAAATTTTTTTTTTTTTTTTTTTTTCCAATCATGGCCATCATTATTCCATTTATCATTCTCTTTCATTAATCTGGGTGATTCTACGTTACTCATTATAATTTACTTTATCAACTTGGCATTTTATCCTAATCTTACCCCTTTTATTACTCTAACGCTCCCTTACAAAATCTTTAACTAGTATGACACCCCACTATCAAAAATTTACTAACCCTTCTCTACATCTAACTACTTACGATTTTAACTCCAATCGCCACCTTCTACTCTTATATAAAAAAAAAAATACTCTCTACCCTTTGTACATAGGATACGTGTTTCCCCCCCCCCAAAAAACTCAATTCCCGTTCTCTGGCCCCTGGATTTTTTACCTAAGGCGGCCCCTTCCCACTAAAACTATACCAAATCCCGTCCCAACCCTTATGTTGCGGACTCCCACATTACACTACCCCTACTACAAAATTGCCATCCCCAAAAAATCTCAATCTCATAACCTCACTACAATTTTCAACAAATTAACATCAAAATAAACAATATATCGCTCAAAACTCTACATAAACTCTCCATTTCTACTGTGTCTCCACGTATACTTCTCAAAATTCTATAACATTACATTAACTCAAAACAACATTGCATTATTTTCATCTCTACTATTTCTTTAACTCTGACTTCAATTTGGACAGATCTATATGTCCCACAAAATTCAACTTGAACTGACTCAAACATTTTATTCAAATAATTACTATCACCCATTTCTATCTTTTACAACCCATTGAAAATTTTACCTATCACAACTATTTTTCATTTTATTTTAAAATCTATAAACACATTGAAAACATATCATCATATTTTTATGATTCTTATTCCTAACATACTAAATGCAATCAACACAATAAGACATAATAAACACAATATAGGAAGTATTTAGTGCATCTATTTTTTTTTAAATTCAAACAAAATTATTGAGTACCAAATCATCATTATTAATTAACATATATCAAAATTTTAATACGTTATCCCCTTGGATAACCTCCCAGCCACACACACTATTTCAAATTATGTAAGACTGTGGCGCCTTTTCACTTCCACAGAGACTGTATATTTTGGAGCAGGTTTTACCTCTCCGTGTCTCTGCTTCCGCTATTAAGTTTTAAAATTAGTGAACATCATCATGTTCTCGTTAAAAAGTCACACACCCTTAAGACGGATCTACCACCTGGCTCTGCTGTTCCTCCTCGAACAGAGTGGCAGCCGCTGTTCCATAGTTCCGGGATTTCCCCTAGTTTCACCCCCCATTAATTTCTATTTTAGACCAATTTCAAGCCAGCTATGGTCAAGGGACTTGGTATGACCATAGCCAACCGCTTGCCAAAACCACGATTAGTGCTGGTAAGGCAGTAATCGCCCGAAAAGTCGGGGAAATCAACTCTTCCTTCAGGCATGTCTACATCATTATTATTATGCACGACACGGCAATTATCAAGTTACAATATAAAATTGTACAAAAGGTGTGCCGTGCATATTCGCCATGTTGGCCTCCGATGGAGGTAACACTCTCGGTTACCCCCAACACTTTCCGCTGTCTACTGGGGCACATGCCACCCCAGCGACAGC
This sequence comes from Magicicada septendecula, assembly GCA_034769895.1. Lineage (NCBI taxonomy): Eukaryota > Metazoa > Arthropoda > Insecta > Hemiptera > Cicadidae > Magicicada > Magicicada septendecula. The sequence goes on from CM068375.1 coordinate 265,357,280, forward strand.
AACTTACTAACTAATTAAGTAATTGAAAACTAAACTTTCAACCGTTGCAGTTCCACACTCCACTGTTCTATCACTTCATTGAGCACCAGTCTACCCCCCAAAATTATCCCCACATCTTGTATTGATAACAAGTTCTTATATTACTACACATTTCTTCAAAACGTTCCTATACTCACTGATACTAAAACTTAACAATTATATTTGGTCACCTAATTCTAAAAATTTAGAAAAAAAAATTTTTATATTTTAAATTTAAAATTATACACATCCAAATTTTTTTTTTTTTTTTTTTTATACTATTTACATAGGAGGCTGATTCTATTGTCATAAACTTACTCTACGTCTAGGAAGGTCGCAGCTGCCTGAAATGCCGGGTCTTGCTGCAAAAAGAATAGGCACAAGGTAGATATACTACGTGAATTCACGTCCCCCCTCTGAAACACACTACTCCCCCTCTCCTACCATTTCTTCTACCCCGCTTTCTACCTTGCGCCGATCCCTCTTGCCCCAAAACTCGTCGTTTCAGGCCAATCAGAAAATATTGTCAAAGGCTCCATTTTAATTTTGCCCTTGACACTAAAAAATTTAAATTGAATGCACTGCCTTTTACTTAAATGCAGCCTCCATTATTTACAAACACTCTAAGGCAGTGCAGGCACGTGGCAGGCACACCAAAACCGCTGCACCGGGAGTGTATAAAAAATAATTTGTGTCACGTACCTGTGGGGTCCCCCTCCCCGTTCAAATGTGAAGCTAAGTTTTCTACTTTATACCAATTTTGGTGGAGCCGGACCATCGTTGTTTTCACCACCCGAAGGAAGATCCGCCAACCATGGCCCGCCTCCGAGTTCCGAATTCCACGGCCAGGACTGGTAAGATCGTGACCGCCCGAAAATGGGGGAGGATCCCTTCTGAAAAACATACAATAATATTTGAAAACTTATTTATAAACATAACAATTAAAGTGACCTATATAATTTTAAATTCGTCGCATTTTGAGTACCTACTATTTCCTGCGTTGCTGGGTTCCTCAGCACATACGCATTCTGCATTTTTATTTCAACAATTTCATAAGGTCCTTCATATAACAAGAAAAACTTCTTTATTTCCCTATCTTGAGCACTGGACAAATCATGTCTTTTTACTAACACTAACTGACCTACCTCATACTTGGTCCATTTACCCTTAGCATCATGTTTCTGTTTTCGTCGCTCTCCTCTAGTAAGTAAATTCTCGTTCGCCAATCTAATCTTCATGTTCCTGTCCAAAATCTGACCTTCAGGTGGGTATGTGAAAAGTTGTTCCAATATCCTGGGCGGCCTTGTTCCCCTTATCAACTCATGCGGCGTAAATCCCGTGGACTCATGGGTGGTACTATTCAGCCACTCCTCTACTTTTTTCACGTAGGATGGCCATTCTGTGTGTTTGGCGTGACAGTACGCCCGGAATATCCTGCCAATCTCTCTCATCACCCGTTCTGCTTGGTTCGACTGAGGATGGTACACTGCCGTATGCTTGGGTATGATGCCTTCCCATCCAAGCATCTGCCGCCACTTGCCGCTTATAAACTGTGGACCGTGGTCAGATAATATAATTTTCGGCTTTCCCACATTGAGCATGTAGTCTTTCACTATCTTCTCGCTAAGTACCTTACTCGTTGCTCTCTTAATACTATATAACTTTACAAATTTTGAAAAAGTGTCTAAAACTACAAATACATATAACACACCTCCTCTACCTCTGGGTAATGGTCCATATAAATCAACCGCGACTAGATCAAAAGGCTTATCTACTTTTATATAATTCATCTCTCCTTCCACTCTGTAATTCACTACTTTCGATTTTTGACATAAATCACACACTCTCAACACTTTCCTCACTCTTCTCTCCATATTCTTAAATATACATGATTCTTTCAAAACATTAGCACACTTTCTCGCACCAAAATGACCATACCTTATATGACAATCCCAAACAATTTTATCTATTAACCCCTCGGGTATAACTAACCTCCAATCACGCTCCCCACCATCTACTTTTTTAAACAAAATACCTTGATATATTTGAAATCGCTCATTATATTCTGATCCCGCTACATCGGTTTCTAAACTAACAATTATTTTACCCAGTTTGCTATCAGATCTTTGCAAGTTTTTAATGTCACTTAATTCCTCACCAAAAATTCTATCTTCCCTAGTTAGTCTAAAAATTTCTATTTCTTTAAGGTCCCTACCAGTTTTATTATCTATAACATCTACTCTAGAAAGTGTATCTGGTACCTTATTATCTGACCCCTTTATGTATTCCCATGAAAAGTTATACTCTTGTAAGTCTAATACCCACCTGGTTAATCGGCTGTGTGTTAGCTTACATGAATTCAGAAATGACAGTGCCTTGTGGTCCGTCCGGATGATCGTATTATTCCCTAGGATGTAGGTGCGGAATTTACCCACGGCGAACACAATACTTAGTAGTTCCTTCTCAGTTGTCGTGTAATTCTTTTCCGCCGATAACAGCGATCTACTGGCGAAGGCGATCGTTAGGTGTTCCTTGTCGCAGCTCTCCTGGTATAACTCGGCACCTAGCGCTACATTGCTGGCGTCGGTCTGCAAATAAAAGATCTTATTAAAATCGGGATGATTCATCATTATCGTGTGACTGAACTTTCTCTTAATTTCATTAAACGCAGCTCTTTCCGCATCGCCCCATCTCCACTGTTTATTCTTCTGCAGGACGGCACTCAGTTTGGATGTTGTGTGTGCGTAGTTCTCCTGAAATTTCCTGTAAAAATTGCATAAGCCTAAAAAACTCTGTAGTTGCTTAATGTTTTTAGGTTCAGGGAATCGCATTATTGCTTCGACTTTGTCAGGGTTGGCTAATATCCCCTCCTGTGTAATAATAAATCCTAAAAAGTGTATTTCTGTCTGCAGAAACTTAGACTTGTCCCAATTCACTGTTAAACCCCCTCTTTGAAGCTTATCTAATACATATTCTATGTGTTCTAAATGTTCAGTGAATGTTCTAGAGGCTATCAAAATATCATCGACATATACAGTTAAAAAGTCTAAATCCTTAGGTTGTAAAATATTATCTAAACATTTGATAAAACTGGCAACACTGGTGTTTAATCCAAAAGGTAAGCGTTTAAACTGGTAATTCTTACCGTTAAAAAGAAAAGCTGTGTATTTCCTGCTCTCTGTTGCTAATGGTACCTGCCAGTATCCAGCGGTCAGGTTTACTGAATTCTTCGGGCGCCATCTTGTTTTTATTAAATACAAGAAACATAATAAAAAAAAAATATACACGGGTTCTTTTCGACGAACCCAGGAGAACAGAACATGGTTATTCGAAATAAAGAAAACTTTACTTTGTTTCCCCTTAATAGATTTTTATTGACATTTTATTACTGCTAACACACTATCTCCTGACATCTCTACTATCAATTCAGATTAATGAAATTTATTTAGTATATAATGGTAATTGAAACATAGTATATAAATTGCAACTATACTTCTATAAAATTAAACATGACTAACATATACATTATGACCTAACAACACAAACCAGCCTTCTTAATTTATTTAGTTTCACTCACTCATGTACTCCCCACACACACACAATGAATTTATACCCCGTGAGATCTCATAGCTTTGAAATAAAAAAAATGTTAAATATTTTCATATTGAAATTTTAAATGTCATTTTGATTAACTGAAAATTTTGAAAATTTGTTTTATTTGGGTTCTGATGTACTACTTATCTGCCAAACGACGTCATTTCTCTCCACCCGCACTGCATCGATTGTTTTTAAACTTTCACTTCCTATTTCCGAACTGTTATATAGATAAACTGTTAATCACATTTTTGTTAATAATTTTAGCTGTTAACTCACATTTAACTATTTTATTCACATTTTGTAAGGAATTGCGGGCCCGCACTTACGTTTCGAAACTTTTATACAGACCACTCGCGAGTGGTGATGGTGTTATACTGGGAAGAGAAAACAGCGCTATTTTTTCAAGCCACGGTTGTTGTGTGCTTGATTCTATTGTTTTAGAGTTTGTATCCTTGCGCCGGTACACTACTTTCGTTATGTAACTTGTTTACTCCTCAAGGATAGGCTCTGACGTAACGCTCGCCTGACACGGTTATGTAATTTGTTGACAGATTTTGTTGTGTCCTTGAACTGACTTTGTACATTTGCAGTTATTAAAACGGTCCACACAATATTATTAAACAAGTTTGTATTCATAAGGTCAACAGCAGTGCAGCCACGTTGCGATCGTTTCAAAATAACAAATTTACCCAAGTCTATAATTTCTGTCCCTATCACTCAACAAAGGATAAAGTTATTATTATTTATTTATAACAAAAAAATACAAATTATGTTATTTATTATCAATAAAATATAAACTTCTTTACATTGTCTTAGGTAGGCCCCAAAATGCCCCGCTACATACTAGTACTATACATTAGTGAAGTGGGAACACCCAAATGCATCATCACTGATCATGGAACGCAATTCAAGGGGAATAAATGGAAGAACACTTTGCTAAACCACGGAATGAAAACATACAAAATATCAGTGTACCATCCAAGCAGCAACCCTGCAGAACGAGTCTTGAGAGAAGTGGGGAGAATCCTCCGTACATACTGTTACGATCAGCACAGTAAGTGGTCTGAGTACATACCAGCGGCCGAAAACTTTATAAATTTATCGCACCACCAGTTTATTGAAACAACACCATACACAGCAATGTTCCAAAGACCACCACCAAGGGAAATTACTTCATTAATCCAATTTCCCAATGGAGCAGAATACCAGTTCGATAACATGCAATTTCACAACAAGATACTCGAGAAGACGGACAAGATACGACAAAGATATAAGCAATTGCAACCAAAACCCATACAATATCAGATCGGAGAGCAAGTGTTACTTAAAAACAGAGAGTTACCAAGTACCATAGAAGGGATAGCCAAGAAGCTATTGCTACTTTACACCGGGTCTTATATAGTGAGTAAAGATAATCAAAATAATACATATGAGATCGTAGACCCCAGTACACAGAGTAAAGATAATCAAAATAATACATATGAGATCGTAGACCCCAGTACACAAAGAAGAAAGGGAACATATAACCAATCTTCAATGAAAAAATATTATTAAAGGCAAGAAACGTATCCTGAACCTGATCAATAAACAATTAGTGTTGAAAGGAAAGTAATAAAAAACTAATGACAATAATATCATGTGTATCATACCCATCGGTAATATCGTATCAATAAGAGCTAAAGAGTATGAGTCAGAAGAAAAAGAAAAAAAAAATTATAATTTGAAATGATGTATTGTATAATCTAAATAACAATAATGTGAAGAATCCCATAATGATATTTATTTATAGTCGCACTTAGACTACTTATATAATTTTGTTAATGATTGACTGTAGATGATCCAGCAATCATATGCCTGGGCAGATGATACGTTCCTCTGTACCCAGATGATGTAATTGACGGCGGAGCAAAGGAGTCAAAAGTACCCTCCTCCGGTCCAAATCAGTATAATGTTAGGGAAGAAATGTTAGGAAATTAGATATTATAGGGATAAAAAATATTAAACAAGAATATAATACAGGAAATCAAGGAGAATACCGACACTAAACAAAGCATTAAGAACTGATAGCTCAAAACTAACAAGTGACCAATAAGATAAATCTATAATATATTTGCCAAAGCCCACTCACTGACTCATCACTGTATCTGAACAATGACAAGGCCTAGAAAGATGAAACTTTACATAGATATTCACTAGATACTGTAGATGTGCAATAAGACGGGGTTTGAAAAAATTCAAAATTTAAGGGGGGTTTTGGAGGGGTCAAAGTGACCGAATATTCTCATACTCACTCACTCACTCATCACTGTATCTCAACAATGACAAGGCCTAGAAAGATGAAACTTTACATAGATACTGTAGATGTGCAATAAGATGGGGTTTGACAACATTCAAAATTTAAGGGAGGTTTTGGAGGGGTCAAAGTGACCAATTATTCTCATACTCACTCACTCACTCATCACTGTATCTCAACAATGACAAGGCCTAGAAAGATGAAACTTTACATAAATATTCACTAGATACTGTAGATGTGCAATAAGACGGGGTTTGACAAAATTCAAAATTTTAGGGGGGTTTTGGAGGGGTCAAAGTGACCGAATATTCTCATAAGAAATACATGACAGTTAAAACGTGACAACTGTTTGGCAGCTTCTAGATGAGATAGAAACATGAAATTTGTTCTACAAGTTAACTTAACCCTCTTTTAAAGAACACAAAGGTCAATCTTAAATAATTTTAATTAAAACTACCCTAAAGAAATGTATAATATATTTGCTAAATACCACTTACTCACTTAGTCATCACTGTATCTCAAGAACAACAGGGCCTACAAAGAAAATATTTCCGAATAAATTGATTCAAAGTTGTAAAAGGAGCGTAATAAATATATAGAAAACATTTGTTGGTAGAAAACAATATTATACGATATATTAACTATTGTCTTAATTAAATATTAATTATTTATGAACACATGAATTTTATGCATTCCTGCGATAAGAACGTGTTCCCAGAAGTACTATCACACAATTTACGTAACATATTTGTTTACATTGCAATGTAGTCCATAAAGAGTTATGTTTAGTCTGGTCTGGACACAACTCAGACACACTTGCGTCATGGGGTTCAGTCTAAAGGCCACTGATAACAGACCAGAATGCTGCTTTGTTCAGTTCAGTCCAGTCGCTACACTGCCACTGCACACTCCTGCTACTTTAAGACGATTATTTTGTTAGTTTTAGTTTGAGCATTGGATATTCTTGATTTTTTATTAGTCTGTATCTTATTTTTTAGTTTATTTGTCAAGTTTGCAAGTTTGACTATTTTTCTTATTTTTGCAGTGTAGATTCCACTTTATTAAATAGGTTTTTGTTCTACCGCCGTTGTTGCTCTTACAGTTTTTGTTAAGAAGAGAATAATTTTCTTTTAGTTTGTTTTAAATAAGCTTTCTTTTCTACTTTTTCTATTTGTTTTATTAGTTTGTATCTTATTTTTTAGTTTATTTGTCAAGTTTGACTATTTTTCTTATTTTTGCAGTGTAGATTCCACTTTATTAAATAGGTTTTTGTTCTACCGCCGTTGTTGCTCTTACAGTTTTTGTTAAGAAGAGAATAATTTTGTTTTAGTTTGTTTTAAATAGGCTTTCTTTTCTGCTTTTTATATAAATTCTATATCCCTAATACATGATGGAACAAATTGAAGTTGATGGGATCATGGTACCTCACCGTATTGTGCCTGTGGGTGCAGATGGGTCGTGCTTCTTTTACTCCCTGTCTTACCTCATGTACGGTACCGTCTCCCATGCGTCTCAAGTGCGAACAAGCGTTGTACAGTACATTTGTAACAACTGGCAACGGTTTGAGGAGCATACAATGATGGCGTGTGGTAACATTTATAGAAGTTTGGCTGAATACCGTGCTCACATGTCTCTGTACACCACATATGCCACCCACTGTGAAATTCAGGCTGCTGCCGAAATATACCCTTACCATCTGGTGGTGTATCGTGATGGTGAGGTGATTGTACAGCCTGATGAGTATGAGGAGGGAAAGCCCATATTGCGATTCAAGTGTTCTGGACCCATGATGAATGCCCACTTTGAACCTCTTAGTCCTCAATACATTCCTCCTCATACATCAACTGTTGTTAACCGTCCCATCTGCACCTCGCTTGGTACTGAGAGCCTAGAAAAAATCGTTGTCGAGCAAACTGCCCAAGACCAATCCGACGATGATATACCACTTACTGTTGTTAACCTTCCCATCTGCACCTCGCTTGGTACTGAGAGCCTACAAAAATTCGTTGTCGAGCAAACTGCCCAAGACCAATCCGAGGATGATATACCACTTATTTATTTGCTAAACTCTGCTAAACGTGATATCCAGAACCGTTGTGTGACACCCCCTACTGACCTAATTTCGAAAAGAAGAAAAAATCGACGTTCAAGAGTTAATGACAGAATCAAAAGACACAAAAATAGGGAGTCCGTAAGAAAATACAATAGCAAAAATCCTGAAGTTCATAGAGAGGCTGTTAAAAGATACAACAAGGCAAACCCTGACGTTAACAGGGGTTCAGTTTCTAAATACTCAAAGAAACATCCGGAAGTTAATCAGGAAGCTGTTCGAAGGTACACTGAGAAGAGGCAACTGATCCCATGGAAAACAAAGTCTTTATCAGGATTTAAATATGACCGTAGTACAGACTACAATAATGACAAGGTTGTTTCTCTTGGTCACCACATTGAATGCAAGTGGTGCCATGCGAAAAAGTGGAAAGAAGAGAGCCCTGGCTTATGCTGCAGCAATGGCAAGGTTCGTCTTCCTTCTACTCAACAGCTTCCTGAGCTGCTCCATAGTCTTCTTACTTACAGTCACCGTCAGTCTCAGCATTTTTTATCAAATACCAGAAAGTATAACGGATGTTTTCAAATGACTTCATTTGGAGCTAAAGAGGTGCACGAAGGAAATTTCATGCCAACTTTTAAGGTCCAAGGGCAGGTTTACCATAGAATAGGAAGTTTGTTACCTTCTCCCCAGCAAGACCCCTCTTTTCTACAAATTTATTTTGTTGGAAACGATGAAAAAGAAACAGAAATCAGATCTAACCTCTTTACTGTGGTTAAGCCTTGGTTAGTTGGCCAACTTCAATAATGTCTGCATGATAACAGTCCCTACATACGAGATTTTAAAACCGCAATGGAAAATGTTCCGGAGGGGCACGAGTTCAAAGTTGTTATTCATGCAGACAGGAAGCCTGCAGTTGAACATAGGGGTCGTTACAACGCGCCAGCAACAAGCGAGGTAGCTTTGGTTATTGTGGGACAGGAGTTTGAAAAGAGAGACATAATTCTTCACAGCAGAGACACAAAGTTGGTACAGATCAGCGAAACTCATCGTGCATACGACGCTCTCCAGTACCCTCTTATGTTCTGCCGTGGAGAAGACGGTTACTCTATCAATATTCCACAATATGATCCAATATCTAAAGCATCTCTCAAGAAAACAGTTTCCGCTTCAGACTTCTACGCTTACAGAATAATGGAAAGACAAGGTGAAGAAAGTTACCTATTGCTGTATCGTAGTCTTTTCAACCAGTTTTTGGTTGATATGTATGCCAAGATAGAGACAGAAAGGCTTAACTTTATAAGATTTAACCAGAGTAAGCTGCGAGCGGAAAACTATGTTCATCTTAAAGACGCCATGTGTAAGGGGGATGCTAATGTTTCAGATATGGGAAAGAGGGTCGTGTTACCATCCAGTTTTACTGGTGGGCACCGCTATATGCACGAGAGAACTCAGGACGCCATGACATATGTTCGTCACTATGGTCATCCTGATTTGTTTATCACATTTACATGTAACCCGAAATGGTCTGAAATTGGAGCTGCCTTAAGAGACAGACAAAAGCCACAAGACAGACATGACATCATAGCTCGAGTGTTTCATTTGAAAGTTAAAAAACTTATTCGTCTTTTAACTAAAGGTTCCATTTTCGGTCAAAGTAGGTGATACATGTATACTGTGGAGTGGCAGAAGCGTGGCTTGCCTCACGCACACATCTTGCTATGGCTGCAGGACAGGATCATGGCCGACCAAACTGACAGTGTCATAATCGCAGAGGTACCTGACCCTGAAACGGACCCTGAACTTCAAGAAATTATTAAGTCGACAATGATTCATGGCCCTTGCGGAAGCTTAAACAGGAACTCGCCCTGCATGGTTAACGGCTCATGCTCCAAAAGATATCCACGTCCCTTATCTAAAGAAACCCAAACTGCTGACGATGGCTACCCCCAGTACCGTCGAAGGTGTCCTGCTGATGGTGGTTTTACAGTCAACATCAATGGAGTAGACCTAGACAGTCGGTGAGTGGTACCGTACAATCCTGTTCTGTCACGTACCTTTTTGGCACATATCAATGTCGAGTTGTGTAACTCTGTCAAATCGATAAAGTATATTTGCAAATACGTGAACAAGGGCAGTGATCAAGCAGCTTTTGTGTTGGAACATGAGTGGGACGAAGTGTCCAAATATGAAGCAGGCCGTTACATAAGTAGTTCCGAAGCGGCATGGCATATATTTTGCTTCCCAATCCATGAAAGATATCCTCCCGTAATGTATTTGGCTGTACACCTTGAAAATGGCCAGAGAATTTATTTTAATCCCGGAAACGTTCAAGACAAAGTTCAAAATTCACCCAAAACCACTCTACTGGCATTCTTTGAACTATGCAAATCAGACAATTTTGCCAGAATCATAATCTACAGTGAAGTCCCTGCTTACTACACCTGGAAAAACAATAAGTTTAGTCGGCGGAAACAAGGCAAAGCCGTTCCCGGACATCCAGGAGTGAAAAAAAATCAAGTACTCGGTCGGGTTTATACTGTACACCCTAACAATGCAGAATGTTACTACCTACGTCTTCTCCTTCATGAAGTTAAAGGGCCTACTAGTTTTAATGATCTTAAGAGGGTATCTGGCATAGTTCACTCCACTTATCAGTCTGCCTGCAGAGCGTTGGATTTACTTCAAGATGACAATCATTGGGACATCACCTTGGAGGAAGCTGCTCTGTCGGAGTCACCACAGAAAATCAGACAACTGTTCGCTGTCATTTTGGTGTTTTGTCAAGCAGCGGATCTCTTGGTGCTGTGGGAGAAACACAGAGACAGTATGTCAGAGGACTTCAAGAGACAGATGGAGTATGAATGTCTGGGCTTAGAGCTTGAACTACGGAACAACATCATTTACAACAACTGCCTACATTCATTAGAAAACTTAGTCTCTTCAATGTACAATCAATCCCTCCAACAACTCGGTCTTCCTTCTCCAAGTCAAGAGCCCAACAGTTCTGCAGTCAACCGCGAGTACCTGAAAGAACTCTCTTACAACACGGTCCATCTATCTGAATTGGTTGCTGAAAACGTGCCTAAACTGAACGATGAGCAGAAAAATGTCTACAATGAAGTAATTGCGAGCATTGAATCAGATGCTGTACGACTATTTTTCCTTGATGCACCAGGTGGTACAGGGAAAACCTTTTTGATTAATTTAATATTAGCCACGGTAAGACAAGATAGGAAAATTGCTATATCTGTGGCTTCGTCAGGTATAGCAGCAACGTTGTTGGATGGAGGGGGACAGCTCATTCTGCCTTCAAACTGCCTCTCAACTTAAACCACTCTGAGACCCCATTTTGCAACATATCAAAACAAAGCGACACAGCGAAGGTACTTAAGGATTGTAAGTTGATAATTTGGGACGAGTGCACCATGGCTCACAAGGGAGGAATTGAAGCTTTGGATAGAACTCTGCAGGACATTAGAAGCAATAAAAACCTGATGGGTGGAGTCACACTTCTAATGGCCGGAGACTTCAGACAGACTTTACCTGTTGTACCTAGGGGAACTCGAGCAGATGAAGTTAAAGCCTGTCTAAAGAGTTCTGTCCTGTGGCCTAAAGTCCAAGTTCGTTCCTTGAGAGTCAACATGCGGGTGCATCTTAAAGGCAGATGAGTTTTCAAGTTTACTTTTACAGATCGGTAATGGAAATCTACCTGAAAAAAATAGCAAAGTCAATGTTACAAAAGACTTATGTGAAGTTGTATGCGACTTGACAATGTTGGCTGAAAAAATTTGCCCAGATTGAACTAATTTTTACTTGAAAGATGTATCTTGGCTGAAAGAAAGAGCTATCCTTACTCCAAAGAATGACACTGCTCCAAATATCAATAACACATTATTGGAAAAACTGCCTACTGAGATTGTCCAGTACCAATCCGTGGACTCTGTGGTGGAAGTAAAAGATGCGGTCCATTACCCAGTAGAGTTCTTGCACACGCTTAATCCTCCAGTCATTCCACCGCACAATCTTTGCCTTAAAGTTGGAGCTCCAATAATGCTGCTACGAAACCTGGTACCGCCTAAGCTTTGTAACGGTACTAGGCTGCAGATTAAATCGTTGCACAACAACATCATAGAAGCAACAATATTCACTGGATGTGGTCAGGGGGAAGCAGTCTTCATTCCACGCATTCCCTTAATTCCATCAGATTACCATTTTCAGTTTAAAAGACTCCAGTTCCCTGTCAAGCTCTGCTTTGCTATGACAATAAATAAATCTCAAGGGCAGTCTTTGAAAATGGCCGGTGTTGATCTGAGGGAAGACTGCTTCTCCCATGGCCAGTTGTATGTTGCTTGCTCACGAGTTAGCTCTTCTGAGAGTTTAACTATCCTTCAGCCACAGGGTCAAACAAAGAACGTTGTCTACAAGGAAGTTTTATAAGTGCCGTATTTCGTTTCACAAAACGATTTCAGTAGACTTAGGATTAGCACCCAATTATGCTTTTAAAAATTTGTAAATATTACATTTATACAATGTGCTTGGTTACCCAAGGTTAAAAAAAAAAAAAAAAAAACACCGAACCAATGTGTTTATTCAGTAAAAACCATAGCGAAGCACGGGTATACAGCTAGTTCAATATATGATTGATAATTTCACCCTAACACCTGAGCGATATTTGCTGAATTAATCAATTTTAGTGGCAGGGCAATATGTAAGGGTACATATCTTCAACACACATTTATGAAGCAACATGATAAGTATAAAATACTAAATGATTAACACTATGAATAAAAAGGGATGAGTCAGAAATAAAGGAATGGGTAATTAACATAATTATGCGATCAAACAAATAAAGGTGATAATAGAAGTAACCTCTGATACGAGAAATGTAGCAAGCAACAAAACAAAACTTGAAAAAACAATAGTACAATGCAATTTAACCAAAATAACCCAATAGATTGATAAGTGAGTAGGTAGAACAAGCCCCAATACAAGTGCTAGGAGATATAGAAACAAGTGAAATCAAATGAGAAGGTGAATGAAAAGGAAACAAACAATACATGAATGAAATAAAATGAGAAGAAATGAAAAGACACAAATGAATAATATAGAACAGAAAAGGAGAAATGTTACACTCAAATAAAGTAATGAAAAAGAAATCAATAAATGATAAATGTAAAAGAATAATTATTAGTATCAACTAATTAATCAAAGTCAATGATAAGTATTATAATCCAATAAAGTAATGACAAACTAAGAGTACACTAACCAAATATATAGAGAGTAAATTTTGTAAATCACTCGATAATGATATGAACTTGTTAACAGTATAACTAACCAATGTAAAGTGAGAGACAGTTAGATAGTGAACATGAGTAAGTGAGAACAAGAATTTTATGTTATGGAATACCCACTAGTAACACTTAAATAATATAAAAACTGCAAAGTGTAAGTGTAAACCCACAAAATAAATAGAAACCCTATTGATAGGGATAGACGCCCAAAAAACCAGTGATAAACACTAAACGTTAATAGTGAGCAGTGTTAGTAAATAAGGATATTGTTATTATTAAGATTAAGATTAACTGTAGATGAGGAATACAAGGATATTCAGGGAAAAAATCCCAGGAAGAGTCAAAGTTTAGTGTTACCGTGGTTAGGTAGTAAAGATTAGAATAGAAACCCAGGAAGAGTCAAAGTTGAGTGTTACCATGGTTAGCTAGTAAAGATTAGAATAGAAAAACATAATAAAGAATGGAAATGCAAAAACAATAAATACCCTATGTTCTAAGGGATAGTTAATTAACTAAAGTAAATGACGTGATGATGTTTATCACCAAAAAATAAATAAGAAGTAACAAATGGTAAACAAAAGTAGCATAATAACGTTTAAAGAATTGTTTGATTAAGTTTATGAATAGTAATATGGCTGAAAGAGTTGTACAGACCATAAGCCTAAATGTTATGTTATATTTTATAGAGAATAGTAAATAATAAACGAATGATAAACCATGGCAATATAGATAAGAAAATAGATAAATTCATGCAAACATAATAATACTAGAAAATAATAGACAAACCATAATATGGAAAATAATGAAAACATACAATTATAATAAAACAGACCCAAAACAATTCAACAAATAAACAAATAATTTGTAACACCAAAACAAAACATGTATAAGGGTAAAATAATATGTAAATAATGAAAACATACAATTATAATAAAACAGACCCAAAACAATTCAACAAATAAACAAATAATTTGTAACACCAAAACAAAACATGTATAAGGGTAAAATAATATGTAATTTGTATAAAATAAGAAAATATAGCCAATTACTACATAGGCCTATGAAATGCGTAACTGTAAGAAACCAATAACAACAAATTGTAAGAAATTAATTATGATATTAGCAAATCCAAGGCAAGTAACTAGTCAATGATAATTAGTGAATAATTTAAAGAGATAAATGTTAAATTAAGGTCACAAAATAATAAAGAAATGTAATTAAATAATATCAACATAACTGTCAAAACATAATACATAAGCAAACCCAGCTTTGTGGGATGTCAAAATGATCTTTGAAAGAAAATACGAACAGTTGTGATAATATCTCATACTTAAATAAGAAGACCGAAGAATAATAGCAATCAGAAGATATTTAATCATTTTGAATAAAAATTCAAATATTCTAACAATGGGCTTAAGTCATGAATAGTCAATCAGAATCAATCAGTTACCATGACAACTGAACGTTATGTATGAATATTCCGTTAGAAACTATTGATTCCATAGTGACGCTCAAGATGAATAGACGCCAAGCTGTAAATGGCCCAATTTTTAATTTAAAACAATCAAATTTAGTAAACTGAAGAACCAAACTGCCTGATGAGGAACTAATACATGCAACCTAGGCAACAGACCAGATTAATTAATTCCATATTAATTAAATTCGATCAATTAATACGGAAAAGACGCAAGGCATGATTGAATCCCAAGATGATTGAAGATTGAAGAATGAACGATGACCCACCCTAATTCAACTGACTGACACTACACTTTAAGTCAACTGATTGATAAGTATTGCTGAATTAACCGAATTCAAATTAAAAATTCTTAATTATTATCACTACACTTTGAACTCTCACTATAAACTGATGATCTTATTTCTTTCAAAGATTAATTGAAAAACAAAACACTAAACTTATGTGAACGAGAAAAATAACCTGTACAAAAATTATTAACTTTTGAAACACACTTTATAACACTTCAAGAACAAATTGTAATTACTCTTTATAGTATATAAGTACAAGTAATGTAAGGTAGTGTACTTTATTGTAATCATAACTGATCCTTTTTTCGTAAACCAAAAGAATCCAGATCAGATTTATTGAACGAAAATTGTAAAAGATAAACATTTCTGTAGACGCCATGTCAGATTAACTAACGTCGTTCAAAATCGATTTTCGCCAAGCCTTGAGAATAATTGTCTCACTGCCAGAGCAAATTTGTTTAATAACAAAATATTATTATTGTATAATACTAAGTAATTATTAATCACAATTTAATAAACCAGTACAGAGTCGTAACCACTGTTCTTTATTCCATAGGATATTGTGTTATATGATTTGTGTACACTAGGGACAAGCTACAGTGGCGTTGAACGCTAGACATCGGGAACTCTGCGAACTACATAACCAATTCGCACGCGGCGGGAGTAAATTTTGAATTCACCATACCGTCATAGCCACAACCGCTCAATCATCCTATTTTGTATTTTAATTGTTTTCAGTTAAAACAATTTGGTGCCACCCGGGATATACAACAATTATAGAAGAACAGGTAAGGATTCCACTCATGTGTACCAGTAATACGAAAGATCGCTGTGGACACCGTCAGCGTAAACATTAAGTAACGACCACACATGTGAGGCGAACGCACGATATATACACATTTTAATGAAGACGACAGAGTTCCGTCGTTACAAAGTGGCTTCCATCGCGGGGCTTAAACAAGGCGGACGTCATCATCGTATCGTTACACCTGTCATCAATAAAAATTGGTTACTTACAATGCCTATGTCTGGAGTAACTAACACAACAGAAAAAGTTTAAAGTGGTACTACTACCCACATCACATACTTTATTATCTGGGTAGTAGTCACTTATGTTCTTTATGGTGTTTCTAGGTTTTTGGCCAGGTGATCCCCATGAATTTGGTTTGTTATCATACCATTCAAGAGGACATACTCTTGGCCGTCCACCACATTTTGGAGAGAAAGAACATTCACAAGCAACTCATGCTCAAGCTGTACTGGCTACATATAGCTGGTTGCTTGCTCAGTCAACATACCAAGGTATTATGAGTTCATGGCTTTTATTAAACAAGTAATGTATTTGTAAGTCTTTGCAGTTCTGTGTTTGCTCTGCATTTTGGAAATTAGTTGTTTAGCATTACTACATAGTGGATAGAATTATGCAAGGACAAGGAATCAATTTTTACTAGTGCTGAATGTGTCCAATATGATAAAGGCACCAGTTTAGTGTAAGTTGTATTTTAGTTGAATTTGATTTTGATATTCAGGATATAAAGTTCTGTTGACAGTTTAGATGGTCCAAGCCTCGTTATTCATAAAAGTTATCACAGAAAAATCCAGCAGACTTACCAAGTCACTGTTCAAATAAACACATATGTAAAAAAAAGACATCACTGGTTAAAATATTTCACTGTTGCCAACACCATTGTCAATCATTGAGAAATATACATAAAATAAAGCAAAGTGAAGAAAAAAGGGCAGTAAAGTAATTAAGGTATTAACACAGCAACCTTATTCCTGTTTCCAACAAAGTGTGTTAACAAGTGCCCACTTAAAGATCATCACTCAGGTATTGGGATGGAAACCAGATTACAGGAGAGAATTGAACAGACTTATAAAATAGAGAAAGAGATACTAAGGAATCTGCTCTTGCTTCTAAAAATTCTATTAATAATTAATAGAAGTTTAATTAACAAAGTTGTGTTAGTGGTTATAATCACAAACAGAATTATCACTGTTGCACACCACTATAGAAAAATTATTCCGATTAGCGCTTTCGAGCTTCTCTGCTCATTGTCAGATCGGAAATAACAAGAACCACAGAATAAAACAAACTCTTCACACCCCCACCCACCCCACTGTCCACACACACCCCCGCAAACAAGCTATAAGTCAAATGTCCCTTCCCAACCTCCGAGCCCTGTCACCCCGTCTGTACAGTTACATATTTTTCTAGCACATTCCGTGTGTATGTGTTGTGTATTAGAGAGAGAGAGAGAGAGAGTGTGTGTGTGCGTGTGCATTCTTTTCAAAACCTAACGTTGTAAAGCCTTTCTCATTCATACTTTTGAGCGCGGTCACTCACCCTTATTTCAAAAACATCCATATATGCAATTTAATTCTTAATGTTATCTATCCATCCTCTACCTTTTACTTCTTAATTATATTATAAAATATTTCTTCATTATCAAATTTAGTTTTAGTATTCATTAAATTGTCTAACCCTTTCTCTCTTTCTTTCAATATTTGTAACTACTCTCTAAGCTTTCACTCACAGCTTTCACTAACTCCTCTCTGCTAGAAAATATGTAACTGTACAGACGGGGGTGACAGGGCTGGGAGGTTGGGAAGGGACATTTGACTTATAGCTTGTTTGTGGGGGGGTGAAGAGTTTATTTTATTCTGTGGTTCTTGTTATTTCCGATCTGACGATGAGCTGAGAAGGTTGAAAGCGCTAATCGGAATAATTTTTCTATAGTGGTGTGCAACAGTGATAATTCTGTTTGTTAATAATTAATATTTTTCTAACACAGTGTTTCTGAGGTAAGGTGTAAGACAGGATTCAGCATTTCCATAATGCTAAATCTAATGTATTGGCTTACCAGTGCCTTTCTCTTTGTGTTGTTGTTTCTTATGGAGTTCGGACTCCAGTCCATTAGCCTTCTGGCATTCCAATACAGCTGCATGATGTTTCTTGAAGCTTGCAAACTTGCGTCCATTTGTGGCAGTGAAGGAGATGTTCACTATCCATTTTGGAGTTGGTTTCATGCCATTGTACATATTAGTGTATACTGATTAAACAGCCATTATTATTGTGAAATAGTAGTAAGTGTGAAGAAACTGTAGATGGTCATTATTAATTATGATAAATGATTATGTGGCTTTTTGTATTATTTGTAGAGTAATTATAATTGTTTTTAATTAGGTTTTAATACTTTCAATGATCTGACATATCCTTTGAGTACGCAGGCTGTAATAACAGATGGGCGACTGTTTTCATTCTATACAACTCAGTTGAATACAATATTACAGCATACTGACAATATGGATACGAATCCTAAAGTCAATGAATGTTACGGCACACCAACATTGCAGCTGTTTGAACGTATCGACGATGGAAAGTTAATTGGTAGGTTGTACACTGATTGATTGGTTAGTATTTAACATTCATATGACTTTTCTTATCTTTTTTTGTAATGCATTATATATTTTATTATATCAATTAAATATTTGTCACTTTCACAGACACACAGTGTTTTATTGTCATCAATCTTAATATTTTTAAAATGAAACTTTTTCAGTATAATTAACATCATTCTACATTTTAGTCAGTGTATACTGATTAAGTAGTAATTAATATTGGCAAGCAGTAATAAGTGTCAAAAAATGAGAGAACGTAATTTTATAAGATTATTAAGCATTCTGAAAGATGTGTATGCGTATTTGCTTTTTATGTATAATTATATATTTTTTAATACATAACTCATTGTTATGTCACTAAAAAATTAATTTGTTAGGGAAGCAGTTTATCAATATAGGAGTATGTAGCAGTTGAGATTGCTGTAACCTATCGAGTGGCTGCTAGGCTACTACTGTTTGTTGACGTGGTTCTGGAGGTGAATTTAAATCATGGATATGAACCATTCTTATTGTCTTAATTGTCTCTGAAGACAATTTATTGATGATTAGCAAAATACAAAAACTTCTACAATTTCCTTTATACAATTCTTCTTGAAAGTAATAAAATTCAATTACTTTTAAACTCTAAGTACCGTCGCTTACTAGTACTTAGTTCAACAAAATAATGTAACACTTTTAGTTGCTCTTTAAAAAGTTACAAAGACAAAAATATTGACCATCTCCAGTTATTAGGCTCTCTCAGAACACCTTCTAACACAGATCAAGTCAAAGTGAGAAAGACGAAAGTTCTTTCGCATCTCTTACAGTCGAATCTGGCTTCTCCAGCGATTGCTTGAGTTTTTATAATACACCATCATGGGTGTAACCCTTATTTTTAGTGGTGGGACTGTTCCCTCCTCTTAATTCTAAAACCTTGACTACGATAGGCTAAAACTAGTTGAAGTGAGGGTAGTTTCTTACAGTTTTTATAAGATTTCCTATTATTCGTCAAAGACTGTATCATGTGACCCTACGTCATGATTTGGGGTTTTACTGCTTTAGATTAGAAGTTCTCACAGAGTAAAACACCTGCTTTCACCAATGTTCACAAGGAGTACACCTACCTTCACACTTGTGACCCATTACTTGACTCGACTCACCCCAAAAGGATATCAACTTTATGGCAACATTTATGTGTTGTGTCTGTACCTTGTCACCATTAATTCTTATTTGATGTGTTTCACCAGATTTCCTACGATTATCACTTCCTGGACGACCAGTCACGTCATGCCTATAGAGAAAAAGGGTAAGATTCCATTCACAAACCCTGGGAAAATTCCCTAAAATTATTTTTGTGTTCAAAACATCTGCACACCTGACACCTGTCTCTATTTCTCAACACAACTAAGAATTTCTTACAGTCTCACTTCTAAGTAACAATTATGATATAAGTACATTCATTGTAATTGACAATTACAACAAGATGCGAACTGTTTCATCTACTATTCAGCATCAGGCTACTAAGTTAAACAGACTGTGTTATCCTTGTTGATACATTTCTTCCATAATTATTGACATTTTTCAAAGACTAGACAGAACTGTGTACAAAGTAGAATGCCATAATATTCTGACTAGTATTTTGGTTCAAAGGAAGAAACTGTAGGAACGCTTATTACTGAACTATAAAAGGGAAGCCTAATGTGTTTGTTTGTAATGTATACTTGTATGTATGTGCATTCCCTTGTAACAATAAATCTGCTACATCAATTTTTACAAAGCCTCACTTAATTGATTGTTATCAAAATGATGGGCACAAGATGCCTAATGTCCATATAAAATTAAGAAATTTTCAACACCAGTTAAGAAAGATATGCTATGCCTAATTCATCTTTGTCTTGCCAGTAGACCTTTAGGGTGCAAAGGCATATCAACAATAAGTTAATTGATGTAACTAAATTTTGTGGAAACTGTTCACTTGATTCTAATCAGTGACAGTTAAATAGATACTTAGTCAGGCTTATGAGTCAATAGACTGAGAGAAATTTTCTGATGTATGTATGAATTTTGACAACAGGTTCAACTTGTAAGACTGATAGTTGTGACAGTGAAGAGCGTGGAAGCACTAACACATTCTAAAGAAATTTTTGAAGTATCAGTAATAAAACCAGCCTGAAACAAACTGGCCCAAATGGTGTTCAGTCTGGCCGTTGAGTATGTAATAACAAAATGTCATTAGGCAGATACAACGTGTTTATTAATAAAACTAGTTGTATATGCTGATGATATCAGTATTTTGAGTCATTCTAGAGCCATTGTTGAAGAATTTTTAATGATCTGAAGAACAAAGAAGGATTTGTAGGTGTAGAATAAACAGAAATAACAAACAGAATTATCACTGTTGCATGTCACTATAGAAAATTTATTCCAATTAGCGCTTTCAACCTTTACAGCTCGTCAGATTGGAAAAAAAATCTTTTAATAACAGTGGTGTGCAACAGTAATAATTCTGTTTGTGATTATAACCACTATAGTACAGTCACTGAAGCCAAAAAAAAAAAAAAATAGAAATTGCAAATTAAGTGGCTTCTACGAAATTTTTGCATAGGGCTAGATAAAAAGGTAAGAAAGAATTAAAAAAAAAGTTTACAAAAATTCAGTCATGGGTTTTCAAATTTATGAGAAAAATACAAAATACCAAAAAGAAAGAGCATACAATTGACATTTTTTTTGTCAGGGCGATACTTTTAGTAGAAAAATTAATTCAATGTTGGCCAAATTTTTCACAAGGTGGATTTTCACATAAAATACATGTTTATGTAATAGACATGCAATTTTTTCAGGAATATAAGTTTAAAAACTCATTATTATTCATTTATGTATATATTATTATGTATAATTTTTACTTATTTATTACGCATTATAATAAAAATGTTATTCAAAAGTGCACTTTATAAATATATTCAAAAATAGTTTTTCTTCCAATCATTGAAGATTTTGACAATAAAATAACTTTTAAAACACAGATAAAACAGAAGAATTTATAGTTAATAATAATTGCATGACATACATTTTTTTCCAGTCTCCAGATCGCTATTATGATTAACTTAAGAATTTTTTACCTTGTATAATCCACTATGCGATCTCAGTTTTTTACATACAACATGTTTCAGGGACTAAATCCCCATCTTCAGGTACAGTCAAAAATTTATTATTCCCCTAATACATAGGGGTCGTCGAAATGATTAAAATGTTTATACATAAAAACACACGCACAAAAATCACTGAATAAATTAACATATAACACAAACACATGAACACGTTAAAAGCGACTCAGTGCACCGGTCGACATCCGATCGTCAACTAGCCCGTGTTCGTGCTTCATTGCTTATCATCAACGCGGTATCATATAATTTATTGGATTTAAATGATAGCTAATCGTTGAGTAACTGCTCTTTATTTACTTTGGATGCCTTGTATATTTCAAACTCTTCTAAAGCATTCAGGAAATGACCTTTATTACAAACATGTATCGGCTCCATGTTCTCTTTGAATCCAGTGTAATTATGGTTTTCGTTTATTAGGTGGAGTGCGTAATTTGATGAGGTGGTTTGGGGTTTCTTTTTTGGTAGGTGTTCTTTAAATCTCTCGATAAATTTCCTCCCCGTTTGTCCGATATAGAACTTATAAAAGCACAAAAAACGTGGCTTAAGGAGGAAATTAAAGCATTATACATAAAGAAAATTCGTTTAAATAAATTGTTATACAAAGCTCATTTAATGGTCTTGAACACGTTACACCCAGCTATAGTCAATGAAGTAATTTATCTAATACAAACACAGATTAGAGATAATGCCAAAGTAATTATATCGAGACACATCAAGAAATTTGATAAACTATACATTGAACAACAAAAACAAGATAACATATAATGTAAACATATATTTTATAAACGTGTAGCCAATCTTACTAACATTGAATTATCAACAGAGGAACAGAATTTATTATCGAAGGGCCTACACTATAGTTTACCTGACTTTAGTAAACACGCTTTAACACGGGAAGTCACGAATGCTGAGGCTACAATTAAATGTATTAAGAACCAAGACACTCAGTGTGAAACACTGTCATTAATCAACAGTAAGTTGAATCGTTTCCTGAAGTTAAATAGCACACATAACACAGAACATAAAAAAGAGTTAAAAATCGCTAAAAATATCAAACAAAAAATAATAAATGACAACGCAATAATTACAAAAGCAGACAAAGGAAACACAGTGGTTATTATGAAAAATACAGATTATTTACGTAAATGTAACGAATTCATTCAAGATAATAACATAACAATGTTAAATGATGACCCGACCGAAAAACACTAAAACCATAAATTCAGCTATTAATACATGTGTAAATTTACTTGACACACAAACCAGACGGAATGTGAAACAAATCAAACCTAAGGCACCTGAATTTACGGGACTGCCCAAATTACACAAACAAAACATTCCTATACGACCTGTGATTAACTATATGACCGCCCCTAATTATAAAATAGCCAAAAAACTGCAACAAATTATTAAGAACAGCATAAAATTAGAAAATATCCACAATGTAAAAAACACCTTTGAATTCATAAATAAAATTAAAGATATGGAGATTACACCTAGTTATAAACTTGTCTTGATGGACATTGTCAATTTATATACAAATATTCCGGTTTTGGAAACATTAAAAATTCTAAAGGTAAATTTAACTACAACAGGTATTCTAAACAAAAAACAGATAGATGAACTCGTATCTTTGTTACAGATTATAGTACAGCAAAATTATTACACTCATGACAACAAGTATTTTAACCAAGAGGAAGGTTTGGCTATGGGTTCACCTCTAAGTGGACTTTGGGCTGAAATATATATGAACTATTATGAGAATAAATTTTTATTGTCTGACTATAACCGATTCTATGATAAAATTGTTTCTTATACACGGTATGTAGACGACACCTTCATAGTATTTAATGGCACTCATAGACAGGTGGATATGTTTTTTAATTTTATTAACGATGTAACAAGACCTGTCGCTGTTAGTTACAAGATAAAAGAAAGAAAAAATTTTATTTAATAAAAAAAAATTTTCTGAAAAAAAAATTTATGTTTGTTTATGGTGTATATAATTTGTAATTAATTCTGGTTTATTGTTTTAATCAAATTTCTAAAATTCTGAAAGGTATTTTTTGTTTAATTCGCACTTCTGGAAGATATTAACAAAATCCGGAGTTAATCAGATTAACTCCTGTCAGCAATCGATTAACGACTTTCCGTGCTGCTCCAGTATCTCACCTTTCGTTAATATTTTCTTCTTTCAGGAAGTCTCGTGCTTAATTAAACCCTTAAATTACAATGTGAAATAATTTTCTAATCCACACAACTGAAATGAATTGTTTAATGAAGAAATTTGTGTTAGTGGTTGAAATCACTATCAGAATGATCACAGTTGCACACCACTATATAAAAATTATATAATTTTTATATAGTGGTGTGCAACTGTGATCATTCTGATTGTGAAATGAATTGATTTATTAACATTTATAAATAATAATCGATATTAAATCGATTTCGAGCAATTGTCGACCTCCGTCTCAGGGATAAATCGGTATGTTAATACAGGTTAAAAAATTTCATATAATTATTATAAAAGGTTCTTGGAGCGATTATTTTATAATAGTCAGAGAAGGGCAGGACGAGAAAGTATAACATTTACAATAAATAATTTTAAATACGTAACATCTAACAATTGTGAATAATATATATAAAATGTTTAATATAGTTGAGTTTCGAACCAATGCTGTAGGCTATGACGTCAGTCAACGTTGGTGGCAGTGCATCGTTTTTCCATCATGGCCGCGAGTTGAATTGAAGAGGTTATTCGCAATATTCGTCACGAGAAAATCTCACAATAAAATCACCTTTATAATAGTTTTAAAGATTCCCAAAATTGTGTAAACTGTCTAGTATGTTGTTTGGGGTAGTCTGGATGAGTGTTCAGTGTCCACTGGTGTTAATTGTTTGATATTAGAGGTGTTCACTTATGTCTGTTCATTACAAAAAAATGGTTATTCTGTGGTAGATTGAATTATTACTAATATGTAGTTTTAATGTTTTAGTTCACTGGTATTATGTAGTGTGGTGTTCGTTTTCACTGTTGTCGTTGAGTTTTTGATATGTTTTGACTGGAAAAGTGTTTATTTATGTAACTCTCGTTTCTCACGGATTGTAGGCCTTAACCTTAGCACTGTAACGTGTCAAAATTTTGGGTAATTTCATTTCTTACAGTTATGGGGCATTTGTATTTTTATTTATTTTATTTTGGGGTTTTGTAAAATTATGGTGCAAACATTAACTCTATTGGAACAGAACACGTGGCAAGTAGAACAGTTTGAAACAAAGGCAAGACGCAGTTTCTGTGGTGTAACACGGCAAGGAATTCGTACCACCCTCGAATTCGCAGAACTCTGTATAAGTGTGACAATGCACACACTTAACATTGTAACGGTACAGAATTGTGAGCCACCCCAGTTTAATTTTATATTAATTTTACATCAATTCAATCACTTTCCAAATTGTTAATTTTCACCTGTAAGGAGCCCCAACCAGCGACATACATACAGTCAGTCTAAACAATTGCCAGACGTATTGCGTAACCGCCCAGCAGCAGGCTTGTGTGAAACCAGTCTGCAGTGTGTCATCAGATAGTGCACAACGCACAGTAGTAAGCAGCATTCAGATAGTAAAGTTTGTTAATTAAAAAACAGTGGCCTCGGGTTTACAGATAGGCCGCTAGGACAAATACGGCCTATCTAAGAGAGTGTGTAAACGTTTATAAATATTAAAAGTGCTATTGTAACTCTCGGCCGCGCGGCCAGCCTACAACAACATATAAGTGTTCGAAAAGTTACGCCGGCCGACATAATTATTAAATGTGACAAACGTGGTTTTAGTGACCAGTAAAACTTGGTACCAGTTCAAAGACAAAATTACTTTAATGAGCATCAATTGACTTTCAAAGTGAGGCATAAAACACGTGCATCGTTAGTTGGAGTAGAGCAACATCCAGGATGAGTATTATTCAGAATTTTTAAATACATTAACATTTATATTTGCCGACGTTTTTCTAAATCATGAGATCTCAGAGTGGGGTTCAATCTATACATTCAAATAGAATGGCCAAGTAAAAGAATGAATGTGTGAGTGTGGAGTGGAATTACGTACTGGTTTATTACAAATATGAATAGTTTGTCATAGGCTAGTGAAGTAAGAAATATTCATTTTGTCACTTTGTTTGATTTTTACTAATTGTGTCTCATTCAACGAGTATTTAATATAACAGAAAAGAAATAAGAAATTTAAATGTTATAAAAGGGAGACTAAATAATTAATTTGCATAATAAACTAGAAGCAATTTGTTTTAGCACAAACTGTGTATTGATACTTACACCTTGTATCGCAAATAATCCTTTCTGTAGCTGGTTTTGTCTGAACGACTCTTTGGAATAAAACCCTAAGGTAAGAGTTAATTATAATTTTATAATTAATTGATTAGTTAGAGTGGCCCCCGTACAGTGATGCGAGTATAGGGTTTATAACCTATATTCGCCGGACCTAATCAAGCTGCAGAACGGGTTGTTTGGGAGTGAGGGCGATTAGTAAGAGTGGTTAGTAAGCTTACAAAATTGTGTATAAGTAAATACTAGAAAAATGGAAAACACTATTGATTTAACTAGCACTAGTGCTGAAAATCAAATAAGAACAAGAGTAAACGAAACGGTAGTAAATGAAAATATGTCAACCGAGTCGGCCAATAAAAGCGATTCAGGTATTCAGACAGAGTCGCTGTCAATTAGTGACAGTAATGTAAACGGATCTGTATTAATTAGTGAGGGGGGAGTAACTTCCACCCCTATTACAATTAAAACAAATATAAAAGAAAAAGAATTGTCATTGGAGGATATATTTGATTTTATGAAAAACAATTTCAGTAAAGTGAATAGTAATTTTGATGAACAGAATGTTAAATTCAATGAGTTAAGGGGTGACATAAATAATATTGATATAAAATTTGATAAGCGTTTATATGATATGAAACAACAGAGTGTTAAGTTAGAAGACAATATTAATAAACGTTTAAATGCGATGGATGAATGTCTTAACACTGTTAAAGAACAAGTGTTAGAAAAAATTGAGAAACAAATACAAAAGGCAATTGAAAACTTGGAATGTAAAACAAATGATAATTATAATAATATGTGTAAAAACGTGGTAGTTGAGAACAAGGAGATTAATGTTGAGTGTGAGAAGGAAGATTTTGTTGAAGTAGAGTTTAGTAATGAAGTGTTGTTAGCAAATACTGATGAGAGTGAGAGAGAGCGTGAAGACAGTTTAAATGTAGAGCATAAAAAGAGGGCAAATTTTTCTAGTGTGACAGGTGAAGAAAAAGTTTCACCAGCAGTGTTGGAGGACAAAGGTTCCTCCTTAGTTTTTGGAAAAGACAAAAGGTCTTTCAATTATTTTTGTGTATCTGGTAAAGCCAGACGTTGTAATAATGTTGTGTTGCCCTCTGTGTGGAATGAGAATGTAAAATGTTGTGAGAAGTATTGTAATGAAAGTGATTATGAGAGAGAGAGAATGGTAGAAATATTTAAAGTAAAGAGAAATTATGAGGAGTTAGTACAGAATTTATGCATGGAGAGAGAGGAGCAAATTGATTTACCTGTTAACATAGAGTTGGATAATTATTTTGATGAATATGATAATGTAATAGTAATAACAAAAAACACTGACGGAGACTTTACAAATAATACTGATGTTGACCTGGTATATGATTATTATGGTAAAATGAATAAACTGAAATGTTACGGTTACTATACACAAGATAACCGTATGTGGAATGCAAATCAAATTGAAAATTGTTATTTGCAACCCAGACTAATTTTTGACGATGGTGGCTGAGCCTTAAATTCACAAATGAACAATTTTAAACAGTTTGTTTATTGGTTCTGACCTCGCAACCCAGGACATTGAAGTGTGATAAAACTAAATAATTAATGATGAAGAATTGTAAATATATGTTGTATACAATTAATTGTGTATATTGTAAAATGTTAGGTATATGTGTATGTAATTGAAATTGTTGTGATTATAATAATATTAATATTTTGCAGCCTAAATAAATAACAAAAATAATTTGGAATGAGTTGTAATTATTGTACTTAGTGAAAGTAATTAAAAATGTTGTTTTCAATAATTGATCTAATTAAAATAATTTGAAATGTTTAAATATTTTGCTTGATTTAAATGTTATACGGCTGAATTTTTCTAATGAGTTTAAATTGTTTTATGAGATTTGATATTAATAAATAAATGTTAAATTGCTTGTATGAAATAACATTGTTGTTAAATGTTTCAGAGGTTACGTGGAGACATTGGTGTGTGTGTGTGTGTGTGTGTGTGTGTGTGGTGTGTTTTTTGTGTTCAGGTCAATAGGTGGATAATGTATTGTAAGTATAAAGTTCATAATACTAATCAGATAGAATAAAATGCTTACAGGTGTGAAAAGAGTTTAAGTCAATAATAAAAATGAATTGAGATAATGGTATTAAATAGAAATTGTAATTAACAGAGAAATAATAATTGAAAGGTGAATTAAAATTATATTTGGGTTTGAATTGTAATAACTAGACTTTGACAAATATGTTAACAAGAAGATTTATAGAAACCAAAAATTCGAAGGAAGTATATCTGTTAGTATGATGTAACCATGAATGCTGAAACTGAGAATGTTTATAACTGTGCTTACTAAACAAGTCTGGCACACAAGTGTTTATGTAAACAGGTAGGTTGTGTGACCAATGTTTACAGCCAGATGTGTTGAAGTTGATAACTGTTGCAGTTTGATGAATCAGTACCATTGAGCAGATTCTATTATGAAACAAAAGAAACATCTGATGTGATGGAGATAATATTTTAATCCTTTGTAAAATGTTAGTTAAATAAATAAAGTTGTCTCGAACAAATAAGATTGAAATAATGAGGTAATTACCATAACTTAGAGTCTTGAGATAATAAAATTAAATTAATTTGGTAATTAAATTAAGTGAAAAGATGGTTTTAATAATGAACTTGTAATAAGGAACTTAACTTTATTTTCATTCGAATTCAAATTGGAATTATGAAGTAAATGCTAATTGATGTAAATACTGGTTAAAATATTCATTTAAAATTGAAAACTGAAGGAAATCTTGTATAGATATAATCAAAAATGTTCAAGCTGAAACAGGATTTGGAAAGTAAGATGTGTATATTACTGTCCATATAGATTTTTCATATGCCACGAATTTTTTGTCCTATATATATAGTAGTAAGGATACCTTGTCTAATCTATGTATTCTTTCGGAGGGCAATATTGTATGGGGAATATTATTTAATTTAACTGGAATTTATGTGTACTACTGTAAACCTATATTGTTTTATTAACACTATATTTTTTTGGGGTCTATAATATAAAATGAGCCAGTACGTTGTCAATGAACCAGTACGGCTAAGAGGAAACAAATCAGTTGTGGGATATGGAGTGATGGAAGGCCGTTGTTGATTTTTTAATTGAATGTTTTAAAGTCAGGCGATACTGGGTCGGGTATCTGTTCGATTTTTCGGTGTTGGGATCTCGAACAGAGAAGTCCAGTAAGATCGGATGGGTGCTGTCGCAGTCGCCAGACTAGGGGGGTAAGAACCCATGATTTTCGTAAAGTGTTCAGGGGGGTTGCGGCGCCATATCCTCACTGATCCTCTTAGGGTTTAGGCAGTAAGAGTTTGAACGCTTTGGCCTTCAACCTCTTATTGGGGGGGTATTGTAACGGTACAGAATTGTGAGTCACCCCAGTTTAATTTTATATTAATTTTACATCAATTCAATCACTTTCCAAATTGTTAATTTTCACCTGTAAGGAGCCCCAACCAGCAACATACATACAGTCAGTCTAAACAATTGCCAGACGTATTGCGTAACCGCCCAGCAGCAGGCTTGTGTGAAACCCAGTCTGCAGTGTGTCATCAGATAGTGCACAACGCACAGTAGTAAGCAGCATTCAGATAGTAAAGTTTGTTAATTAAAAAACAGTGGCCTCGGGTTTACAGATAGGCCGCTAGGACAAATACGGCCTATCTAAGAGAGTGTGTAAACGTTGTAATGAAACAAAATGTTACAAAATAATAGTGGAATCCGATCCAGAGAGGAACCAAGAAATAATAATTGAAAGCAAATTAAAGGAAAACTATTTGGTTTGACTTATATAATATTATCCAGAAACCCAGAAATAACCCAGTAGAATAGGGCAGTAAACAGAAAAAAGTGAAATAAATAAACCTAGTAGGCCTAATCAACTTACCCTGAATAATAACAACCAAACCCAATAAAGAGTACCTAATCATAAATTAAAATTGTATTAACAAAATTGTATCGACATATTTTAAGGATAGAAAAAGGGACACAAACCTTACAGTTATATGAGTGACAGAATATAAATAGTGACACAGACTACTGTTAAACAGTGTTAATTATTTTTGTATGAAAAGTGTTTTATTGTTATTATTAGACAGAATTTTAGTTTATCATACAGACAATAGTTTAGCAGTATAAACAAACTAAAACTGTCAAAAACAATTATTATTATTAAGAGTTTTGTTGTATGTTATAAGATTTTATGTCACCAGTTAATTTATGTAAATATATTTATCTCAGGTAGTCAAAGTAGAAATTACAATAAACCATAAAAATTGTTCCACCACATATCATAGAAATTCAAATTAATAAGGTTTTACAGTTATAAACTGAGGCATGTTTAGTATCAAATTGTT
The DNA here is from genome assembly GCA_034769895.1 of Magicicada septendecula. Taxonomy (NCBI): domain Eukaryota; kingdom Metazoa; phylum Arthropoda; class Insecta; order Hemiptera; family Cicadidae; genus Magicicada; species Magicicada septendecula. The sequence continues at coordinate 265,387,583 of CM068375.1, forward strand.
TATAATTATCTAATTATTAATTGTATAAACATTGCATATATAATTAGAGTGTAATAATAAAATTATCTATTAAAGGTAATTTATAAAATATAATGTAGGTAATGGGTGTTGATCCTATAACATTTAAACTGTACATAAATGACCAATCAAAATTTAAGAAATTTGTATGAGGTAGGTAACTAAAAGAAAGAAGAAATAACACTTAATTGTTAATTGTGATGGAAAGCAGTTGAATAGTGCGTGTCTAGAGGTAATTAAAAGTATATAAAAATAGATGACCCGTGTGTGAAAGAAGATCTGAAGGACCATCATCGAAGATAATAATCCTTCCACTACCATTTTCATGAACAAATAATACACACAATCAAGAAAAATATTCAGAAACGACCAGGAACCCTTCAGCAATATCGTCTAGATGTGTAAAGTATAATTTGACAATATTTTTTTCAACAAGGAACAACCACTAGACAATATAACAATTTACACTAACACTAATCACTAGTCAACATTTTAAAGTGCAACCAAATTCAATATATAAGCTAACAGTGATTACAAGGAAACATTTATTGTACACATTGATAAACTACATTATTTTCTGAGACGGACAAATTGAATATCGTCAAAACTTGTATGTAACTTAATACATAATTTGTGTAAATTTTTAGATTATAAGTAATATATTGTTTGTAAAGGTACTCTCTATTATTAATCAACATGCAAAGGAACTTTTCGTAGCAGCCACAAGAATTCCCACGAAATATATTAATTATAAATCCTGAGATAAATATCGACCCTGTGACAACCTTATGTATCGAATGGAATTTTCCAATAATTTGAATTTATGTTACACAGATTAAATCATTATGTTATTAAACCATATCCATGAGTTATTATTCCATTAAGATAGTGTTATAAATTGGCGCACCAACTAGTGAGGCTGAAATTAGGGAATATTAAGTGAAGAAATTGAATTAAGCAAATTAATTTCCTAATTTTTAGCTGGCGACTGCTATAAGTTCCAAGAAATTGTAAAGATGCGTAAGAGGGCTACGTCATTGAAACGGACGAAGGAGGCAGAGAAGGAAGTCAGGATGGAAGAGAAAGAAGTAACATCGGTGGAGGATGTGGAGACGGTAGCAAGAAAGGAAGATAGGGGAGACCCGAATCTTATAAAATTAATGGACTTAATGAATAGTATGAGTGAGAAAATGGACAGAAATAAGGAAGAAACGAATGACAATTTTAAGAAGCAGAAGGAAGAATTCACTGAAAACTCAAGGAAACAAAATGAAATTTTGAGTCAAAACTTATTAAAACAAATGGAGGAACAAAACAAGCAAACGAAGGAAGATTTGAAGAGCATCAAGGAAGATAACAGACAAACAAATGAGAAAATTGATAGTATCAAGGAAGATAACAGACAAACAAACGAGAAAATAGACGGTATGAAGGAAGAGATTAACGAGAACTCAAGGGTACAAAATGAGAAAATGAGTGAAAATTTAATAAAACAGATGGAGGAGAGATTTGACCAAAACAAAGAAGAAACTAATGAAAATTTTAGGAAACAAAACGAAACCACTAATGAGAGTTTAAAACAGATAAATGAGAAAATTGATAGTATTAAGGAAAGTACTAATGAAACTTTAAGGCAAACTATAAGTGAAAATAATAACCAAATGAAGGAAGAGTTCAGACAAATCAATGAAGAGAATTTAAGAAGAATTAATGGTAGAATTGAACAAGTCAATGATACAATTAACCAGAAGATGGACAAAATCGATGAGGAAAGGAAGCAAGAAATAGCTGACACTAATGAGAGATTGAGAAAAGCTAACGAAACCATCATACAAAATAAAGCAGTGATAAATACTAGAATAGACCAGGTCCAAGAAAATAGTCGTATTCAAATAGAAGGAATACAAAAGGAACAAGAAAATTTAGTGAATTTACAGAAACAAACCGGAGAAAGGTGTGACAATATTAACACTACGGTGAATAATTTAACTGGTCAGGTACGCCAAAATCAAGAAGAAATTGAGTTAATTAGAACCAGACCAAATAATATTACTCATGTTTCCACAAATGAAACCAGAGAAGGAATTAATTTCAAAAATTATCGCAGAAACCCCATGGAATTCCTGGCCAGAATTGAGGAACATTTTAATAAACATCGAATAACTATCTGGAGCTCGATTAGAGAGATGTTGGATGAGCATTTTAGGGAGATTACGGACAACTGGTGGACAGCAACCAGGAATGAGATAGTGGACTACGCTCAATTTAAAAAACTGTTTAAAGAAAAATACTGGTCCAAAGCTATACAAAATATTATAAGGGACAACATTTGTCAGGGAAGATATGATGGAAATAGAGGTACATCTCCAACTACTTACTTCTGGGGAAAGGTATGTTTGGCGAGACACCTAGAGCCAAGAATACCAGAAGAATCCCTAGTAACTAAAATGGCATACCATTATGACACAGGAATTGCCAGAGCCCGCCTGGGAAGCCAGATTAAAACGGTCCACGCAATGGCTGACTTATTAGAAAATTATGAACACGAGGGTTACTACAAAAGAAGCAGACAACGAACTGATCAGTGCGGTTCAAAAAATAATAACCATGGTATGAATCATAATCAATATAATAACATGAATAACCGGAATAGTTATGTCAACGATCGTAATTACAACCAAAATTTTACCCCAAATAATAACCAACCAGCAAACTTCAATCGAAACCCAATTAACAATAATGATAACAACAGGCCCAATCAAAATTACCATCCGGGTAATAGAAATAATAATAATTATAATAACTACCGAACAAACCAAAATTATAATAATTTTAGGAGTAACTCAGGAGTTAATAACAATAGTAATCAGGGTAATTATAATAACAATCGTCCGTACCGACCCCGAATAAATTATATCAGTGCAGAAGAAGGGGATTACTGGAGATACCATCAACCTCGGAGTAACAGTTTTAATAACAGTTATGATCAAAGAGGAAATCCCAGAGGGATGAGTCACCATTATAACCGAGTAAGAAGTAGAAGCCAGGAGGACTTCCGAGAATCAAGGGGAAGCGAACAATTAGACAACCGAGAGGTTGAACAACCAGGAACCAGCACACCAGTCCAGGCAAATCAACAGTCATGCCCGGAAAATAATCATGATAGCCTTAATTTAAACGGAGTGAGGCAGTAATAAACCCTCGTGACCCCTTACTGCTACTAACTACTGGGTACAAAAACCACCAAATTCAAAAATATAGTAATAACAAATTACTACCAACTAATTATGAAAAACTAATTATGGAAAATCAAAGAATTTTGAAGTATAACAACAACCAAAGTTTAAGGACGGATAGTCAAAATCTTACTATTATTTACAATTATTATTTGAAAAATCTTCGAGAAGAACTGTTGGAGGAAACGGTGACAAGTAGAATCAACCAGCATAATGAAATTTTATACATAACCGCTCAAATTGAAGGAATTCCTACACGAATAATGATAGATACTGGTGCAAATGTATCACTTATTAACGACGCTGAACTGGAGAGAATACAAAAACAAAGTAAAAATATAATACCTACCTTACCTGTCAATAATGTTATTTTAATAGGTGCCACTGGGCGTCAAAATAAAACAGTGAGAAAACAAGTGTCATTGGAAATAGAAAGCAAAGGTGTTACAATTAATATTATATGTTTGGTCGCAATCGGCCTACCATTCGAATTATTAATCGGATGCGATATGCTGAGGAAATACTCAGCCATTATTGATTTGAGCAAGGAGAAGGTGTCCTTGAACTCAGAAGGTGTTATGTGGACGGCAGAGTTAATAGGAAGCGATGGTGTCCCTCTGAACCGTACCCATCACCAAGTTAGGGAATTAAATTTTTTAAATAATGACACCCAATGCAGAAAAATAATCTATAATATGACAAATGAAGACCTGTGGAACAGTAAATTACAGGAGATAAGAGAGTTTAGACACCAAGGCACAAATAATTTGACAGTAAAACAAGTAGAAGATCTCATTATAATATATAAGAAGTATAAACATGTATTTTCAGAAAACCCGGGAAAAGTAAAAAACTATCAGTGTAGAATACAATTTAAAGAACCAGCAGAATGTCACAAATAACATAAGTAATTATGTCCTCACACCTAATGAAGTGTTCAGAAATAATTACTTCTGAAGGGAGGCAATTTGTAATGAAACAAAATGTTACAAAATAATAGTGGAATCCGATCCAGAGAGGAACCAAGAAATAATAATTGAAAGCAAATTAAAGGAAAACTATTTGGTTTGACTTATATAATATTATCCAGAAACCCAGAAATAACCCAGTAGAATAGGGCAGTAAACAGAAAAAAGTGAAATAAATAAACCTAGTAGGCCTAATCAACTTACCCTGAATAATAACAACCAAACCCAATAAAGAGTACCTAATCATAAATTAAAATTGTATTAACAAAATTGTATCGACATATTTTAAGGATAGAAAAAGGGACACAAACCTTACAGTTATATGAGTGACAGAATATAAATAGTGACACAGACTACTGTTAAACAGTGTTAATTATTTTTGTATGAAAAGTGTTTTATTGTTATTATTAGACAGAATTTTAGTTTATCATACAGACAATAGTTTAGCAGTATAAACAAACTAAAACTGTCAAAAACAATTATTATTATTAAGAGTTTTGTTGTATGTTATAAGATTTTATGTCACCAGTTAATTTATGTAAATATATTTATCTCAGGTAGTCAAAGTAGAAATTACAATAAACCATAAAAATTGTTCCACCACATATCACAGAAATTCAAATTAATAAGGTTTTACAGTTATAAACTGAGGCATGTTTAGTATCAAATTGTTTATAATTATCTAATTATTAATTGTATAAACATTGCATATATAATTAGAGTATAATAATAAAATTATCTATTAAAGGTAATTTATAAAATATAATGTAGGTAATGGGTGTTGATCCTATAACATTTAAACTGTACATAAATGACCAATCAAAATTTAAGAAATTTGTATGAGGTAGGTAACTAAAAGAAAGAAGAAATAACACTTAATTGTTAATTGTGATGGAAAGCAGTTGAATAGTGCGTGTCTAGAGGTAATTAAAAGTATATAAAAATAGATGACCCGTGTGTGAAAGAAGATGTGAAGGACCATCATCGAAGATAATAATCCTTCCACTACCATTTTCATGAACAAATAATACACACAATCAAGAAAAATATTCAGAAACGACCAGGAACCCTTCAGCAATATCGTCTAGATGTGTAAAGTATAATTTGACAATATTTTTTTCAACAAGGAACAACCACTAGACAATATAACAATTTACACTAACACTAATCACTAGTCAACATTTTAAAGTGCAACCAAATTCAATATATAAGCTAACAGTGATTACAAGGAAACATTTATTGTACACATTGATAAACTACATTATTTTCTGAGACGGACAAATTGAATATCGTCAAAACTTGTATGTAACTTAATACATAATTTGTGTAAATTTTTAGATTATAAGTAATATATTGTTTGTAAAGGTACTCTCTATTATTAATCAACATGCAAAGGAACTTTTCGTAGCAGCCACAAGAATTCCCACGAAATATATTAATTATAAATCCTGAGATAAATATCGACCCTGTGACAACCTTATGTATCGAATGGAATTTTCCAATAATTTGAATTTATGTTACACAGATTAAATCATTATGTTATTAAACCATATCCATGAGTTATTATTTCAGGAAGGTAATTTATATAATAGTGTTATAACATTTATAAATATTAAAAGTGCTATTGTAACTCCCGGCCGCGCGGCCAGCCTACAACAACATATAAGTGTTCAAAAAGTTACGCTGGCCGACATAATTATTAAATGTGACAAACGTGGTTTTAGTGACCAGTAAAACTTGGTACCAGTTCAAAGACAAAATTACTTTAATGAGCATCAATTGACTTTCAAAGTGAGGCATAAAACACGTGCATCGTTAGTTGGAGTAGAGCAACATCCAGGATGAGTATTATTCAGAATTTTTAAATACATTAACATTTATATTTGCCGACGTTTTTCTAAATCATGAGATCTCAGAGTGGGGTTCAATCTATACATTCAAATAGAATGGCCAAGTAAAAGAATGAATGTGTGAGTGTGGAGTGGAATTACGTACTGGTTCATTACAAATATGAATAGTTTGTCATAGGCTAGTGAAGTAAGAAATATTCATTTTGTCACTTTGTTTGATTTTTACTAATTGTGTCTCATTCAACGAGTATTTAATATAACAGAAAAGAAATAAGAAATTTAAATGTTATAAAAGGGAGACTAAATAATTAATTTGCATAATAAACTAGAAGCAATTTGTTTTAGCACAAACTGTGTATTGATACTTACACCTTGTATCGCAAATAATCCTTTCTGTAGCTGGTTTTGTCTGAACGACTCTTTGGAATAAAACCCTAAGGTAAGAGTTAATTATAATTTTATAATTAATTGATTAGTTAGAGTGGCCCCCGTACAGTGATGCGAGTATAGGGTTTATAACCTATATTCGCCGGACCTAATCAAGCTGCAGAACGGGTTGTTTGGGAGTGAGGGCGATTAGTAAGACTGGTTAGTAAGCTTACAAAATTGTGTATAAGTAAATACTAGAAAAATGGAAAACACTATTGATTTAACTAGCACTAGTGCTGAAAATCAAATAAGAACAAGAGTAAACGAAACGGTAGTAAATGAAAATATGTCAACCGAGTCGGCCAATAAAAGCAATTCAGGTATTCAGACAGAGTCGCTGTCAATTAGTGACAGTAATGTAAACGGATCTGTATTAATTAGTGAGGGGGGAGTAACTTCCACCCCTATTACAATTAAAACAAATATAAAAGAAAAAGAATTGTCATTGGAGGATATATTTGATTTTATGAAAAACAATTTCAGTAAAGTGAAAGTAATTTTGATGAACAGAATGTTAAATTCAATGAGTTAAGGGGTGACATAAATAATATTGATATAAAATTTGATAAGCGTTTATATGATATGAAACAACAGAGTGTTAAGTTAGAAGACAATATTAATAAACGTTTAAATGAGATGGATGAATGTCTTAACACTGTTAAAGAACAAGTGTTAGAAAAAATTGAGAAACAAATACAAAAGGCAATTGAAAACTTGGAATGTAAAACAAATGATAATTATAATAATATGTGTAAAAACGTGGTAGTTGAGAACAAGGAGATTAATGTTGAGTGTGAGAAGGAAGATTTTGTTGAAGTAGAGTTTAGTAATGAAGTGTTGTTAGCAAATACTGATGAGAGTGAGAGAGAGCGTGAAGACAGTTTAAATGTAGAGCATAAAAAGAGGGCAAATTTTTCTAGTGTGACAGGTGAAGAAAAAGTTTCACCAGCAGTGTTGGAGGACAAAGGTTCCTCCTTAGTTTTTGGAAAAGACAAAAGGTCTTTCAATTATTTTTGTGTATCTGGTAAAGCCAGACGTTGTAATAATGTTGTGTTGCCCTCTGTGTGGAATGAGAATGTAAAATGTTGTGAGAAGTATTGTAATGAAAGTGATTATGAGAGAGAGAGAATGGTAGAAATATTTAAAGTAAAGAGAAATTATGAGGAGTTAGTACAGAATTTATGCATGGAGAGAGAGGAGCAAATTGATTTACCTGTTAACATAGAGTTGGATAATTATTTTGATGAATATGATAATGTAATAGTAATAACAAAAAACACTGACGGAGACTTTACAAATAATACTGATGTTGACCTGGTATATGATTATTATGGTAAAATGAATAAACTGAAATGTTACGGTTACTATACACAAGATAACCGTATGTGGAATGCAAATCAAATTGAAAATTGTTATTTGCAACCCAGACTAATTTTTGACGATGGTGGCTGAGCCTTAAATTCACAAATGAACAATTTTAAACAGTTTGTTTATTGGTTCTGACCTCGCAACCCAGGACATTGAAGTGTGATAAAACTAAATAATTAATGATGAAGAATTGTAAATATATGTTGTATACAATTAATTGTGTATATTGTAAAATGTTAGATATATGTGTATGTAATTGAAATTGTTGTGATTATAATAATATTAATATTTTGCAGCCTAAATAAATAACAAAAATAATTTGGAATGAGTTGTAATTATTGTACTTAGTGAAAGTAATTAAAAATGTTGTTTTCAATAATTGATCTAATTAAAATAATTTGAAATGTTTAAATATTTTGCTTGATTTAAATGTTATACGGCTGAATTTTTCTAATGAGTTTAAATTGTTTTATGAGATTTGATATTAATAAATAAATGTTAAATTGCTTGTATGAAATAACATTGTTGTTAAATGTTTCAGAGGTTACGTGGAGACATTGGTGTGTGTGTGTGTGTGGTGTGTTTTTTGTGTTCAGGTCAATAGGTGGATAATGTATTGTAAGTATAAAGTTCATAATACTAATCAGATAGAATAAAATGCTTACAGGTGTGAAAAGAGTTTAAGTCAATAATAAAAATGAATTGAGATAATGGTATTAAATAGAAATTGTAATTAACAGAGAAATAATAATTGAAAGGTGAATTAAAATTATATTTGGGTTTGAATTGTAATAACTAGACTTTGACAAATATGTTAACAAGAAGATTTATAGAAACCAAAAATTCGAAGGAAGTATATCTGTTAGTATGATGTAACCATGAATGCTGAAACTGAGAATGTTTATAACTGTGCTTACTAAACAAGTCTGGCACACAAGTGTTTATGTAAACAGGTAGGTTGTGTGACCAATGTTTACAGCCAGATGTGTTGAAGTTGATAACTGTTGCAGTTTGATGAATCAGTACCATTGAGCAGATTCTATTATGAAACAAAAGAAACATCTGATGTGATGGAGATAATATTTTAATCCTTTGTAAAATGTTAGTTAAATAAATAAAGTTGTCTCGAACAAATAAGATTGAAATAATGAGGTAATTACCATAACTTAGAGTCTTGAGATAATAAAATTAAATTAATTTGGTAATTAAATTAAGTGAAAAGATGGTTTTAATAATGAACTTGTAATAAGGAACTTAACTTTATTTTCATTCGAATTCAAATTGGAATTATGAAGTAAATGCTAATTGATGTAAATACTGGTTAAAATATTCATTTAAAATTGAAAACTGAAGGAAATCTTGTATAGATATAATCAAAAATGTTCAAGCTGAAACAGGATTTGGAAAGTAAGATGTGTATATTACTGTCCATATAGATTTTTCATATGCCACGAATTTTTTGTCCTATATATATAGTAGTAAGGATACCTTGTCTAATCTATGTATTCTTTCGGAGGGCAATATTGTATGGGGAATATTATTTAATTTAACTGGAATTTATGTGTACTACTGTAAACCTATATTGTTTTATTAACACTATATTTTTTTGGGGTCTATAATATAAAATGAGCCAGTACGTTGTCAATGAACCAGTACGGCTAAGAGGAAACAAATCAGTTGTGGGATATGGAGTGATGGAAGGCCGTTGTTGATTTTTTAATTGAATGTTTTAAAGTCAGGCGATACTGGGTCGGGTATCTGTTCGATTTTTCGGTGTTGGGATCTCGAACAGAGAAGTCCAGTAAGATCGGATGGGTGCTGTCGCAGTCGCCAGACTAGGGGGGTAAGAACCCATGATTTTCGTAAAGTGTTCAGGGGGTTGCGGCGCCATATCCTCACTGATCCCCTTAGGGTTTAGGCAGTAAGAGTTTGAACGCTTTGGCCTTCAACCTCTTATTGGGGGGGTATTGTAACGGTACAGAATTGTGAGTCACCCCAGTTTAATTTTATATTAATTTTACATCAATTCAATCACTTTCCAAATTGTTAATTTTCACCTGTAAGGAGCCCCAACCAGCAACATACATACAGTCAGTCTAAACAATTGCCAGACGTATTGCGTAACCGCCCAGCAGCAGGCTTGTGTGAAACCCAGTCTGCAGTGTGTCATCAGATAGTGCACAACGCACAGTAGTAAGCAGCATTCAGATAGTAAAGTTTGTTAATTAAAAAACAGTGGCCTCGGGTTTACAGATAGGCCGCTAGGACAAATACGGCCTATCTAAGAGAGTGTGTAAACGTTGTAATGAAACAAAATGTTACAAAATAATAGTGGAATCCGATCCAGAGAGGAACCAAGAAATAATAATTGAAAGCAAATTAAAGGAAAACTATTTGGTTTGACTTATATAATATTATCCAGAAACCCAGAAATAACCCAGTAGAATAGGGCAGTAAACAGAAAAAAGTGAAATAAATAAACCTAGTAGGCCTAATCAACTTACCCTGAATAATAACAACCAAACCCAATAAAGAGTACCTAATCATAAATTAAAATTGTATTAACAAAATTGTATCGACATATTTTAAGGATAGAAAAAGGGACACAAACCTTACAGTTATATGAGTGACAGAATATAAATAGTGACACAGACTACTGTTAAACAGTGTTAATTATTTTTGTATGAAAAGTGTTTTATTGTTATTATTAGACAGAATTTTAGTTTATCATACAGACAATAGTTTAGCAGTATAAACAAACTAAAACTGTCAAAAACAATTATTATTATTAAGAGTTTTGTTGTATGTTATAAGATTTTATGTCACCAGTTAATTTATGTAAATATATTTATCTCAGGTAGTCAAAGTAGAAATTACAATAAACCATAAAAATTGTTCCACCACATATCACAGAAATTCAAATTAATAAGGTTTTACAGTTATAAACTGAGGCATGTTTAGTATCAAATTGTTTATAATTATCTAATTATTAATTGTATAAACATTGCATATATAATTAGAGTATAATAATAAAATTATCTATTAAAGGTAATTTATAAAATATAATGTAGGTAATGGGTGTTGATCCTATAACATTTAAACTGTACATAAATGACCAATCAAAATTTAAGAAATTTGTATGAGGTAGGTAACTAAAAGAAAGAAGAAATAACACTTAATTGTTAATTGTGATGGAAAGCAGTTGAATAGTGCGTGTCTAGAGGTAATTAAAAGTATATAAAAATAGATGACCCGTGTGTGAAAGAAGATGTGAAGGACCATCATCGAAGATAATAATCCTTCCACTACCATTTTCATGAACAAATAATACACACAATCAAGAAAAATATTCAGAAACGACCAGGAACCCTTCAGCAATATCGTCTAGATGTGTAAAGTATAATTTGACAATATTTTTTTCAACAAGGAACAACCACTAGACAATATAACAATTTACACTAACACTAATCACTAGTCAACATTTTAAAGTGCAACCAAATTCAATATATAAGCTAACAGTGATTACAAGGAAACATTTATTGTACACATTGATAAACTACATTATTTTCTGAGACGGACAAATTGAATATCGTCAAAACTTGTATGTAACTTAATACATAATTTGTGTAAATTTTTAGATTATAAGTAATATATTGTTTGTAAAGGTACTCTCTATTATTAATCAACATGCAAAGGAACTTTTCGTAGCAGCCACAAGAATTCCCACGAAATATATTAATTATAAATCCTGAGATAAATATCGACCCTGTGACAACCTTATGTATCGAATGGAATTTTCCAATAATTTGAATTTATGTTACACAGATTAAATCATTATGTTATTAAACCATATCCATGAGTTATTATTTCAGGAAGGTAATTTATATAATAGTGTTATAACATTTATAAATATTAAAAGTGCTATTGTAACTCCCGGCCGCGCGGCCAGCCTACAACAACATATAAGTGTTCAAAAAGTTACGCTGGCCGACATAATTATTAAATGTGACAAACGTGGTTTTAGTGACCAGTAAAACTTGGTACCAGTTCAAAGACAAAATTACTTTAATGAGCATCAATTGACTTTCAAAGTGAGGCATAAAACACGTGCATCGTTAGTTGGAGTAGAGCAACATCCAGGATGAGTATTATTCAGAATTTTTAAATACATTAACATTTATATTTGCCGACGTTTTTCTAAATCATGAGATCTCAGAGTGGGGTTCAATCTATACATTCAAATAGAATGGCCAAGTAAAAGAATGAATGTGTGAGTGTGGAGTGGAATTACGTACTGGTTCATTACAAATATGAATAGTTTGTCATAGGCTAGTGAAGTAAGAAATATTCATTTTGTCACTTTGTTTGATTTTTACTAATTGTGTCTCATTCAACGAGTATTTAATATAACAGAAAAGAAATAAGAAATTTAAATGTTATAAAAGGGAGACTAAATAATTAATTTGCATAATAAACTAGAAGCAATTTGTTTTAGCACAAACTGTGTATTGATACTTACACCTTGTATCGCAAATAATCCTTTCTGTAGCTGGTTTTGTCTGAACGACTCTTTGGAATAAAACCCTAAGGTAAGAGTTAATTATAATTTTATAATTAATTGATTAGTTAGAGTGGCCCCCGTACAGTGATGCGAGTATAGGGTTTATAACCTATATTCGCCGGACCTAATCAAGCTGCAGAACGGGTTGTTTGGGAGTGAGGGCGATTAGTAAGACTGGTTAGTAAGCTTACAAAATTGTGTATAAGTAAATACTAGAAAAATGGAAAACACTATTGATTTAACTAGCACTAGTGCTGAAAATCAAATAAGAACAAGAGTAAACGAAACGGTAGTAAATGAAAATATGTCAACCGAGTCGGCCAATAAAAGCGATTCAGGTATTCAGACAGAGTCGCTGTCAATTAGTGACAGTAATGTAAACGGATCTGTATTAATTAGTGAGGGGGGAGTAACTTCCACCCCTATTACAATTAAAACAAATATAAAAGAAAAAGAATTGTCATTGGAGGATATATTTGATTTTATGAAAAACAATTTCAGTAAAGTGAAAGTAATTTTGATGAACAGAATGTTAAATTCAATGAGTTAAGGGGTGACATAAATAATATTGATATAAAATTTGATAAGCGTTTATATGATATGAAACAACAGAGTGTTAAGTTAGAAGACAATATTAATAAACGTTTAAATGAGATGGATGAATGTCTTAACACTGTTAAAGAACAAGTGTTAGAAAAAATTGAGAAACAAATACAAAAGGCAATTGAAAACTTGGAATGTAAAACAAATGATAATTATAATAATATGTGTAAAAACGTGGTAGTTGAGAACAAGGAGATTAATGTTGAGTGTGAGAAGGAAGATTTTGTTGAAGTAGAGTTTAGTAATGAAGTGTTGTTAGCAAATACTGATGAGAGTGAGAGAGAGCGTGAAGACAGTTTAAATGTAGAGCATAAAAAGAGGGCAAATTTTTCTAGTGTGACAGGTGAAGAAAAAGTTTCACCAGCAGTGTTGGAGGACAAAGGTTCCTCCTTAGTTTTTGGAAAAGACAAAAGGTCTTTCAATTATTTTTGTGTATCTGGTAAAGCCAGACGTTGTAATAATGTTGTGTTGCCCTCTGTGTGGAATGAGAATGTAAAATGTTGTGAGAAGTATTGTAATGAAAGTGATTATGAGAGAGAGAGAATGGTAGAAATATTTAAAGTAAAGAGAAATTATGAGGAGTTAGTACAGAATTTATGCATGGAGAGAGAGGAGCAAATTGATTTACCTGTTAACATAGAGTTGGATAATTATTTTGATGAATATGATAATGTAATAGTAATAACAAAAAACACTGACGGAGACTTTACAAATAATACTGATGTTGACCTGGTATATGATTATTATGGTAAAATGAATAAACTGAAATGTTACGGTTACTATACACAAGATAACCGTATGTGGAATGCAAATCAAATTGAAAATTGTTATTTGCAACCCAGACTAATTTTTGACGATGGTGGCTGAGCCTTAAATTCACAAATGAACAATTTTAAACAGTTTGTTTATTGGTTCTGACCTCGCAACCCAGGACATTGAAGTGTGATAAAACTAAATAATTAATGATGAAGAATTGTAAATATATGTTGTATACAATTAATTGTGTATATTGTAAAATGTTAGATATATGTGTATGTAATTGAAATTGTTGTGATTATAATAATATTAATATTTTGCAGCCTAAATAAATAACAAAAATAATTTGGAATGAGTTGTAATTATTGTACTTAGTGAAAGTAATTAAAAATGTTGTTTTCAATAATTGATCTAATTAAAATAATTTGAAATGTTTAAATATTTTGCTTGATTTAAATGTTATACGGCTGAATTTTTCTAATGAGTTTAAATTGTTTTATGAGATTTGATATTAATAAATAAATGTTAAATTGCTTGTATGAAATAACATTGTTGTTAAATGTTTCAGAGGTTACGTGGAGACATTGGTGTGTGTGTGTGTGTGTGTGTGTGTGTGTGTGTGTGTGTGTGTGTGTGTGTGTGTGTGTGTGTGTGTGTGGTGTGTTTTTTGTGTTCAGGTCAATAGGTGGATAATGTATTGTAAGTATAAAGTTCATAATACTAATCAGATAGAATAAAATGCTTACAGGTGTGAAAAGAGTTTAAGTCAATAATAAAAATGAATTGAGATAATGGTATTAAATAGAAATTGTAATTAACAGAGAAATAATAATTGAAAGGTGAATTAAAATTATATTTGGGTTTGAATTGTAATAACTAGACTTTGACAAATATGTTAACAAGAAGATTTATAGAAACCAAAAATTCGAAGGAAGTATATCTGTTAGTATGATGTAACCATGAATGCTGAAACTGAGAATGTTTATAACTGTGCTTACTAAACAAGTCTGGCACACAAGTGTTTATGTAAACAGGTAGGTTGTGTGACCAATGTTTACAGCCAGATGTGTTGAAGTTGATAACTGTTGCAGTTTGATGAATCAGTACCATTGAGCAGATTCTATTATGAAACAAAAGAAACATCTGATGTGATGGAGATAATATTTTAATCCTTTGTAAAATGTTAGTTAAATAAATAAAGTTGTCTCGAACAAATAAGATTGAAATAATGAGGTAATTACCATAACTTAGAGTCTTGAGATAATAAAATTAAATTAATTTGGTAATTAAATTAAGTGAAAAGATGGTTTTAATAATGAACTTGTAATAAGGAACTTAACTTTATTTTCATTCGAATTCAAATTGGAATTATGAAGTAAATGCTAATTGATGTAAATACTGGTTAAAATATTCATTTAAAATTGAAAACTGAAGGAAATCTTGTATAGATATAATCAAAAATGTTCAAGCTGAAACAGGATTTGGAAAGTAAGATGTGTATATTACTGTCCATATAGATTTTTCATATGCCACGAATTTTTTGTCCTATATATATAGTAGTAAGGATACCTTGTCTAATCTATGTATTCTTTCGGAGGGCAATATTGTATGGGGAATATTATTTAATTTAACTGGAATTTATGTGTACTACTGTAAACCTATATTGTTTTATTAACACTATATTTTTTTGGGGTCTATAATATAAAATGAGCCAGTACGTTGTCAATGAACCAGTACGGCTAAGAGGAAACAAATCAGTTGTGGGATATGGAGTGATGGAAGGCCGTTGTTGATTTTTTAATTGAATGTTTTAAAGTCAGGCGATACTGGGTCGGGTATCTGTTCGATTTTTCGGTGTTGGGATCTCGAACAGAGAAGTCCAGTAAGATCGGATGGGTGCTGTCGCAGTCGCCAGACTAGGGGGGTAAGAACCCATGATTTTCGTAAAGTGTTCAGGGGGGTTGCGGCGCCATATCCTCACTGATCCCCTTAGGGTTTAGGCAGTAAGAGTTTGAACGCTTTGGCCTTCAACCTCTTATTGGGGGGGTATTGTAACGGTACAGAATTGTGAGTCACCCCAGTTTAATTTTATATTAATTTTACATCAATTCAATCACTTTCCAAATTGTTAATTTTCACCTGTAAGGAGCCCCAACCAGCAACATACATACAGTCAGTCTAAACAATTGCCAGACGTATTGCGTAACCGCCCAGCAGCAGGCTTGTGTGAAACCCAGTCTGCAGTGTGTCATCAGATAGTGCACAACGCACAGTAGTAAGCAGCATTCAGATAGTAAAGTTTGTTAATTAAAAAACAGTGGCCTCGGGTTTACAGATAGGCCGCTAGGACAAATACGGCCTATCTAAGAGAGTGTGTAAACGTTGTAATGAAACAAAATGTTACAAAATAATAGTGGAATCCGATCCAGAGAGGAACCAAGAAATAATAATTGAAAGCAAATTAAAGGAAAACTATTTGGTTTGACTTATATAATATTATCCAGAAACCCAGAAATAACCCAGTAGAATAGGGCAGTAAACAGAAAAAAGTGAAATAAATAAACCTAGTAGGCCTAATCAACTTACCCTGAATAATAACAACCAAACCCAATAAAGAGTACCTAATCATAAATTAAAATTGTATTAACAAAATTGTATCGACATATTTTAAGGATAGAAAAAGGGACACAAACCTTACAGTTATATGAGTGACAGAATATAAATAGTGACACAGACTACTGTTAAACAGTGTTAATTATTTTTGTATGAAAAGTGTTTTATTGTTATTATTAGACAGAATTTTAGTTTATCATACAGACAATAGTTTAGCAGTATAAACAAACTAAAACTGTCAAAAACAATTATTATTATTAAGAGTTTTGTTGTATGTTATAAGATTTTATGTCACCAGTTAATTTATGTAAATATATTTATCTCAGGTAGTCAAAGTAGAAATTACAATAAACCATAAAAATTGTTCCACCACATATCACAGAAATTCAAATTAATAAGGTTTTACAGTTATAAACTGAGGCATGTTTAGTATCAAATTGTTTATAATTATCTAATTATTAATTGTATAAACATTGCATATATAATTAGAGTATAATAATAAAATTATCTATTAAAGGTAATTTATAAAATATAATGTAGGTAATGGGTGTTGATCCTATAACATTTAAACTGTACATAAATGACCAATCAAAATTTAAGAAATTTGTATGAGGTAGGTAACTAAAAGAAAGAAGAAATAACACTTAATTGTTAATTGTGATGGAAAGCAGTTGAATAGTGCGTGTCTAGAGGTAATTAAAAGTATATAAAAATAGATGACCCGTGTGTGAAAGAAGATGTGAAGGACCATCATCGAAGATAATAATCCTTCCACTACCATTTTCATGAACAAATAATACACACAATCAAGAAAAATATTCAGAAACGACCAGGAACCCTTCAGCAATATCGTCTAGATGTGTAAAGTATAATTTGACAATATTTTTTTCAACAAGGAACAACCACTAGACAATATAACAATTTACACTAACACTAATCACTAGTCAACATTTTAAAGTGCAACCAAATTCAATATATAAGCTAACAGTGATTACAAGGAAACATTTATTGTACACATTGATAAACTACATTATTTTCTGAGACGGACAAATTGAATATCGTCAAAACTTGTATGTAACTTAATACATAATTTGTGTAAATTTTTAGATTATAAGTAATATATTGTTTGTAAAGGTACTCTCTATTATTAATCAACATGCAAAGGAACTTTTCGTACCAGCCACAAGAATTCCCACGAAATATATTAATTATAAATCCTGAGATAAATATCGACCCTGTGACAACCTTATGTATCGAATGGAATTTTCCAATAATTTGAATTTATGTTACACAGATTAAATCATTATGTTATTAAACCATATCCATGAGTTATTATTCCATTAAGATAGTGTTATAAATTGGCGCACCAACTAGTGAGGCTGAAATTAGGGAATATTAAGTGAAGAAATTGAATTAAGCAAATTAATTTCCTAATTTTTAGCTGGCGACTGCTATAAGTTCCAAGAAATTGTAAAGATGCGTAAGAGGGCTACGTCATTGAAACGGACGAAGGAGGCAGAGAAGGAAGTCAGGATGGAAGAGAAAGAAGTAACATCGGTGGAGGATGTGGAGACGGTAGCAAGAAAGGAAGATAGGGGAGACCCGAATCTTATAAAATTAATGGACTTAATGAATAGTATGAGTGAGAAAATGGACAGAAATAAGGAAGAAACGAATGACAATTTTAAGAAGCAGAAGGAAGAATTCACTGAAAACTCAAGGAAACAAAATGAAATTTTGAGTCAAAACTTATTAAAACAAATGGAGGAACAAAACAAGCAAACGAAGGAAGATTTGAAGAGCATCAAGGAAGATAACAGACAAACAAATGAGAAAATTGATAGTATCAAGGAAGATAACAGACAAACAAACGAGAAAATAGACGGTATGAAGGAAGAGATTAACGAGAACTCAAGGGTACAAAATGAGAAAATGAGTGAAAATTTAATAAAACAGATGGAGGAGAGATTTGACCAAAACAAAGAAGAAACTAATGAAAATTTTAGGAAACAAAACGAAACCACTAATGAGAGTTTAAAACAGATAAATGAGAAAATTGATAGTATTAAGGAAAGTACTAATGAAACTTTAAGGCAAACTATAAGTGAAAATAATAACCAAATGAAGGAAGAGTTCAGACAAATCAATGAAGAGAATTTAAGAAGAATTAATGGTAGAATTGAACAAGTCAATGATACAATTAACCAGAAGATGGACAAAATCGATGAGGAAAGGAAGCAAGAAATAGCTGACACTAATGAGAGATTGAGAAAAGCTAACGAAACCATCATACAAAATAAAGCAGTGATAAATACTAGAATAGACCAGGTCCAAGAAAATAGTCGTATTCAAATAGAAGGAATACAAAAGGAACAAGAAAATTTAGTGAATTTACAGAAACAAACCGGAGAAAGGTGTGACAATATTAACACTACGGTGAATAATTTAACTGGTCAGGTACGCCAAAATCAAGAAGAAATTGAGTTAATTAGAACCAGACCAAATAATATTACTCATGTTTCCACAAATGAAACCAGAGAAGGAATTAATTTCAAAAATTATCGCAGAAACCCCATGGAATTCCTGGCCAGAATTGAGGAACATTTTAATAAACATCGAATAACTATCTGGAGCTCGATTAGAGAGATGTTGGATGAGCATTTTAGGGAGATTACGGACAACTGGTGGACAGCAACCAGGAATGAGATAGTGGACTACGCTCAATTTAAAAAACTGTTTAAAGAAAAATACTGGTCCAAAGCTATACAAAATATTATAAGGGACAACATTTGTCAGGGAAGATATGATGGAAATAGAGGTACATCTCCAACTACTTACTTCTGGGGAAAGGTATGTTTGGCGAGACACCTAGAGCCAAGAATACCAGAAGAATCCCTAGTAACTAAAATGGCATACCATTATGACACAGGAATTGCCAGAGCCCGCCTGGGAAGCCAGATTAAAACGGTCCACGCAATGGCTGACTTATTAGAAAATTATGAACACGAGGGTTACTACAAAAGAAGCAGACAACGAACTGATCAGTGCGGTTCAAAAAATAATAACCATGGTATGAATCATAATCAATATAATAACATGAATAACCGGAATAGTTATGTCAACGATCGTAATTACAACCAAAATTTTACCCCAAATAATAACCAACCAGCAAACTTCAATCGAAACCCAATTAACAATAATGATAACAACAGGCCCAATCAAAATTACCATCCGGGTAATAGAAATAATAATAATTATAATAACTACCGAACAAACCAAAATTATAATAATTTTAGGAGTAACTCAGGAGTTAATAACAATAGTAATCAGGGTAATTATAATAACAATCGTCCGTACCGACCCCGAATAAATTATATCAGTGCAGAAGAAGGGGATTACTGGAGATACCATCAACCTCGGAGTAACAGTTTTAATAACAGTTATGATCAAAGAGGAAATCCCAGAGGGATGAGTCACCATTATAACCGAGTAAGAAGTAGAAGCCAGGAGGACTTCCGAGAATCAAGGGGAAGCGAACAATTAGACAACCGAGAGGTTGAACAACCAGGAACCAGCACACCAGTCCAGGCAAATCAACAGTCATGCCCGGAAAATAATCATGATAGCCTTAATTTAAACGGAGTGAGGCAGTAATAAACCCTCGTGACCCCTTACTGCTACTAACTACTGGGTACAAAAACCACCAAATTCAAAAATATAGTAATAACAAATTACTACCAACTAATTATGAAAAACTAATTATGGAAAATCAAAGAATTTTGAAGTATAACAACAACCAAAGTTTAAGGACGGATAGTCAAAATCTTACTATTATTTACAATTATTATTTGAAAAATCTTCGAGAAGAACTGTTGGAGGAAACGGTGACAAGTAGAATCAACCAGCATAATGAAATTTTATACATAACCGCTCAAATTGAAGGAATTCCTACACGAATAATGATAGATACTGGTGCAAATGTATCACTTATTAACGACGCTGAACTGGAGAGAATACAAAAACAAAGTAAAAATATAATACCTACCTTACCTGTCAATAATGTTATTTTAATAGGTGCCACTGGGCGTCAAAATAAAACAGTGAGAAAACAAGTGTCATTGGAAATAGAAAGCAAAGGTGTTACAATTAATATTATATGTTTGGTCGCAATCGGCCTACCATTCGAATTATTAATCGGATGCGATATGCTGAGGAAATACTCAGCCATTATTGATTTGAGCAAGGAGAAGGTGTCCTTGAACTCAGAAGGTGTTATGTGGACGGCAGAGTTAATAGGAAGCGATGGTGTCCCTCTGAACCGTACCCATCACCAAGTTAGGGAATTAAATTTTTTAAATAATGACACCCAATGCAGAAAAATAATCTATAATATGACAAATGAAGACCTGTGGAACAGTAAATTACAGGAGATAAGAGAGTTTAGACACCAAGGCACAAATAATTTGACAGTAAAACAAGTAGAAGATCTCATTATAATATATAAGAAGTATAAACATGTATTTTCAGAAAACCCGGGAAAAGTAAAAAACTATCAGTGTAGAATACAATTTAAAGAACCAGCAGAATGTCACAAATAACATAAGTAATTATGTCCTCACACCTAATGAAGTGTTCAGAAATAATTACTTCTGAAGGGAGGCAATTTGTAATGAAACAAAATGTTACAAAATAATAGTGGAATCCGATCCAGAGAGGAACCAAGAAATAATAATTGAAAGCAAATTAAAGGAAAACTATTTGGTTTGACTTATATAATATTATCCAGAAACCCAGAAATAACCCAGTAGAATAGGGCAGTAAACAGAAAAAAGTGAAATAAATAAACCTAGTAGGCCTAATCAACTTACCCTGAATAATAACAACCAAACCCAATAAAGAGTACCTAATCATAAATTAAAATTGTATTAACAAAATTGTATCGACATATTTTAAGGATAGAAAAAGGGACACAAACCTTACAGTTATATGAGTGACAGAATATAAATAGTGACACAGACTACTGTTAAACAGTGTTAATTATTTTTGTATGAAAAGTGTTTTATTGTTATTATTAGACAGAATTTTAGTTTATCATACAGACAATAGTTTAGCAGTATAAACAAACTAAAACTGTCAAAAACAATTATTATTATTAAGAGTTTTGTTGTATGTTATAAGATTTTATGTCACCAGTTAATTTATGTAAATATATTTATCTCAGGTAGTCAAAGTAGAAATTACAATAAACCATAAAAATTGTTCCACCACATATCACAGAAATTCAAATTAATAAGGTTTTACAGTTATAAACTGAGGCATGTTTAGTATCAAATTGTTTATAATTATCTAATTATTAATTGTATAAACATTGCATATATAATTAGAGTATAATAATAAAATTATCTATTAAAGGTAATTTATAAAATATAATGTAGGTAATGGGTGTTGATCCTATAACATTTAAACTGTACATAAATGACCAATCAAAATTTAAGAAATTTGTATGAGGTAGGTAACTAAAAGAAAGAAGAAATAACACTTAATTGTTAATTGTGATGGAAAGCAGTTGAATAGTGCGTGTCTAGAGGTAATTAAAAGTATATAAAAATAGATGACCCGTGTGTGAAAGAAGATGTGAAGGACCATCATCGAAGATAATAATCCTTCCACTACCATTTTCATGAACAAATAATACACACAATCAAGAAAAATATTCAGAAACGACCAGGAACCCTTCAGCAATATCGTCTAGATGTGTAAAGTATAATTTGACAATATTTTTTTCAACAAGGAACAACCACTAGACAATATAACAATTTACACTAACACTAATCACTAGTCAACATTTTAAAGTGCAACCAAATTCAATATATAAGCTAACAGTGATTACAAGGAAACATTTATTGTACACATTGATAAACTACATTATTTTCTGAGACGGACAAATTGAATATCGTCAAAACTTGTATGTAACTTAATACATAATTTGTGTAAATTTTTAGATTATAAGTAATATATTGTTTGTAAAGGTACTCTCTATTATTAATCAACATGCAAAGGAACTTTTCGTAGCAGCCACAAGAATTCCCACGAAATATATTAATTATAAATCCTGAGATAAATATCGACCCTGTGACAACCTTATGTATCGAATGGAATTTTCCAATAATTTGAATTTATGTTACACAGATTAAATCATTATGTTATTAAACCATATCCATGAGTTATTATTTCAGGAAGGTAATTTATATAATAGTGTTATAACGTTTATAAATATTAAAAGTGCTATTGTAACTCCCGGCCGCGCGGCCAGCCTACAACAACATATAAGTGTTCAAAAAGTTACGCTGGCCGACATAATTATTAAATGTGACAAACGTGGTTTTAGTGACCAGTAAAACTTGGTACCAGTTCAAAGACAAAATTACTTTAATGAGCATCAATTGACTTTCAAAGTGAGGCATAAAACACGTGCATCGTTAGTTGGAGTAGAGCAACATCCAGGATGAGTATTATTCAGAATTTTTAAATACATTAACATTTATATTTGCCGACGTTTTTCTAAATCATGAGATCTCAGAGTGGGGTTCAATCTATACATTCAAATAGAATGGCCAAGTAAAAGAATGAATGTGTGAGTGTGGAGTGGAATTACGTACTGGTTCATTACAAATATGAATAGTTTGTCATAGGCTAGTGAAGTAAGAAATATTCATTTTGTCACTTTGTTTGATTTTTACTAATTGTGTCTCATTCAACGAGTATTTAATATAACAGAAAAGAAATAAGAAATTTAAATGTTATAAAAGGGAGACTAAATAATTAATTTGCATAATAAACTAGAAGCAATTTGTTTTAGCACAAACTGTGTATTGATACTTACACCTTGTATCGCAAATAATCCTTTCTGTAGCTGGTTTTGTCTGAACGACTCTTTGGAATAAAACCCTAAGGTAAGAGTTAATTATAATTTTATAATTAATTGATTAGTTAGAGTGGCCCCCGTACAGTGATGCGAGTATAGGGTTTATAACCTATATTCGCCGGACCTAATCAAGCTGCAGAACGGGTTGTTTGGGAGTGAGGGCGATTAGTAAGACTGGTTAGTAAGCTTACAAAATTGTGTATAAGTAAATACTAGAAAAATGGAAAACACTATTGATTTAACTAGCACTAGTGCTGAAAATCAAATAAGAACAAGAGTAAACGAAACGGTAGTAAATGAAAATATGTCAACCGAGTCGGCCAATAAAAGCGATTCAGGTATTCAGACAGAGTCGCTGTCAATTAGTGACAGTAATGTAAACGGATCTGTATTAATTAGTGAGGGGGGAGTAACTTCCACCCCTATTACAATTAAAACAAATATAAAAGAAAAAGAATTGTCATTGGAGGATATATTTGATTTTATGAAAAACAATTTCAGTAAAGTGAAAGTAATTTTGATGAACAGAATGTTAAATTCAATGAGTTAAGGGGTGACATAAATAATATTGATATAAAATTTGATAAGCGTTTATATGATATGAAACAACAGAGTGTTAAGTTAGAAGACAATATTAATAAACGTTTAAATGAGATGGATGAATGTCTTAACACTGTTAAAGAACAAGTGTTAGAAAAAATTGAGAAACAAATACAAAAGGCAATTGAAAACTTGGAATGTAAAACAAATGATAATTATAATAATATGTGTAAAAACGTGGTAGTTGAGAACAAGGAGATTAATGTTGAGTGTGAGAAGGAAGATTTTGTTGAAGTAGAGTTTAGTAATGAAGTGTTGTTAGCAAATACTGATGAGAGTGAGAGAGAGCGTGAAGACAGTTTAAATGTAGAGCATAAAAAGAGGGCAAATTTTTCTAGTGTGACAGGTGAAGAAAAAGTTTCACCAGCAGTGTTGGAGGACAAAGGTTCCTCCTTAGTTTTTGGAAAAGACAAAAGGTCTTTCAATTATTTTTGTGTATCTGGTAAAGCCAGACGTTGTAATAATGTTGTGTTGCCCTCTGTGTGGAATGAGAATGTAAAATGTTGTGAGAAGTATTGTAATGAAAGTGATTATGAGAGAGAGAGAATGGTAGAAATATTTAAAGTAAAGAGAAATTATGAGGAGTTAGTACAGAATTTATGCATGGAGAGAGAGGAGCAAATTGATTTACCTGTTAACATAGAGTTGGATAATTATTTTGATGAATATGATAATGTAATAGTAATAACAAAAAACACTGACGGAGACTTTACAAATAATACTGATGTTGACCTGGTATATGATTATTATGGTAAAATGAATAAACTGAAATGTTACGGTTACTATACACAAGATAACCGTATGTGGAATGCAAATCAAATTGAAAATTGTTATTTGCAACCCAGACTAATTTTTGACGATGGTGGCTGAGCCTTAAATTCACAAATGAACAATTTTAAACAGTTTGTTTATTGGTTCTGACCTCGCAACCCAGGACATTGAAGTGTGATAAAACTAAATAATTAATGATGAAGAATTGTAAATATATGTTGTATACAATTAATTGTGTATATTGTAAAATGTTAGATATATGTGTATGTAATTGAAATTGTTGTGATTATAATAATATTAATATTTTGCAGCCTAAATAAATAACAAAAATAATTTGGAATGAGTTGTAATTATTGTACTTAGTGAAAGTAATTAAAAATGTTGTTTTCAATAATTGATCTAATTAAAATAATTTGAAATGTTTAAATATTTTGCTTGATTTAAATGTTATACGGCTGAATTTTTCTAATGAGTTTAAATTGTTTTATGAGATTTGATATTAATAAATAAATGTTAAATTGCTTGTATGAAATAACATTGTTGTTAAATGTTTCAGAGGTTACGTGGAGACATTGGTGTGTGTGTGTGTGTGTGTGTGTGTGTGTGTGTGTGTGGTGTGTTTTTTGTGTTCAGGTCAATAGGTGGATAATGTATTGTAAGTATAAAGTTCATAATACTAATCAGATAGAATAAAATGCTTACAGGTGTGAAAAGAGTTTAAGTCAATAATAAAAATGAATTGAGATAATGGTATTAAATAGAAATTGTAATTAACAGAGAAATAATAATTGAAAGGTGAATTAAAATTATATTTGGGTTTGAATTGTAATAACTAGACTTTGACAAATATGTTAACAAGAAGATTTATAGAAACCAAAAATTCGAAGGAAGTATATCTGTTAGTATGATGTAACCATGAATGCTGAAACTGAGAATGTTTATAACTGTGCTTACTAAACAAGTCTGGCACACAAGTGTTTATGTAAACAGGTAGGTTGTGTGACCAATGTTTACAGCCAGATGTGTTGAAGTTGATAACTGTTGCAGTTTGATGAATCAGTACCATTGAGCAGATTCTATTATGAAACAAAAGAAACATCTGATGTGATGGAGATAATATTTTAATCCTTTGTAAAATGTTAGTTAAATAAATAAAGTTGTCTCGAACAAATAAGATTGAAATAATGAGGTAATTACCATAACTTAGAGTCTTGAGATAATAAAATTAAATTAATTTGGTAATTAAATTAAGTGAAAAGATGGTTTTAATAATGAACTTGTAATAAGGAACTTAACTTTATTTTCATTCGAATTCAAATTGGAATTATGAAGTAAATGCTAATTGATGTAAATACTGGTTAAAATATTCATTTAAAATTGAAAACTGAAGGAAATCTTGTATAGATATAATCAAAAATGTTCAAGCTGAAACAGGATTTGGAAAGTAAGATGTGTATATTACTGTCCATATAGATTTTTCATATGCCACGAATTTTTTGTCCTATATATATAGTAGTAAGGATACCTTGTCTAATCTATGTATTCTTTCGGAGGGCAATATTGTATGGGGAATATTATTTAATTTAACTGGAATTTATGTGTACTACTGTAAACCTATATTGTTTTATTAACACTATATTTTTTTGGGGTCTATAATATAAAATGAGCCAGTACGTTGTCAATGAACCAGTACGGCTAAGAGGAAACAAATCAGTTGTGGGATATGGAGTGATGGAAGGCCGTTGTTGATTTTTTAATTGAATGTTTTAAAGTCAGGCGATACTGGGTCGGGTATCTGTTCGATTTTTCGGTGTTGGGATCTCGAACAGAGAAGTCCAGTAAGATCGGATGGGTGCTGTCGCAGTCGCCAGACTAGGGGGGTAAGAACCCATGATTTTCGTAAAGTGTTCAGGGGGGTTGCGGCGCCATATCCTCACTGATCCCCTTAGGGTTTAGGCAGTAAGAGTTTGAACGCTTTGGCCTTCAACCTCTTATTGGGGGGGTATTGTAACGGTACAGAATTGTGAGTCACCCCAGTTTAATTTTATATTAATTTTACATCAATTCAATCACTTTCCAAATTGTTAATTTTCACCTGTAAGGAGCCCCAACCAGCAACATACATACAGTCAGTCTAAACAATTGCCAGACGTATTGCGTAACCGCCCAGCAGCAGGCTTGTGTGAAACCCAGTCTGCAGTGTGTCATCAGATAGTGCACAACGCACAGTAGTAAGCAGCATTCAGATAGTAAAGTTTGTTAATTAAAAAACAGTGGCCTCGGGTTTACAGATAGGCCGCTAGGACAAATACGGCCTATCTAAGAGAGTGTGTAAACGTTGTAATGAAACAAAATGTTACAAAATAATAGTGGAATCCGATCCAGAGAGGAACCAAGAAATAATAATTGAAAGCAAATTAAAGGAAAACTATTTGGTTTGACTTATATAATATTATCCAGAAACCCAGAAATAACCCAGTAGAATAGGGCAGTAAACAGAAAAAAGTGAAATAAATAAACCTAGTAGGCCTAATCAACTTACCCTGAATAATAACAACCAAACCCAATAAAGAGTACCTAATCATAAATTAAAATTGTATTAACAAAATTGTATCGACATATTTTAAGGATAGAAAAAGGGACACAAACCTTACAGTTATATGAGTGACAGAATATAAATAGTGACACAGACTACTGTTAAACAGTGTTAATTATTTTTGTATGAAAAGTGTTTTATTGTTATTATTAGACAGAATTTTAGTTTATCATACAGACAATAGTTTAGCAGTATAAACAAACTAAAACTGTCAAAAACAATTATTATTATTAAGAGTTTTGTTGTATGTTATAAGATTTTATGTCACCAGTTAATTTATGTAAATATATTTATCTCAGGTAGTCAAAGTAGAAATTACAATAAACCATAAAAATTGTTCCACCACATATCACAGAAATTCAAATTAATAAGGTTTTACAGTTATAAACTGAGGCATGTTTAGTATCAAATTGTTTATAATTATCTAATTATTAATTGTATAAACATTGCATATATAATTAGAGTATAATAATAAAATTATCTATTAAAGGTAATTTATAAAATATAATGTAGGTAATGGGTGTTGATCCTATAACATTTAAACTGTACATAAATGACCAATCAAAATTTAAGAAATTTGTATGAGGTAGGTAACTAAAAGAAAGAAGAAATAACACTTAATTGTTAATTGTGATGGAAAGCAGTTGAATAGTGCGTGTCTAGAGGTAATTAAAAGTATATAAAAATAGATGACCCGTGTGTGAAAGAAGATGTGAAGGACCATCATCGAAGATAATAATCCTTCCACTACCATTTTCATGAACAAATAATACACACAATCAAGAAAAATATTCAGAAACGACCAGGAACCCTTCAGCAATATCGTCTAGATGTGTAAAGTATAATTTGACAATATTTTTTTCAACAAGGAACAACCACTAGACAATATAACAATTTACACTAACACTAATCACTAGTCAACATTTTAAAGTGCAACCAAATTCAATATATAAGCTAACAGTGATTACAAGGAAACATTTATTGTACA
Organism: Magicicada septendecula; assembly: GCA_034769895.1. Taxonomy (NCBI): domain Eukaryota; kingdom Metazoa; phylum Arthropoda; class Insecta; order Hemiptera; family Cicadidae; genus Magicicada; species Magicicada septendecula. The sequence continues at coordinate 265,415,865 of CM068375.1, forward strand.
CATTGATAAACTACATTATTTTCTGAGACGGACAAATTGAATATCGTCAAAACTTGTATGTAACTTAATACATAATTTGTGTAAATTTTTAGATTATAAGTAATATATTGTTTGTAAAGGTACTCTCTATTATTAATCAACATGCAAAGGAACTTTTCGTAGCAGCCACAAGAATTCCCACGAAATATATTAATTATAAATCCTGAGATAAATATCGACCCTGTGACAACCTTATGTATCGAATGGAATTTTCCAATAATTTGAATTTATGTTACACAGATTAAATCATTATGTTATTAAACCATATCCATGAGTTATTATTTCAGGAAGGTAATTTATATAATAGTGTTATAACATTTATAAATATTAAAAGTGCTATTGTAACTCCCGGCCGCGCGGCCAGCCTACAACAACATATAAGTGTTCAAAAAGTTACGCTGGCCGACATAATTATTAAATGTGACAAACGTGGTTTTAGTGACCAGTAAAACTTGGTACCAGTTCAAAGACAAAATTACTTTAATGAGCATCAATTGACTTTCAAAGTGAGGCATAAAACACGTGCATCGTTAGTTGGAGTAGAGCAACATCCAGGATGAGTATTATTCAGAATTTTTAAATACATTAACATTTATATTTGCCGACGTTTTTCTAAATCATGAGATCTCAGAGTGGGGTTCAATCTATACATTCAAATAGAATGGCCAAGTAAAAGAATGAATGTGTGAGTGTGGAGTGGAATTACGTACTGGTTCATTACAAATATGAATAGTTTGTCATAGGCTAGTGAAGTAAGAAATATTCATTTTGTCACTTTGTTTGATTTTTACTAATTGTGTCTCATTCAACGAGTATTTAATATAACAGAAAAGAAATAAGAAATTTAAATGTTATAAAAGGGAGACTAAATAATTAATTTGCATAATAAACTAGAAGCAATTTGTTTTAGCACAAACTGTGTATTGATACTTACACCTTGTATCGCAAATAATCCTTTCTGTAGCTGGTTTTGTCTGAACGACTCTTTGGAATAAAACCCTAAGGTAAGAGTTAATTATAATTTTATAATTAATTGATTAGTTAGAGTGGCCCCCGTACAGTGATGCGAGTATAGGGTTTATAACCTATATTCGCCGGACCTAATCAAGCTGCAGAACGGGTTGTTTGGGAGTGAGGGCGATTAGTAAGACTGGTTAGTAAGCTTACAAAATTGTGTATAAGTAAATACTAGAAAAATGGAAAACACTATTGATTTAACTAGCACTAGTGCTGAAAATCAAATAAGAACAAGAGTAAACGAAACGGTAGTAAATGAAAATATGTCAACCGAGTCGGCCAATAAAAGCGATTCAGGTATTCAGACAGAGTCGCTGTCAATTAGTGACAGTAATGTAAACGGATCTGTATTAATTAGTGAGGGGGGAGTAACTTCCACCCCTATTACAATTAAAACAAATATAAAAGAAAAAGAATTGTCATTGGAGGATATATTTGATTTTATGAAAAACAATTTCAGTAAAGTGAAAGTAATTTTGATGAACAGAATGTTAAATTCAATGAGTTAAGGGGTGACATAAATAATATTGATATAAAATTTGATAAGCGTTTATATGATATGAAACAACAGAGTGTTAAGTTAGAAGACAATATTAATAAACGTTTAAATGAGATGGATGAATGTCTTAACACTGTTAAAGAACAAGTGTTAGAAAAAATTGAGAAACAAATACAAAAGGCAATTGAAAACTTGGAATGTAAAACAAATGATAATTATAATAATATGTGTAAAAACGTGGTAGTTGAGAACAAGGAGATTAATGTTGAGTGTGAGAAGGAAGATTTTGTTGAAGTAGAGTTTAGTAATGAAGTGTTGTTAGCAAATACTGATGAGAGTGAGAGAGAGCGTGAAGACAGTTTAAATGTAGAGCATAAAAAGAGGGCAAATTTTTCTAGTGTGACAGGTGAAGAAAAAGTTTCACCAGCAGTGTTGGAGGACAAAGGTTCCTCCTTAGTTTTTGGAAAAGACAAAAGGTCTTTCAATTATTTTTGTGTATCTGGTAAAGCCAGACGTTGTAATAATGTTGTGTTGCCCTCTGTGTGGAATGAGAATGTAAAATGTTGTGAGAAGTATTGTAATGAAAGTGATTATGAGAGAGAGAGAATGGTAGAAATATTTAAAGTAAAGAGAAATTATGAGGAGTTAGTACAGAATTTATGCATGGAGAGAGAGGAGCAAATTGATTTACCTGTTAACATAGAGTTGGATAATTATTTTGATGAATATGATAATGTAATAGTAATAACAAAAAACACTGACGGAGACTTTACAAATAATACTGATGTTGACCTGGTATATGATTATTATGGTAAAATGAATAAACTGAAATGTTACGGTTACTATACACAAGATAACCGTATGTGGAATGCAAATCAAATTGAAAATTGTTATTTGCAACCCAGACTAATTTTTGACGATGGTGGCTGAGCCTTAAATTCACAAATGAACAATTTTAAACAGTTTGTTTATTGGTTCTGACCTCGCAACCCAGGACATTGAAGTGTGATAAAACTAAATAATTAATGATGAAGAATTGTAAATATATGTTGTATACAATTAATTGTGTATATTGTAAAATGTTAGATATATGTGTATGTAATTGAAATTGTTGTGATTATAATAATATTAATATTTTGCAGCCTAAATAAATAACAAAAATAATTTGGAATGAGTTGTAATTATTGTACTTAGTGAAAGTAATTAAAAATGTTGTTTTCAATAATTGATCTAATTAAAATAATTTGAAATGTTTAAATATTTTGCTTGATTTAAATGTTATACGGCTGAATTTTTCTAATGAGTTTAAATTGTTTTATGAGATTTGATATTAATAAATAAATGTTAAATTGCTTGTATGAAATAACATTGTTGTTAAATGTTTCAGAGGTTACGTGGAGACATTGGTGTGTGTGTGTGTGTGTGTGTGTGTGTGTGTGTGTGTGTGTGTGTGTGTGGTGTGTTTTTTGTGTTCAGGTCAATAGGTGGATAATGTATTGTAAGTATAAAGTTCATAATACTAATCAGATAGAATAAAATGCTTACAGGTGTGAAAAGAGTTTAAGTCAATAATAAAAATGAATTGAGATAATGGTATTAAATAGAAATTGTAATTAACAGAGAAATAATAATTGAAAGGTGAATTAAAATTATATTTGGGTTTGAATTGTAATAACTAGACTTTGACAAATATGTTAACAAGAAGATTTATAGAAACCAAAAATTCGAAGGAAGTATATCTGTTAGTATGATGTAACCATGAATGCTGAAACTGAGAATGTTTATAACTGTGCTTACTAAACAAGTCTGGCACACAAGTGTTTATGTAAACAGGTAGGTTGTGTGACCAATGTTTACAGCCAGATGTGTTGAAGTTGATAACTGTTGCAGTTTGATGAATCAGTACCATTGAGCAGATTCTATTATGAAACAAAAGAAACATCTGATGTGATGGAGATAATATTTTAATCCTTTGTAAAATGTTAGTTAAATAAATAAAGTTGTCTCGAACAAATAAGATTGAAATAATGAGGTAATTACCATAACTTAGAGTCTTGAGATAATAAAATTAAATTAATTTGGTAATTAAATTAAGTGAAAAGATGGTTTTAATAATGAACTTGTAATAAGGAACTTAACTTTATTTTCATTCGAATTCAAATTGGAATTATGAAGTAAATGCTAATTGATGTAAATACTGGTTAAAATATTCATTTAAAATTGAAAACTGAAGGAAATCTTGTATAGATATAATCAAAAATGTTCAAGCTGAAACAGGATTTGGAAAGTAAGATGTGTATATTACTGTCCATATAGATTTTTCATATGCCACGAATTTTTTGTCCTATATATATAGTAGTAAGGATACCTTGTCTAATCTATGTATTCTTTCGGAGGGCAATATTGTATGGGGAATATTATTTAATTTAACTGGAATTTATGTGTACTACTGTAAACCTATATTGTTTTATTAACACTATATTTTTTGGGGGTCTATAATATAAAATGAGCCAGTACGTTGTCAATGAACCAGTACGGCTAAGAGGAAACAAATCAGTTGTGGGATATGGAGTGATGGAAGGCCGTTGTTGATTTTTTAATTGAATGTTTTAAAGTCAGGCGATACTGGGTCGGGTATCTGTTCGATTTTTCGGTGTTGGGATCTCGAACAGAGAAGTCCAGTAAGATCGGATGGGTGCTGTCGCAGTCGCCAGACTAGGGGGGTAAGAACCCATGATTTTCGTAAAGTGTTCAGGGGGGTTGCGGCGCCATATCCTCACTGATCCCCTTAGGGTTTAGGCAGTAAGAGTTTGAACGCTTTGGCCTTCAACCTCTTATTGGGGGGGTATTGTAACGGTACAGAATTGTGAGTCACCCCAGTTTAATTTTATATTAATTTTACATCAATTCAATCACTTTCCAAATTGTTAATTTTCACCTGTAAGGAGCCCCAACCAGCAACATACATACAGTCAGTCTAAACAATTGCCAGACGTATTGCGTAACCGCCCAGCAGCAGGCTTGTGTGAAACCCAGTCTGCAGTGTGTCATCAGATAGTGCACAACGCACAGTAGTAAGCAGCATTCAGATAGTAAAGTTTGTTAATTAAAAAACAGTGGCCTCGGGTTTACAGATAGGCCGCTAGGACAAATACGGCCTATCTAAGAGAGTGTGTAAACGTTGTAATGAAACAAAATGTTACAAAATAATAGTGGAATCCGATCCAGAGAGGAACCAAGAAATAATAATTGAAAGCAAATTAAAGGAAAACTATTTGGTTTGACTTATATAATATTATCCAGAAACCCAGAAATAACCCAGTAGAATAGGGCAGTAAACAGAAAAAAGTGAAATAAATAAACCTAGTAGGCCTAATCAACTTACCCTGAATAATAACAACCAAACCCAATAAAGAGTACCTAATCATAAATTAAAATTGTATTAACAAAATTGTATCGACATATTTTAAGGATAGAAAAAGGGACACAAACCTTACAGTTATATGAGTGACAGAATATAAATAGTGACACAGACTACTGTTAAACAGTGTTAATTATTTTTGTATGAAAAGTGTTTTATTGTTATTATTAGACAGAATTTTAGTTTATCATACAGACAATAGTTTAGCAGTATAAACAAACTAAAACTGTCAAAAACAATTATTATTATTAAGAGTTTTGTTGTATGTTATAAGATTTTATGTCACCAGTTAATTTATGTAAATATATTTATCTCAGGTAGTCAAAGTAGAAATTACAATAAACCATAAAAATTGTTCCACCACATATCACAGAAATTCAAATTAATAAGGTTTTACAGTTATAAACTGAGGCATGTTTAGTATCAAATTGTTTATAATTATCTAATTATTAATTGTATAAACATTGCATATATAATTAGAGTATAATAATAAAATTATCTATTAAAGGTAATTTATAAAATATAATGTAGGTAATGGGTGTTGATCCTATAACATTTAAACTGTACATAAATGACCAATCAAAATTTAAGAAATTTGTATGAGGTAGGTAACTAAAAGAAAGAAGAAATAACACTTAATTGTTAATTGTGATGGAAAGCAGTTGAATAGTGCGTGTCTAGAGGTAATTAAAAGTATATAAAAATAGATGACCCGTGTGTGAAAGAAGATGTGAAGGACCATCATCGAAGATAATAATCCTTCCACTACCATTTTCATGAACAAATAATACACACAATCAAGAAAAATATTCAGAAACGACCAGGAACCCTTCAGCAATATCGTCTAGATGTGTAAAGTATAATTTGACAATATTTTTTTCAACAAGGAACAACCACTAGACAATATAACAATTTACACTAACACTAATCACTAGTCAACATTTTAAAGTGCAACCAAATTCAATATATAAGCTAACAGTGATTACAAGGAAACATTTATTGTACACATTGATAAACTACATTATTTTCTGAGACGGACAAATTGAATATCGTCAAAACTTGTATGTAACTTAATACATAATTTGTGTAAATTTTTAGATTATAAGTAATATATTGTTTGTAAAGGTACTCTCTATTATTAATCAACATGCAAAGGAACTTTTCGTACCAGCCACAAGAATTCCCACGAAATATATTAATTATAAATCCTGAGATAAATATCGACCCTGTGACAACCTTATGTATCGAATGGAATTTTCCAATAATTTGAATTTATGTTACACAGATTAAATCATTATGTTATTAAACCATATCCATGAGTTATTATTCCATTAAGATAGTGTTATAAATTGGCGCACCAACTAGTGAGGCTGAAATTAGGGAATATTAAGTGAAGAAATTGAATTAAGCAAATTAATTTCCTAATTTTTAGCTGGCGACTGCTATAAGTTCCAAGAAATTGTAAAGATGCGTAAGAGGGCTACGTCATTGAAACGGACGAAGGAGGCAGAGAAGGAAGTCAGGATGGAAGAGAAAGAAGTAACATCGGTGGAGGATGTGGAGACGGTAGCAAGAAAGGAAGATAGGGGAGACCCGAATCTTATAAAATTAATGGACTTAATGAATAGTATGAGTGAGAAAATGGACAGAAATAAGGAAGAAACGAATGACAATTTTAAGAAGCAGAAGGAAGAATTCACTGAAAACTCAAGGAAACAAAATGAAATTTTGAGTCAAAACTTATTAAAACAAATGGAGGAACAAAACAAGCAAACGAAGGAAGATTTGAAGAGCATCAAGGAAGATAACAGACAAACAAATGAGAAAATTGATAGTATCAAGGAAGATAACAGACAAACAAACGAGAAAATAGACGGTATGAAGGAAGAGATTAACGAGAACTCAAGGGTACAAAATGAGAAAATGAGTGAAAATTTAATAAAACAGATGGAGGAGAGATTTGACCAAAACAAAGAAGAAACTAATGAAAATTTTAGGAAACAAAACGAAACCACTAATGAGAGTTTAAAACAGATAAATGAGAAAATTGATAGTATTAAGGAAAGTACTAATGAAACTTTAAGGCAAACTATAAGTGAAAATAATAACCAAATGAAGGAAGAGTTCAGACAAATCAATGAAGAGAATTTAAGAAGAATTAATGGTAGAATTGAACAAGTCAATGATACAGTTAACCAGAAGATGGACAAAATCGATGAGGAAAGGAAGCAAGAAATAGCTGACACTAATGAGAGATTGAGAAAAGCTAACGAAACCATCATACAAAATAAAGCAGTGATAAATACTAGAATAGACCAGGTCCAAGAAAATAGTCGTATTCAAATAGAAGGAATACAAAAGGAACAAGAAAATTTAGTGAATTTACAGAAACAAACCGGAGAAAGGTGTGACAATATTAACACTACGGTGAATAATTTAACTGGTCAGGTACGCCAAAATCAAGAAGAAATTGAGTTAATTAGAACCAGACCAAATAATATTACTCATGTTTCCACAAATGAAACCAGAGAAGGAATTAATTTCAAAAATTATCGCAGAAACCCCATGGAATTCCTGGCCAGAATTGAGGAACATTTTAATAAACATCGAATAACTATCTGGAGCTCGATTAGAGAGATGTTGGATGAGCATTTTAGGGAGATTACGGACAACTGGTGGACAGCAACCAGGAATGAGATAGTGGACTACGCTCAATTTAAAAAACTGTTTAAAGAAAAATACTGGTCCAAAGCTATACAAAATATTATAAGGGACAACATTTGTCAGGGAAGATATGATGGAAATAGAGGTACATCTCCAACTACTTACTTCTGGGGAAAGGTATGTTTGGCGAGACACCTAGAGCCAAGAATACCAGAAGAATCCCTAGTAACTAAAATGGCATACCATTATGACACAGGAATTGCCAGAGCCCGCCTGGGAAGCCAGATTAAAACGGTCCACGCAATGGCTGACTTATTAGAAAATTATGAACACGAGGGTTACTACAAAAGAAGCAGACAACGAACTGATCAGTGCGGTTCAAAAAATAATAACCATGGTATGAATCATAATCAATATAATAACATGAATAACCGGAATAGTTATGTCAACGATCGTAATTACAACCAAAATTTTACCCCAAATAATAACCAACCAGCAAACTTCAATCGAAACCCAATTAACAATAATGATAACAACAGGCCCAATCAAAATTACCATCCGGGTAATAGAAATAATAATAATTATAATAACTACCGAACAAACCAAAATTATAATAATTTTAGGAGTAACTCAGGAGTTAATAACAATAGTAATCAGGGTAATTATAATAACAATCGTCCGTACCGACCCCGAATAAATTATATCAGTGCAGAAGAAGGGGATTACTGGAGATACCATCAACCTCGGAGTAACAGTTTTAATAACAGTTATGATCAAAGAGGAAATCCCAGAGGGATGAGTCACCATTATAACCGAGTAAGAAGTAGAAGCCAGGAGGACTTCCGAGAATCAAGGGGAAGCGAACAATTAGACAACCGAGAGGTTGAACAACCAGGAACCAGCACACCAGTCCAGGCAAATCAACAGTCATGCCCGGAAAATAATCATGATAGCCTTAATTTAAACGGAGTGAGGCAGTAATAAACCCTCGTGACCCCTTACTGCTACTAACTACTGGGTACAAAAACCACCAAATTCAAAAATATAGTAATAACAAATTACTACCAACTAATTATGAAAAACTAATTATGGAAAATCAAAGAATTTTGAAGTATAACAACAACCAAAGTTTAAGGACGGATAGTCAAAATCTTACTATTATTTACAATTATTATTTGAAAAATCTTCGAGAAGAACTGTTGGAGGAAACGGTGACAAGTAGAATCAACCAGCATAATGAAATTTTATACATAACCGCTCAAATTGAAGGAATTCCTACACGAATAATGATAGATACTGGTGCAAATGTATCACTTATTAACGACGCTGAACTGGAGAGAATACAAAAACAAAGTAAAAATATAATACCTACCTTACCTGTCAATAATGTTATTTTAATAGGTGCCACTGGGCGTCAAAATAAAACAGTGAGAAAACAAGTGTCATTGGAAATAGAAAGCAAAGGTGTTACAATTAATATTATATGTTTGGTCGCAATCGGCCTACCATTCGAATTATTAATCGGATGCGATATGCTGAGGAAATACTCAGCCATTATTGATTTGAGCAAGGAGAAGGTGTCCTTGAACTCAGAAGGTGTTATGTGGACGGCAGAGTTAATAGGAAGCGATGGTGTCCCTCTGAACCGTACCCATCACCAAGTTAGGGAATTAAATTTTTTAAATAATGACACCCAATGCAGAAAAATAATCTATAATATGACAAATGAAGACCTGTGGAACAGTAAATTACAGGAGATAAGAGAGTTTAGACACCAAGGCACAAATAATTTGACAGTAAAACAAGTAGAAGATCTCATTATAATATATAAGAAGTATAAACATGTATTTTCAGAAAACCCGGGAAAAGTAAAAAACTATCAGTGTAGAATACAATTTAAAGAACCAGCAGAATGTCACAAATAACATAAGTAATTATGTCCTCACACCTAATGAAGTGTTCAGAAATAATTACTTCTGAAGGGAGGCAATTTGTAATGAAACAAAATGTTACAAAATAATAGTGGAATCCGATCCAGAGAGGAACCAAGAAATAATAATTGAAAGCAAATTAAAGGAAAACTATTTGGTTTGACTTATATAATATTATCCAGAAACCCAGAAATAACCCAGTAGAATAGGGCAGTAAACAGAAAAAAGTGAAATAAATAAACCTAGTAGGCCTAATCAACTTACCCTGAATAATAACAACCAAACCCAATAAAGAGTACCTAATCATAAATTAAAATTGTATTAACAAAATTGTATCGACATATTTTAAGGATAGAAAAAGGGACACAAACCTTACAGTTATATGAGTGACAGAATATAAATAGTGACACAGACTACTGTTAAACAGTGTTAATTATTTTTGTATGAAAAGTGTTTTATTGTTATTATTAGACAGAATTTTAGTTTATCATACAGACAATAGTTTAGCAGTATAAACAAACTAAAACTGTCAAAAACAATTATTATTATTAAGAGTTTTGTTGTATGTTATAAGATTTTATGTCACCAGTTAATTTATGTAAATATATTTATCTCAGGTAGTCAAAGTAGAAATTACAATAAACCATAAAAATTGTTCCACCACATATCACAGAAATTCAAATTAATAAGGTTTTACAGTTATAAACTGAGGCATGTTTAGTATCAAATTGTTTATAATTATCTAATTATTAATTGTATAAACATTGCATATATAATTAGAGTATAATAATAAAATTATCTATTAAAGGTAATTTATAAAATATAATGTAGGTAATGGGTGTTGATCCTATAACATTTAAACTGTACATAAATGACCAATCAAAATTTAAGAAATTTGTATGAGGTAGGTAACTAAAAGAAAGAAGAAATAACACTTAATTGTTAATTGTGATGGAAAGCAGTTGAATAGTGCGTGTCTAGAGGTAATTAAAAGTATATAAAAATAGATGACCCGTGTGTGAAAGAAGATGTGAAGGACCATCATCGAAGATAATAATCCTTCCACTACCATTTTCATGAACAAATAATACACACAATCAAGAAAAATATTCAGAAACGACCAGGAACCCTTCAGCAATATCGTCTAGATGTGTAAAGTATAATTTGACAATATTTTTTTCAACAAGGAACAACCACTAGACAATATAACAATTTACACTAACACTAATCACTAGTCAACATTTTAAAGTGCAACCAAATTCAATATATAAGCTAACAGTGATTACAAGGAAACATTTATTGTACACATTGATAAACTACATTATTTTCTGAGACGGACAAATTGAATATCGTCAAAACTTGTATGTAACTTAATACATAATTTGTGTAAATTTTTAGATTATAAGTAATATATTGTTTGTAAAGGTACTCTCTATTATTAATCAACATGCAAAGGAACTTTTCGTAGCAGCCACAAGAATTCCCACGAAATATATTAATTATAAATCCTGAGATAAATATCGACCCTGTGACAACCTTATGTATCGAATGGAATTTTCCAATAATTTGAATTTATGTTACACAGATTAAATCATTATGTTATTAAACCATATCCATGAGTTATTATTTCAGGAAGGTAATTTATATAATAGTGTTATAACGTTTATAAATATTAAAAGTGCTATTGTAACTCCCGGCCGCGCGGCCAGCCTACAACAACATATAAGTGTTCAAAAAGTTACGCTGGCCGACATAATTATTAAATGTGACAAACGTGGTTTTAGTGACCAGTAAAACTTGGTACCAGTTCAAAGACAAAATTACTTTAATGAGCATCAATTGACTTTCAAAGTGAGGCATAAAACACGTGCATCGTTAGTTGGAGTAGAGCAACATCCAGGATGAGTATTATTCAGAATTTTTAAATACATTAACATTTATATTTGCCGACGTTTTTCTAAATCATGAGATCTCAGAGTGGGGTTCAATCTATACATTCAAATAGAATGGCCAAGTAAAAGAATGAATGTGTGAGTGTGGAGTGGAATTACGTACTGGTTCATTACAAATATGAATAGTTTGTCATAGGCTAGTGAAGTAAGAAATATTCATTTTGTCACTTTGTTTGATTTTTACTAATTGTGTCTCATTCAACGAGTATTTAATATAACAGAAAAGAAATAAGAAATTTAAATGTTATAAAAGGGAGACTAAATAATTAATTTGCATAATAAACTAGAAGCAATTTGTTTTAGCACAAACTGTGTATTGATACTTACACCTTGTATCGCAAATAATCCTTTCTGTAGCTGGTTTTGTCTGAACGACTCTTTGGAATAAAACCCTAAGGTAAGAGTTAATTATAATTTTATAATTAATTGATTAGTTAGAGTGGCCCCCGTACAGTGATGCGAGTATAGGGTTTATAACCTATATTCGCCGGACCTAATCAAGCTGCAGAACGGGTTGTTTGGGAGTGAGGGCGATTAGTAAGACTGGTTAGTAAGCTTACAAAATTGTGTATAAGTAAATACTAGAAAAATGGAAAACACTATTGATTTAACTAGCACTAGTGCTGAAAATCAAATAAGAACAAGAGTAAACGAAACGGTAGTAAATGAAAATATGTCAACCGAGTCGGCCAATAAAAGCGATTCAGGTATTCAGACAGAGTCGCTGTCAATTAGTGACAGTAATGTAAACGGATCTGTATTAATTAGTGAGGGGGGAGTAACTTCCACCCCTATTACAATTAAAACAAATATAAAAGAAAAAGAATTGTCATTGGAGGATATATTTGATTTTATGAAAAACAATTTCAGTAAAGTGAAAGTAATTTTGATGAACAGAATGTTAAATTCAATGAGTTAAGGGGTGACATAAATAATATTGATATAAAATTTGATAAGCGTTTATATGATATGAAACAACAGAGTGTTAAGTTAGAAGACAATATTAATAAACGTTTAAATGAGATGGATGAATGTCTTAACACTGTTAAAGAACAAGTGTTAGAAAAAATTGAGAAACAAATACAAAAGGCAATTGAAAACTTGGAATGTAAAACAAATGATAATTATAATAATATGTGTAAAAACATGGTAGTTGAGAACAAGGAGATTAATGTTGAGTGTGAGAAGGAAGATTTTGTTGAAGTAGAGTTTAGTAATGAAGTGTTGTTAGCAAATACTGATGAGAGTGAGAGAGAGCGTGAAGACAGTTTAAATGTAGAGCATAAAAAGAGGGCAAATTTTTCTAGTGTGACAGGTGAAGAAAAAGTTTCACCAGCAGTGTTGGAGGACAAAGGTTCCTCCTTAGTTTTTGGAAAAGACAAAAGGTCTTTCAATTATTTTTGTGTATCTGGTAAAGCCAGACGTTGTAATAATGTTGTGTTGCCCTCTGTGTGGAATGAGAATGTAAAATGTTGTGAGAAGTATTGTAATGAAAGTGATTATGAGAGAGAGAGAATGGTAGAAATATTTAAAGTAAAGAGAAATTATGAGGAGTTAGTACAGAATTTATGCATGGAGAGAGAGGAGCAAATTGATTTACCTGTTAACATAGAGTTGTATAATTATTTTGATGAATATGATAATGTAATAGTAATAACAAAAAACACTGACGGAGACTTTACAAATAATACTGATGTTGACCTGGTATATGATTATTATGGTAAAATGAATAAACTGAAATGTTACGGTTACTATACACAAGATAACCGTATGTGGAATGCAAATCAAATTGAAAATTGTTATTTGCAACCCAGACTAATTTTTGACGATGGTGGCTGAGCCTTAAATTCACAAATGAACAATTTTAAACAGTTTGTTTATTGGTTCTGACCTCGCAACCCAGGACATTGAAGTGTGATAAAACTAAATAATTAATGATGAAGAATTGTAAATATATGTTGTATACAATTAATTGTGTATATTGTAAAATGTTAGATATATGTGTATGTAATTGAAATTGTTGTGATTATAATAATATTAATATTTTGCAGCCTAAATAAATAACAAAAATAATTTGGAATGAGTTGTAATTATTGTACTTAGTGAAAGTAATTAAAAATGTTGTTTTCAATAATTGATCTAATTAAAATAATTTGAAATGTTTAAATATTTTGCTTGATTTAAATGTTATACGGCTGAATTTTTCTAATGAGTTTAAATTGTTTTATGAGATTTGATATTAATAAATAAATGTTAAATTGCTTGTATGAAATAACATTGTTGTTAAATGTTTCAGAGGTTACGTGGAGACATTGGTGTGTGTGTGTGTGTGTGTGTGTGTGTGTGTGTGTGTGTGTGTGTGTGTGTGTGTGTGTGTGGTGTGTTTTTTGTGTTCAGGTCAATAGGTGGATAATGTATTGTAAGTATAAAGTTCATAATACTAATCAGATAGAATAAAATGCTTACAGGTGTGAAAAGAGTTTAAGTCAATAATAAAAATGAATTGAGATAATGGTATTAAATAGAAATTGTAATTAACAGAGAAATAATAATTGAAAGGTGAATTAAAATTATATTTGGGTTTGAATTGTAATAACTAGACTTTGACAAATATGTTAACAAGAAGATTTATAGAAACCAAAAATTCGAAGGAAGTATATCTGTTAGTATGATGTAACCATGAATGCTGAAACTGAGAATGTTTATAACTGTGCTTACTAAACAAGTCTGGCACACAAGTGTTTATGTAAACAGGTAGGTTGTGTGACCAATGTTTACAGCCAGATGTGTTGAAGTTGATAACTGTTGCAGTTTGATGAATCAGTACCATTGAGCAGATTCTATTATGAAACAAAAGAAACATCTGATGTGATGGAGATAATATTTTAATCCTTTGTAAAATGTTAGTTAAATAAATAAAGTTGTCTCGAACAAATAAGATTGAAATAATGAGGTAATTACCATAACTTAGAGTCTTGAGATAATAAAATTAAATTAATTTGGTAATTAAATTAAGTGAAAAGATGGTTTTAATAATGAACTTGTAATAAGGAACTTAACTTTATTTTCATTCGAATTCAAATTGGAATTATGAAGTAAATGCTAATTGATGTAAATACTGGTTAAAATATTCATTTAAAATTGAAAACTGAAGGAAATCTTATATAGATATAATCAAAAATGTTCAAGCTGAAACAGGATTTGGAAAGTAAGATGTGTATATTACTGTCCATATAGATTTTTCATATGCCACGAATTTTTTGTCCTATATATATAGTAGTAAGGATACCTTGTCTAATCTATGTATTCTTTCGGAGGGCAATATTGTATGGGGAATATTATTTAATTTAACTGGAATTTATGTGTACTACTGTAAACCTATATTGTTTTATTAACACTATATTTTTTTGGGGTCTATAATATAAAATGAGCCAGTACGTTGTCAATGAACCAGTACGGCTAAGAGGAAACAAATCAGTTGTGGGATATGGAGTGATGGAAGGCCGTTGTTGATTTTTTAATTGAATGTTTTAAAGTCAGGCGATACTGGGTCGGGTATCTGTTCGATTTTTCGGTGTTGGGATCTCGAACAGAGAAGTCCAGTAAGATCGGATGGGTGCTGTCGCAGTCGCCAGACTAGGGGGGTAAGAACCCATGATTTTCGTAAAGTGTTCAGGGGGGTTGCGGCGCCATATCCTCACTGATCCCCTTAGGGTTTAGGCAGTAAGAGTTTGAACGCTTTGGCCTTCAACCTCTTATTGGGGGGGTATTGTAACGGTACAGAATTGTGAGTCACCCCAGTTTAATTTTATATTAATTTTACATCAATTCAATCACTTTCCAAATTGTTAATTTTCACCTGTAAGGAGCCCCAACCAGCAACATACATACAGTCAGTCTAAACAATTGCCAGACGTATTGCGTAACCGCCCAGCAGCAGGCTTGTGTGAAACCCAGTCTGCAGTGTGTCATCAGATAGTGCACAACGCACAGTAGTAAGCAGCATTCAGATAGTAAAGTTTGTTAATTAAAAAACAGTGGCCTCGGGTTTACAGATAGGCCGCTAGGACAAATACGGCCTATCTAAGAGAGTGTGTAAACGTTGTAATGAAACAAAATGTTACAAAATAATAGTGGAATCCGATCCAGAGAGGAACCAAGAAATAATAATTGAAAGCAAATTAAAGGAAAACTATTTGGTTTGACTTATATAATATTATCCAGAAACCCAGAAATAACCCAGTAGAATAGGGCAGTAAACAGAAAAAAGTGAAATAAATAAACCTAGTAGGCCTAATCAACTTACCCTGAATAATAACAACCAAACCCAATAAAGAGTACCTAATCATAAATTAAAATTGTATTAACAAAATTGTATCGACATATTTTAAGGATAGAAAAAGGGACACAAACCTTACAGTTATATGAGTGACAGAATATAAATAGTGACACAGACTACTGTTAAACAGTGTTAATTATTTTTGTATGAAAAGTGTTTTATTGTTATTATTAGACAGAATTTTAGTTTATCATACAGACAATAGTTTAGCAGTATAAACAAACTAAAACTGTCAAAAACAATTATTATTATTAAGAGTTTTGTTGTATGTTATAAGATTTTATGTCACCAGTTAATTTATGTAAATATATTTATCTCAGGTAGTCAAAGTAGAAATTACAATAAACCATAAAAATTGTTCCACCACATATCACAGAAATTCAAATTAATAAGGTTTTACAGTTATAAACTGAGGCATGTTTAGTATCAAATTGTTTATAATTATCTAATTATTAATTGTATAAACATTGCATATATAATTAGAGTATAATAATAAAATTATCTATTAAAGGTAATTTATAAAATATAATGTAGGTAATGGGTGTTGATCCTATAACATTTAAACTGTACATAAATGACCAATCAAAATTTAAGAAATTTGTATGAGGTAGGTAACTAAAAGAAAGAAGAAATAACACTTAATTGTTAATTGTGATGGAAAGCAGTTGAATAGTGCGTGTCTAGAGGTAATTAAAAGTATATAAAAATAGATGACCCGTGTGTGAAAGAAGATGTGAAGGACCATCATCGAAGATAATAATCCTTCCACTACCATTTTCATGAACAAATAATACACACAATCAAGAAAAATATTCAGAAACGACCAGGAACCCTTCAGCAATATCGTCTAGATGTGTAAAGTATAATTTGACAATATTTTTTTCAACAAGGAACAACCACTAGACAATATAACAATTTACACTAACACTAATCACTAGTCAACATTTTAAAGTGCAACCAAATTCAATATATAAGCTAACAGTGATTACAAGGAAACATTTATTGTACACATTGATAAACTACATTATTTTCTGAGACGGACAAATTGAATATCGTCAAAACTTGTATGTAACTTAATACATAATTTGTGTAAATTTTTAGATTATAAGTAATATATTGTTTGTAAAGGTACTCTCTATTATTAATCAACATGCAAAGGAACTTTTCGTACCAGCCACAAGAATTCCCACGAAATATATTAATTATAAATCCTGAGATAAATATCGACCCTGTGACAACCTTATGTATCGAATGGAATTTTCCAATAATTTGAATTTATGTTACACAGATTAAATCATTATGTTATTAAACCATATCCATGAGTTATTATTCCATTAAGATAGTGTTATAAATTGGCGCACCAACTAGTGAGGCTGAAATTAGGGAATATTAAGTGAAGAAATTGAATTAAGCAAATTAATTTCCTAATTTTTAGCTGGCGACTGCTATAAGTTCCAAGAAATTGTAAAGATGCGTAAGAGGGCTACGTCATTGAAACGGACGAAGGAGGCAGAGAAGGAAGTCAGGATGGAAGAGAAAGAAGTAACATCGGTGGAGGATGTGGAGACGGTAGCAAGAAAGGAAGATAGGGGAGACCCGAATCTTATAAAATTAATGGACTTAATGAATAGTATGAGTGAGAAAATGGACAGAAATAAGGAAGAAACGAATGACAATTTTAAGAAGCAGAAGGAAGAATTCACTGAAAACTCAAGGAAACAAAATGAAATTTTGAGTCAAAACTTATTAAAACAAATGGAGGAACAAAACAAGCAAACGAAGGAAGATTTGAAGAGCATCAAGGAAGATAACAGACAAACAAATGAGAAAATTGATAGTATCAAGGAAGATAACAGACAAACAAACGAGAAAATAGACGGTATGAAGGAAGAGATTAACGAGAACTCAAGGGTACAAAATGAGAAAATGAGTGAAAATTTAATAAAACAGATGGAGGAGAGATTTGACCAAAACAAAGAAGAAACTAATGAAAATTTTAGGAAACAAAACGAAACCACTAATGAGAGTTTAAAACAGATAAATGAGAAAATTGATAGTATTAAGGAAAGTACTAATGAAACTTTAAGGCAAACTATAAGTGAAAATAATAACCAAATGAAGGAAGAGTTCAGACAAATCAATGAAGAGAATTTAAGAAGAATTAATGGTAGAATTGAACAAGTCAATGATACAATTAACCAGAAGATGGACAAAATCGATGAGGAAAGGAAGCAAGAAATAGCTGACACTAATGAGAGATTGAGAAAAGCTAACGAAACCATCATACAAAATAAAGCAGTGATAAATACTAGAATAGACCAGGTCCAAGAAAATAGTCGTATTCAAATAGAAGGAATACAAAAGGAACAAGAAAATTTAGTGAATTTACAGAAACAAACCGGAGAAAGGTGTGACAATATTAACACTACGGTGAATAATTTAACTGGTCAGGTACGCCAAAATCAAGAAGAAATTGAGTTAATTAGAACCAGACCAAATAATATTACTCATGTTTCCACAAATGAAACCAGAGAAGGAATTAATTTCAAAAATTATCGCAGAAACCCCATGGAATTCCTGGCCAGAATTGAGGAACATTTTAATAAACATCGAATAACTATCTGGAGCTCGATTAGAGAGATGTTGGATGAGCATTTTAGGGAGATTACGGACAACTGGTGGACAGCAACCAGGAATGAGATAGTGGACTACGCTCAATTTAAAAAACTGTTTAAAGAAAAATACTGGTCCAAAGCTATACAAAATATTATAAGGGACAACATTTGTCAGGGAAGATATGATGGAAATAGAGGTACATCTCCAACTACTTACTTCTGGGGAAAGGTATGTTTGGCGAGACACCTAGAGCCAAGAATACCAGAAGAATCCCTAGTAACTAAAATGGCATACCATTATGACACAGGAATTGCCAGAGCCCGCCTGGGAAGCCAGATTAAAACGGTCCACGCAATGGCTGACTTATTAGAAAATTATGAACACGAGGGTTACTACAAAAGAAGCAGACAACGAACTGATCAGTGCGGTTCAAAAAATAATAACCATGGTATGAATCATAATCAATATAATAACATGAATAACCGGAATAGTTATGTCAACGATCGTAATTACAACCAAAATTTTACCCCAAATAATAACCAACCAGCAAACTTCAATCGAAACCCAATTAACAATAATGATAACAACAGGCCCAATCAAAATTACCATCCGGGTAATAGAAATAATAATAATTATAATAACTACCGAACAAACCAAAATTATAATAATTTTAGGAGTAACTCAGGAGTTAATAACAATAGTAATCAGGGTAATTATAATAACAATCGTCCGTACCGACCCCGAATAAATTATATCAGTGCAGAAGAAGGGGATTACTGGAGATACCATCAACCTCGGAGTAACAGTTTTAATAACAGTTATGATCAAAGAGGAAATCCCAGAGGGATGAGTCACCATTATAACCGAGTAAGAAGTAGAAGCCAGGAGGACTTCCGAGAATCAAGGGGAAGCGAACAATTAGACAACCGAGAGGTTGAACAACCAGGAACCAGCACACCAGTCCAGGCAAATCAACAGTCATGCCCGGAAAATAATCATGATAGCCTTAATTTAAACGGAGTGAGGCAGTAATAAACCCTCGCGACCCCTTACTGCTACTAACTACTGGGTACAAAAACCACCAAATTCAAAAATATAGTAATAACAAATTACTACCAACTAATTATGAAAAACTAATTATGGAAAATCAAAGAATTTTGAAGTATAACAACAACCAAAGTTTAAGGACGGATAGTCAAAATCTTACTATTATTTACAATTATTATTTGAAAAATCTTCGAGAAGAACTGTTGGAGGAAACGGTGACAAGTAGAATCAACCAGCATAATGAAATTTTATACATAACCGCTCAAATTGAAGGAATTCCTACACGAATAATGATAGATACTGGTGCAAATGTATCACTTATTAACGACGCTGAACTGGAGAGAATACAAAAACAAAGTAAAAATATAATACCTACCTTACCTGTCAATAATGTTATTTTAATAGGTGCCACTGGGCGTCAAAATAAAACAGTGAGAAAACAAGTGTCATTGGAAATAGAAAGCAAAGGTGTTACAATTAATATTATATGTTTGGTCGCAATCGGCCTACCATTCGAATTATTAATCGGATGCGATATGCTGAGGAAATACTCAGCCATTATTGATTTGAGCAAGGAGAAGGTGTCCTTGAACTCAGAAGGTGTTATGTGGACGGCAGAGTTAATAGGAAGCGATGGTGTCCCTCTGAACCGTACCCATCACCAAGTTAGGGAATTAAATTTTTTAAATAATGACACCCAATGCAGAAAAATAATCTATAATATGACAAATGAAAACCTGTGGAACAGTAAATTACAGGAGATAAGAGAGTTTAGACACCAAGGCACAAATAATTTGACAGTAAAACAAGTAGAAGATCTCATTATAATATATAAGAAGTATAAACATGTATTTTCAGAAAAACCGGGAAAAGTAAAAAACTATCAGTGTAGAATACAATTTAAAGAACCAGCAGAATGTCACAAATAACATAAGTAATTATGTCCTCACACCTAATGAAGTGTTCAGAAATAATTACTTCTGAAGGGAGGCAATTTGTAATGAAACAAAATGTTACAAAATAATAGTGGAATCCGATCCAGAGAGGAACCAAGAAATAATAATTGAAAGCAAATTAAAGGAAAACTATTTGGTTTGACTTATATAATATTATCCAGAAACCCAGAAATAACCCAGTAGAATAGGGCAGTAAACAGAAAAAAGTGAAATAAATAAACCTAGTAGGCCTAATCAACTTACCCTGAATAATAACAACCAAACCCAATAAAGAGTACCTAATCATAAATTAAAATTGTATTAACAAAATTGTATCGACATATTTTAAGGATAGAAAAAGGGACACAAACCTTACAGTTATATGAGTGACAGAATATAAATAGTGACACAGACTACTGTTAAACAGTGTTAATTATTTTTGTATGAAAAGTGTTTTATTGTTATTATTAGACAGAATTTTAGTTTATCATACAGACAATAGTTTAGCAGTATAAACAAACTAAAACTGTCAAAAACAATTATTATTATTAAGAGTTTTGTTGTATGTTATAAGATTTTATGTCACCAGTTAATTTATGTAAATATATTTATCTCAGGTAGTCAAAGTAGAAATTACAATAAACCATAAAAATTGTTCCACCACATATCATAGAAATTCAAATTAATAAGGTTTTACAGTTATAAACTGAGGCATGTTTAGTATCAAATTGTTTATAATTATCTAATTATTAATTGTATAAACATTGCATATATAATTAGAGTATAATAATAAAATTATCTATTAAAGGTAATTTATAAAATATAATGTAGGTAATGGGTGTTGATCCTATAACATTTAAACTGTACATAAATGACCAATCAAAATTTAAGAAATTTGTATGAGGTAGGTAACTAAAAGAAAGAAGAAATAACACTTAATTGTTAATTGTGATGGAAAGCAGTTGAATAGTGCGTGTCTAGAGGTAATTAAAAGTATATAAAAATAGATGACCCGTGTGTGAAAGAAGATGTGAAGGACCATCATCGAAGATAATAATCCTTCCACTACCATTTTCATGAACAAATAATACACACAATCAAGAAAAATATTCAGAAACGACCAGGAACCCTTCAGCAATATCGTCTAGATGTGTAAAGTATAATTTGACAATATTTTTTTCAACAAGGAACAACCACTAGACAATATAACAATTTACACTAACACTAATCACTAGTCAACATTTTAAAGTGCAACCAAATTCAATATATAAGCTAACAGTGATTACAAGGAAACATTTATTGTACACATTGATAAACTACATTATTTTCTGAGACGGACAAATTGAATATCGTCAAAACTTGTATGTAACTTAATACATAATTTGTGTAAATTTTTAGATTATAAGTAATATATTGTTTGTAAAGGTACTCTCTATTATTAATCAACATGCAAAGGAACTTTTCGTACCAGCCACAAGAATTCCCACGAAATATATTAATTATAAATCCTGAGATAAATATCGACCCTGTGACAACCTTATGTATCGAATGGAATTTTCCAATAATTTGAATTTATGTTACACAGATTAAATCATTATGTTATTAAACCATATCCATGAGTTATTATTTCAGGAAGGTAATTTATATAATAGTGTTATAACGTTTATAAATATTGAAAGTGCTATTGTAACTCCCGGCCGCGCGGCCAGCCTACAACAACATATAAGTGTTCAAAAAGTTACGCTGGCCGACATAATTATTAAATGTGACAAACGTGGTTTTAGTGACCAGTAAAACTTGGTACCAGTTCAAAGACAAAATTACTTTAATGAGCATCAATTGACTTTCAAAGTGAGGCATAAAACACGTGCATCGTTAGTTGGAGTAGAGCAACATCCAGGATGAGTATTATTCAGAATTTTTAAATACATTAACATTTATATTTGCCGACGTTTTTCTAAATCATGAGATCTCAGAGTGGGGTTCAATCTATACATTCAAATAGAATGGCCAAGTAAAAGAATGAATGTGTGAGTGTGGAGTGGAATTACGTACTGGTTCATTACAAATATGAATAGTTTGTCATAGGCTAGTGAAGTAAGAAATATTCATTTTGTCACTTTGTTTGATTTTTACTAATTGTGTCTCATTCAACGAGTATTTAATATAACAGAAAAGAAATAAGAAATTTAAATGTTATAAAAGGGAGACTAAATAATTAATTTGCATAATAAACTAGAAGCAATTTGTTTTAGCACAAACTGTGTATTGATACTTACACCTTGTATCGCAAATAATCCTTTCTGTAGCTGGTTTTGTCTGAACGACTCTTTGGAATAAAACCCTAAGGTAAGAGTTAATTATAATTTTATAATTAAAAGAGAAGTTATAACATCTCAAGCAGGGGCGCTGAAGTGACGCCGTGAAACTCCAACGGTGCTGTAAAAAATGGCGCATGAACGAACAGTTTGTGATATCAGCAAGACGAACTACAGGAAATATCGTTAAGCCCCGCCCACTGCTAGTGACATCAGTATAGCAGCGACAAATATCGTCCACGGTTACCTCACAGAAAACACATTATGTGCCATGCATAGAGTGAATAAACCACAGCAATTCAGCTTGAACGGCGACGAAAATCTGTTGGCAGTGAATACACAGTTCCTCCCGCTCAGCCAAGCACGCTGCCCAGTTTTACTCCATCCGTGTCGGCCGGCACACCAAGCTAAATTAAGCTCCTAATAAAGTTTCGTAGTTTTACCGGTAATGAAGAAATAACAGTAAAGAATTGTGTGACCGCGGTCCTTTAGAAGAACCGAACCCATTCAGATCGTTAATTTTTGGAAAATAACAAGACAATTACTCGAACAATGAGTGCGGGCTTGCAGACCGCGTGGTCGACGTGGGAGGAGTATCATTCAAAATGTTAAGGGGTTTATAATTGAGTGTGTTTGAGTGAGTGTGAAAAATTGCAGGCTGGGCTCTGTCTGTATTAATAATGAAATATAATCAGTAAGCTCTTAGAATAAGTTAACCTGTAGTAGAAGATAAAGTGAACAAAGGAAAAAAATGTAAATTAATCTGCATAAACAGGCATAACTGTTTTAGATGAAATTTTTAATAATGTTTAACAAATTAAAATATCATTCTCTTCATTAAAAAATGAGTCAAGTTAATTTTTTCCGTAACCTATAAATCACGTTAACATTTTACGTTCGTATGAGAAACCTGGCCCGGATAGAAGTTCTACAGGTAGGTTAAAGTAATTTATGTGTTTTAATAGATTTAATGAGTTTTATTAGCATCTCAATGGTGCAGCCGACAGGGACAGTTTTTATGAGTAAAGAAAAATAAAGTAAAAAACCGTACCTACAAATAGGATGTTGGCGTGATTTAGAGGTTAAGTAGAAGTGAGAACCGATTATATGTAAATGATGTTAAGATGTAATTAAGCGATACTTAAATTATATTATACTGAATAATACAGAAATATTTAAAATTGAAATTTTATATAGAACGAAATCTCATAAATAAGAAAAATGGAAGACGGAGATAAAGTTAGTATGAGTGATGTAACTATCACGGGGGAGGGAGAAATTAATTCAGACCCTAAGGTGGTCAAAGAAAGCATTTCCAATGAATCAAATAATATAAATGATTCAGGATTGGAGACAACTCCAAACCTGATAGATGAGAATAATCTGACACAATCGGTAATAATGAGTGGAGCACAAGCAGAATCTACTCCTGTAACGAATAGAGCAAAAGAGTTGACAATAAATGATATATTTTACCTGATACAAACCAATACAAACCAAATCAATAACAAATTAGATGAACAAAAAACGAAATGCTCAATAAATTTGACAATAACGAAAAAATTTTCGAGAACAAATTTAATGTGATGAATAGTCGTTTTGACATGAATGATGCTAAGTTTGATGTATTGACTAAGTCACTGTGTAGTATTGAGAGTAAGTTGAGCGAAATATGTAGTGAAACAAAAAGAGAAGCAAATGAGTCAAGAGAGTGTGTATGTACAGAGAAAAATAAAACAAATGAAAATTGTAGTGACAAATGTAAAAATACGATACCAGAGAAAGAGTTAATAAATGATAACAATAGTGTTGAAAATAATGAGAATAGTAATATTGAGTATAATAATGTATTTGAAGAATTAGTATCGGAGGTCGATACGGTGAAAATAAATAATGAAAGTACTGATGAGTTGGTGGAATGTAATGATAATGAAATGTTAATGTGTATTGATGAAGTAGAGAGAGTGTGGAAAAATAATGTTGTGGTAGAGTGGGGACAGAGGGTAAATTTTCCCCTTATTGTTGATAATGTTTATGATGATTTAATGAGTTCACAAGTGTTGTTGTTGAAGGGCAAGAGTCCCGTATTGATAGATGAATTGAGGTGTTTATTTTTGTTGTGTTATTGTGTACCCTCTGTCCAGAATAATTGTGAGAGTGTGATGTGGTGTTATGAAGGGAGAGAAGTAAGTAGAGAATGGTATGTAACAGAATTGTATAATTTGAATAGAAAGTATGACGAATGGAAGGAAAGTTTAAAAGTATATTTGAATAATAATGACTGTAATGATTTGACGAAAGTAATTAACCCGATAGTGAATGAATTTACTGATGGAGACGTAACAAAAATGCCTAATGTTGACTGGTTTAATGAGTATTTGAGTAAGATGGGTGAAGTTAGTTTGTATGGTTATAATACACAAAACATTAATTGGTGTATTAATGAAATTGAAAAATGTTATATAAAACCAAGGTTAATCTGGGACAATGGAGGCTAAACGATAAAACAATAAAAGACAGTGATAAACATTATGTTTTATGGTTCTGACATGGCAAATTTGGACAATGAAGTGCGGCAAAACTGAACAGTTAATAACTAAAGTTTGTAAATAATTGTAGTGCATTTATTTATGTGTATTGTAGAAGGTCAGCTAAACAATGTATGTATATAGGTAAGTGATAATAATAAAATTAATATTTTGCAATTTAAATAAATAATAACATTAATTTTGGGAAACAGTAATAGGCTAATTTGTATATGGAATTTGTAGCTTCAGTAATTAATTTAATCAAACCAGTTGATATGTTTTAAATATTTTGAGTGATTATGTAAATGCTAATTAATTTAATTCTTTAAATGAATTCAATTTATTTTACGATATTTGGAATTTGTTTGATGTAATGGCTAAATTGTTTGATGTAAACTGATATTTGTGTTAAATGTTTCAGAGGTGAGGTGAAAGTATTGGGGTGTAGGGGGTAGATGTTATGGGTATACCATGTTAAATGGAATGTAAGTATAGAACTTTTATAGTACTAAGCAAATATAATAAAAATGTTTATTTGCAACATTTGTGCTAAATAAAAATGCTAATTAAAATTTTAATAATAATGGAAAGATGATATATAACAATTATTAATAATAAATTTGGCAATAGAGTGTGTGGCTGGGAGGTGTCTCAGATGAGTCACGAATTTAAAATTTTACAACATAAAAATTTTTTGCTAATTCAAATTTTGATCCAATAAAATTGCTTGTGCTCTGTTAAATAACTAGCTGCTCAGACATTCAATATAAGGTGTTCATTCCATAATTTTAAATGTATTATTTTATTGTTGTACGTTAGATGTAGGTATTGATAAAAATATGTGTCTTCATTATGTATGTATTTTGAACCTAAGTAGATAATTAAGCCGTCTGGCAGGCGGGTAACGTAAATTATCAGAATCAGAAAGAGAGGAAACAAGGAGGTGAGAAGTAAGAATAAATAAATATATATGTATATTTCATGTAATTTGTTCAATTTTGAAATGTGTTTTCATGGTGTTAGGGAGATCAGCTGATCAGCAATAACAGTCACTGGTAAAATGGTTATAAATGTTCCAAGTAATTAATGTTCAATGTAATGTTTTAATGTATTACCGATGCTATGTTAAAGTAATGAAAAAAATAATAATTTGATAAAGTGAGAAGTACAGTAATGATTTATGCCAGTTAATAAAAGATAGTTTTTGGGTGATGAATATTTGGTGGGACACATAGATCTGTCCAAGTTGAAGTCAAAGTTAAAGTTGAAATAGTAGAGATGAAGATAATGTAATGTTGTTTTGAGTTAATATATGTTATAGAGTTTTAAGAAGTATTGATGTTGACACAGTAGTTATGGAGAATCTATGTAGAGTTTTGAGTGATATATTGATATTTATAATTGATGATGTTATTTTGTTGTAGTTTAATAAGGTAGTGAGATTGAGATTTTTTGGGGATGGCAATTTTGTAGTAGGGGGTAGTGTAATGTGGGAGTCCGCAACATAATGATAAGTTGGGACAGGATTGGGACCGATTTAGGGGGACGGGGCCGCCTTAGGTAGAATCCAGGGGCCAGATAAGGGAAATGAGTTTTTTGGGGGGGAACACGTATCCTATGTACAAAGGGTTAGAGAGTATTTTTTTTTATATATTGAGAGAAGGTGGCAAATTGAGTTAATGATAAGTTGGGGTTAGAGAGTGTTTTGGTAGAGATTTTGATAGAGATGGGTGTCATGGTAGTTGAAGTTGTTAGTAGTAAAGTCAAAGGGAGAAAGATTATATGTGTATACAGATCAAGTAGGAAATTAAATGAGATAAATAATTTAAATCACCCACAGTAGTGGAGAATAAGATGGTTAAACAAAGAAAGAGATCTATAACAAGAATAGGAAATTTTTATTTTGCAACCAGTGACAAAATTTTGATAGAATTTGGAAATAATGTAAAATTAAGAAGTGTTTATTTTGAATAATTTAAATGTCAATTCACTTATTATTTATAATAATATTTTGTCAATTTTAAATGTTTTGTTTTATTATGTTTGGTGTTTCAAGTTAGGATGTTACAGATGTTAAATGTATTTTCAGATAGAACTTGTACCTAACACATGTGGGTCAAGGTTGTGGACTTGACCTAGTTTGATCAGCTGACAGTGAGGTCATATACAGGCTAAGCTTGTTTCATATGGAAGTCAATTCAACTTGTGTTTTTTAATCAATTTAACCAAGTTTTAATTAATGTCTAAATGTAAAGGAAACATTTTAATAAATTAAAATTTTTTTTGAATTTTAAAATTTTTTGGAAGATTATTTTTGAAAAAAAAAAAAAAATCTTGATTTTTCGCCTGCCAGCTAATGAATATTTTGAGTATTGATTATTTTCCATTTGTGTATTAACCATGTTTAATTTTACTGATTTATTGTATTGACTTGTATTGTTAGACTCTTAAGTATTCACATGTTAGGTTAAGGATATGTTTAATTAGGAGAAATGTTTAAATTAACTCATTTTAAATAAAACAGAAAATAAGGAAGAGAATTTTTGATACAATATTTTATTTTGAATTCTGAATTTTTTCTTAGATGAAATAGTAAATTTTAAAGAATTTTTCAATGTATAATATGTAATGTGAGTGTGTGTGAGCCCAGTATCTGCTAAAGGCAGCCCAGCTTGCATAAAAGGGGAAACATATCGGTGGAGGATCTGGCATAATCTAAGCCAGGGATTGAGGATTTTGGGGGGTAGCATGTGAGAAGGTGAGGTGTGCTGTGGTACTTGTCTGTTCGATTTTTTGGTGTTGGGATCTCTTACGGAGAAGTCCAGTGATCTCGTTCAGATGCGTCCATAGTCGCCAAGCCAGGGGGGTCGTGTACCCATGTAGAGTAAGAACAAGGGGGTTGTTGGCACCAGTTCCTCACCGGTCCTCTTCGGGGTTTATCAATGAGATTTCTTCTGTTTTGGACAGTAGAATTCTCATTGAGGGGGATTGTAACGTGTCAAAATTTTGGGTAATTTCATTTCTTACAGTTATGGGGCATTTGTATTTTTATTTATTTTATTTTGGCGTTTTGTAAAATTATGGTGCAAACATTAACTCTATTGGAACAGAAAACGTGGCAAGTAGAACAGTTTGAAACAAAGGCAAGACGCAGTTTCTGTGGTGTAACACGGCAAGGAATTCGTACCACCCTCGAATTCGCAGAACTCTGTATAAGTGTGATAATGTACGCACTTAACATCTCAAGCAGGGGCGCTGAAGTGACGCTGTGAAACTCCAACGGCGCTGTAAAAAATGGCGCATGAATGAACAGTTTGTGATATCAGCAAGACGAACTACAAGAAATATCGTTAAGCCCCGCCCACTGCTAGTGACATCAGTATAGCAGCGACAAATATCGTCCACGGTTACCTCACAGAAAACACATTATGTGCCATGCATAGAGTGAATAAACCACAGCAATTCAGCTTGATCGGCGACGAAAATCTGTTGGCAGTGAATACACAGTTCCTCCCGCTCAGCCAAGCACGCTGCCCAGTTTTACTCCATCCGTGTCGGCCGGCACACCAAGCTAAATTAGGCTCCTAATAAAGTTTCGTAGTTTTACCGGTAATGAAGAAATAACAGTAAAGAATTGTGTGACCACGGTCCTTTAGAAGAACCGAACCCATTCAGATCGTTAATTTTTGGAAAATAACAAGACAATTACCCGAACAATGAGTGCGGGCATGCAGACCGCGTGGTCGACGTGGGAGGAGTATCATTCAAAATGTTAAGGGGTTTATAATTGAGTGTGTTTGAGTGAGTGTGAAAAATTGCAGGCTGGGCTCTGTCTGTATTAATAATGAAATATAACCAGTAAGGTAAGAGTTTAGAATAAGTTAACCTGTAGTAGAAGATAAAGTGACCAAAGGAAAAAAATGTAAATTAATCTGCATAAACAGGCATAACTGTTTTAGATGAAATTTTTAATAATGTTTAACAAATTAGAATATCATTCTCTTCATTAAAAAATGAGTCAAGTTAATTTTTTCCGTAACCTATAAATCACGTTAACATTTTACGTTCGTACGAGAAACCTGGCCCGGATAGAAGTTCTACAGGTAGGGTAAAGTAATTTATGTTTTAATAGATTTAATGAGTCTTATTAGCATCTCAGCACTTCATTATACCGTTTTAAAGAACGCAATTCCGCATAGACTGTTCAGTTTGAACGTTAACAAAGAACTAATTAACTTCTCCACTTTAGTAAAAATCTTGCCAAGTTAATATTGGAAAAGTATTGTTAAAATAATTCTTACTTCCCATGTACATAATTCCAAAGTACATTATACATGGAATAATTTTAGTTTATTATTCGCTTTCATGAACTATTAACCATATAATTGGTTTATTTATCTCATTCTGTTTAATTTGATATGTCATAGTCCATATTTGTTGAGATTTTTGTTAAAATTACCAAATTTCTGTCTTTTTGGAAATCTAGGCCCAAAACTCTGTTTCCGCCCTTCCATACTTTTACTGCCATTTTAAGTGTTATTAATATAATTATAATAAATTTCAAATGGTCATAAATCCTTTCCTTTCCTTAATTACTTATACATTGAACATTTGAACTGTTTTTTAGTGATAATTTCTGAATTTAACATTCCTCTTTAAAAATAGTTAATTTATACACTTCAAAAATTTTCAATAATTTAAGGTATTTTTGTATATTACTCTTTTAACTCATAGGTTCATTTACAGTAGTTGTTAGTTGACCTACCTTACCTAAATCTTGTCAGTTTACATGATTCATTAGTGAATTAACTGGTTTATATTGATTTTTATGAATTCATTATTTGGCCTAGAGTTTAGTATTTTACATGTATGGTTTTTATCAAATAAATTTAATTCTACTCCTCCTCTGACTCTTAATAGTTAACATGACATAAAATAAAATTGTTTACAAACTTATTGAGATGTGTAGCATCTAATTCATGCTACTGTTATAAAAATAATAATTAACATTACTCAGCATTCTGTAAAGTTGGACATGTTTGCTGAAATTGTTTTTAACATACATTTAACTCATTTGTTAATTACTACAGCATCCATAATGAAACATTTTAATTTGGATGTATGCTGTGATATAACTAATACAACTTATTCTAAACATATAAATCTTATTCCCTAATAACTCTTTTAAAAATATGGAGTTCATGGCTTTGAACAATATTAGCCATCTAAATTTCTAAATTCTATTAACACTTAAACTATTATCAGTCCTTTCTGTTTTTACTATTATTATTTAACATCCCCTTATATAGTAAACATTTCCACCCACACTTTCTTGTTATTGTCATTCCTATGAATGTCTTGAGATAACAAAGTGACCTAAAATAATGAAATATTGGAAATACCTTCCATTTTATTATTTCATGATTTGTTAATTATCAAATATAAAAGTTGTTTTATAGCATATAGTTTAAGTTATAGTAACACTACAACTTCAAGTTTATTATATTTCAAAACACTCACACTAGTACACTTTCACTGGTGGTTCTGATTTATATTGAGTCTTATTATCTCAGACCAGACCTTTAGTCATCATGGACTGTGAAGATTTGTTTATTTTTTATCACATAATAACTTGGTGCACCTCTTATCATACTACACAACACTTTTGTTTATCAATAATTACAATTTTATAGGGTTTCGGGATGTTATACTTTCTTTAATTGTATCTATTGGTTTGGGGTCAATGGTAGTTAATAATAGGTTTTTTATGGTGTTTCTTCCATCCTATTTCTTCCTTTCTTCTCGTCTTCCTTCTTGTGTTCACTTTTGGGTAAACCAAGGTACTCAGTGTTATCTTGTCTGATATTTGGTTCGGAGTATCTTCTTTATTTTCTGATACTGACTTTACTCTTCTTTCTTGGTTTCAGGGTATTGTTTATCTCCTGATAATAAACCTTACTCTTCTTTCTTCTTGTGTTTGGGGTATTTTGTTTTTTCACCACTCCTAATCTGATTCCTTTTTCTTGATTTTGAGGTATCTTGTTTATTTCCTGCTCCTAACCTCCTGGGTAATCTCCTGATTGTTTAATATGAGTTTTCTTTAATTCTTTCTTTGACTTTTATGGTTGTATTTTTTATCATTTAATTATGGTCTTTCTTTTATTGTGGTGTTTTCCTTTGAAGTAATTGAATTTCATTTGATATTCTTTTAGTATATGTAATTTAATTATTTTTTATGATCTTAAATGAATTAATTATTGGTAGAATATCTGTCATGCTACAACGAAATTAACCACAACATAAAATTTACTATGGAAATGGAAACCAATAATGGCTTGAACTTCCTCAATGTATTGGTGTTAAAAAGAAACAACCATTTCGGTTTTAAAATATACCGAAAACCTACCACAACAGACATAGTTATAAATGCTAAATCGAATCATCCATACACACAAAAAATGGCGGCATTTAATGCACTAGCACATAGACTAATAAGCGTACCAATGAATACGGAGGATTATAAAGAAGAATATAACATAATAAAACACATAGCCTTGAAAAATGGATATAACACAGAAATTGTGGATAAAATGATACATAAACAATTACGGAAAATAAATTGTGACAATAATAAAGTTAAAAATACAACACAATATGTCTCAGCATTATATACGAACATACTCCCCAACATAATAAAAAATGAATTTAAAAAATTATATATAAATGTTTCATTCAAGACCATAAATAATCTAAAAAATATACTTAAGCCACGAAAACCAATAACTTTGGAGGAATGTTCAGGAGTATATAGAATCCAGTGCAGTGAGTGCGATAAGTTCTATATCGGACAAACGGGGAGGAAATTTATCGAGAGATTTAAAGAACACCTACCAAAAAAGAAACCCCAAACCACCTCATCAAATTACGCACTCCACCTAATAAACGAAAACCATAATTACACCGGATTCAAAGAGAACATGGAGCCGATACATGTTTGTAATAAAGGTCATTTCCTGAATGCTTTAGAAGAGTTTGAAATATACAAGGCATCCAAAGTAAATAAAGAGCAGTTACTCAACGATCAGCTATCATTTAAATCCAATAAATTATATGATACCGCGTTGATGATAAGCAATGAAGCACGAACACAGGCTAGTTGACGATCGGATGTCGACCGGTGCACTGAGTCGCTTTTAACGTGTTCATGTGTTTGTGTTATATGTTAATTTATTCAGTGATTTTTGTGCGTGTGTTTTTATGTATAAACATTTTAATCATTTCAACGACCCCTATGTATTAGGGGAATAATAAATTTTTGACTGTACCTGAAGATGGGGATTTAGTCCCTGAAACATGTTGTATGTAAAAAACTGAGATCGCATAGTGGATTATACAAGGTAAAAAATTCTTAAGTTAATTGCATAACATTAAATAAAGACCCACAAACAAATATCAAACACAAATAACAAATATACTAAAAAATAGTACCCAAATCATAAATCCTAAAGACTCCTTTAAATATAAAATGGATAATCCTTGTGCACCAAAATTAAATTCTTTAATAAAATTGCACAAAATCAATAAACCTATCAGACCTTTAATAAACGCTATAACCGCACCAAATTATAAAATATCAAAATTACTAACACAAATCTTAAAACATAAAATTGAACTTCCAGCAAAATACAATATAAAAAATAGTATCGAACTCACGGAACATTCAGTATCGAACTGCGTTAATTCAATATCTGTATGGCGCATGTACCAGCTGTCCTCGCTCTCCCTAAAATTCTTCAACTTTCAGGGTCTGTTCTTTTTATGCCCATGCATGGATATAAATTCTCACTATGTCGAAGAAAAACCTCAAATATTGTAGTTTTACGTACAATAGTTACATATTAATATTTTTTTTAGTTTTTAACTATTAATATTAATACGCGCAATGGACATATTTTTACATTTATTAATAAAAGTTATATTTATTTAAATTTAACTAAATGTTAACAATTCTTTACACCTCAGTCTTATAGAAGACACTTTGACCAATACGTGTTCATAATTTTGTTAAAAAATATTTATTTTGAAAATTTCTGTAGAAATTTTAAGTTAAGAAAATGAGGTATACTTGCGAACTCAAAAAAAATTATAAATTTTAAAACTCGCTCATTTTATGCCAATAAATCAATACTAATTTTTATTATTTTTTCAAAAACCTATATATGTAAAGTTCATATTGTGAAGTTTTTTTTAAATGTAAATACATTTGTAATAAATTGTTAATATGTTTATGCATTAGTTGAAAAAAAATAAAAAACAAAAAAGTTATTACTTTATTTTAAGTATTTTCTTGGATTTCGTTGTCCATGACGTGTCCGTTACTAACTAAATACCACTATTACATTAACTTTACTAGTAATAGTGGTATTTATTTAAGTATTTATTAATAATTTAATTATTTTCTTTTCATTTTATGTAAAAGTGCAAACATTTAGCTTTAAAATGCTTTCTGATTTTTGTCTCTACGACTATTATAACGGATTTTATTAAAATTTGTATGTTGCAATGTCAGAAAAAATTAGCCTTCCCGCTCATCGAGGCGGACTCCGACAATCAATTTTTTTCTAATATTTCAATTCCATTTTTCTCACAAAATATTGGCCTGACAAAAAAAAATGATAATTAGCTTTTTTGTAGAGAATTTAATGCTCTTTAATTTTTGTAATTTGTCTGTTTTTCGTAAATTTGTTATTTTTCAAGATAATTGAAAAAAACTAATTTTTTGTACCTTCCCCCTCCTCTTTTTCAAAAAACCACGACGGAATTTACGTAAACTTTTTTTTAAAATTGTTTCTCACCGTTTTATCTAGCCTTATACAAAAACTCTCGTAGAAGCCATTTAATTTGAATTTTTTTCCTTCAGTGACTGTACTACTAACACAACTTTCTTGATTAAACAGAAATAAGACAAAGACATTTCTAAAATCTATAAACAGTTACCCAAACTGTGCAGCATGTAAGTAATTTAGAGGTTGTTAACAGCTTTGTATGTACTGCCAAAAATGCAGTAGATAAAAATGTTAAAAAATAGTGCACTAAATTCTGAAATAGACAAATGAATATGTGACGGTACATAAGTCCGTCTAAAGAATTTAGTGGTACGGGAGAAATAATTTTATTGTATTTTCATATATTTAAAATGGTTAGGTTAACTTCCCCAATGTATTACACACGACGCAATTGCCAGAGTAACTTGACACCAAGGTCGGTGGCCTACATGATTTTCTGCATATATTTGCATACTGCACTGTTCGACAATGCTGAAACGTCATAATACAATACGACAAACGTAACCACGATGACGTGAAACAATGCTGTCATCTGCGTCAGACAAAGGATTAATGACGGTTAATCCCCTCCACCTATCGATCTTACGACAAAATGTCGTCCCAGTCTGCAGCATACCTTCATAGCGTTAGCACGCTGAAATATTCGCTTTGCCAGTAGAAGTGTCTTTTAAACAGTAAAAATGTGATTAATTAGTAATCAGTAACTAATAATGTAACCAACAGCATACAATGGCAATATAAAATTCAGTGCAACGAGAGGACAGACTAAACTGTGAAGTTCGCCGACCACCTGGCTTGAGATGAAGAACGTCTGAGTGAAAACTCCAACTACTAACTCAGGAAAGTTGCAACTTAAATAACCATTATTCATTTTATCAAAATAGAGCTCTAAATTATAATTCAAAATTCTAGTTAAAACAAAAATAAAATGTACCAATAATTGATTGTGGGGAAGATAGCGTGTGTGGGTGCGTGCGAGAATATGCCGGCATTTACAAGTAACTGAAATGAGGCATTGGTTTATGTTTGAAAACTAAGTAAATCAACTCAGAATTAACTGTATTCTCTTTGAAATGTTTTGTAACAAATTAAGTACAAAATCAAATCATGAAGATTAATGAATAATTATTGGGCGGAAGTACGGAGCCGCCATCTTGTTTTGGGAGTATAAACTCCATTTTGTTGTCTGAATATAAATAATTACAATTATGAATTAAACCACAAGTTCAGTTTAACCAAATTCTGTTGACTTATTATTTTGTTAAACCCCAAAATGTTTCTGTTTCTCGCTTAATAAAGAACCGTGGGACCCTTAGTGAAAAAAGTAGAGTAGCGTCAGCGCCACGTGCTGAAACCGGATGTGGTAAATTATATGGTAAGTACCATAATCAAATCAGTATTATTATGGTTAATATAAAGAGTTTGTTAACAAATGCTGCCCAGAACAGGGACTTTATTGTTTATATATAAGTTTGTTAACAAATAGACAATCCAGTTACCAAATAAAACCGTGAATACTTTTGTCAGAAGGCTGGACTATTCACCTGTGAAGTACTCTTACGCCTGTATATCTGAAAACTGGTTCTATAACATAATTTTGTGGTCAGATAGTGTGTAGATTAAAGTTTTTACACTTATGTACATGTATAACAAATCAAATTCCACATCACAGCAATGAACTTTGTCTGCAATGTGTGACCATTCAGTTTCATAAACTGTTTTCTATTAGAGTAGAAATCATACTTTGTGAGCGTGGCGAATATTGTGTGAAATGTACAGCATTGCCAAACTTCCGCAGCATGCTCTGCCTGACAGTTCTGTTGCATTGGCAAATTGTAAAGTGTGTACAAATAAAAATCAGTATACAATTCGCTTCAAATTTAATGTTTCAGACAATAACTGAAACATTATGATGAATGCACAACAATTCCAACACTGCACAAGTTGTGTCTTTAGGACGCCTAACAACTGAGATAAAGAAGGTTCAGAAAATGTACAACAGCTTCTAAAGAAATTAAAATAAACTTTTGAAACTAAGGGGCAGCACATTTAACAGTGTTCAAACTCCATCATTTAAATTTGGTGGTGCTTCAACTTATGGTCGTAAAACAGTTTCACTCATGAACTTTCGCCCTGAATGCCAAAAAATAATTCACATGAATGTTAAAATGTATGTCTCTTCACTTCTGCAACGTAGAATTAAACCAGACTTTCTTTGATGTTTATTGCATTAAAGTCCGAATGACCGTTATTAAGACATTTTCTTTTAAACTCAAGTGCACATACCTTCTGTGTACATACTTGTGTTTTAGTATACGTGCCTTTCTGTATATTACTATGGAGTTTTGAAATCTCCAATATATATATTCAGCACTCATAAAGTTTGTTTATGTATTGTAACATAACAAAATGTTACCTAACCTAAACGTATACTGTCAGATGTTATAAGGACAGAACAATAATGTAAATAGGGAATATAGTGATAAGAATAAACAAGAAGAGAAGAATCAAGAAAGAAGAATGAAGCAGAAGTACCACATGAAACAGTAAACCCAAATACTGTTTGACACTACAACCAGACAATGACTAACACAAACTGATGGACAGAGTAAATGTACTTTAAGCTGTCAATCAAGTCAGTAGATAATGAAAACAGAATATGATATGTAAATAAAAAGTGAATCAATAAGAATCTGAATACTGTGAAATCAGAATTAGCATTTTGCTGATAATAAATTTAACCATGACTAGTAAATTATAAAGGCCAAAAACTAAGATTAGCAATGGCTACATAGTGAGAACAAAGATATAGTTCAATATCAAATATACTTATGAGAAATAAAAACCATTTGTGAGAGGGAATCTTATACGAATAAGGTACCTCAACAAATTACCGAATTGAGAACCAATAAATGTTGTTAAGGCAAAATTCCAATCTAGACGGTATGTCTTAACAAGGCCTAGACAAAGCAATAATCAGCGAGTTGATTATTGGGAGGTAACGTAAGTGTAAATTAAATACACAGAACAATTGTTATGCTCCAACATAACAAAAAACATTATTAAAATGATATATTTAATCATAATTCAATTGTTAAGTAGTAGAATAGAACGAGTTAGCGCAAAACGAAATGTCATAGTAATAAGAATCGTTCATTACAATGTATAAAGTTAATGTGTATTCATAATGTTCAGTAATTGAAGGTCAGTACAGAGTTAATAGTGTTCCCACATAAACGTTTGAGTAATAAAATGCTATGTGAACACAAACAATATTAATCAAAGTGTAAAATCGTCGATTCAGGTAAACAGACAACAGTGCAAAATAGTGTACCTGAACATTGATTATATAGCAGTGTCAGGAAAAGTGAAATTAACTCGGTATCAAGTGATATCAAATTAAAGAGGATAAAATAATCTTTAATTTGATGATGATATCGACCCAATCGCAACTGTATTAAGTGCGGGAAAGGTGTTAGCATCATTTGCAAAATATGCATCAGAAGTTTGTTTACTAATACCAACAACAATGAAAGCTATCTGCCACCTCAGAGCTTGGCGGTTAAAAAACCGTTATTAACGGCTATACAATCAATACGTCATACTCATCACACCTGCCAGAACCAATCACAAAATTAGTTAGTAATTAACATTTTTGCCTAACACCGATCAACGGGCGGGGTATATAAGAGGATGTAACCGATTCTCGATAGACACTTATCACTTCATACAGCACGGAACGTGTGCTCGCCATCTCAACATTTTTAATAACGGTTAGCGTCATCAACATAATACATCGAAGGAAATAGCTCAACACCAAGAAACAACTACTTCAAATTATTCTACAGAAAACAATAGTGATTATGTGCAGTATTATTTCATTTTGTGCGGGAAATACTGAACAGAAGTAATTAACTAAGGTTATTTATGATCCATTAAGGTAGAAGAGGATTGAAATACTCTGTTCTTGTGCGAGTGCAGTGTAAAATGATAATCATTATAATCCGATTATCAAGGTGCAAAAATGAGTTTTAATTAAATAATTAAAACCAAAAGGTAACAGTGCAACCATTATTCATTTTCACTACGAGCGCCATAACCTGTACGTTTTTATACACTGATCTGTACTGACGCAAAACACAGAAACATTTCAATGTTACACCATGTCTCAATTTATTTTGTGAATTTGTCATTAGTAATTAAGCTGAATGTTAGTTATAAGTGTTCTCAATTTATAAACTTTGTAATTCAGAAACCAGGCGTGACAAACGCATAGCCTATCAAATAGGTTATTTTTATTTGTTTACTTTATGAAAGTAATGTCAAAACATTGTTGATCAATTTTATATCAGAAAATTATTAGATGTTGTGTAGGCATAACTTTCTTTTTCGTGTCTCAAAGAATGCACTCCTGAGATTTCAATAATTTTAATGTTAAAAATAATAAAAATCTGGACTTAGCCAGATTTACCAAATATGATCTGAGCAAGCCTTATAAGGTTTATAAGAACTTATTTACGATTGTACATCATTATATGTTTTTAATTGTATTTGTTTTGAATTCTCCACCAAGGGTATGAATAAAACCCATAATTAACAGCATAACTCGACTTCATTTATTTCTAACAGATAGTTAAATATTTTATTCAGGAAAGCTTAAACAACCTTCAGTTGTGATTGAATATATGGAATAGCATTGCCATAAAGGTAACAAACAATTATTTTAAACTTTTTTAACTCATTAATTGATTCAATACATGGGTTTTACACGGGATTTTCCCAAAATAAATCCGTGTGGCGCCCACTAACAAACAAGGCAATCTAACCTTGCAACTAAAGTGAGTTGGTTTTTTGTAAACTGAGTTGACAGCTTACTGAACTTCTAGAAAACACGACCAGGTACGTGAAAGTATATTATGTTTATTATATTGTCCAGACATTACTAGACATAACGTACTCAGACTATTATTGACCTGGAGGAGAAGTTTCACAGCCAGTATCAACAAAACGATCATCATCATTGAGCGACCAACCATTATACTTTACTGTTAAGTTTAAGCAAACCTAGTATTTAAATATTACCAACACAACTATTTTATTTGTTTGATTTAAGGGAATTCTTTTCAGACAATTATAAATACACATTGTAAACACACTTTGAGTAACCTCGAATGTTACATTTTAAATCACTTTACAAAATTAGTAACCTTCAACTAGAAACCACCACAAACATTAACACATGTCAAACTAATATATCAAACATAATTAAATTTTATTTAAACCATACTTTCTAAATATATTACAAATCGACGCATACAACGTGTGGCAGGATAATCATACACCGTATTCGATCGATTTATTTACCATATAAACCTAATTTTAAACCACCGAAATTCGTTTACTTACAGTATCTATTTTTAATAAAACACCATCATTTCATTCAACTTACAAGTTCTTCCTTAATGTAGCATGCGTTGACCAGTATTTATAATACCCTTCCCTACTCGCAGGTTCTTCATAATAATTATTTAACCGTCAGTTGATTTTGTATTTTTAATATCTGTGGAACCACAGTGTATTAAGCTGTGAGTGATTTTATATGTTAAAAACTTCGAATTTTGAAAGAAAGACATTCAGTATAAATAACCATGTTTTATGAACAGTGTGACGATACATATCATCACCATGCATATAAGAACTATCAGTTATTTTCTCTGTGTTAGCAGTCTTCATCACAACTTTGTCAAATTTTGTTGCTTCCCTGCTATATACACTTTTTCCTCGAACAAGGCCTTTCGGTTTTGCAACCATTATCAAGTTCTTCCTACAACTGTTGTAGGAAGAACTTGATAATGGTTGCGAAACCGAAAGGCCTCGTTCGAGGAAAAAGTGTATATAGCAGGGAAGCAACAAAATTTGACAACGTTCATATAAGAACTGTTAAGATAAAGAAACCATAGTTAACTAGTACTAGTGTAAATGATAAATGAAAGGAAACTTACTAATAAGTGTATTAAGCAGAGTATTCTGGTTCCATGCTAAAACAAAACAATGGCTGAAGACAAAAATGTTAAAGAAATGTAATATCGTAATTATGATGAAAATTAGAAGAAGAGAACTTAATAGCGTGATAAACCCAATAGATATGGTAAGTGAGAGGTATAAACAAGTCCAGCGATGAAACAACTAATTAAAATAAATACATGCAACAAGACAGTGAGGACCACATTAATTACAAAATAACATAAATGCATGAAGAACTAAAAATAAAAATAACAAAAGAAAATAAACTAAAAACATGTTAATGACCAGGTAAAATATAAATAAAAAGTACTACATAAATTAATAATAATAATAATTAAAAGAGAAAAGATCAGACAGTAGGTAAAGTTATAGAAAATGGAATACAATGGTATAAATAAGAGTAAGGAATATGTGCATTAGTCTAAGAAAATTGTAAAAACTTGTATTATAAGGGAGTGAAGTGATAAGTGTACAAGGAAGGAAATGGTGATGATCAAAGATCATGTTATAAACCAGTGGGGAAGGGAGAAAGTGAAGTAATGGTCTTATGTATAAACTAATACACATTAAGAACCAGTAAATAAAAGTAGTATGTATCTAAAGGGTTTTGTATACCCACAGGATTGATTATGTTATAATTAGTTATTTAAAGGGTTTTGTATACCCACAGGATTTATTATGTTATAATTAGGTGTTTAAAGGTTTTGTATACCCATATGATTTATTATGTTATAATTAGTTATTAAAAGGGCTCTGTATACCCAGGATTTTATTATGTTTGAATTATTTGTTAAACGATTTGTTAATTTTTCAAGAACAGTAGTTGTAAAAGCTGTTCAGAAATGTCAATCTCAGGTACATGGTGAAACATCATATTATGTAAAAAATCATTGTAAAGGAATGGCAAAATGTTAAACCTATAGGCCAAAAGAAATGAGCTGAAATACAACACTAAAATATCCAGAATAATCCTAACCAAACCAAATAAAATTAAACAGAAGCCTGACCTTAATGAAACAGGGAAGGTGTTGATAAAATTATATGTCAAAACCCACAATAGCAATAACCAGATGGATAAAGAAAGAATTATTAGCACATCAGGCAAGCCATTGAGCTGACATGTTGCCAAGATTATTGTTATTATAAGAAACTTATGCATAGGTATTTAAAACTGTAATGTTATACATAATGTACAAGTATCAGACATTATTGTTAGTAATAAGGATAACCCTATTAGAACATATTAAAATAGTAAAGAAGGCAATAAGAAATGTTAAGAAAAAATATGTAAAAGCCTAAAAACTTAAATTTATAAATGTGCTAAAATAAGTGATACTGGGGCTAAATGGGCTACATAAGGTATCAAAATACTTCTATTTTCCCAAACAACATCGTATAATCCAAATTTGAATTAATCTAAAAATAAACAGGGAGTAATTTGAGATGACAGATATAAATTTCAAAGATTTCGAATAATTAACGCCACGTGACCAGGGTCAAGGAAAAATGGACTAAGCAGAGCTCACAAAAGCGTGGTCATAGCCGTTAGCTAAACGGATTTTTCGAATTACTCTATTGTTAAATCTCAGACTGAACAGATCAACTCCGTGTAGCAGAGAGTCACATTTCAATGAATAACCAATAACCAAAAGTAAAATGCAAAGAGATGCCAAAACCAAAATAAGAAAAAACATTAAAAAATTACACAAGCAAACCATACTAATAGAAGAAATTGAAAACCGAATGAAAAGATGATGGTCAACTTAAACTAACACATTCCAAGTATGAAAAAAACGTAACTGCAAGTAGATTGAATAAACTAATAACGACATAACCATACCATACACAACACGAGATTCACCAAAAACACTGTTAAACCAGACACTTGTGAACTTTAACAAAACTTTATTCAGCAACATTGTGGGCATAAAGTTATTAAAACATTATTTAATTTAAAGAAATTAGACGAAGCAGATTTGAGGGATACAAAGGTACAAGCCGATGGCCATTTTGATTGACAAAACTCTACCATTTCGATTGACGTTTGGAAGAGAACCGTGAATAGTAGTACACTTTAACTTAAACATTATTTTAAATTTATTAGTTATCAAGAATGTTGATTAACCAACTGTAATGTATTTTATCCTGAAGCATTTTCTGATCTTTCCTAACAGCTCAAAGAATCCACAACCTGATATTAAAAAATAATATTGTAACTTAGTTTAAACATTTTATTGTTCGAGTCGAGTTTGGTGAGAGAGTCGATACGGTCATTATCCCGTTCGATTCACGAACCGTTGAACTGACCCAGATTATAACATCATCAAATAAACTAATTTGTTAATTTAAAAAGCATTTTATTTTTTTAAGTGGATTAAGATAAAGGAT
The DNA here is from genome assembly GCA_034769895.1 of Magicicada septendecula. NCBI lineage: Eukaryota > Metazoa > Arthropoda > Insecta > Hemiptera > Cicadidae > Magicicada > Magicicada septendecula. The sequence continues at coordinate 265,458,429 of CM068375.1, forward strand.
TTTCAGGTGACAAATAAGAGGAGAAATACGGCGAGAGTGAAGAACATTGAGAAATTAGGGGACAAAACCAGATAACCTATAAGATTGAGTTGAATCATCAATCGATTGTGGAAAACCCACACAATCTGTTCTAATTATTAAGAACAATTATTTTGGCGACATTTTCAAAACAGTACGCACGCGAACACCGCTCCAATAACCGTATACTCGATGACGACCTGTCATTACCTGATCATTCTGTTGGATTAAAGTAACTAAAAATAAAATCAATTAATAAAAATAATTCAATAAACATTAATTTATTTCCAAATAAATAAATTTTAAAGAAGACAAGTTTCACGTACACAGAATTCGTAAATTACATATTAGCACATCATCTGGTGGGGCTTTTAAGGAAGACACAACAAACAAACAATATTTTATTACAACAGACAAAAGTTAATTTTGGCCAGTGCCACAAAACCATATCAAATTGAGTCCTTTAATTAAGAAAGTTGTGTTAGTGGTTATAATCACAAACAGAATTATCCCTGTTGCACACCACTATAGAAAAATTATTCCGATTAGCGCTTATAAATAATCAGAGATTATTTCCGATCTGATGAGCTGTGAAGCTTGAAAGCGCTAATCGGAATAATTTTTCTATAGTGGTGTGCAACAGTGATAATTCTGTTTGAAATTGAGTCCTGTCAAGGAAAGTCATTGTTGTCACTGGACTGAGTCCATCAATTTCATAAATCAGCCCACCAATTAGGGCAAAATATACGTAATATCAAACAACAGTAATGTACTCTTAAAATAAAAATATACATATGTATGATGATGATGACGATAATAATGATAATAATAAAAATAATAATACAGTTTAGATTACTTTTATTTTACTTATCAATTACAGCTATAAGTTCTTTGAAAAAGTTACCAATAATGTGTAACGTTTTGCTGTCACTTTAATTTTATTAATTACCAACATTTTTTATCACAGTTATTACTGTCACTGTCGCTGTTTACAGATACATTTATTATGAAGTCTTCAGTTACTTCATCCTTAGCCTTTATCCTTAAATCTGTATTAAAATCTTCCAGCATTATTTTCTCAATTTTATGGACACATCTTTCCCAGTCTTGTTCAGTAATGTTATCTAAAGCCTAACTTGCTAAATGAAGAAAGTCTTTTATTTTAAAGTTTTATTTTCATTGGCAACTTGTCATTTTACTTGTGCCCATATTAATTCAATGGGGTTTTACTGGCAGTGACAGGGAGAAAATAAATTACTTTTGTGCCCCTGTCAAAAAGCCATTTCATCCAGTTCGTACAGCTATGATGTTCTCATTTGCTATAAGTTCAACTCTGTTCTCACATTGCAAAAAGGAATGTATTTTTAATGTAACCAGTTTTCGATTTCATTTTTTCTAGAGGATGTAGGGGGAGGTTTATTTATTTGTACTAAGTGATAGCTAGCATTGTCCATGATTATAACAGAAGATTCTTCTAATAAATTAAGTAACTAGTTTTCAAACCATTCTTTAAAAACACTTGCATTCATTTCAGAAGATGATGCTGAACAACACACAAAAACCTACTGATTCCCATTCAAAAACTTCGTCTTCTTGGATCCAGTATGCAACATAACTATTTTTCCTCCCTTTCCAGTTGGCACCTTTAAATCTCCTCCCATTGTAGAATTACGAGGGTCATTTGAAAAGTTCATGGAGCGACAACTCTACCTTAGCGGTAAAACCAAAATTTTTATGTGCTGCAATATTTGTATTTTATGTGAACTCCTGTTAATTTCCAAATCTATCTATCAATTTATTCATTGTTTAGAAACTGTTTAAAATTGATGTGTCATGCGTGTTTTGAAAAACACAAAATCAAACATTGTGGTGTGAATCTTTGTTAAAAATTGTTTAGCGCCAACGGAAATTCAGAACGAAATTGAAAATGTGTCAGGAGATGCTGCGACTTCAGTGGTTTGTAAGTAGGTACTTGAGTTTAAATGTGGTCGTACGAGTATTGAAAACGTGGTCACACTGGACGCCCAAAAAATGCACAAACTCCAGGTGCAGAAGCCGTCTTGCACACTGCTTTTTCACACCAAGTTCTTGAGTTAAAGTATGGTGCACACGCTCATATGAGATGCCTATGATTTCAGAGCAACGCCATCCACTCCTCAATCTGTGGTCTTCCAACACCCTATGAAATTTTTTCAATAATGCCATTTTTTTTTGCACTTTTTGGCCCTCCATTGCTGAGATAGTCTTCAGTGCTTGTACGACCACGTTTAAACTCTAGTGTGCCACTCTAGGTTGTTTCTGAAGGCACAGCATCTTCTGACACACTTACAATTTCGCTTTGATTTTCCATTGGCTCTAAAACACTTTTACCAGAGAATTCATCACAACAAGATGTTTGTTTTGTGTATTTTAATAACAGCCATGACAGGAAAATTTCAAACAGCTGGGAAAAAGTGAAAAAATTGACAGATATATCTGAAAATTAACAGGTGTTCACGCAAAATATACGTCTTGCAGCACACGAACGATTTTAGTTCTACCATTGAGCTATAGATGTCGCTCCGCGAACTTTTCAACTGACCCTCGTATGCCAAGTGAAATTGTAAAAATGATTTTGAGAAATTCTGCTTTCGTCCAAATAAAAACTTGGTCTGTCATCATTCTTGATTTTAATTCTTGAATTTTACATAAAAACATTACTCTTGCTTGAGGTATATCATATCTTTCAAGCAAATGTATGCATCCACCATTCATTTTTTTAACAAAGACCCTATGTTTTTTTTAAAATACACCTAACTGATGTAACACTGGCAGAAAAAAGCGCTCCATCATTTTCTGTTTTCTGCTGTTGGATATTCACCCTTATCAAAAAAATTCCATAACTAAACATCATATTACTTCTGTATCGAAGCCAAAACAATTGTGTAACTTTACATTCCTTTTTTTATTATTTTTTTTTTTTAAGGGGGAATGGAAATATTTACATGTTTTTGCTTCTGTACATGTCTTTTGTACAGCTGTTCTACCTTAACCACAAGCTTCACTCATTAGTTATTAACACTTATTCAGGCCTCCCTTTATTAAAAATACACCAGACAACATTGCTTGTCACCTTAATAAAAAAAAAACTGTAAATGTTATAAATTATTCTCTTACTCTGTTTTCAAATGTCAGAAGCTTTTTCTAACAGGGATTAAGGATCCAGGTTGACTTATGTCTATATTTACAATACAATCCTTGCTCATAACACTCTTAATAACCTATGCATTATGTAACGGGGCATTTTGGGGTAATAAAGAAGTTTGTATTTTTGTAATAAAACAAATAACATTTTTTTACTATGATAGGGACAAACATAAACAAAGGTAAATTCAGTGGTAGCGACAGTGGCAGCACTGCTGGTGACATTATAAAGTGAAAATTATTCAGTAATATTTTATAAAACGAGAAAACAACCGACGAAACTGTGCGAAGGTCAACCAGTGACACACAAAAGCGTAAACAAATTATGTAATTGAGCATCAGGCGATGTTACGTCAGCGCCTTACCTAACGAAGAATGTAGGTGTGTCCACGCCAGCAGCTTTGTCGCACACACAGAACAGAGCAGTCGGACAATAACATCTTGACACACCGGATGCGAGTCGTTTTGTGCGTCCGCTGGCTGGGCGGTTTGGGCGAAGTTTTAGTCGCCCGTACCTAAAATGTGAATACCGCAAAACAACCAAATGTGAAGTTATAAATATATTTTAAATATATTTCAAAATTATATATATAAATAACAGAAATGAACAGTTTTTCGGAAAGTTAACAGTTTAAAACAAAGAATGTGTGCGGGTATGGCCAAGTGACGTCTTCTGGACTAAAAATGAACAGATAAGTAATCTACAGGAATAAAATAAAATGAAACTTTCAAAATTTTGGTTTAAATATTAAAAAAATCTAACATTTTCAAAAACTATGAGCTCTTAAAATCTGGGGATAGTTATACATGTGTGTGTGTGAAAGCGCTGGTTTTCATTATGTTGTAGAAAATAATTTGTATTTGTGTTATATCTTAAGGGGAAGTCTACTTAATAATAATCTATTTTATGAATACTTATTCTTGAATATTACAGAAGTTAATGTATGAGGGAGAAAGGAGATTTCGTATTTTGACGTAAAAATTATAACTTGATGGTGTTTTTTTCTTTTAGAATTTAATAAAACAATATTGATTTGAATACTTAACATGTGAATTAGTGGTCATTTCAAATAACCATATTGTTTTTTCAACACGTCTAACGAGATCCTGGAAAATGGTGAGTATAAAGTTTGAGTTGGTACTAGACAATATGGCTGCTGCACCAGCCGAAAGAGTAAAAGTAAACAAGGGAGAATATGGTATTGAATATAATTATTAATAGAGTTAATCAGTTAACAATGGCGCCCGAACAGGGACCGTTTGCATTAATTTAATTATGCAAATGTGGACCTGTTGCAGAAATGATATGGTTGTTTGAGGTAAAAAAAAAATAAATTTTTTTCCATACGTAAAATAGACGTAGATAGGGGTTATGTTGTGATAAATGTGAAATATTGATGTTGATATTTTGTAGCGGGTATTGTGAAGTAATATGCATAATAATTAATATGTATGATAATTATTAAGTAGTATAAAGGGTATTATAATAAAAATCTTTTAAATATGGTGTCACAGGACAAATGGCGCCAATCGTACACACTATAGTTTTTTAGGCCCTTAAAAGGACCGTTTGTCGGGTACGCTAAATCATTTGCGTACGCTGCCCGAGCCGCGCTGTGATGTTCGGCGGCTGCGTCCGCTGTTCCGGGCGTGCTGCGGTTCTCTTCTTTCGGCAGCGGTATGTAGAGCCCGCTGCTGTCCCAGTCGATGTCCATCACTGCTTCTCCTGCGTTCTCCATTCTTCCTTCTTCCTTTTCTTCCAGCTGGCTTGACGACGTCCAATGGAGTGCGCCAAAAATTTTTAGCGGCGCTGTTTTTATGCCCTGACAGGTCGTATGCCACGAACCTATCAGAGTGCCGCTGGTCCCTGGTTGGCTCGCCTCGAGCACGTTAGATGGTCACGTTGAGGCCAATCAAGCTGCTGCCGATCCTTGATTGGGTCGCCTCGCCTTCTCGTGTCAAGTCTCGGCTGGCGCCGAGAGCAGATCTTCGCCTCGCTATGTCACAATGGCTAAGATACAAGAAAATGATAGTGGTTTCGTATGGAAGGAGTGGGAAAGCGAATTTAAAGGGGTTGTAGGTGAAATGACAGACGAGGAATGGGGTAGGTTAGACGATAGTTTAACACGAATGGAAGAACAGGAAGAGGGAATATTCGCAGAAATTAAGAAGCACAGTGATGATATTGATAGTGAGGTGACAAGTAATAAAGGTAATATCGTTGAAGCGATAGTAGTAGTAAATAAGGCAGTAAATAGGCCTAATATTAAGGATGATAATATAATGGGAGCAGAAAGTGGTGGAGAGACAAATCAATTTAACAAAAATAAAGTCGATCAGGTGGCAGATAATGAGGTAAGTAAAGATGATTTGAGTGAATCTAATAAGACGCGAATGATAAAGATGATGATTAAGATGTGCCAGGAGATGCTAAATTCGCAAGAACAAATGATCAATTATATGAAAAAACAAAACGAGGAGTGGAGAAGAGATAGATGTCAATTAAAGGAGAGTACAGAGGTTAAACCAAAACAGGTAAGTGGTAATAATGTTGTTAATGATAGTGAAGAAATCATTAACCAGGTGTGACAGTGATAATGAATTAATAAATAACAGTGACCAAATAGTGGGAGAAGTAGTGTTGACTAGTGATGATAATGATATTAATTACAATTCTAAGGTAAGTAGGAGTGATAATTATGACAATATAAGTGAAAATATGATGTTAAAAAATAATGGAGTAAATATAGAGAGTACTGATGAAGTTTTAGAATGTAATAATAGAATGTCAGTATGTGTTAATGGATTAAAGAGAGTGAGTGAAGAGAGTTATGTTGGGGGTATGAAGCAGGGGGTAAATTTTCCCCATATTTATGGTGAACCAAGGTGTTCACAAATGTTGTTGTTGAAGGGTAAGAGTCCCTTGTTATTGGGAGACATGAGGTCTTTGAATTGTTCCCCGAATTTTTATAAATTAGTACCCTCTGCATGGAGTGAGAGAGAAAGTGAGATATGGTGTTATGGTGAGGGAGATTTAGATAGAGAGTTGTGTATTGAGAGAGAGATAGAATTATATAAGTTAAAAAGAAATTATGATGAATTGAGAAAAAGATTAGAAGGGGTGAAGATAAACCATATAAAATGCTTACCTGTTGAAAGAGAGATAAAGAATTATTTTGATAATATTTTTATAAACTATAATGACTTACCTGACGTAATAGTAGAGGAATATAAAAATGATAAAACAACTTACCTGACGTTGACCAATAATACTGATGGAGACTGGACAATAATAACTTATGTTGACAAGGTTTATGAAACATTAATAGGGAATAACCCTATAAATTATAATGGAATAATGAATGAAATAAAGTTAATGGATTATAATAATAATAATAATAATAACAAATTGTATGTGGATAACAATGATGCATGTTATAAATATATTCGATATATATACGATGATGGAGGTTGAAATAAAAATCAGTGAATGGACAATTTAAATATGGCAATTTATGGTAATGACCTTGCAGACTTGGACATATGAAGTGTGAAACAATTGAACAGTTATTGACGAATAATTTGTAAATAATAATGTAGTGAATTCAATTGTGTGTATTATGAAATGTTAGGTAAATAATGTGTGTATGTAGTAGAAAAATGTTGTGATAATAATAATAATAATATTATTAATATTTTGCAGTCTAAATAAATAATAAAAAATAATTATGAAGACAATAATTAATGATTTGTAAATTTTGATAATAATTGAAATATGTTGTGTTTTAATAATCAATTGAAGTAAATACTTTGAGATGTTTAAATATTGTGAGGAATCTAATGGCAACGAAGGATAAATAATGAAATGATGATATATAAAAGAGTTAATGAAAAATTTCAAACAAGAATGTTTATAAGTTTTTCTGTAAATTATTTAAAAGAGAATTGTTTGTTTAATGTATGCTAATAATCAAGGTTAAATTTCTATTTGTTTATTATGTTATATAATGTATTATACAAGATGTGGGGAAATAATGGGAGGTAGATTGGTGCTCAATGAAGTGATAGAACAGTGGAGTGTGGAACTGCAATGGTAGAAAGTTTAGTTATCATTCTAATTAATTAGTTATTAAGTTGCTGTTGCTGGGGTGGCATGTGCCCCAGTAGATAGCGGAAAGTGTTGGGGGTAACAGAGAGTGTTACCTCCATCGGAGGCCAACATGGCGAAAATGCACGGCACACCCTTTTGTACAATTTTAAATTGTAACTTGATAAATTGCCGTGCCGTGCAAAATAATGATGATGAGTACATGCCTGAAGGAAGAGATGATTTCCCCGACTTTTCGGGTGATTATTGCCTTACCAGCACTAATCGTGGTTTTGGCTAGCGGTCAGCTATGGCCATATCAAGTCCCTTGACCATAGCTGGTTTGAAATTGGTCTATATTAGAAATTAATGGGGGGTGAAACTAGGGGAAATCCCGGCACTATGGAACAGCGGCTGCCACTCTGTTCGAGGAGGAACAGCAAAGCCAGGTGGTAGACCCGCATTAAGGGCGCATAACTATAGAACAAAGATATGTTGATATCGAAACCTTTAAAATGTAATGCAGAAGCAAGGACACGGAGATGTCAAATTCCTCCAAAACTTCAGTCCTTGTGGACGCCACAGTCCAGGGGGGGGTCATAGTGTGTGTGGCAGGGAGGTTATCCAGGGGGGTAACGAGTTAAAAAATTTTGTTGTATTTTAATAATGATGACTCGCTACTAAATAATTTTGTTTTAATTTGAAAAATAGATGCACTAGATACTTCCTATATTGTGTTTATTATGTCTTATTGTGTTAATTGCATGTAGTATGTTAGGAATAAGGATTATAAAAATATAATAATATGTTTTCAATGTGTTTATAGATTTTAAAATAAAATGAAATAAAGTTGTGATAGTTAAAATTTTCAATGGGTTGCAAAAGATAGAAGTGGGTGATAGTAATTGTTTGAGTAAAACGTTTGAGTCAGTCCAAGTTGAAAATATTGAGGTATTAAAGAGAATAAGAGATGAAATACAAGTAATAGAGAATTTGAATATAAGTTGAGACACAGTAGAAATGGAGAATAGATGTAGAGTTTTGAGTGATATATTGTTGTTTATAATTGATGATGTTATTTTGTTATAGTTGTAGTAAGGTAATAAGATTGAGATTTTTTGGGGATGGCAATTTTGTAGTAGGGGGTAGTGTAATGTGGGAGTCCGCAACATAATGATAAGTTGGGACGGGATAGGAACGATTTAGTGGAGACGGGGTTGCCTTAGGTAGAATCCAGGAATCAGATAAGGGAAATGAGTTTTGGAGGGGGAACACTTATCCTAAATACAAAGGGTTAGGGAGTATTTTTTTTTTATATGGAGAGAAGGTGGCGAATTGGGTTAAAGTAGTAAGTAGTTAGAGGTAGAGAAAGGTTAGTAGATTGTTTGATAGAGGGGTGTCATACTAGTTAAATATTGTGTAAGGGAGCATTGGAGTCATAAAAGGGGAAAGATTATGAGTAAATGCCAAGTTGATAAAGGGAATTATAATGAATAACTGAGAATCACCCAAATTAATGAAAGGGAATAATAAATGAAATGATGTGTAAAACGAAGATTGAAAAAAAAAAAATTTTTTTGTTGAAAGAGAATTAATAAAAGTTAAATTGAGATTAAAATGCAATTTTTATGATTTTATATGCAAATTTAATGATGTAAAGTGTGTAAATTTTAAGATAAAATTGATAATAATAACAATGTGAATTATAAATGTACTGTGTTTTCTTATGTTATGTTATGTTGTTAGGTATTCTGATATATGTTAGAAATAAGTAAAAAACAAAACCAGTGCTTCTTAGCGCAAACCAGCACCGCTAGGGGGAAACAGATAAGTTGGGGATATGGTGTTGTATAAGGCCACTATTTGATATTTAATTTGTGTTTCAGTGTTTGGTGATGCTGTGGCGGCGGACCTGAGCTGGCCAGCGCGTCAGAGCAGGGGCGTTAAGTATCTGTCTGACTCTATGGTGTTGGGATCTCGATAGAGAAGTCCAGTATTGTCATTCAGGTGCGGTCACAGTCACCGGACCAAGGGTGAGTTGATTATATTTTTTGTAAACCATAAAGGGGGTTGTGGCGACATATCCTGGCTGATCCCTTTAGCAAGTATGAATGTGTCGATGAGATTTTTTATGCTTCGGCATAAAATATCTCATTGAGGGGGTATTCTAACGGGGCATTTTAGGTCTAATTTTGGGGTAATAAAGAAGTTTGTATTTTTGTAATAAAACAAATAACATTTTTTTACTATGATAGGGACAAACATAAACAAAGGTAAATTCTGTGGTAGTGACGGTAGCGACAGTGGCAGCACTGCTGGTGACATTATAAAGTGAAAATTATTCAGTAATATTTTATAAAACGAGAAAACAACCGACGAAACTGTGCCAAGGTCAACCAATGACACACAAAAGCTAAACAAATTATGTAATTGAGCATCAGGCGATGTTATGTCAGCGCCTTACATAACGAAGAATGTAGGTGTGTCCACGCCAGCAGCTTTGTCGCACACACAGAACAAAGCAGTCGGACAATAACATCTTGACACACCGGACGCGAGTCGTTTTGTGCGTCCGCCGGCTGGGCGGTTTGGGCGAAGTTTTAGTTGCCCGTACCTAAAATGTGAATACCGCAAAACAACCAAATGTGAAGTTATAAATATATTTCAAAATTATATATATAAATAACAGAAATGAACAGTTTTTCGGAAAGTTAACAGTTTAAAACAAGGAATGTGTGCGGGTCCTTACGGAAAATGAGACCGAGTCCAATCGATTCCTGGTGTCAAAATACCCTTAAGTACCAACTTCCGAGAAAATTCCTCGAGCTGTTTCAGAAAAAAAATTTACAGACAAACAATTATTGCTCGTTTAATAGTATAGGATTGATTTGTGTCAAAAATAGTTCTTTTTTTCACTTGTAGTTTACACTTTTTAATAACTACTAAACAGCCTATAATCGTTATACTTTTATGTACACTTATGGCCTGTGCTGTTTATTTTTTGTGTAATTAATTGTTAACTGATTAACTCTATTAATAATTATATTCAATACCATATTCTCCCTTGTTTACTTTTACTCTTTCGGCTGGTGCAGCAGCCATATTGTCTAGTACCAACTCAAACTTTATACTCACCATTTTCCAGGATCTCGTTAGACGTGTTGAAAAAACAATATGGTTATTTGAAATGACCACTAATTCACATGTTAAGTATTCAAATCAATATTGTTTTATTAAATTCTAAAAGAAAAAAACACCAAGTTATAATTTTTACGTCAAAATACGAAATCTCCTTTCTCCCTCATACATTAACTTCTGTAATATTCAAGAATAAGTATTCATAAAATAGATTATTATTAAGTAGACTTCCCCTTAAGATATAACACAAATACAAATTATTTTCTACAACATAACGAAAACCAGCGCTTTCACACACACACATGTATATCTATCCCCAGATTTTAAGAGCTCATAGTTTTTGAAAATGTTAGATTTTTTTAATATTTAAACCAAAATTTTGAAAGTTTCGTTTTATTTTATTCCTGTAGATTACTTATCTGTTCATCTTTAGTTCCTATACTATTAAATGTTTGTCTGTAAATTTTTTTTCCGAAACGGCTCGAGGAATTTTCTCGGAAGTTGGTACTTAAGGGTATTTTGATACCAGGAATCGATTGGACTCGGTCTCATTTTCCGCAAAAATCGTCTAAGGGCCACATTGAGGGCCTTTATTTTAAAATATCGCGGGACCGATACCGCGCGACAATTAATTATTGCTAGGCAACTAATTTCTAACCAGCTTTCTTACCGTACAGAAGCCGTCGATAAATGCAAACGGCGCAGTATCGATATGTTTATATATGAAGAAGAATAAATAGCTGTTGCAAACAATGTAAATAAACAAAATAAGAGTTGAGACGAGCAATAATTGTCCGTCCGTCTATAAATTGTTTTCCCGTAACGGCTCGAGGAATTTTCTCGAAATTTTTACATTACCGAAATTTCATTACATTATTATTCAAAAACGTTGTGTCTGTTTGTTTATTCAAAGGTTTATTTGAAAATTATAGGTGAGCTATTTCAGAAATTAATCGATTTGTGTGATCATTTTCTTTGTCTTTTACAGTGATTTTATTCCAGTGAGTTATTTAGTGTTAGATCTGCTCAGTAAAATAAAAAAATAACTTCAATTTTTCTCTGCTCAGTGATCTATTAACAATAAAAAACCATTACAGTGTTTGTGCAAGTGCAAAGCGACTCAAATTCTTGCTCGATTGGTAATTTATATAGTTTTTTAAGAAGGTAAGTGTCATCGCCTTAGGTTACATATTACTATTCTGTGCACACCTACCAAGCATTGGACACTGTGCAACATTATTTATACTTCCAGTCTTATGCTCAAGTGCTTTTAAATATTTTTGGCAGAAAAAATCAATTTGAAAATGTTATTTTTTAGATGCATCGCGGACGACCTCCTAAACGGCGAATTTGTAACAACTTAAGGCCACCGCAACAAAGACAGCAAGAATATGAGTTACCACAGCCTCTTCAGGAAATAACGAATGTCATAGACGAACTTTCTGAAAATAATACTAACATCGTCATTCATGAAAATCAGGCATCAACTTCTAGACCTGTGCGAAGTGCCAAGAATGATTGTATGAATACACTAAATGAAGTATTAAGGGAGCTTAAGGATTACTAGTCGCAAGAATTATGTGAGCAAATAAGGGAGATAAATAATAAACGCAGAAGATTGGCAGAATCAACAGAAGAGCGTGAACGAAGGCAAGAAAACGATCGATTGCGAGCAAGTAAAAGGAGAGCTGAAGAGTCACCAGAGCAAAGAGCTCAACGGCTTCTAATCATTCGATTACGAGCAAGTCAAAGAAGAGCTGAAGAAAATGAAGAAAGACGTCAGCAGCGATTAGAGGAGCAACGTCGCCGGAATGAAAGACGTCAAAGAGCTCTGCTATTGAACCCTTTACGAACATACAAATTAGCTGTCACTTCTGATGTATCCAATCACACATTAGGAAATTTTAATGTTGCTTGCTTGCATTGTGGCGCTTTGCATTTTCCAGAAGAACGTGTTAGCAGTCGAACCCATAGAAATTCTTTCGGAGACTGCTGTTTGCATGGCCGCATTGAGCTGCATCCACCTAAATTTCCAAATGAGTTGGTGCGACTATTTCTTCATTGTCATCCATTAACTGATGAATTTCATAAAAGAATACGTAATTTAAATGCATGTTTTGCAATGGCTTCATTCACCGTGGATGATAATCGAACCATAAACAATCGAGGAATTTATACGTTTATTGCAGCAGGGAATGTTTATCATAAAATTAACATGGCTGCTCATCCAACTCAAAATTCACAAGGTGAGTTTGAACGACCTCGATATGGACAGATGTACTTCCTCGATAATGAAGATGCTGTCAATGAACGTGTCAACATTCCACTGAATAATGGAATTAGTGTTCCATTAATGAACCTGTTGGAAGGAATTATCCGCTCACAAAATCCATTTGTACAAGGTTTTATGATGATGCGAGAGGTTGAAGAAGAAGTGAACCAGCGTGCTGCTGAGGAAAGAACTGAACCACCTTACGTGAAACTTCTCTTTGTGTTGCCCGAGGGTGCAGACCACAGAAGGTATAACATTCCATTCCAAAATGATGTTTGCGCCGTGGTCACTTTGAATGCCGATCAAAGTTTTCCAGATAATGAATTAGTTATTCGACAGAGAGGTAAATCCATTGTTACAATGAGGAACATCGACCAACGGGTTGAGCCATTCACTTACCCTCTATTTTATCCCAAAGGTACTTTTGGATATTCCATAGATCTACCATTAATAACTCCGTATGCGAGTCGTCATCACCTTACAAGACTTGAATTGGCTCAATATAGAATTGCTTTTCGGCCACAATTTGCTCAATTTCTTCCACTCGAGACTCCTGTAAGAAGTCCTGATCTGCGTCTCCTAAATTTTAACGCTCTACATTATGGTGGTAAACTTTTCCAACAGTACCTCGTTGATACTGCTATAAGAGTTATAAAAGATCGAATTGATTGGATTAAAGCTAATCAAAAAAAAATTCTTGCTGATAATTACGCTTCAGTTACCAATTTCATAAACAAACTTGCTGAACAAAAAAATGCTACTGTTGGGGAAAAAGTTATATTACCTTCTTCATTTCCTGGGTCTACAAGATATTACGCTGAACATTTTGAAGATGCTATGGCCTTAGTTCGTCGTCTAGGATCGCCGGATTATTTCATTACGATGACATGCAATCCTGATTGGTCAGAAATTAAGGAAGCAGCAAGAATACAATTCCATGATCAAAGTGTTTTAAATCAACCAGGTCAAGATAGACCTGACCTCGTTGCAAGGGTCGCAAAAAAAAAATTTCATGAACTAATTGATGATCTGGATAAAAAACAAATTTTTGGTAAAGTTGCAGCTTATGTGTACACTATAGAATTTCAAAAGCGAGGTCTTCCCCACATGCACTTGCTATTGATTATGTCTTCTCAAGACAAAATATATAACGTCGAGGAGCCTGATGACTTGATTTCTGCTGAAATTCCTGATGACAACCCAATACTGCGAGATTTGATGATTAAATGGATGATACATAATCCGTGTGGAGAGCTTAACCATAAAGCTCCATGTATGATCAATAAAGATGGAAAAATGAAGTGTCGCTTCGGATTTCCAAAATCATTCAAAGACTTTACATCTTTAGTTGAAGATGAAAAAACCAATTATCGACGTCGTTATGATTCGAGAATGGATCCAAACAGTCCAGACTTTTCACACCATCATGCTGTTTATCGTAAGGATATTCAAGGTAGACGAACAACAAGAGACAATCGCCATGTTGCTTCATATAACGCTTACCTTTTAAAAAAATTTAATTGCCATATTAATGTAGAATACGTTGGTAGTATAAAAGCAGTTAAATATCTTTATAAATATGTTTACAAGGGACATGACTGTGCATTTTTCAAGGTAATTCAAGATCAACGTACATTAAATTACAATGAAGCAGAAACATATGTGCAAGGTCGATGCATCACACCTCCAGAGGCATGCTGGAGTCTCTTTAGCTATGAAATGCAGAAAAAAAGTCACACTGTTCAACGTTTAGATATTCATCTACCTGGACAATATCGAATGGCAAATATTGAACAGACGCAGGAAGATTTAGCTGACGTAGGCCAAAGAGGTTTAACTTTAGAAGCTTACTTTAGACATAATTCACATTCGAAGCAGCAACAACAAAATCAAGTCCACAATGAAAATCAACAAGAAATACATTATTATTATTATTGGCAGATGCCAGAGCACTTTAGGTGGATTGGAAGTAACAGTGAATGGCAGCCCAGGGTCAGGCGCCTTCGAGTTATTGGTAGAGTTCACAGCATAAACTTTGTTTCGCAACCAGAACTTTACCATCTACGGCTATTGCTCTACCACGTCAAGGATGCTACAAGCTTCGATGACCTTTTATTGGTAGAAGGAACAAGATACGCTACATATAAACAAGCCTGCCTAGCTAGAGGACTAACATATGATGATCAACAATGGGTCGAAGGTTTGAGAGAATCTGCCATGTCAAAAATGCCTTCAGTAATGAGAACACTATTCACACAAATTCTTATTTTTGGCGCTCCTGAATATCCTAAGGCTTTATGGGATATGTTCAAAGAAGAATTGGCCGAAGACTTTATTAGCGAGGCCAGACGTAATAACACTTCTATTGAAGAAGCGATAAAAAGAGCTTATCGGATCATTGCTTACAAATTGAACACAGAAGCTACAGAAGGTCAAAATTTCCGCTTCTGGGTACAGAGATACAATATGGACGATATAGACAATTACAAAAATCAGTCGAATGAAGAAATAGTAAACGTTGATGAATACGCAGAATTGGGGGAAAGCATGTATCAACGTCTTCGAGGAAGACAATTAGAAATTGTGGATCGAATTTTAAGTGCTGCTGAAGGTCAATCTGAGCAAAGGTGCTTTTTTATTGATGGACCTGGTGGTGCGGGAAAAACTTTTATTTATAAGACACTATTCCACATTCTTTCTGGAAGAAATTGTAATGTAAAGTGCATGGCGTTCACTGGAATTGCGTCTATCTTACTTCCTAATGGTCGAACATCCCACAAAACATTTGGACTTAAAGTTCCTTTAACTGCTGAATCTGTTTCAAATATAAAACCAGGATCTTCGAAAGGCAGGGAACTCGCTCAAGTTCAAGTTTTTTTAATGGATGAAGCACCCATGTTACCTAAGTATGGAATGCATAATATGGACCAATTGCTTCGTGCTCTGGGTAATCCACATTTACCATTTGGAGGAAAAATTGTTGTTTTTGGAGGAGATTTTCGACAGTGCTTGCCTGTTCAACAACGTGCCAACAAAAGTGAACTGATAGATCTATGCATAAAAAGAAGTAACCTTTGGCAACATTTCCATCTCTTTTCTTTGACTGAAAATATGCGTGTAGATCCAGAGCAAAGAGATTTTTCTGAATATTTGTTGAAGGTCGGGAATGGAGAGTTGCCTGTAAATAATATGGACGAAATTGAGCTACCAGTAGATATTCTTTCTAATGGAAATCTAATTGATGAAGTCTTTGGAAACTGTATTACTAATAATAGATTTCAAGATATGAAAGACAGAGCTATAATTGCTCCTTTGAACAGAGACATAACAAAAATTAATGCTGAGATCATTGAAAAACTACCTGGAGATATCAAAATTTATCACAGCTACGACTCTGTAAGAGATCAACCAGAAGGAGCTCTTCAATTCACTTCAGATTTCCTTAATTCTGTTGACATAGCCGATTTACCGCCACATGAACTTAAGTTGAAAAAGGATACTATAATAATGCTTTTACGAAACTTAGACATTACAGAAGGGCTTTGCAATGGAACTAGATTAAATATTACAGAGTTGTGCAATAACATTATTAAAGCTAAGATCATTACTGGAGAAAAATCGGGTCGAGAGGTACATATCCCAAGAATTACATTGGATTCTAACAAAGGTCAACTTGGCTGTACCATGCAAAGACATCAATTTCCCGTAAGACCGGCATTTTCTATGACAGCTCACAAGGTCCAGGGTCAAACATTTGAGAACGTTGGAGTTGACTTACGAACACCAGTTTTTATGCATGGAATGTTATACGTCGCTTTTTCCCGAGTTAAAAGGAAAGGCAGTTTAAAAGTTCTTCTACCACAAGAAAATCCTCGACACACTCGTAATATAGTGTGGAAAGAAACATTGAATGATATTGATTCTAATAATAATGTACAGAATAATCTACAAATGGATACTGATGATGAACATCTTTTTTTGGACATTCCAGACAACTTGGATGATTTCAACATGACTTTTTTATAAAATATTGTACAAAATTAAATTTTTAAATATATTGCTATATATATATATATTTTTTTTTAAATATATTATGTTTGTTAACCTACATGATGAGTTGTAACATTACTATTTTAGTTTCCCAATTTCATAAAATTCTTTTCCAATTTCTAAATTAATATTGTAAAATGCAAATCTGTTTTTGTTTTGTTATGTAAAAATAAATATGTAAAATCCTACTAAAAAAATTATTTTTTATTTGAAACCGAGCTAAGCTCGGTCCCCCGGTACTGTAATGGACTTACACTAGAAAAATCTGATTAGGCAACATTGGCAGTGGCTTGCAATTTCTCTATGACCGTTAATCTTTTTAGTGCTGTCATACATGTTGTCTGGAGCCAAACCAGACTCGTAAATATATGATTTCTAGTCTAGTATCTAATCACATAAGGTTACAAGATTTGATACCTCACAAACTATATTGGCATAAAGACAAACACTATTAATAAACTTTCAGAAGGTTAAACTTTCTTAGTAGCTGTGTTGATGTATTTGAAATTTTTCTGTTAAAGGTTGGAATGATGAGCCTCTTGCAACGCTTATTTCATTTTATTTGAATGCTCCATCTAAACTTGAAGGTGTAGACATGAAACCATATCTTCATAAAACTGAACGGTACATTGGTGACATTGAAGATGAAAAGCGCAGGATTTGGCTGCACAACCAATTTAGACATATGTATTCTCACAGACCACGACACCGATTACCATATGAAATTTATGATTGGGAGTACATTTACAAGGTAACATGCTGTTGTTGTTGTTGTTGTTGTTGCTTTTTCTATTGCCGTACAGAAAGTTATTCCATCTTCCTGACATCCCAGTATAATATTTAGTTGATAGGTAGGGTTGAGTCCAGTGCAGTGTGGGAGGTGGTCAGCATCCGACATGGCAAATGATGCATTCATGCATGTGTACTTACGCTTTGAGAGAATAATTGTCATCGAGTTGTGTATTCACAACCACTCCACACTGTAATTTGACATAGTCTTTACAAAGATTTTGTATGTTCCTTCTTAATTCATGTGCAGCATATAATACACAGGTCTTGAAAGCTGTAGTGAGAGGAAAGTAAATATAAGAAAAATAGATCACAGGCTCATCCTATTTCACAGTATTGTGGATGAATGAAAGTGCAGTTTATAAGGAATAGGCACCTTACACAATCAATATTATTGACAATACCTTATCATATTCACAGTAATATTGACCGTGTAAGGTGGAGATATTGATGGTTTGACGTATTGATGGATTGAACTGACGAAGATTCGAATTTCCAAACATCCGGGCATCAATACTAAGAAGTGGAGGGGATACTGACAGTAATATTGACCATGTATTGTTCACGTCAATATTGCATCAATCCTTATTACCACGTAAATAGGCGACATGTCAACATGATAATCCGCCACCGATAATCCGCCTTTAACTCCCGATCGTGACACTAAAAGCTTGTCTGATGGTGATACGGAAGTTCTTCGAAGTTTCATCGAGACTTACGAGACACTTTCGCTCCTGTGGAATCCGACTGACTCAAACTACAGCAATAAATACAAGAGGAATGCCACACTTGAAAAGTTGTTGCAGATTTTCATTAAATTGAAACCAGGGGCAACCGTGAAGGATGTCAGAAAAAAAATCAACTCGCTTCGTTCCAGTTTCTCATGTTTGTATCCTGCCAGGACAAAAACGGTTTAACCATTCCGAGTAACATATTAAAAGTACTTTCACTCATGCGAAAATAGTTTTTATAATCACCACTTTCCGTTAAACTTATATCTCGCAGCAAAGCCATATGAGAATACTGCTCACGCTTTTTAAACCAGTACTTCATTCAGCGCATACGCTTAACTCTCCGTCATATCCCTAAACCTGAAATTATTGTGATACATGCTTTTTGACAAGGATCCATTTTCAACACGCACGGTTCGTGGCAAGGTGAGTACTGAAGGAAATATTGTCAATAATATTGATCGTGTAAGGTTTAAGAATATTGATACGGAGATTGAAGTAACAGCGTCAATAATATTGACGTCAATAATATTGATCGTGTAAGGTGCCTGGAAGCTGTTCATGGTGATAAAAAATATGTTCAACCACTTGGAACTTCTCTGCAAGTACTGCAGTTTTTATCATCTGCATTTAGTATATGGACTGATGGTCATAGTCAGCCAGCATTCCATTTGTGCTAGTGACATTTAAAAAAACTGCGGCTACTATGTAATGAGGTTAAGCAGACATTTAGGTTTTTAGTCTTATACTGAAAGATAGGGCCCTGATCCTCAAGATGTTAGGCCGCAGTTTGAAAGTTTTATAAGTTTATTTCAATACACGCATTTCCTTTTACAAAGTAGGAAGTTAACCTTCTGCCTTAATATTCCACCAGAATTAAAGATTTGTAAGGTTACTTTTTTCTTTAGTATAGTATATACCTGTGGTTTATGTACATATGAAAACCAAAAATATTTTTACAATGGAAATTATTTTCATTTAAAAATTTTTCAAACTGTCAACGTATGTAAACCAGTTTGTACAATGTTAATTATCAACTTGTGTAATTGACTTAACTGTGACAAACTTCATAGTCAACACTTTTTTATCATATATTCTGCACATCTTGTGTTGAGCTCCCTTATTTAAACTGTTGCCCATTGGCATTTGAGCAGTAGTTATCAGTAGTAATTAATTTATTTCATGCATCAGTGTAGTTACATTGTTGACAAGTTTCTGTACATCATTAAACAATACCGTCAGAAAAATGATGACAAGACAGGTTGACTCTATCAACCTGTGGTTGATGAATACTGTTTGTTGCAACATAGCATCAACATTGACTCAGAACGGAAATTTCATCTTGCTAATGGTGCAAATTGCGTGATGTGCAATTTGTTGGGGAATACCACACTTTTAAGAATACGATATTACATCAAAGGCTTCTGATGTTCATCCTTTTGACTGAGGCAGTATTAATCATAGTGGATTTTGTTGAAAAGTTTTTCAGCATTAAATAAAAACTGTGAAACGTACCTAGTGTTTATATATTTTTAAAAACCTTTGTATTAATATGTTTCACCAAGTGCCCAACGAGTCATCAATTAATATCATGAAAAGTTTTTGTTGTATTTCTTTTTTTTACAGCTTGGTACTTGAATTGTAGGTTAATACAAAGTTACGTGTAGAAACTATTACAGCCATCTATAATGACGGTCTGATCAAATATGTGAATAAAATAATCTGTAAGATAAAGGACTGTTTGGTACCCATGTAGTGTTAATTAGTTTATCAGGAATGTGTATGTTTTACTAGTACATATGCTTTAGTTACATGGCAAAAATTTATAGTCACCAATACGCCTCTGTTCGATAAAGATATCTTGCAAGTCATTTATTCATTCATCACGGATTTATTCATAAGACACATCATGGTATATCACCTGTCATTTAGCCATACCATTTGCATAGTGGTTTTCTGGAGTACCAGTAACAATAGAAAGTTCTTGGACCTGCTTGTATTTATTCATACAATTTTTTATACCACCTGCTTTGTATTAATACTTTACCTCTTCTGTTGGTAGCAAAGGATTTCTATTCTTTTATTCCCAGCATATCTGTTGCATACATGGCAACAGTATCTTCTCCTTGAGTGCCATTTTGATCTTTTGCCCATCATATTTCCTGTGAGGACCCTTCTTATTCTGCCATTTCCATTCTTACAAAATTTCCAAATTCCAGGAATTAAAGATGATGTAACGATATTAACCTTTTACCATTATAAGATACTCAAACTCACTGCTGCCAGAATATTACTTACCGTCATAAACTACCTTTTAAACACCAAAAAGAAACTTCAGGGCCGCCACGATATTTTATAGTTCAATATCAAAAACCTTTACACTCTACCTTAATTAAAAACACTGGACAATTTTGCCATCTGACTTCCCCCAATTCAGAAAATTCCCCGGAACGTTAGACGAGTTATTTAGCACAAAGTATAGGAAATAGTTCACGGCGAAATAATTACTCTACCACATTTTTATTCTGGTAAAACAAATCTTATTTATTTTTAAATTCAATGTTCTATTCTCTTTTTATCTTTTACTACAATACTTAAAACATGAAATTACTTATACAAATACCCTATATTTTATTTTTCCCTTGTTCCCCACACACACTCTCTCACTCTTTACACTGGTTAATACCCCCCGTTTTCTGAGCTCTTTATATATTTATTAATTTTAATTTTTTACGCAGCTGACTGTATATTGTACCTGCATATGCTATTCCGCCATCTTTCTCACTTCACTCTCACTTCATCATCAAACATTGTTCTAATTCTTTACGGTTACATATTATGTAGATTTCACTAACACTTTTCTTCCTTATGTTGTTCTCTGTCACTGTTACATATTTCGGTAGACCTTGGCTACTTAATTCACGTCGGTCTACCAAAATTCCGAGGCTACGTTACATTTACGACTGTACTGTTTAATTAGTGGTGTCCAACTGCCCGGCGTCAAGCGAAGTGTGGGTACGCTCTGCCGCGTATAGCTGGCCACGTTGCCGCAAAATCGAACTCTGATTGGCTAAAAACGTTCTCGAACATTTCGCTCGGACCAGAAAGCCGTCCGAATTGTCACCACGAGGTAATTTTTGCGCGGTACCTGGCACGGAGCCTACAGGTTGTTCACCAAAAGTTGTACATTGATTGGTTAAAATGGGTTGCCTAATCTGCTCCGTTACAATGCCCCCCAATGAGAGGTTTTCTGCTGAAACAGAAAAACTCTCATTGCCTAAAACCCAAGAGGACCAGCAAACAGAAAAACTCTCATTGCCTAAAACCCAAGAGGACCAGCAAGGATATGGCGCTACGACCCCCCGTAATTCCTTATTAAAATCATGGGTAACTTACCCCCCTAGTCCGGTGACAGCGGCCGCACCTGCATGACTTTACTGGACTTCCCTTGCCGAGATCCTAAGACCATAAAGTCAGACAGGCACATCACCACAGTATCACCAGACTCTGTAACAATTAAACAAATTCATCGATAACTGGTCTTTCACAATGCCATATCCCCAACTGATTTGGTTTCCTCTTAGCCCGTACTGGTTTGTCTTTTGTAAAGTACTGGTTTCCTATCTTAACTTTTAATATGCATATAACGTTGTTTTAGTATCCTTATCCTTAATATAACACAATAACATTTCATATCTTTGTAACCTACATAACACACATTGGCAAGTCATATAAACCCAAACTCAAATAACTCAAATTCAACTACCAGTGCCAATTAAAATTCCATTTTGATTTCAGTTACCAATGCAGGTTATTATTATTATCTCTACACAATCCAAGGTATGGTTGTATAAAACAGCAAACTATTCAATACAACAAGTACACAGATAATCAAAAAATCCACTCCACTACTTCATTACTATCAGCACAATTACAATAATCATCAACTTTATCTTCTTTTTATTCAGTCAGAACTTATTTATTAACAATCTAAAAACCTTCCACACACACTATTGCCCCCCCTGGACTGTAGCGCCCAGTTACTTCCACAAGAACTGAAGTTTTTTAGGGTGTAAACGTTGCTTACACCGTTGTTGGTTCGGCGTTATAAAACATTCGGCATTACTGGTATCTGAGGACACCAGTAATCCTACTAAAATTTAGTTACATACCCTTATACAGTCTACCATCCCATTCGATGGATAGCCGCTGTTCAATAGTTATGGTGATTCCCTGGATTCACCCCCCCCCCCCGGTTAATTTCTAAATTCACCTTTATGACGATAACAAGCTACGGCCAGACTTAGGCAGCGCGGAACGTAATGTGCCCTGACCATAGCCGGTTAAAGATAAGCTAATTCCATGGTCAGGGTTCGGTGAGGCCGTGACTGCCCAAAAGTGGGGAATCTACAGTTAAAATACACAATACGTGTTACACCTCAATACACAGTTACATACTACTCAATTAGACACCTTATGCTTCTCATAATCAACACAATACACCATAATAACTACTCAAAATGAACATTGCTATTATTACATCAAGACAAACATTTCAAATTTAAGTTTGACCAAAAATTACACACCTTACAGCTTTACTTTAGTTTCAAATTCTATTAAATCTTTCACTTGTTACACTATAATTTGAACTAGGAATTTCTATTAAGCATTTTCATCATCAATTGGTTTGGGTGGCTCCCAGTCATTAATAATGATCTGATTTTTTTTTTAACAGGCATTTAGATATAACCTTACTCACATTCTTTCTTCTAACCACCACTAACGGATTTGCATAGGGTGACACCGATCTCTCAATACTATCCCCCTCCAACCCTTTATCTAACTCTACTTAAATCCTCCTCCTCTTAGAACAAAACACCTGATACCCTCTTTGTACATAGGATGTGTGTTCCCTTCCCTTATACTCATTCCCTTATTAATTCCTGGCCCTCCAGGTAACTCCACAACCCTCTTTAAAACTTTTCACCTCCCGCCACAGCGCCTTGCCTTGAGGACTCCCTACACCTCTACACTCAATACAAAATTTATGTACCCTGCTCTCACGTATTTACTCTCCACTTTCATCACTCTCGCTTTCTCTACATACATTCACTCTCACTACTGTGTCCCTCCTACTGACCCGTTTCTGTATTACTTTTATTCCAAAAATTCTCATTTTGTCTAATACCCATTTAAAATTGACTCTGACTGACTTAATGCCTTATTGAAATAATCATCACCCTAACTCCATCTTTTACAACATTTTACCTTAAGTTGATCATTGAAAATTACATTAGAAACTTCATAACTACCTCAAATTAATTTAATCACCTAATGTAGATACTTTCAAACTCATTTAATTTCATTATTACATCATTTTACCTTACTTCAATTTCATTATAAAATTCATACTTCCATATGGTCAATCATTCAATCAAATAAAAACATGATTACTGTCATAAACTGAAAACTGTAAACATTTATCACAACAATATTTGTTTTTACAACAAATATAACGTACATAACCATACGTACCTTCTGATACCTTATAATAACAATATAACTCAATACCTAAACACATTTTACGTTTAATCAGTTACTATTTATTATAAAGTCTAAATCTCAGAAAAATCCTTTAAATTTATTACCAAAATTCATCTATACAACATTTCAAATTAATTAATTAATCTCCAATTTATTTAATTCCATCAGTTTCTAAAACACTAAGTTACTTTAATTACATTATTCAAAACAATTTCAATTCAGTTAATTTCATCTTGCATTTATTTATTTCCATAATAAAATTTATCTATCATCTTTATAACCTTCAAATCAAAAAACTTTCAACTTGTCTACTAAGATTTCGATCTTTCAAATATGTTACATTAATTTAATTTTCATTGTAAAGATTCATGACTACATACTGTTAATTATTCAATTAAAACAAAATATTATTACTAACATGATCTCAAACTAACCTGTAAATTGACTACATTAAATACAATGTACACATAACACCCTGCATCAGTTGATATCTCATCATAACAACATAACCTTAACACAATACATTTAACACCAATACAAATTTATCTACAATTTTCGTCTTATCATTTTATTGTTTACCACACCTCATTACATAAGTAAGCCAAGTAATTACCATTAACTCAAATAATTAAATGTTCATTCACTATATATCTAACCACCATCATCGTAGATTAATCGTATTATTTTATTACAACACAATTCATTTTTCAATAAATTTATTTTGTTATTATTATTATTATTATTATTATTATAACTATTTAATATTTTAAATTGTTCCGTTATACCCACATAATAATTTACTGGGTTATCCCAAATCATATATCATGCTAGCTTTAGTATTTCTATTCCAGTCTCCGTAAGTATTTTTGGTTAAAATCAGGTAAGTTATATCATCACCACAATTATCTCCTACTACAAGTACACTGGTTCTACTCCAAGGTAAGTGCTTTTTCTCATTATTTCTGTTGTCATTACTCCCCAAGGTAAGTCTTTATTAACAATTCTCTCAATATTTGTTATCTCTATCAACTCTCCATAACCTCTTTTTAACTTGAACCACTCTCTCTCTCTCTCTCTCTCTCTCTCTCTCTCTCTCTCTCTCTCTCTCAAAATTGCTTATACAACCACATCTTACTTTCTCTCTCTCATTCCACACAAAGAGCAACACAACACTATTATAACACATCCTGGCTTTTCCAGGGAAATCATAATACACAGGGGACTTATTTGTAGACCTTTCGTCTATCAAATTCACTTTCAAGAAACCTTTGTTCTTGATAAACACACATGAAGCCTCTACTTCATCTACTACACCGGGGAAATCTGCCCTTTGTCCACACTCTACCTTTAAACTCTCTCTCCATTCTTTCTCCAATTCAACAACACTCACTAACACTCCATTACTAACCTCAACTAACTTTCCACTCTCATTATCACCACCATTACTTAATGTATCATACTTAGATACCTCATTTTCAACTACTTCATTGTTATTATTATTATTCACCATTATTTTACCCTTGTTAACATAATCATAATTAACATTATTACTCACCTTGTCTACTGTCACATGTGATGCCTTTAAACTAACACCATTACTATTATCACTTATATTCCGTTATTTTCACTTACGTCGTCGTTTTTTATCTTCACTGCACTTAAACTAACACTGTTGTTTGTAAAAGTATCGTCATCATTATTCAATTTACCACTCTCTATCACTACATTTTCAATTATGTCACCATTATTACTTGTGATATCGTAATTACTATCACTTTTACTTACCCTGTCATCTACTATCTGGTTATTTTTATTCTCCTTTAATTGATCTGTCTCTCTACCATTCTCTACCCCCACTACACTATCAGCATTATAACCATTAATCACTGTCTTATTCTCTAGCACTACCACTTCAACTATGTTACTTTCACTTACCTTCTTATCCATTACTTGATTGACGTTACTCTCTTCATTTTTACTTAGTTTATCAGTATCTCGTTTACTCTCTTCAGTTTGTCCTCTTACCTCGTTAATTAATTTCTTATTATCATCACTAGTGTCATTACATTTCCAAGGAGCGAACAATCCCATCTTTTGTTCTTTCGTTTGTTCAAGATCATCAAATAATTTACGCTTATCCTCATGAGTCATTCTTCTCCAAATACTCATAAACTTGTTTACAAATTCCGTAGTATTCCATACCTCCCCTGATCCACTCACTTTATTTTCTTGTGCCTCGGCCATGTTCAAAATTATTTATATAATACCCCTTATATAAAACAATTACAACCCTTCTATTACTCTATAATTATGCAATTTAACTCCACACATAAAATCTTTATCAATACATAATAATTTCGTATGCTACGCTACCAAAACATAACCATAAAATATACGTTTAACATATACAATCAATTCACAAATACGCCGTTACCCAAATCCTAATTTCTCTGCTTAAAACAGGTCTATTTAATATAAAAAATTGTTTATATCAAAATCCTGGCAGGCACGCCATTTGTAACGGTATTAACCTTTTACCATTATAAGATACTCAAACTCACTGCTGCCAGAATATTACTTACCATCATAAACTTACCTTTTAAACACCAAAAAGAAACTTCAGGGCCGCCACAATATTTTATGGTTTAATATCGAAACCTTTACACTCTACTTTAATTAAAAACACTGGACAGTTTTGTTATCTGACTTCCCCCAATTCAGAAAATTCCCCGGAACGTTAGACGAGTTTTTTAGCACAAAGTATAGGAAATGGTTCACGGCGAAATAATTACTCTACCACATTTTTATTCTGGTAAAACAAATCTTATTTATTTTTTAAATTCAGTGTTCTATTCTCTTTTTATCTTTTACTTCAATACTTAAAACATGAAATTACTTATACCAATACCCTATATAATAATCTTTCTCGACAAACCAGTACTTTTATATTTTATTTTTCCATTGTTCCCCACACACACTCTCTCACTCTTTACACTGGTTAATACCCCCCGTTTTCTGAGCTCTTTATATATTTATTAATTTTAATTTTTTACGCAGCTGACTGTATATTGTACCTGCATATGCTATTCCGCCATCTTTCTCACTTCATCATCAAACATTGTTCTAATTCTTTACGGTTACATATTATGTAGATTTCACTAACTTTTCTTCCTTATGTTGTTCTCCGTCACTGTTACATATTTCGGTAGACCTTGGCTACTTAATTCACGTCGGTCTACCGAAATTCCGAGGCTGCGTTACATTTACGACTCTACTGTTTAATTAGTGGTGTCCAACTGCCCGGCGTCAGGCAAATTGTGGGTACGCTCTGCCGCGTATAGCTGGCCACATTGCCGCAAAATCGAACTCTGATTGACTGAAAACCTTGTCAAACATTTCGCTTGGACCGGCAAGCCATCCAAATTGTCGCCACAAGGTAATTTTTGTGCAGTACAAACACATGCTTTTTCGTGACTCACATATTTCGTTCTAATCGGTACCTGGCACAGAGCCTACAGGTTTTTCACCAAAAGTTGTACACTAATTGGTTAAAACAGGTTGCCTAATCTGCCCCGTTACAATGACATGACACCAGAATAATTCAAATGCTCTTGTTCGTGCCCTCTAGTTTGAAGCTGCCAAGGCAGATTGCAGTAATAAAATTCATATCACATTGTGCTCAAATGGATCCAATATCATGTTGTTGTTATAACAAACAGACAAAAGAGATAATTCAGGAATACCGATGTAAGAAGTGAATGGTGCCACAAAGATTTTTAAACTCACGGGAAAAAGACAGGAGGCCAAAGTGTTATAAATGTTATTATTTTCTATTCCAATTTGAATATATTAAAATACAAAAAAAAACACAATTTCCACCTACCTGCAAAGCTTCTATTAGGGTCCAGGATCCAATCACATGTACATCAGATGCAAACCTGTGTTAAGGTTTTCGAAATAACTGACTCTACACATTTTATGAAGAGAATTGATAACTTAATTTAATTTGAATCATTTAAAATTTTTTTATAAACTTTACCACATCTGAAATAATTTTGTGGGAATATTTTGCTTGGTTACATGATCATCACTCTTAATCTATCTTATGCTACGACTTACCTTAATTTATATACACACACACACACACACACACACACACACACACACACACACACACACACAAAAGACTGCCCAGCCTGCAATTTTTTATACACACACAAACACACAAACTTATAAATCCCTTAACATTTTTGAATAATATCCCCCCCGTTGGCCACGTGGTCTTTGCCCGCACTCATTGTTCTTGTAAAATTTCTTGTTATTGTCCGGAAAACGATCTGAATGTGTTCTGTTCCTTTAACTGACCGCGGTCACACCAATTTTCACTGTTATTTCTTTTATTACCGGTAAAATTATGAAATTTTTGTAGAGAGCCTGACTTGGCTCTGTGTGTCGGCCGACACGGACAGCGTAAGACTGGGAAGCGTCCTTTGTTGAGCGGCAGGAAGTTACTGTTCATAGCCAAAGGATTTCGTCGCCGTTTAAAGTTGAGTTGCTGTAGCTTATTAGCTATGACCATGACACATAGTGTGTTTTTTCCTAGTGTGTGCCGATGATATTGTGACGCTACTAGGTGATCACAATTATTTAGAGTACCACACAAATAGAAATAAATTGAATAACTTTCACTTACCATCCAGACATGCTCTTTTGGGTCCAGGGTCTCATACGAACACTAGGACACAAGCACAATTTTGAAGGTAGCGTAAATAATTTACATAACACATGTTTAAGAAGAGAATTTCCATTTAATATTTTACTTTTACTTTAGTGAAATTAAGATGATACATTTAGTAAATACTTGTTTCAGGTGTTGTGCAACACATGCTTCTGTTGTAATATGACTTACAATCTACGGCTTACCTTATTTTTTCTAGAACACAAACACAGTTATAAAACTCACACAGACACAAACACAGCCCAGCTTTGCCCGCTCTCACATTCATTCTGATTTATTATAAGACCCTTATCATTTTATAATTTAAACCCCCCGACTACCCAAACGCTCGCCACGCGGTCACGCACACACGTATTGTTCCGTTACACGGTTTTTATGGTCCGAAAGAAAAACACTAACTCTTGATTAGGGCCCCCTAGACGGATTGACCGCGGTCATATAACTATTTGTGGTAATTACAACTTTTTCCTTGTTAAATTAAAACTTTTTGGCGAGCCTACGTGAGACTAGCCCGGCGCCGGGAACTGCTACTTGTAGACTGGAACTGGTAACATAACAGTTACTTCTTGCTCTCTCTGGAGGGAAACAGTGGTTCACTGCCACTATGTTTTCGTCGCTCAAGCCTCAGTTGTTGTGAGCTAACCATTTTATATATGCACTAATAGAGGTATATTCTGGGTACCAAAGCACGATATTGGCTTTGGCTCTGCTGACGTCATTGATAGTAGGCGGTCTCTTAGCAGTATTTCCGGTTAATCTTGGAGAAGATGATGAATAATTCTCTCGCTTTGGCCATCTTGAGTTTTTCGGCCAGAGCGTCCTTTTTAGCGCGTGCTTGCGTAGTTGCGCTCGGGCGTCGACACACATACAAAGTTCTTAGAATTTTGTGGGGGTAAATTCTTCAGCCGCATTGCTCAACAACAAACTGCGTCGATGCCTTTGTTTCGAACTGTTTCTTAACACCGCTCTGTTACACTGACAAATACGTTGCACAATAATTTTCACAACTTTTGACAAACCCGCCCAAAAACGAAATAAATAAAAATATATAAATGCCCCATACGGTTAAAATAAAAAATAAAAAAATACCCTAAAATGACCCGCTACAATACCCCCTCGATGAGAATTCTGCTGTTCCTAACAGAAGAAATCTCATCGACAAACCCCGAAGAGGACCGGTGAGGAACTGGTGCCAACAACCCCCTGGTTCTTAATCTCATGGGTACACGACCCCCCTGGCTCAGCGACTATGGACTCATCTGAACGAGATCACTGGACTTCTCCGCAAGAGATCCCAACACCGAGAAATCGACCAGACTCGTACCACAGCGCACCTCGCCTTCTCACATGCTACCCCCAAAAATCCTCAATCCGTGGCTCAGATTATGTCAGATCCTCCACCGATATGTTTCCCCTTGTATGAAAGCTGGGCTGCCTTTAGCAAATACTGGGGTCACACACACTCACATTACATGATACCATAACACATTAAAAATAAAAAATTTCTTTTAAAATTTATTAAAAATTTAAAAAAATTTCAAAATTCAAAAAAAATAATATTTTATCAAAAAATTCTCTTCCTTGTTTTTCTAATTTTTGCTTCAAATGACTTAACCTAGACATTTCTACTAATCTAAACACATCCTTACTTTAACATGAGAACCACTTATAGTCTACCAATACAATACAATACAATAAAATAAACATGGTTAATGCACACATAATAAAAGAATCATTATCTAAAATATTCATTCGCTGGCAGGCGAAAAATCACTTTTTTTTTTTTCAAAAAAATTAAAATTCTCAAAAATTTTAAAATTCAAAAACAAATTTAAATTTATTTTAAATGCTTCCCTCATATGCAAAATTATTTAAAACTTGGTTTAAATCAATTAACTAAACAAATTAAAATTGACTTCCTACTATACAAGCTTAGTAGGTGTATGACCTCATCAGCTGATCGAAACTAGGTCAAGTCCCAGACCCTTGACCTACATATGTTATGTATGCTTTCTGAAAATACACTGAACATCTGTAATATCCTACCTTGAAATACAAAACATGACAAAACAAAATATTTAAAACAAACAAAATATTAATATAATAATCAAGTTGACATTTAAATTATTTACAATAAACAATTCTTGACTTTATATTATTTGCAAATCTATTAAAATTCTGTCACTGGTTTTGAAAAAATAAAAATTTTATATTCTTTATCATAACTCTCTCTCTTTACTCAACAATCTTACGTTAATCTACTGTGGGTGATGTAAATTATTTATTCTCATTTACTGTATTACTAGATCTGTATACATATATAACCTTTCTCCCCCTGTGGCTCTAATATTAATCACTTCAACTCCCATGACACCCATCTCTATCAAAATATCTATCCCAAAACACACTAAACCCAACTTATCATTTAACTCAGAACACCACCTTCTCTACATATATATAAAAAAATATACTCTAACCCTTTGTACATAGGATACGTGTTTCCATCCCCAAAACTCAATTCCCTTATTTGGCGACCTGGATTCTACCTAAGGCGGCCCCTTCCCCACTAAAATCTATCCCTATCCCGTCCCAACCCTTGTTGCGGACTCCTACATGACACTACCCCCTAATACAAAATTGCCATCCCCAAAAATCTCAATCTCATTACATCACTACAAATACAACAAAATAACCTCATTAATTATAAACATAAATATATCATTCAAAACTCCACATAAATTCTCCACAACTACTGTGTCAACATCAATACTACTTAAAATTCTACAATATACCTTACTTCAAAACAACATTACATCATATTCATCTCTACTATTTCAACTTCAACTTTGATTTCAATTGGGACGGATCTATATGCCCCACAAAATATTTATCACCCAAAAAACTATCTCTTATTAGATTTCACAAATCGTTACTTTATTTCTCATTGTAGCAAATTATTTTTATCATTACTTCAAAACACCCGTAATACATCAAACATTACATTGAACATCAATTACTTAAAACATTTATAACTAATGTACCAGTGACATGTTATTGCTGATCAGCTGATATCCTAACATAATTAAAACACATCTCAAATTGAACAAATTACATGGAATACATTATCAATACTTACTTCTATTATGTTGGTTGCCTGCCAGGCGTCTAATTATTGGCTTAATTTGAAGCCTACACATATCATGAAAACACATATTCTTATCAATGCCTATACCTAACATACAACAATAAAATGATACCTTTAAAATTATAGTATGAACACCTTATATTAAGAGTCTGAGCATATAATTATGTGGATAGAGCACAAGCATTTTTGATTAGATTCAAATTCAAATTAGCAAAAACTTTTTATGTCATAACATTTAAATTCGTGGCTCATTTGAGCCACCTCCCATCCACACACACTATTTCAAATTATGTAAGACTGTGGCGCCTTTTCGCTTCCACAGAGACTGTATATTTTGGAGCAGGTTTTACCTCTCCGTGTCTCTGCTTCCGCTATTAAGTTTCAAATGTGGCGAACATCATCATGTTCTTGTTATAATCATACACCCTTAATACGGTTCTACCACCTGTCTTGCTACCCCAAAGCGGGCAGAGTGGCAGCCGCTGTTCCATAGTACCGGAGATTTCCCCTAAGTTCTCCCCCCATTGAATTTCAAATCTGTACCAATTTCAAGTCAGCTATGGTCAAGGGACTTGATATGACCATAGCTGGCCGCTAGCCAAAACCACGGTTAGTGCTGGTAAGACAGTAACCGCCCGAAAAGTCGGGGAAATCTAAACTTCATTTCACTACCTCTTTCAATCATCACTATTATGTGTGACACTGTCATTTAGCAGGGTGTAAACTTTAATTTACATGGATAAAGTGTGCCGCACATTTATCGCCATTTTGGCCTCCGATGGGGGTAACACTCACTGTTACCCCCATCCCATTTCGCTACTTGCGAGAGCACAGGCCACCCCCGCAATAGCAACTTAATAGCTAATTAATTACTTAACAATTGAAAATTAAAACTTTGCTACCATTGCAGTTCCACATTCCATTGTTCTATCACTTCATTGAGCACCAATCTACCCCCCAAAATCATCCCCACTTCTTGTATTGATACCAAGTTTTTATTTTGTTACACATTTTTTTAAAACGTTCCCATACTCACAGATACTAAACTTGACAATTGTTTTTGGTCACTTAATTCTAAAATTTATTTAAATTTAAAATTATACACATCCAAAATTGTTTTGGTATTTTTTTTTTTTTTTTTCAAAATTCTATTTACATTGGAGGCTGCCTTTAGCATTCTTATGATAGGTGGTAGTAAGGCAGTAATCGCCTGAAAAGTCGGGTTTCGCTGCAAAACGGATTGGCACAAGATAGAGCCACTACGTGAATTCACGTCCCCCCTCTGAAACACACTACTTCCCCTCTCCTACCATTTCTTCTACCCCGCTTTCTACCGTGCGCCAAAACGTCTTGCCCCAAAACTCGTCGTTTCAGGCTAAACAGGACTATGACCAACGGCTAATTTTCATTTTTCCATTGGTTCTGAAATATTGAAATTTGTATGCACTGCCTTTTATTTAAGTGCAGCCTCCATTATTTACAAACACTCTAAGGCAGTGCAGGCACGTGACAAGTACACCGATCCGCTGCACCATGAGTGTATAAAAAAATTTAAGTCGAGTCACGTACCTGTTTGGGGTCCCCCTCCCCGTTCAAATATGATGGAAGTTTTCAAATTTTGACCAATTTTGGTGGAGCCGGACCATCGTTGCTTTCATCGCCCGAAGGAAGATCTGCCAACCATGGCCCGCCTCCGAGTTCCAAATTCCACGGCCAGGACTGGTAAGATCGTGACCGCCCGAAAATGGGGAAGGAGCCCTTCTAGAAATATAAAAGAGACAATTAAATAACATTCACACATTTACTATTTAATAAAATCCTTATGCTGACCAAAATAATTTCAAATTTGTAGCGTTGTGCGTACCCACTATCTCCCTGGTTTCTCTATTCTGTAATACATACGAATTTTTCATTTTTATTTCTACTATCTCGTACGGCCCCTCGTACAATAAGAAAAACTTCTTGATCTCCTTGTCTTGTGCACTTGATAAGTCATGTCGTCGTACCAATACCAGCTGTCCAACCTCATACTGCGTCCACTTACCTTTTATATCATGTCTCTGTTTTCTCCTTTCTCCCTTCGTCAACAAACTTTCATTCGCTAGTCTCAGTTTAACATCGTGACAAATAGTGTTGGTTTCCGGTGGATACTCAATTAATTGTTCCAAAATCCTCTGTGGACGCTTTCCTCTTATTAGCTCATAAGGTGTGAACCCCGTCGACTCGTGGGAGGTGCAGTTTAGCCAGTTTTCAATCTTCTGCACATAGAGCGGCCACTCGCTATGTTTGGCGTGGCAGTATGTTCGGAAAATTCTTCCCAACTCCCTCATGACTCTCTCCGCCTGATTTGATTGCGGGTGATACACTGCGGTGTGCTTTGGGATGATGCCTTCCCATCCAAGAGTCTGGCGCCATCTTCCGCTGATGAATTGCGGCCCATGGTCAGATAATATCACCTTCGGCTTTCCCACGTTAATCATGTAGTCGCGTGTGATCTTCTCGCTCAGCACCTTACTTGTT
This sequence comes from Magicicada septendecula, assembly GCA_034769895.1. Lineage (NCBI taxonomy): Eukaryota > Metazoa > Arthropoda > Insecta > Hemiptera > Cicadidae > Magicicada > Magicicada septendecula. The sequence goes on from CM068375.1 coordinate 265,492,644, forward strand.
GCTCGCTTTACACTATATAGCCTGACATATTTGGAAAAAGTATCAAGTACAACAAAAATATGCATCACTCCACCCCTACCTTTCGGCAAAGGGCCGTACAAATCTACAGCTACTAAATCGAATGGTTTTTCTACTTTAATATAATTTAGTTCTCCCTCTAACCTATAATTTACAACTTTGGATTTCTGACATAACTCGCAAACTCTAAGTATTCTTCGGACGCGTTTCTCCATATTCTTAAATAAACAAGATTCCTTTAACACATTCACACACTTCCGTGCCCCAAAATGCCCGTATCTAAAGTGACAGTCCCACACTATTTTCTCTATCAAACCTTCAGGTATAACTAACCTCCAATCCCTCTCTCTACCCTCTACTTTTTTAAACAAACTCCCTTTGAACACTTGAAAATAGTTTTTGTACCCAAATTCGTCTACATCTGATTCTATACTAGTAATTATTTTATGTAATTTACCGTCAGCTCTTTGCATTACATTTATATCTTTTAATTCCTCCCCAAAAAGTTAATCCTCCCTGGACAGTCTATAAATCTCTATCTCTTTAATGTCTCTACCCGTTCTATTTCTATGTCTACTCGTGATAGTGTGTCTGGCACCCTGTTCTCTACACCCTTAATGTATTCCCAAGAAAAATTGTACTCTTGAAGAGCTAACACCCACCTGGTTATCCGGCTGTGTGTGAGTTTGCAAGTATTCAAGAACGACAGCGCTTTATGGTCCGTCCTGATGATGGTTCTATTACCCAGCAGGTACATGCGGAACTTCCTCACGGCGAACACTATACTGAGGAGCTCCTTCTCTGTTGTAGTATAGTTGCGCTCTGCGGCTAGCAACGTCCGGCTGGCGAAGGCAATGGTTTTATGCTCTTTTGCCTCGTCTTCTTGGTAAAGTTCTGCTCCCAGTGCTATATTACTAGCATCTGTCTGTAAATAAAATTTGTCATTAAAATTGGGATGATTCATTAGTATCATGTCTGCGAACTTAATTTTGATGTCATTAAATGCCGCACTTTCGTTATCGCCCCATCTCCATTGCTTATTCTTTTGCAGCACTGCGCTGAGTCGGGCCGTCGTCTGGGCGTAGTTCCGCTGGAACTTCCTGTAAAAATTACAGAGACCAAGAAAACTTTGCAACTGTTTTATATTTTTAGGCTCCGGGAACGTCAAGATGGATTCTACTTTATCCGGGTTAGCACGTATTCCTGTAGGTGTTATTATGAAACCTAAAAAATGTATTTTGGTTTGCAAAAATTTTGATTTGTCCCAATTCACTGTCAAACCTCCCTGATATAACTTCTCCAATACATATTCCAAATGTTCTACATGCTCTTCAAAGGTTCTAGAAGCTATTAGTATGTCGTCTACGTATATGGTTAGAAAATCTAAGTTATGTGGTTGCAAAATTTCGTCGAGACACTTAATAAAGCTAGCTACACTGGTGTTCAATCCAAACCGTAGTCTCTTAAATTGATAATTCTTTCCGTTGAACAAAAACGCGGTATACTTCCTGCTATTTACAGCCAACGGGACTTGCCAATATCCGGCGGTCAGATCTAAAGAAGTCATATATTTCACCCCACTAAATTTCTGAAAAATCTCTTCTATCGCTTCGGGTGACTCCCGGTCTGGAATAATTATTTGATTGATTTTGCGGGCATCTAGACATAACCTCACTCTCCCATCTTTTTTGATTACCACTACTAACGGGTTGGAATAAGTTGATACCGACCTTTCTATGATGTCCCCAGCTAACATCCTATCTAATTCTAACTGTACGGCCTCCCTTTTCGAATACGGTACCGGATAACTACGTTGGACATATGGCGCATGCTCCCTCACCTTTAACTCACATTCACAACCTTTTGCCCTTCCTGGTTCCCCGGCAAACACTCCCCTGTAATCCTCAACTACCCACCACAGCGTTTTACGCTGGGAACTCCCTATAACGCCGCCTTCCCCACAAAATTTAGCCTCTCTATCCGCCCGTATTCTCTCCTCACTCTCTTCACTCACACTCTCTCTACACGCATGTATACTAAATTCCATATCCCTATTTATGGTCTTATCTGGTATAACCCTTATACCCGAAATCTTTACTGTGTCTAGAACCCGTTCAAAATTAACTGTTATTTGTTTATTTGCATCACTCAATTCTAAAATTCTTTTTCTAAAGTTAATGACCGCATTATTTCTTATTAAAAAATCGTTACCCAAAATCACTTCTAAATTTAAACCCCTTACAACTAGAAACGTATTCTCATAGCTTTCCCCATTGATTAACATGTTCAACTGGACTTGTGTTGTAACCCGTTTACTTCTAACACCCGTAATGCCTACAATTGTTACTCCCGCTACTGGAAAAGACGGAATATGTTTGTTACTTTCTTTCAATTTATTGAGTACATGTTCTGCTATTACAGATATTTCACTACCTGTATCTATAAGTGTCAAGACTGACTTACCTTCTATCTCCAGTTTTACCTCAGTCAACCACGCCTCTTGTCTCCTCGTTTCCGCCTCCTCTTCTTCCATCAATTCCGTGGCCAAGTCCGTGTGGATCGTGTTATTCCTGTATTTATTTTCATGGACCCCGTGATTATTCCTCGACAATGGCCGGGCCTCTTTATCCATTGTCCTCCTTAGTTTCCCGTCCTTCGTCTGCATTACGGGGCGTGTATACTCTACCCATATGCTGATTTCCACCTTCGTTTCTCAGATCCTCTGCTCGTCGGTCCCCGTTCCTCTGCTGTGGGTTGTTAAATCTCTGTGGTGTCCTCTGCTGCTGTCCGGACCTCGCCCTTCTACATCTATAACAAAAATTACGATCAGCATAATTTTCCACCAGACACCCGTCACATTTCCACATCGGGTATCGTCTGTCCCGTTCTCGACCATTGTGTGTGGTTCCCCCGTTTGGTCCTCCTCTTGGTACATAATTACCTCCATTTTGCACATTATGTTGCTGTATGCGTCTGCTGTCTTCCTGGTCCTTAATATTCTGAAAAACGTCTAATATTTTTTCTAATTCATTTATGTCGCTTACCTCTGTGGTCATCAACGTGATCTGCACTTCCCTCGGTAGGTGCTTGCTGACGTGGCGTACAAACGACTGGAATGGCAGTGGTGGTTCCAAGTACTTCGCTTCGTTGTACAGCTTCATCGTATATACTGTAATACTACGGTTGTTTCTTCCAAAGCTCCCGGTTCCCATTATTTGGCTTCGCAGTATCTCCTGCTCCTCCTCCGACCAGTATTTATTCCGAAAGGCTCTTTCAAAATCTCCATAACTCTCCCATTCGTTTCGATGCGTCTCTGCCCATATCTCTGAATCGCCTTTAAAACATTTCAAAATTTTTATAAGTTTAACCTCCCAGCTACTACCATTGAATCTGTCAAATTCCCGTACTCGATTTAAAAATTGCATTGGATGCACTCTCCTATTTTCACTACTAAAAGTTTCTAATTCTATTTCATTGTTTGTGTCACGTGTCATAAATATGCGTTCAGTAACATTGTTTACATTTTGATTTTTTACTAAACTTAATTCATCTCTCATACTATTAATATTCTGTTCAAGTGAATATAATTTTTTGTCATTACTATATTCAGACTGTACATTATTTTTTGATATTACATCGATAGACTCATTTACTGCTTGTATTTCTGTCTTATAATTACTTTCAATTTCATTTATTTTAGATTCTATCTTATTTTGGTGTTCATCAAAATTCTGATTAATTTTTTCAACTGTCATTACTACACTATTCAGTTTACATTCCGTTTCAGTATTACACTTCTTAATTTTAACTTCTATGTCATTGTTATGCTCATTCATTGTATTTATTAATATGTCATTATTCTCAGTTATCTGCTTCTCAACTCTATCTATCTTACTATCTATTTCATTAAATTTAACATCTGTCTTTTGTATTGAATCGTCTGACTTGGTTTCTACTTGGTTAATTTTATCAGTCAACTCTACTTTGTTACTTTCACAATGTCTATTAATTTCTTGAATTTCATATTTCAACTCATTAATATCTCTACTTTGTCTATCTAATTTTATGTCATTATTGTCAAAGCGACTATCAAATTTATCTAATTTTATGTCATTATTGTCAAAGCGACTATCTAATTTATTATTCATTTTTTCAAATAATTTATTATTCATTTTTTCTAATTGATTAAGTATAATACTCATTAGATCGTCATTCACCTTATTGTATTTTGTTGAGGTCGGGGTTGCTTGAATCCCTGAATCCTCTGTATTATCTTTTTCATTTGTGTTATTCGCATTCATATTTTGATCGTTTTGACCTACATTCGGTGTTGAATGTATTTCAGGACTACTCATCACAGCTGATTCGTCAACTTCAGCGGTTTCATTTATCACAGTCCAGTCGGACAAATCGACTCCGTTCTCTGTTGTATTTTCCATTATTATTATTTTTAGGTATTTATTCTGTTTCTTATGTGAACAAATATTCTTTACTTACTTTGCGTAACTTTACATAAGTACCTTTTGCGTATTTTTTACTTAACCTCTCAACTGTGCTTGTATCCCATTTGTAGGTATGGAATTTCATTTTTTGGAAATTCGTCCCTGTTCGGGTGCCATTTGTGACGCTACTAGTTGATCACAATTATTTAGAGTACCACACAAATAGACATAAATTGAATAACTTTCACTTACCATCCAGACATGCTCTTTTGGGTCCAGGGTCTCATACGAACACTAGGACACAACCACAATTTTGAAGGTAGCGTAAATAATTTACATAACACATGTTTAAGAAGAGAATTTCCATTTAATATTTTACTTTTACTTTAGTGAAATTAAGATGATACATTTAGTAAATACTTGTTTCAGGTGTTGTGCAACACGTGCTTCTGTTGTAATATGACTTACAATCTACGGCTTACCTTATTTTTTCTAGGACACAAACACAGTTATAAAACTCACACAGACACAAACACAACCCAGCTTTGCCCGCTCTCACATTCATTCTGATTTATTATAAGACCCTTATCATTTTATAATTTAAACCCCCCGACTACCCAAACGCTCGCCACGCGGTCACGCACACACGCATTGTTCCGTTACACGGTTTTTATGGTCCGAAAGAAAAACACTAACTCTTGATTAGGGCCCCCTAGACGGATTGACCGCGGTCATATAACTATTTGTGGTAATTACAACTTTTTCCTTGTTAAATTAAAACTTTTTGGCGAGCCTACGTGAGACTAGCCCGGCGCCGGGAACTGCTACTTGTAGACTGGAACTGGTAACGTAACAGTTACTTCTTGCTCTCTCTGGAGGGAAACAGTGGTTCACTGCCACTATGTTTTCGTCGCTCAAGCCTCAGTTGTTGTGAGCTAACCATTTTATATATGCACTAATAGAGGTATATTCTGGGTACCAAAGCACGATATTGGCTTTGGCTCAGCTGACGTCATTGATAGTAGGCGGTCTCTTAGCAGTATTTCCGGTTAATCTTGGAGAAGATGATGAATAATTCTCTCGCTTTGGCCATCTTGAGTTTTTCGGCCAGAGCGTCCTTTTTAGCGCGTGCTTGCGTAGTTGCGCTCGGGCGTCGACACACATACAAAGTTCTTAGAATTTTGTGGGGGTAAATTCTTCAGCCGCATTGCTCAACAACAAACTGCGTCGATGCCTTTGTTTCGAACTGTTTCTTAACACCGCTCTGTTACACTGACAAATACGTTGCACAATAATTTTCACAACTTTTGACAAACCCGCCCAAAAACGAAATAAATAAAAATATATAAATGCCCCATACGGTTAAAATAAAAATAAAAAAATACCCAAAAATGACCCACTACAATATTAGGCACGGCCATTCTGACGTCACTAAAAGGAGGCGGTCCTTAGCTGCGTTTCCTGCAGGTCGGCTAAGGAGACGGTGAATAAAATTGTTCTCCAGGCATCTTGGTTTTTGGACGACGGCGTCACTCCGAGCGCGGACCTGGACTGCGCGTGAGTGCGTGGTCACATTTATACAAAGTTCTGAGAAATTTAGGGTGGCACATACCTCGGTACTAATTTCACAATGGGAAACTGCGTCGCTGCTTTTGTTCTAACTGTTATCTTGCCACATGGTCTGTTACAATGGAATTAACGTTTGCACAATAATTTTTACTAAACCCCGAAACATAAAATTTAAAAATACAATAAAAATACCCCCTAACTGCAATAAATGAAATTACCCACTTTTGACACGTTACAGTACCCCCTCAATGAGAATTCTTCTGTCTAAAACAGAAGAAATCTCATTGATAAAACCCCTAAGGGGACCGATGAGGAACTGGTGCCAACAACCCCCTTTTGTTCTTACTCTTCATGGGTACACGACCCCCCTGGCTCGGCGACTATGGGCGCATCTGAACAAGATCACTGGACTTCTCCGTAAGAGATCCCAACACCGAAAAATCGAACAGACACGCACCACGGCGCACCTCACCGTCTAACATGCTACCCCCTTAATCCAACACCCTGGCTTAGACTATGCCAGATCCTCCACCGATATGTTTCCCCTTGTATGCAAGCTGGGCTGCCTTTAGCAGATACTGGGCTCACACACACTCACATTACATACTGACATTACATATTATAAAATTGAAAAAATTCTTTAAAATTTATTTAAATTACAACCCATTGGTTGTTTTCATGTAACATCACTTCATAAATTTTGTATCAATTGTAAATTATTCTCTTCATTGGTTTCTGTTTTATTTAAAATAAGTTGATTTAAACATTTCTTATAATTAAAACATCCTTAACCTAACATGTGAATACTTAGAGTCTAACAATACAAGTCAATACAATAAATCAATAATATAAACATGGTTAGTACACAAACAATAAAATAATCAAAGTTTAAAATATTCATTAGCTGGCAGGCGCAAAATCATTTTTTTTTCCCCAAAAAACATTTTCCAAACAATTTTAAAATTCAAAGAAAAAAATTCTTAAATTTATTAAAAGGTTTACGTTACATATAGAAATTATTTAAAATTAGACTATGCCAGATCCTCCACCGATATGTTTCCCCTTGTATGCAAGCTGGGCTGCCTTTAGCAGATACTGGGCTCACACACACTCACATTACATACTGACATTACATATTATAAAATTGAAAAAATTCTTTAAAATTTATTTAAATTACAACCCATTGGTTGTTTTCATGTAACATCACTTCATAAATTTTGTATCAATTTTAAATTATTCTCTTCATTGGTTTCTGTTTTATTTAAAATAAGTTGATTTAAACATTTCTTATAATTAAAACATCCTTAACTTAACATGTGAATACTTAGAGTCTAACAATACAAGTCAATACAATAAATCAATAATATAAACATGGTTAGTACACAAACAATAAAATAATCAAAGTTTAAAATATTCATTAGCTGGCAGGCGCAAAATCATTTTTTTTTTCCAAAAAACATTTTCCAAACAATTTTAAAATTCAAAGAAAAAAATTCTTAAATTTATTAAAAGGTTTACGTTACATATAGAAATTATTTAAAATTTGTTTAAATTGATCAAAAAAAAAACAAGTTGAATTGACTCCCTTACTATGAAATTATATGACCTTACCATCAGCTGATTAAAACTAGGTCAAGTCCACAACCTTGACCTACATACGTTATATATCAGTTCTATCTGAAAATACATTTAACATCTGTAACATCCTACTTGAAACACAAAACATAATAAAATAAAGCATTTAAAATAAACAAAATATTATTATAAGCAATAAGCAAATTGACATTTAAATTATTCAAAATAAACAATTCTTAATTTTACATTATTTCCACATTCTATCAAAATTTCGTCACTGGTTTTAATTAAAAGTTTTATACATTCTTATTGCAAATCTCTTTCTTTACTTGACAATCTGATTCTCCATTGCTGTGGGTGATTTAAATTATTTATTCTCATTGACTGTACTACTTGATCTGTATACATATATAATCTTTCTCCCTTTGACTCTACTACTAACAACTTTTACTAACATGACACCCATCTCTATCAAAACATCTCTCAAAACACTCTCTAACCCCAACTTATCATTAAACTCAATTCGCCACCTTCTCTCAATATATATAAAAAATACTCTCTAACCCTTTGTACTTAGGATACGTGTTTCCCCCCCCCCAAAAGCTCATTTCCCTTATTTGGTCCCTGGATTCTACCTAAGGCGACCCCTGCCCACTAAATCAGTCCCATCCCGTCCCAAACTTCGTTGCGGACTCCTACATTACACTACCCCCTACTACAAAATTGCCATCCCCAAAATCTCAATCTTATTACCTCACTTCAACTTCAACAAAATAACAACATCAATTATAAACATTAATATATCACTCAAAACTCTACATAGATTCTCCATTACTACTGTGTCAACATCAATACTTCTTAAAACTCTCTAACACACATTATCTTACCACATCATTACATTATTTTCAAAACAATATTATTCTCTCCTATTTCAACTTTAACTTTAACTCGGACTGATCTATATGTCCCACAAAATATTCATCACCAAAAACTATCTTTTATTATTTCTGACAATTCCTTTAAAATCTTACCACAGTAAATTACTTTTCTCATTACTTTAAAATAGCATATTAATTACTTGGAACATTTACAACCAATATACCAGTGACATTTTATTGCTGATCAGCTGATCTCCTAACACAATGAAAACACATCTCAAAATTTTACAAATTACATGAAATATATAGGTTTATCAATACTCACTTCTGACCTCTTTGTTTCCCCTCTTTCTGATTCTGATACTTTGTGTTAACTGCCTGCCAGACGGTTTAATTATTGGCTTAGTTTAAAAAATACACACATTATATAAAACATACTTTACATCAACTATTATATCTAACCTACTAAAATACAATATTACCTTTAAAAATTATACAATGAACACCTCCTAGTGAATGTATGAGCAGCTAATTATTTAAACAGAGCACAAGCATTTTTATTGGATCAAAATTTTAGTTAGCAATCTTTATGTTATCGAATTTAAATTCGTGACTCATCTGAGCCACCTCCCATCCACACACTCTATTGCAAGTTGTGTAAGACTGTGGCGCCTTTTCGCTTCTACAAAGACGGCATATTTTGGAGTAGTTTGACCTCTCCGTGTCTTTGCTTCGGCAGTTACATTTTAATATTATGAATATCAACATATTCTTGTCTATAATTAAACGCCCTTAAACGGGTCTACCACCTGGCTTTCCTGCCCCCATGCGGACAGAGTGGTAGCCGCTGTTCCATAGTACCTGGATTTCCCCTAAATTTCACCCCCATTTAATTTCTACTATATACCAATTTCAAGTCAGCTATGGTCAAGGGACTTGGTATGACCATAGCTGGCCGCTAGCCAAATCCACGATTAGTGCTGGTAAGGCAGTAATCGCCCGAAAAGTCGGGGAAATCTAACTTTTATTTCAACGCCTGTTACATTCATCATTGCTATGTGCGACACGAACGTCTATCATTGTACAAATTGAATTTGCACCAAAAAAAATGTGCCGCACATTGTCACCATTTTGGCCTCCGATGGAGGTAACACTCTCTGTTACCCCCAACCCATTTCACTATCTACGAGAGCACAGGCCACCCCCGCAATAGTAGCTTAATAACTAACTAATTAAATTTTTATATACATTCTAACATAATATTTTCATCAATAATTATTTAACTCATTCATAACTTTCTACCATTGGACTTTCTTAAAATTTTCAAAATTTATTATTAATAATTAGTATATATCATTTTTCATTTATTATTAAATTTTTTAATTATCATTTTTATTGAACACAATTATTTCAAATAATCCCACTATTGAATTAAAATCTTAGTTACACCTGTAAACATTTTTATTATACATGATTCATACTGTAAAAGTTCTGTACTTACAGTCCATTTAACATGATATACACAAAACATATTCACCATACCACATTACTTTCACCTCACCTCTGAAACATTTAACACAAACATTAGTTTACATCAACCAATTTATCATTTAATTACCAAATTCACAAATCTCGTAAAATAATTTAAATTCGTTAGAAAATTTAATTATATTACCTTTAAATAATCAATCAAAATATTTAAAACATATCAAATTATTTTAATTAATTTAATTATTAACAACACAAATTTCATTACCATCATAACAACTATTATTAGTCAATTACTGTTTTCAAAATTAATTCGGTTATTTATTTAAATTACAAATGTTATTATTATTATTGCAACAATTACACACACTTGTTTACTTAACATTCTACAATGCACACAAATAAATTTACTACATTTTATTTACAAACTTTTGTTATTAACTGTTCAGTTTTTCCGCACTTCATTGTCCAAATCTGCCATGTCAAAACCACAAAACAAAATGTTTATAACTGTCTTTTATTGTTTTATAGTTTAGCCTCCATCGTCATAGATTAACCTCGGTTTTATATAACATTGTTCAATTTCATTCACACACAAATTACTGTTTTGTGTGTTATAAACATAAAAACCAAATTCATTCATTTTACCCACATAATCATTAAACCAGTCAACGTTAAGTATTTTTGTTAAGTCTCCATCAGTAAATACATTCATTATCGGGTTAATTACTTTTGTCAAATCATTATAGTCATTATTATTCAGATATACTTCTAAACTTTCTTTCCATTCATCATACTCTCTATTCAAATCATACACTTCTGTTTCTTTATTAACATACAATTCTCTACTTAAATCTCTCTCATCATAACACCAAATCACGCTTTCAAAATTATTCCAGACAGAGGGTACAAAATTACACAACAAAAATAAATACTTCAATTCATCTACCAATACGGGACTCTTGCCCTTCTTAAACAATACTTGTGAACACATTAAGTCATCATCATAAATAATAAGGGGAAAATTTACCCTCTGTCCCCACTCTACCACTATGCTATTTTTCCTCTCTCTCTCCAACTCATACACACACATTAACATTTCATTATCACTACATTCTGCAATTTCATTAGTACTCTCATTATTTATTTTTACCGTATCAGTCTCTGATACCGACTCTTCAAACACACTACTATTCTCAATGTTACATTCGTTATTTTTGACATTATTGTTATCATTTGTTAACTCTTTATCTGGTATCATATTTTTACACTTGTCACTACAATTTTCATTTGTTTTATTTTTCTCTGTCCTCATCACATGTACTCCCATTCGCTCAACACTCTGTTCTAATTTATTCAAACTGGTTCTTAGTGTTTCCTTATTATTTTCAAAACATTTATTCATTTCTTTAATTTGTTAACTCATCAAAACTGTTCTTTTGAACCTCGAATTTCTCATCAAGTCTAGCGTTTATTTCATTATATTTAATATTTGAATCACTCTTCATTTCTTTATTTTGTTCTAGAAGTAATTGTAACATACTCATTACATCACTATTGAATTGGGCGTTACATTTTGTTGAAGTCGGGGTTACTTGAATCCCTGAATCTTCAGTTATATTACTCTGGTCTCTTAAATTTAACTCTGTTTTCTCTTGACTCACACTTGGAGTCGAATGTATCTCAAAATTACTCATATTTGACTCGTCAAAAACTTCGACACTAGTTGTGTCATTTACGTTATTTTCGCTATCTGACATTCTTATTTTTTATACTTGATACTTGTGTAATAATATAATATAATATAATCAATATATAAGATATTGTATAGCCAATTTCATGTGAATAACGCACTTTTTATTTTATTCCGCTAACCTAACAACACCTGTTTGCATCCTCGTAGATGTGGAATTTAATTAATTAATTTAAATTCATACCTGTCACAGGCGCCATTGTTATTTTCTATTCCAATTTGAATATATTAAAATACAAAAAAAAACACAATTTCCACCTACCTGCAAAGCTTCTATTAGGGTCCAGGATCCAATCACATGTACATCAGATGCAAACCTGTGTTAAGGTTTTTGAAATAACTGACTCTACACATTTTATGAAGAGAATTGATAATTTAATTTAATTTGAATCATTTAAAATTTTTTTATAAACTTTACCACATCTGAAATAATTTTGTGGGAATATTTTGCTTGGTTACATGATCATCACTCTTAATCTATCTTATGCTACGACTTACCTTAATTTATACACACACACACACACACACACACACACACACACAAGACTGCCCAGCCTGCAATTTTTTATACACACACAAACTTATAAATCCCTTAACATTTTTGAATAATATTCCCCCCCGTTGGCCATGCGGTCTTCGCGCCCGCACTCATTGTTCTTGTAAAATTTCTTGTTATTGTCCGGAAAACGATCTGAATGTGTTCTGTTCCTTTAACTGACCGCGGTCACACCAATTTTCACTGTTATTTCTTTTATTACCGGTAAAATTATGAAATTTTTGTAGAGAGCCTGACTTGGCTCTGTGTGTCGGCCGACACGGACAGCGTAAGACTGGGAAGCGTCCTTTGTTGAGCGGCAGGAAGTTACTGTTCATAGCCAAAGGATTTCGTCGCCGTTTAAAGTTGAGTTGCTGTAGCTTATTAGCTATGACCATGACACATAGTGTGTTTTTTCCTAGTGTGTGCCGATGATATTAGGCATGGCCATTCTGACGTCACTAAAAGGAGGCGGTCCTTAGCTGCGTTTCCTGCAGGTCGGCTAAGGAGATGGTGAATAAAATTGTTCTCCAGGCATCTTGGTTTTTGGACGACGGCGTCACTCCGAGCGCGGACCTGGACTGCGCGTGAGTGCGTGGTCACATTTATACAAAGTTCTGAGAAATTTAGGGTGGCACATACCTCGGTACTAATTTCACAACGGGAAACTGCGTCGCTGCTTTTGTTCTAACTGTTATCTTGCCACGTGGTTTGTTACAATGGAATTAACGTTTGCACAATAATTTTTACTAAACCCCGAAACATAAAATTTAAAAATACAATACAAATACCCCCTAACTGCAATAAATGAAATTACCCACTTTTGACACATTACAATATGGGAATGCGGTCATCTTAAACCAGATTGTTGCGAGACTGAAAATCAGAGAGAAGGGCATGAAGAATCTGTAGCACTAAACCTGAACAGTACACAGTCTCCAAATATCTGAAGATAATGTCCTGAATGTTGTCCAAGACAAGATAAAGTTTTGCAGTGCTGATGAGGTTTGCAACCGGTTGATGGTGGCCAAAGAAAGAGTCGACAGGTGTGAAGATGAACCCTTGCTATTGGATTAGGAAACAAGAGACGAACAGGATGATGAAGTATCATTTTGGAGACAACAGAAGAGGTGATCGAAAATCAAATGTACCTATCACAGAGAGGCTCGTAGTTGTTCCTGACTTAAACGAAGTGTCTGTGAGCTGCTGGTGAGGAGGAATTGGGTGCAAATGAAACATAAAATGTAGGTGCAGAAAGATAAAGACATTTTGGAAGTACAGAGACTAAAAAAGCTCACAGTTGGGAAGACGATGGTATGAAAGTTGTGATTAATGAATTCTCTGGTGTTCATTTTTAAGAGAGAATAAAGAAATTCAATGTTAATTTCAGTATTTTTAAAGAGGTGACATATTGTTTTACACTATGGATTTGTACAATGCAGGCATGCTATTAAAAATATAAAAAGTTACCTTACATAATGCAGTTTTTCATGTTTATAAGTTATGCTCACGATTTTGTGTGATTCAGTTTGAGGCTTGATGAGATACACAATCAGTAGAACTTGTGAAAATGTAAATGACTGTACAGAGTTTTTCTCAGGCAGTGTAAGTACAAAGTAATGTGTCTGTGAACAGTTATGTTTGTTAAAAGAATGGAAATATCCAACTAATACTATTTAAAAGGCTGCAAACTATGTATTGTAATGCTACCACTTTCATCAAACCAAAAAAGTACCATAGCATAATAATGGTGTAATGCACTTGATGAAAGTGTTAATAAAATGGTATTGTTGTGTTCATGTTTTTAGACTTTCATGTAGAAAAAAAAAGGAAATTTGATTCTGAGCCTTGTGGTATAGTTATAGTAGGTGTAATATAGTGTACTGTCCGTTAGAAATATTAATATGAAACTAGAAATTACAGATTTTTTTGAAGTTAGTGTGTGTTATAAAATAACTTAATCAGTTGTATTATTTATTTTGATTATGGATAGTACCAACAAGGTTTTGAATCATTTGGTCAATTGTATGTGTATGCATTGTGTGTCTGACAAACCAAGATTATAGAAACATGACTGCCGTATCGTAATAGATTATCATCTTGCACAGAACTGACCCCAAAATAAATAATGTCGTAAATAATATAACAGATAATTATATAAATGCCCATATAATATAAATCCTATGAATGGAAAGTGTAATATATTTTGTAACTGTAATTGTAATTTCTGCCACATTGGTATCATTCAGTTGATTTGTTATTGTTATTATTACCATTATACGGTATTATTATAATACTATTATTTTGTCATAAGCTTCATCGCCTTAGTGACATTTATTATAAATACTGTTTAAATGCTTGGATATAAGAATTATTTGCAAACCATGATCATTCAAATCAACATTCCACCTTGGCTCAAGACCAAGAGGCCTGAGTTATTGTGGAAATGGTGGGCGTTTCTTGATTGATTTCTGGTTGTAGTTTTAACATCGATTTACGATGAACAAATCATTCGAAAAATTAATTGTGAAGTTTTATTTGGTAATATAATTATTAAAATCCCCAAATATCTATCCACTAGACATCATCTATCAAATTGTTACAGCATGTTAAGAAAATTTAATGAATGAGGTAATGTGTGAAAGTTTTAGTTATTCAACATGGGAAGAACACGTGTTTCTCAGAGCTGTTTTCAGGGCACTCATCATTCCCGAACAGCTGTAGGTTTTAACTGATGAATACAACAAAATGAATCCATGATTCACAGTGGATGAATTTAATGATAAACTTCCTGTAGTGTTACACTGTTGCATGAAATTGTGATTGTCTACCTTCTTCTTCTTCTTCTTCTTCTTCTTCTTCTTCTTCTTCTTCTTGTTAGCGAGTTTCCAGCCCCGAAGCGCCGATCTCTCGATGTCTCTTGTAAACTCTATGCGCCAAATCCCAGAGAAGTGAATTGGTGGTTATTTTTGCCAGTGATAACTCCTCTTTTCCATGTTCCTTTACCAATTCTTTAAGTCGGTATCTCTCTTCACACTGTCCAGTACAATTTAATAGGGTATGCTCAATGATGTCCTCCTCTTCATTACACACTTTACACATTGGTGAATCGCTAAGGTGAAATCTATTTAGGTAGCTTTCTGTCACCAAATGCCCAGTTCTTAATCTCGCTCCAAATGTCTGAATTGCTCTACTAATATTTCTGTATATACTAAGGTCGTTTGGTATTTTCTGTATTTTGAAGAGTTGGCAGCCAGTAGATTCCTGATTGTCTACCTGAGTTATCAAAAAATTTGTACAAATACCAGCCATCCAGATACTATAGTTGATCACAAGCAAAAGCCTTGTGGCTGTCGCATTAATATTTGTGTTGCAGCTTGAACTGGAAACATGTTAAATCGCATTGTGACTGGACAGTAATTTACTCCAGAGACAAATACCAATTCTCGTCCATCACCTTTTAACCACAAAAAAAATAATAAATAAATAAATTCAGACATTTTTAACATATGGGCCAAGTTTTAGGAATAGCCATAGAGTATTAGTGTATGAATTCATGACTTGTGTTAAGAAACTCAGTGCGGATTCTTATTGCTCACACTTGAGAAACTGCAGCATATTATTTGTGTTAATAACAAGTGTATCTGTTCCACATGATGAATGTGCTCACTACTCTATGAATATGTGAACTTCTTGATGGTTTTGGGTAGTATGTTTCTGAGCATCTACTGTAAAGCCTGTAATTTGTAGTTAGTAACTTCCACCTTTTACACAAAATGAAACAAAGTTTTGGGTATTGTCTAATTGCAGAGTGATGAAATAATAAAGACAATATGTAACTAAACAAAATATGTCGAAATTCATAAATAAAAAATAAAAATGCTGCCAGGAACTTACCTGCGGTCTTTCTCACTTACCTTCTTGGTTAAAATTTTGATCAGAAGCCCAGAGTCGCCACGATATTTTTTAGGTTATAATATCAAAAACCTTTATACTTCACCTTAATTTAAAAAAAACGGGACAATTTCGCAATCTGACTACCCCCCAATAATAATTCAGAAGAAATCCGGGAATGTTTAGACGAATCTTGCAGCACAGAAATGAGAAAGTGGTAATGACGAAATAACTAGACTAACACATTTTTACAGTAACTTAAATGGTTTTAATTAATATAAGACTGATTTAATTATTAGAACCAGAACACAAACATATTTGGAAATATACATTTATGTATCGTATTTAAATATTCTCTTATATTATACTAGACAGCCCATTCTGCTCACACGCACACTCACACAATTTAATACTTTACCCCTTTGTTTATTATACTTTACAAATTCCTTTATTGTTTTAAACTGTTACAAACGCGATTCCGGCCGGACACGTGTTTTTGTCCCGATTTGATTCCCGTTAATTCACTTGTCAACTCCACGTCACCAGGTATAAAATGCGGTATGTCCATTAATTCCTTGGGTCCCGGTCGGTGTGAAATCGGTATTATATTTAATTATTCACATTTTATAAAGTTCGGCCGACCGGGCCCACACAACACTATCTGCGTCTGTAAGCGAACTGGGAAGAGCGGCTATATGTTCATGGCCAACTGGATTACGTCTTTTTTAGATGGAAGACAAAGCCTTGTGTTTCGTCGCCACAGCTATGTCCTATTTAACCCATGCAGTTGATTGTGTGTGGGTCTTGAGAGATATTTGTTCCGCACTGGCTGACGTCACAAAAAGGGTTGGACTTAGGACTCACATCCGACAGCCTGGAACCTGTGCTCGTAAATTTTGTCTTAGCCATTTTTGAGTCTCACAAGTCGGCGTGGGTCCGCGCGCATGCTGGTGTGACGCGCTCGGACGTACTGCCACACACTCGCAAAGTTCTTAGAAAATGATGCTTAGTACATTCCTTCATACAGATTGCACAACAGTTAAGGCGTATTGTTCCTTTGTTAGAACACTGTTTCAATTCAACACGTGGCCTGGTCACAAATGGGAATTAAGTTTATGAATACTTTTAACAAAACCCCAAAGTTTTAATAAAATAAAATATCCCGCAAAATCGGCACGTTACAATACCCCCCAATGAGAGATCTTCTGCCGGAACAGAAGAAATCTCATTGCTAAAACCCCTAAGAGGACCGGTGAGGAACTGGTGCCAACAACCCCCTTTAGTTCTTATACTTCATGGGTAAACAACCCCCCTGGCTCGGCGACTATGGACGCTTCTGAACGAGATCACTGGACTTCTCTGTAGGAGATCCCAACACCGAAAACTCGAACAGATACGCACCACAGCGCGCCTCACCTTCTAACATGCAACCCCAAAATCCAAATCCCTGGTCTTATATCATGCCAGATCCTTAACCGATATGTTCCCCCTTACATGCAAACTGGGCTGCCTTTAGCAGTTACTGGGCTCACACACACACACACTTATACTACATACTATCAAAATTGAAACATTCTTCAAAAATTTATTTAAGTTAAAAATCAACAGCTATCTTCTTTAAAATCAAAACACAAATCTTTCATCTAAACTGAATAATTCTCTTCATTATTTTTTTTTTTTCATCATTAGAAAACAAACAGGTGGAACATTTCTTAAAAACATGAACATCCTTAACCTAACATGTGATTATACATATGCCCTAACAATACAATTCAATAAAACACTAATAATACACACAAACCATAGTATAATCAAAAATAAATCAATTAGATGGCAGGCACAAAATCAAGAAATGTTTTTTTTTTTTTTTTAAATTTAAATTCAAAAAAATTTAAATTTCTTAAAATATTTTCTTTTTTCAATGTTGAAATTATTTAAAATTATTCAGATTAATTAAAAGCAAAATCGGCATTACTTCCTTGCTAAAACGTCTCTAGTATAGAACATCATCTATCAGCTGATCAAAACTGGGTCAAGTCAAGAACCTTGACCTACATAAGTTATACACAAGTTACATCTGAAAATACATTGAACCTCTTTAGGATTCTATCTTTAAACACAAAACACAATAAAATAAAACATTTAAAATAACAAAATATTATTATAACTAACAATCAAATTGCTACTTAAATTACTCAAAATAAACACTTGATAACTTTACATTGTCAAACTCTATCAAAATTTGTCACTGGTTTCAATCAAAATTTTATATTTTTAACTATAACTTTCTTTATTTAATAATCTCATTTTCCATTAATTTGGGTGATTTAATTATTTATACTACCTTGATTTACAACTTGATATGTCTACACTTATAATCTTTCTCCCTCTGACTCTAATACCACTAACAACTTTAACTATCAGGACACCCATCTCTATCAAAATATCTATCAAACAATCTCTACACCCAACTTACTATTAAACTCATATCGCCACATTCTCTCGATATATAAAAAAAAATATTCTCTAACCCTTTGTACTTAGGATAAGTGTTCCCCCCCCCAAAAGCTCATTTCCTTAATCTGGTTCCTGGATTCTACCTAAGGCAGCAACCCCTTCCCGCCAAATCGGTCCCTTCCCGTCCCAACCATTTTGTTGCGGACTCCTACATTACACTATCCCCTCTTACAAAATTACCATCCCCAAATCTCATTCTTATTACCTCACAACTACAAAATAACATCATCATTTATAAACATCAATATATCACTTATTACTCTACATATATTCCCCATAACTACTGTGTCAACATCAATACTTCTCAAATTCTATTACATTACCTCACAACAACATTACATTAATTCAAAACAATATTTTTCTCTCTACTACCATTTTAACCTCAACTTGGACTGATCTACATGTCCCAACAAAATATTAATCACCCAACATCTATCTTTTATTATTTCTCACAAATCATTTAAAATCTTAACTTTATCAAATTACTTTCCTCATTATTCAAAATAGCATCTTTAACACATTAAACATTATATTTGACATTAACTACCTTGAACATTTATAAACAATTTAACAGTGACATTTTACTACTGATCAGCTGACATTCCTAGCCAGGTGAAGGGCCTCACTGCAAACACATTTCAAAATTATGCAAATTCTATGAAATACACATTTTTAGCAATCCTTACATCTACCATCATTGTTTCCCCTCTTTCTGACTCTGGTACTATTATGTAAACCGCCTGCCGGTCGGTCTAGTTGTTTACTTTGTTATACTCATTTCAAAATTACACAAATTATATAAAACACATATTTTTATTAATTCTTACCTCTAACGCAATAAAAGAATACATTTCTAAAATATAGAATGAACACATTATACTGAATGTATGAACCCCTATTTACCAAAGCATAATACAAGCATTTTATTAGTGCAAAATTGATTTATCATTTTTAATTTACAAAATTTTAATTCGTTGCTCGCCGGAGCAACCCCCCCATTCCACACACACTGTTGTATTTTATGTTGGACTGTGACGCCCATTTGCGTTCACAAGGACTGCATAGTTGGAGGAATTGAACATCTCCTTGTCCTTGCTTCTGCTTTACATTTTAAAGATTTTAGGTATCGGCATACCTTCGTTTTATAATTACAAGCCCTTAAAACGGGTCTACCACCTGGCTATGCTGTCCCTACTCGGACAGAGTGGCAGCCGCTGTTCCATAGTTCCGGGGATTTCCCCTAGTTTCACCCCCCTATTAATTTCTAGTATCAACCAATTTCAAGCCAGCTATGGTCAAGGGACTTGATTATGGCCATAGCTGACCGCTAGCCAAAACCACGATTAGTGCTGGTAAGGCAGTAATCGCCCGAAAAGTCGGGGAAATCAATCTCTACTTTAATGCCTGTTCTACTCATCACTAGTTACACGACACGAAAGTCTATCAGGGTACAATTATGTAATTGTACAAAAAGGTGTGCCGTGCTCTTTCACCATTTCGGCCTCCGATTGCGGTAACACTCACTGTTACCCCCAACCCATTCCACTATCTACTGGGGCACAGGCCACCCCAGCAATAGCATACTAATTGCTAACTTAAAAATTATATACAACATTATAATATGAAATTTTCATTAACCATTTTATCCATCATCATTTAAATCATTCATAACTTCCTACAATTAAATTTCTTAAAATTTTCAAATTTATTATTAATATTTATTTTACATCATATGTCAGTTATTATTAATTTTTCAATAATAGTTTCTTTTTAGTATAATTACTGCAAATTGTTTTCATTATTGAGTCAAAATCTTTTCGTTTGAGTTAAACAACTGTAAACATTTTATTATATTTGACTTGTGTTCTTATATATTTTTATACTTACAGTCCATTATTCACATACCGACATACAAAATATATACACCATACACACCAATATCTCCACGTAACCCCTGAAACATTTAATCACAGTGTTCTTTCATATCAAACAATTTAACAATTAATTACCAAATTCACATCTCGTAACATAATTTAAATTCATTAGAAAAATTCAATTATACAACCTTTGAACCAATCAAAATATTTAAAACATCTCAAATTGTTTTAATTAAATTAATTATTGAAAATACAAGTTCCATTGCTATCAAAACAGTTACAATTCGCTAATTACTGTCTCCAAAATTAATTTTGTTATTCATTTATATTGCAAAATATTAATATTATTATTACAACAATTACCTACATACACATTGTTTACCTAACATTTTACAATACATACAATTGAATTCACTACATATTTATTTACAAATCTTATTCATTATTTATTCAGTTATGTCATATTTCAGTGTCAAAATCAGCTAGGTTATTACCATATATTAACATATTTAACGGTTCCTTCCCCGATTTCTTAATCTAACCTCCATCGTCGTATAGATATCTAATATATTTGTAGCATAAATTATTTTTATTTATCTTAAATTTATTATTATTATTATTATTATAGACCATTAATCTTATCCTATTACTATATCCTTCGTTATCCCATTTGTTATGTCATAAAACTTGTCACGATCAATTAATTTTGTCCAGTCTCCGTAAGTAATTTTTCTCAACACCATGTCAATTATTTTATCATCATAAATTACCTTATTGTTATTTAAACATGTATCATCACAACAATCTTCACTCTCTATTTTAACCGGTAAGTATTTCATATCATTTAACATCTCTTTCAGCTCATTATAGTCTCTCTTTAATTTATACAATTCTGTCTCTCTATCCATACACCATTCTCTATCTAGACCTCCCTCACCATAATGCCATATCACACTTTCTCTCTCATTCCATGCAGAGGGTACTAACTCATTTAAATATTTCCTGACTTCTCCAGGAACAACAAAAAACTTCAAAAAACAATTATTTGTAGAACACTTGTCTACCCAATATTCTCGTGAAGACCTTTCTTCACCCCCCTTAACACCTCGTAAAAATTTTACCCTCTGTTTCATACCCACAATATAACTCTCTCTCCACTCATTACCTAATTCATCAACACTAATTACTACGCCTTTACAATCTATTACTTTCTCTCTCTCACTCTCTATCTCATCACTATCCAATACTTGATTCTCAACTATATCATTATTATTATTTACCATTATTTCATCATTAGAATTAATTATATTAACATCACCACTTACCTCAGAATTGTAATCACCATCATTATCTTCACTAGTCAACACTACCTCTCCCATTATTTTGTCACTGTTATTTCTGACTTCATTATTAGAATTATCATTAGCACTCACCTGGTTAATTATTCCCTCACTACAATTAACAACATTATTATCACTTACCTGTTTTAATTCAACTTCTGAGTTCTCCTTTAATTTCTCTGCCTCTCGTTTCCACTTCTCGTCTCGTTTATCCAACTTTTCAAAAAGTTCATCCCACTTTTTGTCCATCTCGTCAAAACGTTTATTCATCATTTCCTCCCTTTCATCCAATTTTTTGTCCCACTTGTCAAAACGTTTATTAAAATCACTATTTTTTACCATGTTTTCAGACATAGTTTGTAACAGGTTGAATATATCATTCATTGTATACTCCTTTTCTTCCACCCCTACACTATCATTATCATTAGGCCTATTCACAGTCTTATTTTCTACCACTATTACTTCAGCTATCTTACCTTTATCATTGGTCATCTTATTACCAATACTAATATCATCACTATGCTTTCTAATTTCGGCAAATATTCCCTCTTCTTGTTCTTCCGTTCGTGTTAGATTATTATCTAAATCACCCCACTCCTCGTCTGTCATCTCACCTACAACCCCTCGAAATTCACTCTCCCACTCATCCCACGCAAAACCAATATCATTACCTTGTACTTCACCCATATTTAAAATTTATTCATACAACACCCTTTATATATAAACACCACTATTATTATAAAACTAAAACACCTAACACAACTGTGAACCATAATAACCTAAACATAACCTATTCACACATACATAATTATATACGATTAATTTTACAAAATACGTCATTACTACATCCTATTTTCTGTGCTTTAAAATAGGTCTACCTCGTATAAATAGAATTAAACCAGGATCCTGGCAGGGTCGCCAAATGTAACTAAACAAAATATGTCGAAATTCATAAATAAAAAATAAAAATACTGCCAGGAACTTACCTGCGGTCTTTCTCACTTACCTTCTCGGTTAAAATTTTGATCAGAAGCCCAGAGTCGCCACGATATTTTTTAGGTTATAATATCGAAAACCTTTATACTTCACCTTAATTAAAAAAAAGGGACAATTTCGCAATCTGACTACCCCCCCAATAATAATTCAGAAGAAATCCGGGAATGTTTAGACGAATCTTGCAGCACAGAAATGAGAAAGTGGTAATGACGAAATAACTAGACTAACACATTTTTACAGTAACTTAAATGGTTTTAATTAATATAAGACTGATTTAATTATTAGAACCAGAACACAAACATATTTGGAAATATACATTTATGTATCGTATTTAAATATTCTCTTATATTATACTAGACAGCCCATTCTGCTCACACGCACACTCACACAATTTAATACTTTACCCCTTTGTTTATTATACTTTACAAATTCCTTTATTGTTTTAAACTGTTCACAATCGCGATTCCGGCCGGACACGTGTTTTTGTCCCGATTTGATTCCCGTTAATTCACTTGTCAACTCCACGTCACCAGGTATAAAATGCGGTATGTCCATTAATTCCTTGGGTCCCGGTCGGTGTGAAATCGGTATTATATTTAATTATTCACATTTTATAAAGTTCGGCCGACCGGGCCCACACAACACTATCTGCGTCTGTAAGCGAACTGGGAAGAGCGGCTATATGTTCATGGCCAACTGGATTACGTCTTTTTTAGATGGAAGACAAAGCCTTGTGTTTCGTCGCCACAGCTATGTCCTATTTAACCCATGCAGTTGATTGTGTGTGGGTCTTGAGAGATATTTGTTCCGCACTGGCTGACGTCACAAAAAGGGTTGGACTTAGGACTCACATCCGACAGCCTGGAACCTGTGCTCGTAAATTTTGTCTTAGCCATTTTTGAGTCTCACAAGTCGGCGTGGGTCCGCGCGCATGCTGGTGTGACGCGCTCGGACGTACTGCCACACACTCGCAAAGTTCTTAGAAAATGATGCTTAGTACATTCCTTCATACAGATTGCACAACAGTTAAGGCGTATTGTTCCTTTGTTAGAACACTGTTTCAATTCAACACGTGGCCTGGTCACAAATGGGAATTAAGTTTATGAATACTTTTAACAAAACCCCAAAGTTTTAATAAAATAAAATATCCCGCAAAATCGGCACGTTACAATACCCCCCAATGAGAGATCTTCTGCCGGAACAGAAGAAATCTCATTGCTAAAACCCCTAAGAGGACCGGTGAGGAACTGGTGCCAACAACCCCCTTTAGTTCTTATACTTCATGGGTAAACAACCCCCCTGGCTCGGCGACTATGGACGCTTCTGAACGAGATCACTGGACTTCTCTGTAGGAGATCCCAACACCGAAAACTCGAACAGATACGCACCACAGCGCGCCTCACCTTCTAACATGCAACCCCAAAATCCAAATCCCTGGTCTTATATCATGCCAGATCCTTAACCGATATGTTCCCCCTTACATGCAAACTGGGCTGCCTTTAGCAGTTACTGGGCTCACACACACACACACTTATACTACATACTATCAAAATTGAAACATTCTTCAAAAATTTATTTAAGTTAAAAATCAACAGCTATCTTCTTTAAAATCAAAACACAAATCTTTCATCTAAACTGAATAATTCTCTTCATTATTTTTTTTTTTCATCATTAGAAAACAAACAGGTGGAACATTTCTTAAAAACATGAACATCCTTAACCTAACATGTGATTATACATATGCCCTAACAATACAATTCAATAAAACACTAATAATACACACAAACCATAGTATAATCAAAAATAAATCAATTAGATGGCAGGCACAAAATCAAGAAATGTTTTTTTTTTTTTTTCAAAAAAAATTTAAATTCAAAAAAATTTAAATTTCTTAAAATATTTTCTTTTTTCAATGTTGAAATTATTTAAAATTATTCAAATTAATTAAAAGCAAAATCGGCATTACTTCCTTGCTAAAACGTCTCTAGTATAGAACATCATCTATCAGCTGATCAAAACTGGGTCAAGTCAAGAACCTTGACCTACATAAGTTATACACAAGTTACATCTGAAAATACATTGAACCTCTTTAGGATTCTATCTTTAAACACAATAAAATAAAACATTTAAAATAACAAAATATTATTATAACTAACAATCAAATTGCTACTTAAATTACTCAAAATAAACACTTGATAACTTTACATTGTCAAACTCTATCAAAATTTGTCACTGGTTTCAATCAAAATTTTATATTTTTAACTATAACTTTCTTTATTTAATAATCTCATTTTCCATTAATTTGGGTGATTTAATTATTTATACTACCTTGATTTACAACTTGATATGTCTACACTTATAATCTTTCTCCCTCTGACTCTAATACCACTAACAACTTTAACTATCAGGACACCCATCTCTATCAAAATATCTATCAAACAATCTCTACACCCAACTTACTATTAAACTCATATCGCCACATTCTCTCGATATATAAAAAAAAATATTCTCTAACCCTTTGTACTTAGGATAAGTGTTCCCCCCCCCAAAAGCTCATTTCCTTAATCTGGTTCCTGGATTCTACCTAAGGCAGCAACCCCTTCCCGCCAAATCGGTCCCTTCCCGTCCCAACCATTTTGTTGCGGACTCCTACATTACACTATCCCCTCTTACAAAATTACCATCCCCAAATCTCATTCTTATTACCTCACAACTACAAAATAACATCATCATTTATAAACATCAATATATCACTTATTACTCTACATATATTCCCCATAACTACTGTGTCAACATCAGTACTTCTCAAATTCTATTACATTACCTCACAACAACATTACATTAATTCAAAACAATATTTTTCTCTCTACTACCATTTTAACCTCAACTTGGACTGATCTACATGTCCCAACAAAATATTAATCACCCAACATCTATCTTTTATTATTTCTCACAAATCATTTAAAATCTTAACTTTATCAAATTACTTTCCTCATTATTCAAAATACCATCTTTAACACATTAAACATTATATTTGACATTAACTACCTTGAACATTTATAAACAATTTAACAGTGACATTTTACTACTGATCAGCTGACATTCCTAGCCAGGTGAAGGGCCTCACTGCAAACACATTTCAAAATTATGCAAATTCTATGAAATACACATTTTTAGCAATCCTTACATCTACCATCATTGTTTCCCCTCTTTCTGACTCTGGTACTATTATGTAAACCGCCTGCCGGTCGGTCTAGTTGTTTACTTTGTTATACTCATTTCAAAATTACACAAATTATATAAAACACATATTTTTATTAATTCTTACCTCTAACGCAATAAAAGAATACATTTCTAAAATATAGAATGAACACATTATACTGAATGTATGAACCCCTATTTACCAAAGCATAATACAAGCATTTTATTAGTGCAAAATTGATTTATCATTTTTAATTTACAAAATTTTAATTCGTTGCTCGCCGGAGCAACCCCCCCCCCCCCCCATTCCACACACACTATTGTATTTTATGTTGGACTGTGACGCCCATTTGCGTTCACAAGGACTGCATAGTTGGAGGAATTGAACATCTCCTTGTCCTTGCTTCGGCTTTACATTTTAAAGATTTTAGGTATCGGCATACCTTCGTTTTATAATTACAAGCCCTTAAAACGGGTCTACCACCTGGCTATGCTGTCCCTACTCGGACAGAGTGGCAGCCACTGTTCCATAGTTCCGGGGATTTCCCCTAGTTTCACCCCCCTATTAATTTCTAGTATCAACCAATTTCAAGCCAGCTATGGTCAAGGGACTTGATTATGGCCATAGCTGACCGCTAGCCAAAACCACGATTAGTGCTGGTAAGGCAGTAATCGCCCGAAAAGTCGGGGAAATCAATCTCTACTTTAATGCCTGTTCTACTCATCACTAGTTACACGACACGAAAGTCTATCAGGATACAATTATGTAATTGTACAAAAAGGTGTGCCGTGCTCTTTCACCATTTCGGCCTCCGATTGAGGTAACACTCACTGTTACCCCCAACCCATTCCACTATCTACTGGGGCACAGGCCACCCCAGCAATAGCATACTAATTGCTAACTTAAAAATTATATACAACATTATAATATGAAATTTTCATTAACCATTTTATCCATCATCATTTAAATCATTCATAACTTCCTATAATTAAATTTCTTAAAATTTTCAAATTTATTATTAATATTTATTTTACATCATATGTCAGTTATTATTAATTTTTCAATAATAGTTTCTTTTTAGTATAATTACTGCAAATTGTTTTCATTATTGAGTCAAAATCTTTTCGTTTGAGTTAAACAACTGTAAACATTTTATTATATCTGACTTGTGTTCTTATATATTTTTATACTTACAGTCCATTATTCACATACCGACATACAAAATATATACACCATACACACCAATATCTCCACGTAACCTCTGAAACATTTAATCACAGTGTTATTTCATATCAAACAATTTAACAATTAATTACCAAATTCACATCTCGTAACATAATTTAAATTCATTAGAAAAATTCAATTATACAACCTTTGAACCAATCAAAATATTTAAAACATCTCAAATTGTTTTAATTAAATTAATTATTGAAAATACAAGTTCCATTGCTATCAAAACAGTTACAATTCGCTAATTACTGTCTCCAAAATTAATTTTGTTATTCATTTATATTGCAAAATATTAATATTATTATTACAACAATTACCTACATACACATTGTTTACCTAACATTTTACAATACATACAATTGAATTCACTACATATTTATTTACAAATCTTATTCATTATTTATTCAGTTGTCATATTTCAGTGTCAAAATCAGCTAGTTTATTACCATATATTAACATATTTAACGGTTCCTTCCCAGATTTCTTAATCTAACCTCCATCGTCGTATAGATATCTAATATATTTGTAGCATAAATCATTTTTATTTATCTTAAATTTATTATTATTATTATTATAATAGACCATTAATCTTATCCTATTACTATATCCTTCGTTATCCCATTTGTTATGTCATAAAACTTGTCACGATCAATTAATTTTGTCCAGTCTCCGTAAGTAATTTTTCTCAACACCATGTCAATTATTTTATCATCATAAATTACCTTATTGTTATTTAAACATGTATCATCACAACAATCTTCACTCTCTATTTTAACCGGTAAGTATTTCATATCATTTAACATCTCTTTCAGCTCATTATAGTCTCTCTTTAATTTATACAATTCTGTCTCTCTATCCATACACCATTCTCTATCTAGACCTCCCTCACCATAATGCCATATCACACTTTCTCTCTCATTCCATGCAGAGGGTACTAACTCATTTAAATATTTCCTGACTTCTCCAGGAACAACAAAAAACTTCAAAAAACAATTATTTGTAGAACACTTGTCTACCCAATATTCTCGTGAAGACCTTTCTTCACCCCCCTTAACACCTCGTAAAAATTTTACCCTCTGTTTCATACCCACAATATAACTCTCTCTCCACTCATTACCTAATTCATCAACACTAATTACTACGCCTTTACAATCTATTACTTTCTCTCTCTCACTCTCTATCTCATCACTATCCAATACTTGATTCTCAACTATATCATTATTATTATTTACCATTATTTCATCATTAGAATTAATTATATTAACATCACCACTTACCTCAGAATTGTAATCACCATCATTATCTTCACTAGTGAACACTACCTCTCCCATTATTTTGTCACTGTTATTTCTGACTTCATTATTAGAATTATCATTAGCACTCACCTGGTTAATTATTCCCTCACTACAATTAACAACATTATTATCACTTACCTGTTTTAATTCAAATTCTGAGTTCTCCTTTAATTTCTCTGCCTCTCGTTTCCACTTCTCGTCTCGTTTATCCAACTTTTCAAAAAGTTCATCCCACTTTTTGTCCATCTCGTCAAAACGTTTATTCATCATTTCCTCCCTTTCATCCAATTTTTTGTCCCACTTGTCAAAACGTTTATTAAAATCACTATTTTTTACCATGTTTTCAGACATAGTTTGTAACAGGTTGAATATATCATTCATTGTATACTCCTTTTCTTCCACCCCTACACTATCGTTATCATTAGGCCTATTCACAGTCTTATTTTCTACCACTATTACTTCAGCTATCTTATCTTTATCATTGGTCATCTTATTACCAATACTAATATCATCACTATGCTTTCTAATTTCGGCAAATATTCCCTCTTCTTGTTCTTCCATTCGTGTTAGATTATTATCTAAATCACCCCACTCCTCGTCTGTCATCTCACCTACAACCCCTCGAAATTCACTCTCCCACTCATCCCACGCAAAACCAATATCATTACCTTGTACTTCACCCATATTTAAAATTTATTCATACAACACCCTTTATATATAAACACCACTATTATTATAAAACTAAAACACCTAACACAACTGTGAACCATAATAACCTAAACATAACCTATTCACACATACGTAATTATATACGATTAATTTTACAAAATACGTCATTACTACATCCTATTTTCTGTGCTTTAAAATAGGTCTACCTCGTATAAATAGAATTAATCCAGGATCCTGGCAGGGTCGCCAAATGTAACTAAACAAAATATGTCGAAATTCATAAATAAAAAATAAAAATACTGCCAGGAACTTACCTGCGGTCTTTCTCACTTACCTTCTCGGTTAAAATTTTGATCAGAAGCCCAGAGTCGCCACGATATTTTTTAGGTTATAATATCGAAAACCTTTATACTTCACCTTAATTTAAAAAAAAGGGACAATTTCGCAATCTGACTACCCCCCAATAATAATTCAGAAGAAATCCGGGAACGTTTAGACGAATCTTGCAGCACAGAAATGAGAAAGTGGTAATGACGAAATAACTAGACTAACACATTTTTACAGTAACTTAAATGGTTTTAATTAATATAAGACTGATTTAATTATTAGAACCAGAACACAAACATATTTGGAAATATACATTTATGTATCGTATTTAAATATTCTCTTTTATTATACTAGACAGCCCATTCTGCTCACACGCACACTCACACAATTTAATACTTTACCCCTTTGTTTATTATACTTTACAAATTCCTTTATTGTTTTAAACTGTTTACAATCGCGATTCCGGCCGGACACGTGTTTTTGTCCCGATTTGATTCCCGTTAATTCACTTGTCAACTCCACGTCACCAGGTATAAAATGCGGTATGTCCATTAATTCCTTGGGTCCCGGTCGGTGTGAAATCGGTATTATATTTAATTATTCACATTTTATAAAGTTGGCCGACCGGGCCCACACAACACTATCTGCGTCTGTAAGCGAACTGGGAAGAGCGGCTATATGTTCATGGCCAACTGGATTACGTCTTTTTTAGATGGAAGACAAAGCCTTGTGTTTCGTCGCCACAGCTATGTCCTATTTAACCCATGCAGTTGATTGTGTGTGGGTCTTGAGAGATATTTGTTCCGCACTGGCTGACGTCACAAAAAGGGTTGGACTTAGGACTCACATCCGACAGCCTGGAACCTGTGCTCGTAAATTTTGTCTTAGCCATTTTTGAGTCTCACAAGTCGGCGTGGGTCCACGCGCATGCTGGTGTGACGCGCTCGGACGTACTGCCACACACTCGCAAAGTTCTTAGAAAATGATGCTTAGTACATTCCTTCATACAGATTGCACAACAGTTAAGGCGTATTGTTCCTTTGTTAGAACACTGTTTCAATTCAACACGTGGCCTGGTCACAAATGGGAATTAAGTTTATGAATACTTTTAACAAAACCCCAAAGTTTTAATAAAATAAAATATCCCGCAAAATCGGCACGTTACAATACCCCCCAATGAGAGATCTTCTGCCGGAACAGAAGAAATCTCATTGCTAAAACCCCTAAGAGGACCGGTGAGGAACTGGTGCCAACAACCCCCTTTAGTTCTTATACTTCATGGGTAAACAACCCCCCTGGCTCGGCGACTATGGACGCTTCTGAACGAGATCACTGGACTTCTCTGTAGGAGATCCCAACACCGAAAACTCGAACAGATACGCACCACAGCACGCCTCACCTTCTAACATGCAACCCCAAAATCAAAATCCCTGGTCTTATATCATGCCAGATCCTTAACCGATATGTTCCCCCTTACATGCAAACTGGGCTGCCTTTAGCAGTTACTGGGCTCACACACACACACTTATACTACATACTATCAAAATTGAAACATTCTTCAAAAATTTATTTAAGTTAAAAATCAACAGCTATCTTCTTTAAAATCAAAACACAAATCTTTCATCTAAACTGAATAATTCTCTTCATTATTTTTTTTTTTCATCATTAGAAAACAAACAAGTGGAACATTTCTTAAAAACATGAACATCCTTAACCTAACATGTGATTATACATATGCCCTAACAATACAATTCAATAAAACACTAATAATACACACAAACCATAGTATAATCAAAAATAAATCAATTAGATGGCAGGCACAAAATCAAGAAATGTTTTTTTTTTTTTTTTAAATTTAAATTCAAAAAAATTTAAATTTCTTAAAATATTTTCTTTTTTCAATGTTGAAATTATTTAAAATTATTCAGATTAATTAAAAGCAAAATCGGCATTACTTCCTTGCTAAAACGTCTCTAGTATAGAACATCATCTATCAGCTGATCAAAACTGGGTCAAGTCAAGAACCTTGACCTACATAAGTTATACACAAGTTACATCTGAAAATACATTGAACCTCTTTAGGATTCTATCTTTAAACACAAAACACAATAAAATAAAACATTTAAAATAACAAAATATTATTATAACTAACAATCAAATTGCTACTTAAATTACTCAAAATAAACACTTGATAACTTTACATTGTCAAACTCTATCAAAATTTGTCACTGGTTTCAATCAAAATTTTATATTTTTAACTATAACTTTCTTTATTTAATAATCTCATTTTCCATTAATTTGGGTGATTTAATTATTTATACTACCTTGATTTACAACTTGATATGTCTACACTTATAATCTTTCTCCCTCTGACTCTAATACCACTAACAACTTTAACTATCAGGACACCCATCTCTATCAAAATATCTATCAAACAATCTCTACACCCAACTTACTATTAAACTCATATCGCCACATTCTCTCGATATATAAAAAAAAATATTCTCTAACCCTTTGTACTTAGGATAAGTGTTCCCCCCCCCAAAAGCTCATTTCCTTAATCTGGTTCCTGGATTCTACCTAAGGCAGCAACCCCTTCCCGCCAAATCGGTCCCTTCCCGTCCCAACCATTTTGTTGCGGACTCCTACATTACACTATCCCCTCTTACAAAATTACCATCCCCAAATCTCATTCTTATTACCTCACAACTACAAAATAACATCATCATTTATAAACATCAATATATCACTTATTACTCTACATATATTCCCCATAACTACTGTGTCAACATCAATACTTCTCAAATTCTATTACATTACCTCACAACAACATTACATTAATTCAAAACAATATTTTTCTCTCTACTACCATTTTAACCTCAACTTGGACTGATCTACATGTCCCAACAAAATATTAATCACCCAACATCTATCTTTTATTATTTCTCACAAATCATTTAAAATCTTAACTTTATCAAATTACTTTCCTCATTATTCAAAATACCATCTTTAACACATTAAACATTATATTTGACATTAACTACCTTGAACATTTATAAACAATTTAACAGTGACATTTTACTACTGATCAGCTGACATTCCTAGCCAGGTGAAGGGCCTCACTGCAAACACATTTCAAAATTATGCAAATTCTATGAAATACACATTTTTAGCAATCCTTACATCTACCATCATTGTTTCCCCTCTTTCTGACTCTGGTACTATTATGTAAACCGCCTGCCGGTCGGTCTAGTTGTTTACTTTGTTATACTCATTTCAAAATTACACAAATTATATAAAACACATATTTTTATTAATTCTTACCTCTAACGCAATAAAAGAATACATTTCTAAAATATAGAATGAACACATTATACTGAATGTATGAACCCCTATTTACCAAAGCATAATACAAGCATTTTATTAGTGCAAAATTGATTTATCATTTTTAATTTACAAAATTTTAATTCGTTGCTCGCCGGAGCAACCCCCCCCCCCCATTCCACACACACTATTGTATTTTATGTTGGACTGTGACGCCCATTTGCGTTCACAAGGACTGCATAGTTGGAGGAATTGAACATCTCCTTGTCCTTGCTTCGGCTTTACATTTTAAAGATTTTAGGTATCGGCATACCTTCGTTTTATAATTACAAGCCCTTAAAACGGGTCTACCACCTGGCTATGCTGTCCCTACTTGGACAGAGTGGCAGCCGCTGTTCCATAGTTCCGGGGATTTCCCCTAGTTTCACCCCCCTATTAATTTCTAGTATCAACCAATTTCAAGCCAGCTATGGTCAAGGGACTTGATTATGGCCATAGCTGACCGCTAGCCAAAACCATGATTAGTGCTGGTAAGGCAGTAATCGCCCGAAAAGTCGGGGAAATCAATCTCTACTTTAATGCCTGTTCTACTCATCACTAGTTACACGACACGAAAGTCTATCAGGGTACAATTATGTAATTGTACAAAAAGGTGTGCCGTGCTCTTTCACCATTTCGGCCTCCGATTGAGGTAACACTCACTGTTACCCCCAACCCATTCCACTATCTACTGGGGCACAGGCCACCCCAGCAATAGCATACTAATTGCTAACTTAAAAATTATATACAACATTATAATATGAAATTTTCATTAACCATTTTATCCATCATCATTTAAATCATTCATAACTTCCTACAATTAAATTTCTTAAAATTTTCAAATTTATTATTAATATTTATTTTACATCATATGTCAGTTATTATTAATTTTTCAATAATAGTTTCTTTTTAGTATAATTACTGCAAATTGTTTTCATTATTGAGTCAAAATCTTTTCGTTTGAGTTAAACAACTGTAAACATTTTATTATATCTGACTTGTGTTCTTATATATTTTTATACTTACAGTCCATTATTCACATACCGACATACAAAATATATACACCATACACACCAATATCTCCACGTAACCTCTGAAACATTTAATCACAGTGTTATTTCATATCAAACAATTTAACAATTAATTACCAAATTCACATCTCGTAACATAATTTAAATTCATTAGAAAAATTCAATTATACAACCTTTGAACCAATCAAAATATTTAAAACATCTCAAATTGTTTTAATTAAATTAATTATTGAAAATACAAGTTCCATTGCTATCAAAACAGTTACAATTCGCTAATTACTGTCTCCAAAATTAATTTTGTTATTCATTTATATTGCAAAATATTAATATTATTATTACAACAATTACCTACATACACATTGTTTACCTAACATTTTACAATACATACAATTGAATTCACTACATATTTATTTACAAATCTTATTCATTATTTATTCAGTTGTCATATTTCAGTGTCAAAATCAGCTAGTTTATTACCATATATTAACATATTTAACGGTTCCTTCCCAGATTTCTTAATCTAACCTCCATCGTCGTATAGATATCTAATATATTTGTAGCATAAATCATTTTTATTTATCTTAAATTTATTATTATTATTATTATAATAGACCATTAATCTTATCCTATTACTATATCCTTCGTTATCCCATTTGTTATGTCATAAAACTTGTCACGATCAATTAATTTTGTCCAGTCTCCGTAAGTAATTTTTCTCAACACCATGTCAATTATTTTATCATCATAAATTACCTTATTGTTATTTAAACATGTATCATCACAACAATCTTCACTCTCTATTTTAACCGGTAAGTATTTCATATCATTTAACATCTCTTTCAGCTCATTATAGTCTCTCTTTAATTTATACAATTCTGTCTCTCTATCCATACACCATTCTCTATCTAGACCTCCCTCACCATAATGCCATATCACACTTTCTCTCTCATTCCATGCAGAGGGTACTAACTCATTT
Source organism: Magicicada septendecula (assembly GCA_034769895.1). Classification (NCBI taxonomy): domain Eukaryota; kingdom Metazoa; phylum Arthropoda; class Insecta; order Hemiptera; family Cicadidae; genus Magicicada; species Magicicada septendecula. The sequence goes on from CM068375.1 coordinate 265,527,619, forward strand.
AAATATTTCCTGACTTCTCCAGGAACAACAAAAAACTTCAAAAAACAATTATTTGTAGAACACTTGTCTACCCAATATTCTCGTGAAGACCTTTCTTCACCCCCCTTAACACCTCGTAAAAATTTTACCCTCTGTTTCATACCCACAATATAACTCTCTCTCCACTCATTACCTAATTCATCAACACTAATTACTACGCCTTTACAATCTATTACTTTCTCTCTCTCACTCTCTATCTCATCACTATCCAATACTTGATTCTCAACTATATCATTATTATTATTTACCATTATTTCATCATTAGAATTAATTATATTAACATCACCACTTACCTCAGAATTGTAATCACCATCATTATCTTCACTAGTCAACACTACCTCTCCCATTATTTTGTCACTGTTATTTCTGACTTCATTATTAGAATTATCATTAGCACTCACCTGGTTAATTATTCCCTCACTACAATTAACAACATTATTATCACTTACCTGTTTTAATTCAAATTCTGAGTTCTCCTTTAATTTCTCTGCCTCTCGTTTCCACTTCTCGTCTCGTTTATCCAACTTTTCAAAAAGTTCATCCCACTTTTTGTCCATCTCGTCAAAACGTTTATTCATCATTTCCTCCCTTTCATCCAATTTTTTGTCCCACTTGTCAAAACGTTTATTAAAATCACTATTTTTTACCATGTTTTCAGACATAGTTTGTAACAGGTTGAATATATCATTCATTGTATACTCCTTTTCTTCCACCCCTACACTATCGTTATCATTAGGCCTATTCACAGTCTTATTTTCTACCACTATTACTTCAGCTATCTTATCTTTATCATTGGTCATCTTATTACCAATACTAATATCATCACTATGCTTTCTAATTTCGGCAAATATTCCCTCTTCTTGTTCTTCCATTCGTGTTAGATTATTATCTAAATCACCCCACTCCTCGTCTGTCATCTCACCTACAACCCCTCGAAATTCACTCTCCCACTCATCCCACGCAAAACCAATATCATTACCTTGTACTTCACCCATATTTAAAATTTATTCATACAACACCCTTTATATATAAACACCACTATTATTATAAAACTAAAACACCTAACACAACTGTGAACCATAATAACCTAAACATAACCTATTCACACATACGTAATTATATACGATTAATTTTACAAAATACGTCATTACTACATCCTATTTTCTGTGCTTTAAAATAGGTCTACCTCGTATAAATAGAATTAATCCAGGATCCTGGCAGGGTCGCCAAATGTAACTAAACAAAATATGTCGAAATTCATAAATAAAAAATAAAAATACTGCCAGGAACTTACCTGCGGTCTTTCTCACTTACCTTCTCGGTTAAAATTTTGATCAGAAGCCCAGAGTCGCCACGATATTTTTTAGGTTATAATATCGAAAACCTTTATACTTCACCTTAATTTAAAAAAAAGGGACAATTTCGCAATCTGACTACCCCCCAATAATAATTCAGAAGAAATCCGGGAACGTTTAGACGAATCTTGCAGCACAGAAATGAGAAAGTGGTAATGACGAAATAACTAGACTAACACATTTTTACAGTAACTTAAATGGTTTTAATTAATATAAGACTGATTTAATTATTAGAACCAGAACACAAACATATTTGGAAATATACATTTATGTATCGTATTTAAATATTCTCTTTTATTATACTAGACAGCCCATTCTGCTCACACGCACACTCACACAATTTAATACTTTACCCCTTTGTTTATTATACTTTACAAATTCCTTTATTGTTTTAAACTGTTTACAATCGCGATTCCGGCCGGACACGTGTTTTTGTCCCGATTTGATTCCCGTTAATTCACTTGTCAACTCCACGTCACCAGGTATAAAATGCGGTATGTCCATTAATTCCTTGGGTCCCGGTCGGTGTGAAATCGGTATTATATTTAATTATTCACATTTTATAAAGTTGGCCGACCGGGCCCACACAACACTATCTGCGTCTGTAAGCGAACTGGGAAGAGCGGCTATATGTTCATGGCCAACTGGATTACGTCTTTTTTAGATGGAAGACAAAGCCTTGTGTTTCGTCGCCACAGCTATGTCCTATTTAACCCATGCAGTTGATTGTGTGTGGGTCTTGAGAGATATTTGTTCCGCACTGGCTGACGTCACAAAAAGGGTTGGACTTAGGACTCACATCCGACAGCCTGGAACCTGTGCTCGTAAATTTTGTCTTAGCCATTTTTGAGTCTCACAAGTCGGCGTGGGTCCACGCGCATGCTGGTGTGACGCGCTCGGACGTACTGCCACACACTCGCAAAGTTCTTAGAAAATGATGCTTAGTACATTCCTTCATACAGATTGCACAACAGTTAAGGCGTATTGTTCCTTTGTTAGAACACTGTTTCAATTCAACACGTGGCCTGGTCACAAATGGGAATTAAGTTTATGAATACTTTTAACAAAACCCCAAAGTTTTAATAAAATAAAATATCCCGCAAAATCGGCACGTTACAATACCCCCCAATGAGAGATCTTCTGCCGGAACAGAAGAAATCTCATTGCTAAAACCCCTAAGAGGACCGGTGAGGAACTGGTGCCAACAACCCCCTTTAGTTCTTATACTTCATGGGTAAACAACCCCCCTGGCTCGGCGACTATGGACGCTTCTGAACGAGATCACTGGACTTCTCTGTAGGAGATCCCAACACCGAAAACTCGAACAGATACGCACCACAGCACGCCTCACCTTCTAACATGCAACCCCAAAATCAAAATCCCTGGTCTTATATCATGCCAGATCCTTAACCGATATGTTCCCCCTTACATGCAAACTGGGCTGCCTTTAGCAGTTACTGGGCTCACACACACACACTTATACTACATACTATCAAAATTGAAACATTCTTCAAAAATTTATTTAAGTTAAAAATCAACAGCTATCTTCTTTAAAATCAAAACACAAATCTTTCATCTAAACTGAATAATTCTCTTCATTATTTTTTTTTTTCATCATTAGAAAACAAACAAGTGGAACATTTCTTAAAAACATGAACATCCTTAACCTAACATGTGATTATACATATGCCCTAACAATACAATTCAATAAAACACTAATAATACACACAAACCATAGTATAATCAAAAATAAATCAATTAGATGGCAGGCACAAAATCAAGAAATGTTTTTTTTTTTTTTTTAAATTTAAATTCAAAAAAATTTAAATTTCTTAAAATATTTTCTTTTTTCAATGTTGAAATTATTTAAAATTATTCAGATTAATTAAAAGCAAAATCGGCATTACTTCCTTGCTAAAACGTCTCTAGTATAGAACATCATCTATCAGCTGATCAAAACTGGGTCAAGTCAAGAACCTTGACCTACATAAGTTATACACAAGTTACATCTATCTGAAAATACATTGAACCTCTTTAGGATTCTATCTTTAAACACAAAACACAATAAAATAAAACATTTAAAATAACAAAATATTATTATAACTAACAATCAAATTGCTACTTAAATTACTCAAAATAAACACTTGATAACTTTACATTGTCAAACTCTATCAAAATTTGTCACTGGTTTCAATCAAAATTTTATATTTTTAACTATAACTTTCTTTATTTAATAATCTCATTTTCCATTAATTTGGGTGATTTAATTATTTATACTACCTTGATTTACAACTTGATATGTCTACACTTATAATCTTTCTCCCTCTGACTCTAATACCACTAACAACTTTAACTATCAGGACACCCATCTCTATCAAAATATCTATCAAACAATCTCTACACCCAACTTACTATTAAACTCATATCGCCACATTCTCTCGATATATAAAAAAAAATATTCTCTAACCCTTTGTACTTAGGATAAGTGTTCCCCCCCCCAAAAGCTCATTTCCTTAATCTGGTTCCTGGATTCTACCTAAGGCAGCAACCCCTTCCCGCCAAATCGGTCCCTTCCCGTCCCAACCATTTTGTTGCGGACTCCTACATTACACTATCCCCTCTTACAAAATTACCATCCCCAAATCTCATTCTTATTACCTCACAACTACAAAATAACATCATCATTTATAAACATCAATATATCACTTATTACTCTACATATATTCCCCATAACTACTGTGTCAACATCAATACTTCTCAAATTCTATTACATTACCTCACAACAACATTACATTAATTCAAAACAATATTTTTCTCTCTACTACCATTTTAACCTCAACTTGGACTGATCTACATGTCCCAACAAAATATTAATCACCCAACATCTATCTTTTATTATTTCTCACAAATCATTTAAAATCTTAACTTTATCAAATTACTTTCCTCATTATTCAAAATACCATCTTTAACACATTAAACATTATATTTGACATTAACTACCTTGAACATTTATAAACAATTTAACAGTGACATTTTACTACTGATCAGCTGACATTCCTAGCCAGGTGAAGGGCCTCACTGCAAACACATTTCAAAATTATGCAAATTCTATGAAATACACATTTTTAGCAATCCTTACATCTACCATCATTGTTTCCCCTCTTTCTGACTCTGGTACTATTATGTAAACCGCCTGCCGGTCGGTCTAGTTGTTTACTTTGTTATACTCATTTCAAAATTACACAAATTATATAAAACACATATTTTTATTAATTCTTACCTCTAACGCAATAAAAGAATACATTTCTAAAATATAGAATGAACACATTATACTGAATGTATGAACCCCTATTTACCAAAGCATAATACAAGCATTTTATTAGTGCAAAATTGATTTATCATTTTTAATTTACAAAATTTTAATTCGTTGCTCGCCGGAGCAACCCCCCCCCATTCCACACACACTATTGTATTTTATGTTGGACTGTGACGCCCATTTGCGTTCACAAGGACTGCATAGTTGGAGGAATTGAACATCTCCTTGTCCTTGCTTCGGCTTTACATTTTAAAGATTTTAGGTATCGGCATACCTTCGTTTTATAATTACAAGCCCTTAAAACGGGTCTACCACCTGGCTATGCTGTCCCTACTCGGACAGAGTGGCAGCCGCTGTTCCATAGTTCCGGGGATTTCCCCTAGTTTCACCCCCCTATTAATTTCTAGTATCAACCAATTTCAAACCAGCTATGGTCAAGGGACTTGATTATGGCCATAGCTGACCGCTAGCCAAAACCATGATTAGTGCTGGTAAGGCAGTAATCGCCCGAAAAGTCGGGGAAATCAATCTCTACTTTAATGCCTGTTCTACTCATCACTAGTTACACGACACGAAAGTCTATCAGGGTACAATTATGTAATTGTACAAAAAGGTGTGCCGTGCTCTTTCACCATTTCGGCCTCCGATTGAGGTAACACTCACTGTTACCCCCAACCCATTCCACTATCTACTGGGGCACAGGCCACCCCAGCAATAGCATACTAATTGCTAACTTAAAAATTATATACAACATTATAATATGAAATTTTCATTAACCATTTTATCCATCATCATTTAAATCATTCATAACTTCCTACAATTAAATTTCTTAAAATTTTCAAATTTATTATTAATATTTATTTTACATCATATGTCAGTTATTATTAATTTTTCAATAATAGTTTCTTTTTAGTATAATTACTGCAAATTGTTTTCATTATTGAGTCAAAATCTTTTCGTTTGCGTTAAACAACTGTAAACATTTTATTATATCTGACTTGTGTTCTTATATATTTTTATACTTACAGTCCATTATTCACATACCGACATACAAAATATATACACCATACACACCAATATCTCCACGTAACCTCTGAAACATTTAATCACAGTGTTATTTCATATCAAACAATTTAACAATTAATTACCAAATTCACATCTCGTAACATAATTTAAATTCATTAGAAAAATTCAATTATACAACCTTTGAACCAATCAAAATATTTAAAACATCTCAAATTGTTTTAATTAAATTAATTATTGAAAATACAAGTTCCATTGCTATCAAAACAGTTACAATTCGCTAATTACTGTCTCCAAAATTAATTTTGTTATTCATTTATATTGCAAAATATTAATATTATTATTACAACAATTACCTACATACACATTGTTTACCTAACATTTTACAATACATACAATTGAATTCACTACATATTTATTTACAAATCTTATTCATTATTTATTCAGTTGTCTTATTTCAGTGTCAAAATCAGCTAGTTTATTACCATATATTAACATATTTAACGGTTCCTTCCCAGATTTCTTAATCTAACCTCCATCGTCGTATAGATATCTAATATATTTGTAGCATAAATCATTTTTATTTATCTTAAATTTATTATTATTATTATTATAATAGACCATTAATCTTATCCTATTACTATATCCTTCGTTATCCCATTTGTTATGTCATAAAACTTGTCACGATCAATTAATTTTGTCCAGTCTCCGTAAGTAATTTTTCTCAACACCATGTCAATTATTTTATCATCATAAATTACCTTATTGTTATTTAAAGATGTATCATCACAACAATCTTCACTCTCTATTTTAACCGGTAAGTATTTCATATCATTTAACATCTCTTTCAGCTCATTATAGTCTCTCTTTAATTTATACAATTCTGTCTCTCTATCCATACACCATTCTCTATCTAGACCTCCCTCACCATAATGCCATATCACACTTTCTCTCTCATTCCATGCAGAGGGTACTAACTCATTTAAATATTTCCTGACTTCTCCAGGAACAACAAAAAACTTCAAAAAACAATTATTTGTAGAACACTTGTCTACCCAATATTCTCGTGAAGACCTTTCTTCACCCTCCTTAACACCTCGTAAAAATTTTACCCTCTGTTTCATACCCACAATATAACTCTCTCTCCACTCATTACCTAATTCATCAACACTAATTACTACGCCTTTACAATCTATTACTTTCTCTCTCTCACTCTCTATCTCATCACTATCCAATACTTGATTCTCAACTATATCATTATTATTATTTACCATTATTTCATCATTAGAATTAATTATATTAACATCACCACTTACCTCAGAATTGTAATCACCATCATTATCTTCACTAGTCAACACTACCTCTCCCATTATTTTGTCACTGTTATTTCTGACTTCATTATTAGAATTATCATTAGCACTCACCTGGTTAATTATTCCCTCACTACAATTAACAACATTATTATCACTTACCTGTTTTAATTCAAATTCTGAGTTCTCCTTTAATTTATCTGCCTCTCGTTTCCACTTCTCGTCTCGTTTATCCAACTTTTCAAAAAGTTCATCCCACTTTTTGTCCATCTCGTCAAAACGTTTATTCATCATTTCCTCCCTTTCATCCAATTTTTTGTCCCACTTGTCAAAACGTTTATTAAAATCACTATTTTTTACCATGTTTTCAGACATAGTTTGTAACAGGTTGAATATATCATTCATTGTATACTCCTTTTCTTCCACCCCTACACTATCGTTATCATTAGGCCTATTCACAGTCTTATTTTCTACCACTATTACTTCAGCTATCTTATCTTTATCATTGGTCATCTTATTACCAATACTAATATCATCACTATGCTTTCTAATTTCGGCAAATATTCCCTCTTCTTGTTCTTCCATTCGTGTTAGATTATTATCTAAATCACCCCACTCCTCGTCTGTCATCTCACCTACAACCCCTCGAAATTCACTCTCCCACTCATCCCACGCAAAACCAATATCATTACCTTGTACTTCACCCATATTTAAAATTTATTCATACAACACCCTTTATATATAAACACCACTATTATTATAAAACTAAAACACCTAACACAACTGTGAACCATAATAACCTAAACATAACCTATTCACACATACGTAATTATATACGATTAATTTTACAAAATACGTCATTACTACATCCTATTTTCTGTGCTTTAAAATAGGTCTACCTCGTATAAATAGAATTAATCCAGGATCCTGGCAGGGTCGCCAAATGTAACTAAACAAAATATGTCGAAATTCATAAATAAAAAATAAAAATACTGCCAGGAACTTACCTGCGGTCTTTCTCACTTACCTTCTCGGTTAAAATTTTGATCAGAAGCCCAGAGTCGCCACGATATTTTTTAGGTTATAATATCGAAAACCTTTATACTTCACCTTAATTAAAAAAAAAGGGACAATTTCGCAATCTGACTACCCCCCAATAATAATTCAGAAGAAATCCGGGAACGTTTAGACGAATCTTGCAGCACAGAAATGAGAAAGTGGTAATGACGAAATAACTAGACTAACACATTTTTACAGTAACTTAAATGGTTTTAATTAATATAAGACTGATTTAATTATTAGAACCAGAACACAAACATATTTGGAAATATACATTTATGTATCGTATTTAAATATTCTCTTATATTATACTAGACAGCCCATTCTGCTCACACGCACACTCACACAATTTAATACTTTACCCCTTTGTTTATTATACTTTACAAATTCCTTTATTGTTTTAAACTGTTCACAATCGCGATTCCGGCCGGACACGTGTTTTTGTCCCGATTTGATTCCCGTTAATTCACTTGTCAACTCCACGTCACCAGGTATAAAATGCGGTATGTCCATTAATTCCTTGGGTCCCGGTCGGTGTGAAATCGGTATTATATTTAATTATTCACATTTTATAAAGTTCGGCCGACCGGGCCCACACAACACTATCTGCGTCTGTAAGCGAACTGGGAAGAGCGGCTATATGTTCATGGCCAACTGGATTACGTCTTTTTTAGATGGAAGACAAAGCCTTGTGTTTCGTCGCCACAGCTATGTCCTATTTAACCCATGCAGTTGATTGTGTGTGGGTCTTGAGAGATATTTGTTCCGCACTGGCTGACGTCACAAAAAGGGTTGGACTTAGGACTCACATCCGACAGCCTGGAACCTGTGCTCGTAAATTTTGTCTTAGCCATTTTTGAGTCTCACAAGTCGGCGTGGGTCCGCGCGCATGCTGGTGTGACGCGCTCGGACGTACTGCCACACACTCACAAAGTTCTTAGAAAATGATGCTTAGTACATTCCTTCATACAGATTGCACAACAGTTAAGGCGTATTGTTCCTTTGTTAGAACACTGTTTCAATTCAACACGTGGCCTGGTCACAAATGGGAATTAAGTTTATGAATACTTTTAACAAAACCCCAAAGTTTTAATAAAATAAAATATCCCGCAAAATCGGCACGTTACAATACCCCCCAATGAGAGATCTTCTGCCGGAACAGAAGAAATCTCATTGCTAAAACCCCTAAGAGGACCGGTGAGGAACTGGTGCCAACAACCCCCTTTAGTTCTTATACTTCATGGGTAAACAACCCCCCTGGCTCGGCGACTATGGACGCTTCTGAACGAGATCACTGGACTTCTCTGTAGGAGATCCCAACACCGAAAACTCGAACAGATACGCACCACAGCGCGCCTCACCTTCTAACATGCAACCCCAAAATCAAAATCCCTGGTCTTATATCATGCCAGATCCTTAACCGATATGTTCCCCCTTACATGCAAACTGGGCTGCCTTTAGCAGTTACTGGGCTCACACACACACACACTTATACTACATACTATCAAAATTGAAACATTCTTCAAAAATTTATTTAAGTTAAAAATCAACAGCTATCTTCTTTAAAATCAAAACACAAATCTTTCATCTAAACTGAATAATTCTCTTCATTATTTTTTTTTTTCATCATTAGAAAACAAACAAGTGGAACATTTCTTAAAAACATGAACATCCTTAACCTAACATGTGATTATACATATGCCCTAACAATACAATTCAATAAAACACTAATAATACACACAAACCATAGTATAATCAAAAATAAATCAATTAGATGGCAGGCACAAAATCAAGAAATGTTTTTTTTTTTTTTTTTAAATTTAAATTCAAAAAAATTTAAATTTCTTAAAATATTTTCTTTTTTCAATGTTGAAATTATTTAAAATTATTCAAATTAATTAAAAGCAAAATCGGCATTACTTCCTTGCTAAAACGTCTCTAGTATAGAACATCATCTATCAGCTGATCAAAACTGGGTCAAGTCAAGAACCTTGACCTACATAAGTTATACACAAGTTACATCTGAAAATACATTGAACCTCTTTAGGATTCTATCTTTAAACACAAAACACAATAAAATAAAACATTTAAAATAACAAAATATTATTATAACTAACAATCAAATTGCTACTTAAATTACTCAAAATAAACACTTGATAACTTTACATTGTCAAACTCTATCAAAATTTGTCACTGGTTTCAATCAAAATTTTATATTTTTAACTATAACTTTCTTTATTTAATAATCTCATTTTCCATTAATTTGGGTGATTTAATTATTTATACTACCTTGATTTACAACTTGATATGTCTACACTTATAATCTTTCTCCCTCTGACTCTAATACCACTAACAACTTTAACTATCAGGACACCCATCTCTATCAAAATATCTATCAAACAATCTCTACACCCAACTTACTATTAAACTCATATCGCCACATTCTCTCGATATATAAAAAAAAATATTCTCTAACCCTTTGTACTTAGGATAAGTGTTCCCCCCCCCAAAAGCTCATTTCCTTAATCTGGTTCCTGGATTCTACCTAAGGCAGCAACCCCTTCCCGCCAAATCGGTCCCTTCCCGTCCCAACCATTTTGTTGCGGACTCCTACATTACACTATCCCCTCTTACAAAATTACCATCCCCAAATCTCATTCTTATTACCTCACAACTACAAAATAACATCATCATTTATAAACATCAATATATCACTTATTACTCTACATATATTCCCCATAACTACTGTGTCAACATCAATACTTCTCAAATTCTATTACATTACCTCACAACAACATTACATTAATTCAAAACAATATTTTTCTCTCTACTACCATTTTAACCTCAACTTGGACTGATCTACATGTCCCAACAAAATATTAATCACCCAACATCTATCTTTTATTATTTCTCACAAATCATTTAAAATCTTAACTTTATCAAATTACTTTCCTCATTATTCAAAATACCATCTTTAACACATTAAACATTATATTTGACATTAACTACCTTGAACATTTATAAACAATTTAACAGTGACATTTTACTACTGATCAGCTGACATTCCTAGCCAGGTGAAGGGCCTCACTGCAAACACATTTCAAAATTATGCAAATTCTATGAAATACACATTTTTAGCAATCCTTACATCTACCATCATTGTTTCCCCTCTTTCTGACTCTGGTACTATTATGTAAACCGCCTGCCGGTCGGTCTAGTTGTTTACTTTGTTATACTCATTTCAAAATTACACAAATTATATAAAACACATATTTTTATTAATTCTTACCTCTAACGCAATAAAAGAATACATTTCTAAAATATAGAATGAACACATTATACTGAATGTATGAACCCCTATTTACCAAAGCATAATACAAGCATTTTATTAGTGCAAAATTGATTTATCATTTTTAATTTACAAAATTTTAATTCGTTGCTCGCCGGAGCAACCCCCCCCCATTCCACACACACTATTGTATTTTATGTTGGACTGTGACGCCCATTTGCGTTCACAAGGACTGCATAGTTGGAGGAATTGAACATCTCCTTGTCCTTGCTTCGGCTTTACATTTTAAAGATTTTAGGTATCGGCATACCTTCGTTTTATAATTACAAGCCCTTAAAACGGGTCTACCACCTGGCTATGCTGTCCCTACTCGGACAGAGTGGCAGCCGCTGTTCCATAGTTCCGGGGATTTCCCCTAGTTTCACCCCCCTATTAATTTCTAGTATCAACCAATTTCAAGCCAGCTATGGTCAAGGGACTTGATTATGGCCATAGCTGACCGCTAGCCAAAACCATGATTAGTGCTGGTAAGGCAGTAATCGCCCGAAAAGTTGGGGAAATCAATCTCTACTTTAATGCCTGTTCTACTCATCACTAGTTACACGACACGAAAGTCTATCAGGGTACAATTATGTAATTGTACAAAAAGGTGTGCCGTGCTCTTTCACCATTTCGGCCTCCGATTGAGGTAACACTCACTGTTACCCCCAACCCATTCCACTATCTACTGGGGCACAGGCCACCCCAGCAATAGCATACTAATTGCTAACTTAAAAATTATATACAACATTATAATATGAAATTTTCATTAACCATTTTATCCATCATCATTTAAATCATTCATAACTTCCTACAATTAAATTTCTTAAAATTTTCAAATTTATTATTAATATTTATTTTACATCATATGTCAGTTATTATTAATTTTTCAATAATAGTTTCTTTTTAGTATAATTACTGCAAATTGTTTTCATTATTGAGTCAAAATCTTTTCGTTTGCGTTAAACAACTGTAAACATTTTATTATATCTGACTTGTGTTCTTATATATTTTTATACTTACAGTCCATTATTCACATACCGACATACAAAATATATACACCATACACACCAATATCTCCACGTAACCTCTGAAACATTTAATCACAGTGTTATTTCATATCAAACAATTTAACAATTAATTACCAAATTCACATCTCGTAACATAATTTAAATTCATTAGAAAAATTCAATTATACAACCTTTGAACCAATCAAAATATTTAAAACATCTCAAATTGTTTTAATTAAATTAATTATTGAAAATACAAGTTCCATTGCTATCAAAACAGTTACAATTCGCTAATTACTGTCTCCAAAATTAATTTTGTTATTCATTTATATTGCAAAATATTAATATTATTATTACAACAATTACCTACATACACATTGTTTACCTAACATTTTACAATACATACAATTGAATTCACTACATATTTATTTACAAATCTTATTCATTATTTATTCAGTTGTCATATTTCAGTGTCAAAATCAGCTAGTTTATTACCATATATTAACATATTTAACGGTTCCTTCCCAGATTTCTTAATCTAACCTCCATCGTCGTATAGATATCTAATATATTTGTAGCATAAATCATTTTTATTTATCTTAAATTTATTATTATTATTATTATAATAGACCATTAATCTTATCCTATTACTATATCCTTCGTTATCCCATTTGTTATGTCATAAAACTTGTCACGATCAATTAATTTTGTCCAGTCTCCGTAAGTAATTTTTCTCAACACCATGTCAATTATTTTATCATCATAAATTACCTTATTGTTATTTAAAGATGTATCATCACAACAATCTTCACTCTCTATTTTAACCGGTAAGTATTTCATATCATTTAACATCTCTTTCAGCTCATTATAGTCTCTCTTTAATTTATACAATTCTGTCTCTCTATCCATACACCATTCTCTATCTAGACCTCCCTCACCATAATGCCATATCACACTTTCTCTCTCATTCCATGCAGAGGGTACTAACTCATTTAAATATTTCCTGACTTCTCCAGGAACAACAAAAAACTTCAAAAAACAATTATTTGTAGAACACTTGTCTACCCAATATTCTCGTGAAGACCTTTCTTCACCCCCCTTAACACCTCGTAAAAATTTTACCCTCTGTTTCATACCCACAATATAACTCTCTCTCCACTCATTACCTAATTCATCAACACTAATTACTACGCCTTTACAATCTATTACTTTCTCTCTCTCACTCTCTATCTCATCACTATCCAATACTTGATTCTCAACTATATCATTATTATTATTTACCATTATTTCATCATTAGAATTAATTATATTAACATCACCACTTACCTCAGAATTGTAATCACCATCATTATCTTCACTAGTCAACACTACCTCTCCCATTATTTTGTCACTGTTATTTCTGACTTCATTATTAGAATTATCATTAGCACTCACCTGGTTAATTATTCCCTCACTACAATTAACAACATTATTATCACTTACCTGTTTTAATTCAAATTCTGAGTTCTCCTTTAATTTATCTGCCTCTCGTTTCCACTTCTCGTCTCGTTTATCCAACTTTTCAAAAAGTTCATCCCACTTTTTGTCCATCTCGTCAAAACGTTTATTCATCATTTCCTCCCTTTCATCCAATTTTTTGTCCCACTTGTCAAAACGTTTATTAAAATCACTATTTTTTACCATGTTTTCAGACATAGTTTGTAACAGGTTGAATATATCATTCATTGTATACTCCTTTTCTTCCACCCCTACACTATCGTTATCATTAGGCCTATTCACAGTCTTATTTTCTACCACTATTACTTCAGCTATCTTATCTTTATCATTGGTCATCTTATTACCAATACTAATATCATCACTATGCTTTCTAATTTCGGCAAATATTCCCTCTTCTTGTTCTTCCATTCGTGTTAGATTATTATCTAAATCACCCCACTCCTCGTCTGTCATCTCACCTACAACCCCTCGAAATTCACTCTCCCACTCATCCCACGCAAAACCAATATCATTACCTTGTACTTCACCCATATTTAAAATTTATTCATACAACACCCTTTATATATAAACACCACTATTATTATAAAACTAAAACACCTAACACAACTGTGAACCATAATAACCTAAACATAACCTATTCACACATACGTAATTATATACGATTAATTTTACAAAATACGTCATTACTACATCCTATTTTCTGTGCTTTAAAATAGGTCTACCTCGTATAAATAGAATTAATCCAGGATCCTGGCAGGGTCGCCAAATGTAACTAAACAAAATATGTCGAAATTCATAAATAAAAAATAAAAATACTGCCAGGAACTTACCTGCGGTCTTTCTCACTTACCTTCTCGGTTAAAATTTTGATCAGAAGCCCAGAGTCGCCACTATATTTTTTAGGTTATAATATCGAAAACCTTTATACTTCACCTTAATTAAAAAAAAAGGGACAATTTCGCAATCTGACTACCCCCCAATAATAATTCAGAAGAAATCCGGGAACGTTTAGACGAATCTTGCAGCACAGAAATGAGAAAGTGGTAATGACGAAATAACTAGACTAACACATTTTTACAGTAACTTAAATGGTTTTAATTAATATAAGACTGATTTAATTATTAGAACCAGAACACAAACATATTTGGAAATATACATTTATGTATCGTATTTAAATATTCTCTTATATTATACTAGACAGCCCATTCTGCTCACACGCACACTCACACAATTTAATACTTTACCCCTTTGTTTATTATACTTTACAAATTCCTTTATTGTTTTAAACTGTTCACAATCGCGATTCCGGCCGGACACGTGTTTTTGTCCCGATTTGATTCCCGTTAATTCACTTGTCAACTCCACGTCACCAGGTATAAAATGCGGTATGTCCATTAATTCCTTGGGTCCCGGTCGGTGTGAAATCGGTATTATATTTAATTATTCACATTTTATAAAGTTCGGCCGACCGGGCCCACACAACACTGTCTGCGTCTGTAAGCGAACTGGGAAGAGCGGCTATATGTTCATGGCCAACTGGATTACGTCTTTTTTAGATGGAAGACAAAGCCTTGTGTTTCGTCGCCACAGCTATGTCCTATTTAACCCATGCAGTTGATTGTGTGTGGGTCTTGAGAGATATTTGTTCCGCACTGGCTGACGTCACAAAAAGGGTTGGACTTAGGACTCACATCCGACAGCCTGGAACCTGTGCTCGTAAATTTTGTCTTAGCCATTTTTGAGTCTCACAAGTCGGCGTGGGTCCGCGCGCATGCTGGTGTGACGCGCTCGGACGTACTGCCACACACTCGCAAAGTTCTTAGAAAATGATGCTTAGTACATTCCTTCATACAGATTGCACAACAGTTAAGGCGTATTGTTCCTTTGTTAGAACACTGTTTCAATTCAACACGTGGCCTGGTCACAAATGGGAATTAAGTTTATGAATACTTTTAACAAAACCCCAAAGTTTTAATAAAATAAAATATCCCGCAAAATCGGCACGTTACAATACCCCCCAATGAGAGATCTTCTGCCGGAACAGAAGAAATCTCATTGCTAAAACCCCTAAGAGGACCGGTGAGGAACTGGTGCCAACAACCCCCTTTAGTTCTTATACTTCATGGGTAAACAACCCCCCTGGCTCGGCGACTATGGACGCTTCTGAACGAGATCACTGGACTTCTCTGTAGGAGATCCCAACACCGAAAACTCGAACAGATACGCACCACAGCGCGCCTCACCTTCTAACATGCAACCCCAAAATCAAAATCCCTGGTCTTATATCATGCCAGATCCTTAACCGATATGTTCCCCCTTACATGCAAACTGGGCTGCCTTTAGCAGTTACTGGGCTCACACACACACACTTATACTACATACTATCAAAATTGAAACATTCTTCAAAAATTTATTTAAGTTAAAAATCAACAGCTATCTTCTTTAAAATCAAAACACAAATCTTTCATCTAAACTGAATAATTCTCTTCATTATTTTTTTTTTTCATCATTAGAAAACAAACAAGTGGAACATTTCTTAAAAACATGAACATCCTTAACCTAACATGTGATTATACATATGCCCTAACAATACAATTCAATAAAACACTAATAATACACACAAACCATAGTATAATCAAAAATAAATCAATTAGATGGCAGGCACAAAATCAAGAAATGTTTTTTTTTTTTTTTTTAAATTTAAATTCAAAAAAATTTAAATTTCTTAAAATATTTTCTTTTTTCAATGTTGAAATTATTTAAAATTATTCAAATTAATTAAAAGCAAAATCGGCATTACTTCCTTGCTAAAACGTCTCTAGTATAGAACATCATCTATCAGCTGATCAAAACTGGGTCAAGTCAAGAACCTTGACCTACATAAGTTATACACAAGTTACATCTGAAAATACATTGAACCTCTTTAGGATTCTATCTTTAAACACAAAACACAATAAA
The DNA here is from genome assembly GCA_034769895.1 of Magicicada septendecula. NCBI lineage: Eukaryota > Metazoa > Arthropoda > Insecta > Hemiptera > Cicadidae > Magicicada > Magicicada septendecula. The sequence continues at coordinate 265,544,514 of CM068375.1, forward strand.
ATAAAACATTTAAAATAACAAAATATTATTATAACTAACAATCAAATTGCTACTTAAATTACTCAAAATAAACACTTGATAACTTTACATTGTCAAACTCTATCAAAATTTGTCACTGGTTTCAATCAAAATTTTATATTTTTAACTATAACTTTCTTTATTTAATAATCTCATTTTCCATTAATTTGGGTGATTTAATTATTTATACTACCTTGATTTACAACTTGATATGTCTACACTTATAATCTTTCTCCCTCTGACTCTAATACCACTAACAACTTTAACTATCAGGACACCCATCTCTATCAAAATATCTATCAAACAATCTCTACACCCAACTTACTATTAAACTCATATCGCCACATTCTCTCGATATATAAAAAAAAATATTCTCTAACCCTTTGTACTTAGGATAAGTGTTCCCCCCCCCCAAAAGCTCATTTCCTTAATCTGGTTCCTGGATTCTACCTAAGGCAGCAACCCCTTCCCGCCAAATCGGTCCCTTCCCGTCCCAACCATTTTGTTGCGGACTCCTACATTACACTATCCCCTCTTACAAAATTACCATCCCCAAATCTCATTCTTATTACCTCACAACTACAAAATAACATCATCATTTATAAACATCAATATATCACTTATTACTCTACATATATTCCCCATAACTACTGTGTCAACATCAATACTTCTCAAATTCTATTACATTACCTCACAACAACATTACATTAATTCAAAACAATATTTTTCTCTCTACTACCATTTTAACCTCAACTTGGACTGATCTACATGTCCCAACAAAATATTAATCACCCAACATCTATCTTTTATTATTTCTCACAAATCATTTAAAATCTTAACTTTATCAAATTACTTTCCTCATTATTCAAAATAGCATCTTTAACACATTAAACATTATATTTGACATTAACTACCTTGAACATTTATAAACAATTTAACAGTGACATTTTACTACTGATCAGCTGACATTCCTAGCCAGGTGAAGGGCCTCACTGCAAACACATTTCAAAATTATGCAAATTCTATGAAATACACATTTTTAGCAATCCTTACATCTACCATCATTGTTTCCCCTCTTTCTGACTCTGGTACTATTATGTAAACCGCCTGCCGGTCGGTCTAGTTGTTTACTTTGTTATACTCATTTCAAAATTACACAAATTATATAAAACACATATTTTTATTAATTCTTACCTCTAACGCAATAAAAGAATATATTTCTAAAATATAGAATGAACACATTATACTGAATGTATGAACCCCTATTTACCAAAGCATAATACAAGCATTTTATTAGTGCAAAATTGATTTATCATTTTTAATTTACAAAATTTTAATTCGTTGCTCGCAGGAGCAACCCCCCCCATTCCACACACACTATTGTATTTTATGTTGGACTGTGACGCCCATTTGCGTTCACAAGGACTGCATAGTTGGAGGAATTGAACATCTCCTTGTCCTTGCTTAGGCTTTACATTTTAAAGATTTTAGGTATCGGCATACCTTCGTTTTATAATTACAAGCCCTTAAAACGGGTCTACCACCTGGCTATGCTGTCCCTACTCGGACAGAGTGGCAGCCGCTGTTCCATAGTTCCGGGGATTTCCCCTAGTTTCACCCCCCTATTAATTTCTAGTATCAACCAATTTCAAGCCAGCTATGGTCAAGGGACTTGATTATGGCCATAGCTGACCGCTAGCCAAAACCATGATTAGTGCTGGTAAGGCAGTAATCGCCCGAAAAGTCGGGGAAATCAATCTCTACTTTAATGCCTGTTCTACTCATCACTAGTTACACGACACGAAAGTCTATCAGGGTACAATTATGTAATTGTACAAAAAGGTGTGCCGTGCTCTTTCACCATTTCGGCCTCCGATTGAGGTAACACTCACTGTTACCCCCAACCCATTCCACTATCTACTGGGGCACAGGCCACCCCAGCAATAGCATACTAATTGCTAACTTAAAAATTATATACAACATTATAATATGAAATTTTCATTAACCATTTTATCCATCATCATTTAAATCATTCATAACTTCCTACAATTAAATTTCTTAAAATTTTCAAATTTATTATTAATATTTATTTTACATCATATGTCAGTTATTATTAATTTTTCAATAATAGTTTCTTTTTAGTATAATTACTGCAAATTGTTTTCATTATTGAGTCAAAATCTTTTCGTTTGAGTTAAACAACTGTAAACATTTTATTATATCTGACTTGTGTTCTTATATATTTTTATACTTACAGTCCATTATTCACATACCGACATACAAAATATATACACCATACACACCAATATCTCCACGTAACCTCTGAAACATTTAATCACAGTGTTATTTCATATCAAACAATTTAACAATTAATTACCAAATTCACATCTCGTAACATAATTTAAATTCATTAGAAAAATTCAATTATACAACCTTTGAACCAATCAAAATATTTAAAACATCTCAAATTGTTTTAATTAAATTAATTATTGAAAATACAAGTTCCATTGCTATCAAAACAGTTACAATTCGCTAATTACTGTCTCCAAAATTAATTTTGTTATTCATTTATATTGCAAAATATTAATATTATTATTACAACAATTACCTACATACACATTGTTTACCTAACATTTTACAATACATACAATTGAATTCACTACATATTTATTTACAAATCTTATTCATTATTTATTCAGTTGTCATATTTCAGTGTCAAAATCAGCTAGGTTATTACCATATATTAACATATTTAACGGTTCCTTCCCCGATTTCTTAATCTAACCTCCATCGTCGTATAGATATCTAATATATTTGTAGCATAAATCATTTTTATTTATCTTAAATTTATTATTATTATTATAATAGACCATTAATCTTATCCTATTACTATATCCTTCGTTATCCCATTTGTTATGTCATAAAACTTGTCACGATCAATTAATTTTGTCCAGTCTCCGTAAGTAATTTTTCTCAACACCATGTCAATTATTTTATCATCATAAATTACCTTATTGTTATTTAAACATGTATCATCACAACAATCTTCACTCTCTATTTTAACCGGTAAGTATTTCATATCATTTAACATCTCTTTCAGCTCATTATAGTCTCTCTTTAATTTATACAATTCTGTCTCTCTATCCATACACCATTCTCTATCTAGACCTCCCTCACCATAATGCCATATCACACTTTCTCTCTCATTCCATGCAGAGGGTACTAACTCATTTAAATATTTCCTGACTTCTCCAGGAACAACAAAAAACTTCAAAAAACAATTATTTGTAGAACACTTGTCTACCCAATATTCTCGTGAAGACCTTTCTTCACCCTCCTTAACACCTCGTAAAAATTTTACCCTCTGTTTCATACCCACAATATAACTCTCTCTCCACTCATTACCTAATTCATCAACACTAATTACTACGCCTTTACAATCTATTACTTTCTCTCTCTCACTCTCTATCTCATCACTATCCAATACTTGATTCTCAACTATGTCATTATTATTATTTACCATTATTTCATCATTAGAATTAATTATATTAACATCACCACTTACCTCAGAATTGTAATCACCATCATTATCTTCACTAGTGAACACTACCTCTCCCATTATTTTGTCACTGTTATTTCTGACTTCATTATTAGAATTATCATTAGCACTCACCTGGTTAATTATTCCCTCACTACAATTAACAACATTATTATCACTTACCTGTTTTAATTCAACTTCTGAGTTCTCCTTTAATTTCTCTGCCTCTCGTTTCCACTTCTCGTCTCGTTTATCCAACTTTTCAAAAAGTTCATCCCACTTTTTGTCCATCTCGTCAAAACGTTTATTCATCATTTCCTCCCTTTCATCCAATTTTTTGTCCCACTTGTCAAAACGTTTATTAAAATCACTATTTTTTACCATGTTTTCAGACATAGTTTGTAACAGGTTGAATATATCATTCATTGTATACTCCTTTTCTTCCACCCCTACACTATCGTTATCATTAGGCCTATTCACAGTCTTATTTTCTACCACTATTACTTCAGCTATCTTACCTTTATCATTGGTCATCTTATTACCAATACTAATATCATCACTATGCTTTCTAATTTCGGCAAATATTCCCTCTTCTTGTTCTTCCGTTCGTGTTAGATTATTATCTAAATCACCCCACTCCTCGTCTGTCATCTCACCTACAACCCCTCGAAATTCACTCTCCCACTCATCCCACGCAAAACCAATATCATTACCTTGTACTTCACCCATATTTAAAATTTATTCATACAACACCCTTTATATATAAACACCACTATTATTATAAAACTAAAACACCTAACACAACTGTGAACCATAATAACCTAAACATAACCTATTCACACATACATAATTATATACGATTAATTTTACAAAATACGTCATTACTACATCCTATTTTCTGTGTGATATAAAATAGGTCTACCTCGTCTAAATAGAATTAAACCAGGATCCTGGCAGGGTCGCCAAATGTAACTAAACAAAATATGTCGAAATTCATAAATAAAAATACTGCCAGGAACTTACCTGCGGTCTTTCTCACTTACCTTCTCGGTTAAAATTTTGATCAGAAGCCCAGAGTCGCCACGATATTTTTTAGGTTATAATATCGAAAACCTTTATACTTCACCTTAATTAAAAAAAAAGGGACAATTTCGCAATCTGACTACCCCCCAATAATAATTCAGAAGAAATCCGGGAACGTTTAGACGAATCTTGCAGCACAGAAATGAGAAAGTGGTAATGACGAAATAACTAGACTAACACATTTTTACAGTAACTTAAATGGTTTTAATTAATATAAGACTGATTTAATTATTAGAACCAGAACACAAACATATTTGGAAATATACATTTATGTATCGTATTTAAATATTCTCTTATATTATACTAGACAGCCCATTCTGCTCACACGCACACTCACACAATTTAATACTTTACCCCTTTGTTTATTATACTTTACAAATTCCTTTATTGTTTTAAACTGTTCACAATCGCGATTCCGGCCGGACACGTGTTTTTGTCCCGATTTGATTCCCGTTAATTCACTTGTCAACTCCACGTCACCAGGTATAAAATGCGGTATGTCCATTAATTCCTTGGGTCCCGGTCGGTGTGAAATCGGTATTATATTTAATTATTCACATTTTATAAAGTTCGGCCGACCGGGCCCACACAACACTATCTGCGTCTGTAAGCGAACTGGGAAGAGCGGCTATATGTTCATGGCCAACTGGATTACGTCTTTTTTAGATGGAAGACAAAGCCTTGTGTTTCGTCGCCACAGCTATGTCCTATTTAACCCATGCAGTTGATTGTGTGTGGGTCTTGAGAGATATTTGTTCCGCACTGGCTGACGTCACAAAAAGGGTTGGACTTAGGACTCACATCCGACAGCCTGGAACCTGTGCTCGTAAATTTTGTCTTAGCCATTTTTGAGTCTCACAAGTCGGCGTGGGTCCGCGCGCATGCTGGTGTGACGCGCTCGGACGTACTGCCACACACTCGCAAAGTTCTTAGAAAATGATGCTTAGTACATTCCTTCATACAGATTGCACAACAGTTAAGGCGTATTGTTCCTTTGTTAGAACACTGTTTCAATTCAACACGTGGCCTGGTCACAAATGGGAATTAAGTTTATGAATACTTTTAACAAAACCCCAAAGTTTTAATAAAATAAAATATCCCGCAAAATCGGCACGTTACAATACCCCCCAATGAGAGATCTTCTGCCGGAACAGAAGAAATCTCATTGCTAAAACCCCTAAGAGGACCGGTGAGGAACTGGTGCCAACAACCCCCTTTAGTTCTTATACTTCATGGGTAAACAACCCCCCTGGCTCGGCGACTATGGACGCTTCTGAACGAGATCACTGGACTTCTCTGTAGGAGATCCCAACACCGAAAACTCGAACAGATACGCACCACAGCGCGCCTCACCTTCTAACATGCAACCCCAAAATCAAAATCCCTGGTCTTATATCATGCCAGATCCTTAACCGATATGTTCCCCCTTACATGCAAACTGGGCTGCCTTTAGCAGTTACTGGCTCACACACACACACACTTATACTACATACTATCAAAATTGAAACATTCTTCAAAAATTTATTTAAGTTAAAAATCAACAGCTATCTTCTTTAAAATCAAAACACAAATCTTTCATCTAAACTGAATAATTCTCTTCATTATTTTTTTTTTTCATCATTAGAAAACAAACAAGTGGAACATTTCTTAAAAAACATGAACATCCTTAACCTAACATGTGATTATACATATGCCCTAACAATACAATTCAATAAAACACTAATAATACACACAAACCATAGTATAATCAAAAATAAATCAATTAGATGGCAGGCACAAAATCAAGAAATGTTTTTTTTTTTTTTTTTAAATTTAAATTCAAAAAAATTTAAATTTCTTAAAATATTTTCTTTTTTCAATGTTGAAATTATTTAAAATTATTCAAATTAATTAAAAGCAAAATCGGCATTACTTCCTTGCTAAAACGTCTCTAGTATAGAACATCATCTATCAGCTGATCAAAACTGGGTCAAGTCAAGAACCTTGACCTACATAAGTTATACACAAGTTACATCTGAAAATACATTGAACCTCTTTAGGATTCTATCTTTAAACACAAAACACAATAAAATAAAACATTTAAAATAACAAAATATTATTATAACTAACAATCAAATTGCTACTTAAATTACTCAAAATAAACACTTGATAACTTTACATTGTCAAACTCTATCAAAATTTGTCACTGGTTTCAATCAAAATTTTTATATTTTTAACTATAACTTTCTTTATTTAATAATCTCATTTTCCATTAATTTGGGTGATTTAATTATTTATACTACCTTGATTTACAACTTGATATGTCTACACTTATAATCTTTCTCCCTCTGACTCTAATACCACTAACAACTTTAACTATCAGGACACCCATCTCTATCAAAATATCTATCAAACAATCTCTACACCCAACTTACTATTAAACTCATATCGCCACATTCTCTCGATATATAAAAAAAAATATTCTCTAACCCTTTGTACTTAGGATAAGTGTTCCCCCCCCCCCCAAAAGCTCATTTCCTTAATCTGGTTCCTGGATTCTACCTAAGGCAGCAACCCCTTCCCGCCAAATCGGTCCCTTCCCGTCCCAACCATTTTGTTGCGGACTCCTACATTACACTATCCCCTCTTACAAAATTACCATCCCCAAATCTCATTCTTATTACCTCACAACTACAAAATAACATCATCATTTATAAACATCAATATATCACTTATTACTCTACATATATTCCCCATAACTACTGTGTCAACATCAATACTTCTCAAATTCTATTACATTACCTCACAACAACATTACATTAATTCAAAACAATATTTTTCTCTCTACTACCATTTTAACCTCAACTTGGACTGATCTACATGTCCCAACAAAATATTAATCACCCCAACATCTATCTTTTATTATTTCTCACAAATCATTTAAAATCTTAACTTTATCAAATTACTTTCCTCATTATTCAAAATAGCATCTTTAACACCATTAAACATTATATTTGACATTAACTACCTTGAACATTTATAAACAATTTAACAGTGACATTTTACTACTGATCAGCTGACATTCCTAGCCAGGTGAAGGGCCTCACTGCAAACACATTTCAAAATTATGCAAATTCTATGAAATACACATTTTTAGCAATCCTTACATCTACCATCATTGTTTCCCCTCTTTCTGACTCTGGTACTATTATGTAAACCGCCTGCCGGTCGGTCTAGTTGTTTACTTTGTTATACTCATTTCAAAATTACACAAATTATATAAAACACATATTTTTATTAATTCTTACCTCTAACGCAATAAAAGAATATATTTCTAAAATATAGAATGAACACATTATACTGAATGTATGAACCCCTATTTACCAAAGCATAATACAAGCATTTTATTAGTGCAAAATTGATTTATCATTTTTAATTTACAAAATTTTAATTCGTTGCTCGCAGGAGCAACCCCCCCCATTCCACACACACTATTGTATTTTATGTTGGACTGTGACGCCCATTTGCGTTCACAAGGACTGCATAGTTGGAGGAATTGAACATCTCCTTGTCCTTGCTTAGGCTTTACATTTTAAAGATTTTAGGTATCGGCATACCTTCGTTTTATAATTACAAGCCCTTAAAACGGGTCTACCACCTGGCTATGCTGTCCCTACTCGGACAGAGTGGCAGCCGCTGTTCCATAGTTCCGGGGATTTCCCCTAGTTTCACCCCCCTATTAATTTCTAGTATCAACCAATTTCAAGCCAGCTATGGTCAAGGGACTTGATTATGGCCATAGCTGACCGCTAGCCAAAACCATGATTAGTGCTGGTAAGGCAGTAATCGCCCGAAAAGTCGGGGAAATCAATCTCTACTTTAATGCCTGTTCTACTCATCACTAGTTACACGACACAGAAAGTCTATCAGGGTACAATTATGTAATTGTACAAAAAGGTGTGCCGTGCTCTTTCACCATTTCGGCCTCCGATTGAGGTAACACTCACTGTTACCCCCAACCCATTCCACTATCTACTGGGGCACAGGCCACCCCAGCAATAGCATACTAATTGCTAACTTAAAAATTATATACAACATTATAATATGAAATTTTCATTAACCATTTTATCCATCATCATTTAAATCATTCATAACTTCCTACAATTAAATTTCTTAAAATTTTCAAATTTATTATTAATATTTATTTTACATCATATGTCAGTTATTATTAATTTTTCAATAATAGTTTCTTTTTAGTATAATTACTGCAAATTGTTTTCATTATTGAGTCAAAATCTTTTCGTTTGAGTTAAACAACTGTAAACATTTTATTATATCTGACTTGTGTTCTTATATATTTTTTATACTTACAGTCCATTATTCACATACCGACATACAAAATATATACACCATACACACCAATATCTCCACGTAACCTCTGAAACATTTAATCACAGTGTTATTTCATATCAAACAATTTAACAATTAATTACCAAATTCACATCTCGTAACATAATTTAAATTCATTAGAAAAATTCAATTATAACAACCTTTGAACCAATCAAAATATTTAAAACATCTCAAATTGTTTTAATTAAATTAATTATTGAAAATACAAGTTCCATTGCTATCAAAACAGTTACAATTCGCTAATTACTGTCTCCAAAATTAATTTTGTTTATTCATTTATATTTCAAAATATTAATATTATTATTACAACAATTACCTACATACACATTGTTTACCTAACATTTTACAATACATACAATTGAATTCACTACATATTTATTTACAAATCTTATTCATTATTTATTCAGTTGTCATATTTCAGTGTCAAAATCAGCTAGGTTATTACCATATATTAACATATTTAACGGTTCCTTCCCCGATTTCTTAATCTAACCTCCATCGTCGTATAGATATCTAATATATTTGTAGCATAAATCATTTTATTTATCTTAAATTTATTATTATTATTATAATAGACCATTAATCTTATCCTATTACTATATCCTTCGTTATCCCATTTGTTATGTCATAAAACTTGTCACGATCAATTAATTTTGTCCAGTCTCCGTAAGTAATTTTTCTCAACACCATGTCAATTATTTTATCATCATAAATTACCTTATTGTTATTTAAACATGTATCATCACAACAATCTTCACTCTCTATTTTAACCGGTAAGTATTTCATATCATTTAACATCTCTTTCAGCTCATTATAGTCTCTCTTTAATTTATACAATTCTGTCTCTCTATCCATACACCATTCTCTATCTAGACCTCCCTCACCATAATGCCATATCACACTTTCTCTCTCATTCCATGCAGAGGGTACTAACTCATTTAAATATTTCCTGACTTCTCCAGGAACAACAAAAAACTTCAAAAAACAATTATTTGTAGAACACTTGTCTACCCAATATTCTCGTGAAGACCTTTCTTCACCCTCCTTAACACCTCGTAAAAATTTTACCCTCTGTTTCATACCCACAATATAACTCTCTCTCCACTCATTACC